>OZ010795.1:300529062-301729062 GCA_963932465.1 Maratus speciosus
ATCCACGCATTGAAAAGTATTGTGTTTTGAAATTTTACGCTTGTATTTTATATCTTGATTGAGTTTTAGATATTTTAAGAACAGGTATATCTTATTCATGAATTCATTTTTCTATTTTAATACGCCATGATGAATATTTTTATGTTAATTTAACAATTTATGTTGTTTGTATTTGTATGGTACTACACTTGATTATCCCGTCGACCAAAAAATTATCGCCAAACTGTAAGATTATATGCCAATAATGGATGATCGAAAATGTAGCATTCACTTGACGTTGAAAACGATACACGTGTTTGTTACGTGGTCAAGTGGTTTTTCATTCAAAGTTTTATTTGTATTTTTATTAATGTTTTACCAATTTATTTGTTCTTTAATTATTATTACATGCTTTCTTTTATTTTACAATTATGTTTGAGTATGGCAGTAAAATCTTGTGACTCGTTTAATCTAGTAAAATCTAAGTAAAATCTTTTATCTGTTTTTAACCCACTTCTTGTTGACATAGAGCTTTGAAATTTGGAATATAATGTGCATTCTTGTGGGCAATGCATGAATTGCACATTGATTCTTTTTTTTATTTCGATCTCTATGGGGGTCAACGGAGAGGGAGCAACGGTTGGAGAAATCAGTATCATCTTCAACACTAAATAATTGTTTAAAATTACTAATGACAGGGTTGCTACAAAAACGCCAAATTTTCACCCACTTGGCGTAATATCGTCAAATGTGGCGGTATTTTGTCAAATTTGGCGGCAAAAACAAATTGCCACAGATGAAGCAATCCTAGCGCTAGATAGAAAATTTGGCGAAATTCAAAATTCTACTTTTTAGTGCATAAAAAAAAAAAAAATTACATTTTTGTGAATTTTAATGAAAGCATGTTTAAAAAAAAATCTTTTTTTTGTTTTTATACTTATTTTAAAAAAATATGTAAGATTGTATAATTTAGTTTAAAATTATTCCACGGGATAATCAAGTGACGTTTGTATTAATTAATAAGAATATCATAATTTTCTAATATGTATTTATTAAATAGTTATTCGAACAAAATAAATCGAAAGTATTTTGCGCATACATTTACCTGTATGTATGCTGTATCAAGTGATTTAATATATAAACAAATTTTCTCGCCGTAATAATTTTATACCATACGATGTTAGATTAAAAGTCTCCGGAATAAAAATCGTTTTAAATGTATCGCTTTAATATATGATGTAATTTTCCTTATTAAATGCATGTCTCACGTAATAATTTATTTATTAACCATTTGGAATTGGTTGTTGTTTTCGGTCGAGGATAGGGCCAAATGATGCTCGCATTTTATTTTTTTTTAACGAAATTCAACGATGTTCTTTACTTTTAGAAGAATTTTTATTTGAATAAGTAATAGAAAGGCATAACATCGTTAAAAAGTGTTTGAATAGGTAATCGAATGGCATAAAATCTTTAAAAATTGAAAAAGTTACAAAATGGGTAGGTGCAAATTATCAGATATGTAAAAATCCAAAGCCAAAGAGCGACGCCGAAATGAAAATCGTCTTTCAAAGCAAAAATCGAGGTCTTCAACTCATTATGTCGACCATGAAAATTGAGATCTTCAACTGATTATGTAGCCCTGAAAATCAATTACAGAATAAAACACGAACGCGAAAAAGTAAACAAGCTAATGTTTAATCGATTGATAGTAAAAGGCCATGTCTCGAGGGGCTCCAATCCACTTGTCACTGCGCTTTACAATCGGTCGTTTCTAACCGGGAAAAATTGAGCTCAACGTAGGTAATTTGTCGCAACTTGTGGATGATTCGGTGGAACTGCTTTCGATTTGTAAACTGTTCTCCTTCGCGAAACGGGACTTGGAGAGTTTATCGATGAAGGTTTTGGTCGCCTGAAGTTTGATCTTTGCGAAAAAAAAATCCAAAGGGTCGCTGTAATCTATTAAATTACAATATTATTATTTTTCTTTTTTTTTTCTTTTTTTTCTGTTTTAAGATTCACGGTTACATATATTATTTAACTTAAAAGCATTTGGAATTATTATTTGAGCTTTTTTAAGTATGATGACCTAATATTCACCGTTAAAAGTTTTTCCCGTGTTACAATTTAATTATTTTAGGAAGTTTAATCTTACGATAATTAATTTTTCGGTGTTTTACAAATGACGTAATTATCACCTGTAAATGCGTTTCGCGTGTGATAATTTTATTATTTTAAAGCTTTCGTACTTTTTTAATAGTCCTTATTTTCTGCTTTTAACACGTGATGTTTAAATTTTTATATAAAAATTTTCTTTCTGTTTTTAAGATTTATGTGTAAAGATTTTGACGTAACTTTCCTTATTTTATGCTTTTAGCATGTGATGATTAAATTCTTATTTTAAAATTTTCTTTCTGTTTTTAAGAATATTGACGTCATTTTCTCTTTAAAATTCAAAAGGAAATCTTTTTTTCCGTTTATAGATTTTGAAATTAACAGAGGATTTTTGTTTTCTTTAATACAGTCATTCCGGATGATTGAACTGTGATTTTCTTTTTTAAATTTTCCTGAAAAACATAATTTAATCTCAAAATTGTTTCACTATCAGTTGAAACGAAAGATATAATTTCAATTATCAATCTGAAATTGATGAAAAAGAAGAAAACTAATAAACCCCATTGTTTTTCCCTGTTCTCCCTCTTTAAAAAAATAATGGAGTAATTTTTTTGCCATTACAGATTTTAACTACAGAAATGAAATTAAAATTCGAAAAAAGTAAGATTTCGAAAACTAATTCAAAATTTTAAATTCTGATACCGTTTTTGAAACCTGTTGAACAATACGGATTTTTGGTGTTAATTTCATCGCATAATATTCCATATGTTAGGAGAATTAGCCGTAAAACTTAATCAGTCGTTTCATAAATTCGTTTCATTAGGATTTTAAATACATAGGGTATATATATATATATATATATATATTATGAAAATTAAATTTTCGCATTATCTCAAAAATATACTATGAATTTTTCCTATGCAGCATAATTTTATAACTCTATTTTATCTAATTATTTCCTGTCGTAAAAAAATTCCAATCATTTGTTTTACTTTAATTTCTAACTAAATGCGTATATTAATATTCTCTTTCTTTTTTCAAAACCTTTTTAAAAAATACTCTACATATTATTATTTTGTATCGGGGTCTTTTTATTTTATTTCAGTCTTAAATATCGTCTACTAACACTATTTGTTCTCCAATTTCCATTTTTTTTTTTACCATTTTCTTTCTTGTCTTGGTCTCTGTAAAAGCTCCTTTAGGAAATATTTTCCAGAGAGAAACATTCGCCTTGCATACAATATCTCAAATGAAAATCAAATTTCAAAGTAATTGCTTAAAAGGTGCAAAGACCAACATAGTGAAAAAAAGATTCCATGCCGGGACTCGAACCCGCGCCATCTGTATACCGCACTGATATACTACCGACTAAACCACATGGACCCAACTATTAATATAGTTTCAATCGACTCTGTATTTAATTAAGTTTCGTGTTTGCCCCATAGGGGTGGCTCACGATAAATATTTCATCTTGTGCTACGTTTGTAGCCTTGCCAACATGTAATAGTGAGAAGTTTTCCAGACTGGGTATCGTTCTGTGTGATTTAGTTGATATAAAGTCAGTGCGTTATACTGTTGGCCAGGATTCGAGTCCCGGCATGGAATCTTTTTCACTATGCTGGCCTTTGCGCCTTTTAAGCAATTAATTTGAAATTTGATTTTCATTTGAAATAAGATCATTGTTCTTCATAAGGAATACATTTATTTTAAAATCATAATTTAAACTGACACGATGTCATTGTTATAAAATTTAAAATATAAAGTTATACGAATAAGAAATTATTCTTATGTTTTATTTTGTCACAAGAATTTTAAGATGTAAATGGTATCTATTACAACATATATTTAACAACAACAACAAAAAAAAAAAAAAATATCGGCTGCTATTTTATTGTAGATGATATATGAGAACATTAGAAATCAATTACTATATAAGTAGACTGAAATTGCTTTAAAAAATATCCTTTAATTTCCCCCTTGTGTTACTTCAAAATACCTCATTTGATATACATTTTAATTTATTCTATAAATATTTAATATAACAGATATATGACAACAACAGCTATAAGGTTCAATCCATTAATAATTCATATTTATAATCATCTCTCCCTTTCTATTATCTGCTTCACTTGGCATCTGTATAATTAATGATTTACATGAAAGCTGAGCAAAATGATTAATGTTAATAACTAAATCAATTGTTACTTAGGAAGTCGGATATCATGGAAAATGACATCATGAGTTACATCAACGGAATATTGCTAGGTATGAAGCATAATTAAAGAAGCACGATAAAGTTATACCGTTGTTAAAATTACTAAGTGTCATAATAGCCAAAATATAAGTTTAATGTCATTTGGCTTCATAATTCTAGTTACTTGAATCAATTTGTTCACACGCATTCATTTATCAAAAATACTTCACTCATTTCCATAAAACTAGAATGGATTTTTACAGAACTAGAAATTTTATTACTATCAGTTTTATAATACTTGGTGTGCATGTGCATTGTTTATGACCATTTTTTTTTTTTTTTTTTTTTTTTTACACGACTGCCATAATTCTTGATTTTTGAATACTGCTATATCCAAATAGAAATATTCATTTTGTAAATTACATATATTTAAAATAATATCATACAAAGATAACTATTTCAAAAGAGTGGTACACAAAAAGTAGTGGAATTTTCAACTAAATTATCTTTCAGAATATCACATTTTTATTTGTGGTAATAATTTTTATATAAATTTATTTTTTATTAGATGTGTTAGTTTATTATAGTCTACGGACGACTGTGCAATCGTACTAGTTCATCCACTCCCTCCACTTTTAACAGGCCTGTGATAATAAGTTTAATTGAACTTCAAATTTGTATGATTTTATATTTTTAACATGTTGAATGCCACGACAGTCACAAGTGACTGACACTGATCTTTCCGTTTAGGCTACGTCAGTCATCGGTGACTGAAACTTATAGATTCTGTAACGGGAGTCTTATATCTTAGCGTAAACGGAAAGACAGACAAAATACACTTGACATTCAACGTGTTAACACGGTTTTGTGAGAATTTATTTTTTGAACAAAAGTTTTTCGCAAGGAACTTCCTATTGCGGGCTCCGCTGTATTTATATATATTTTTTAATCGAATGTGTAGTTTTCAATAAAAATGTAAGGTTTTTAAGTGGGTGCTATATGCTTTTCTGTATCTTGAAAAAAAAGAAAAACAGATTCAGAAATTTAAAGTGTGCGGAAAACTTTTCTTTTTACATCGGGACATTTTTTATTTTAATAGTTCTTATTGTCTAAATTCTTTGATACTTTTATGAGTCATAAATATAATTGCATGGAAGGCTTTATAAAAAATTAGTGAAAACATTTTAAGATTTTGCAGTAAAAGAGTTTGTAAGAAAACTTCTTTTCTCCCACATTGGGTCTTTTTATAGTTGAAAAATAGTTCTCTACGTCAAATGCTTTGTAATTGTTATAGAAAAATGTTGATGCTGTATTAAAAAATCGTGAAAAAATATTGATAATTACATATAAAATAACTGTATTTTCTTTTCATTGTTTTTGAGTCCGATCGTTTAATATTTTAGCAGGAAAGGAAAAATCATGAAATCATGCGTCAAGAATTATGTGACAAAACTGCACAGTTTACAAAATTAAAATATTACGTCCAATTCAACCATATAGAAACTCATAACACATTTCAAAACCCATATTCAGCCGTTCCCATCTGCAATCGTAAAATTATCCAAATTTTTTCAGACGCCTGGTATATGATATATAGATTTGTATCTATTAACTACATGCATGCAAAAAATTAGTTCACTTAAGAAATACATGCACTTCAGTTGAAAATTCCCCTTCAGCAATTTCATCTATTAAGGACAATGGTACGTGAATACTTTTCTGCAGCCCTGTATATGTGGTATAGAATTTATATATAACAAGTAACAAGTAAAAAAATAATTAAATTTTAAAACACATACCAATTTTTAAATCGTACACTCCAGCAATTATTATTCAAAGAGAGTACTGTAACCGATTTCTTTTGTGTGTCTCTGTGAATGTTTAAAAAATGCTATTAATGCTCTGTTCTAACATGTCTGTAGTGAAATTCAGTGATTTGTATCAGTTTCAATATATTTGAAATAGCATATTGTCATTAAAATACACTGCAAACGACTTGTCCCTATATAACATAACGTAATGGAATACTTTTGAGTGCTCCTGTACATGAACTATTAATCCTACATACTTAATCTACAATACCAAACATGCTTTGGTGACTCAAAATAAACCTTATGAATTTCATGATAATCAGAGTATATTTACGGGAGTTAGAGCGTGGACAGACGGACAGACAAAAAGAATGCATAAATACTTTTCAACTTTGTTGGAAAGTGTTACAAAACTTTTTTTTTTTTTTAGTTGTAAATATAACTAAACAGAAGCCTGCTTATATCTTTCGTTCAAAATCATCATCATTTAGTAGTAAAAACATTAGAAAAAGACAGCCGCGTATTCACGCTCTGAGAGATTTCTTTTTCAGAATTTATTATTTATTTTTTATTTACCTCGGATCGTCCAAATATAACGAGATCATTATATGTGATGTAAATTGGATGTAGAAAGAAGTTAAAAAAGATTGTGTTAAAATAAGAAATTTTGTTAATTTTAACGTTGAAATATTAGTTTCTCATGGAGCCACAAAGTAACATACAGTAGCTTTTTTTTTAAATAGTTAACAACTGTATTTTATTTATTACCGATTTTTCTCAGGTATTATTTCAAAGAATGGGGTCCTTTATACATGTCTGTGTTATATGCTTATCTTTAAAAATAGTCATAAAATGTTTTTTATTCATCATTTGTAAAAACATTTATAGTTGTTTTTCAACAAAAAATTTTTCTACGAATTATCTATAAAAACAGAATTCTGCATTGGTATAATTAAGTAAAGTTTTACTTTTATTTCTAAAGAAAAACATTCTTTTTAAAAATCGTTCACGTTCTAAAAAAACTACTAATTGGTTAGTTCTGTAGAATACTAAAGGTTCATTTAAGAACACAAATCTACATAAAATTCCATTAAAATACATATTTACTCTGGTTCATCAAACTCCATCAGACAGTATTATCTTTCCCTTTCTTTCTGCTTGAATAGCGTTTTCACCTTCACTAAGGCATCCTCAGTTCAAATGAAAAAAGATTTTATGGTTCTGGCCGAGATTTTCTTTTTTCCTTCGTTTTTCCCTGTTGCTCATTTATGATCTGGCGCCATCTACTGTCGACAGTCGCGTGATGATTTCGTTGACTATTTTATCTCCATTCTCGTCCTTTAATTCTGTAATCTCTATGGCTTCTCTGATTAAGGCATTGTGTAAACCGTCGTAGTTAACTATATTTTCAATGGATATTGTGTTAATTTTAATGGGAGTTTCAATGTTGGCTCTTGCTAAGGCTGTTGTTTGGTTATAATTCTTTATATCCCCGATATGCTCTTTCAGTCTTTCTTCAATTTTTCTTTTTGTCATTCCTACGTAAAAAATTTCATCGTTTTTGTTATTTTTACAAGAGATTTTATATATTCCGGCCGTTTGTAGATTATCACATTTGTCTGCATCCTTCCGTATTAGTTTAAAGAGGGATGGATTTGGCGTTATCGGTACCTGTTTCCCTACTTCATTTATTTCTCTTTTTATTTTAAGTGAAATTCCGTTTAATAATGGAATGGGTGGTGTAAACTCTTGTTTTTTCTTCTGTGCTCGCTGGATGAATTCGGTCTTTTTTGTAGCTTTCTGTATTGATTTCTGGATAGTTTTTTCCTGCATTGGTTCCTATTTCTTCAATTATTTTTAACTCTTGTTTTAGTAACTTTTCGTTCGAACATATGTGAAGTGCTCTGTTTATGTACGTATTCAGTGCTGCAAGTTTATATGTGAAGGGGGGTATTAGCTGTATTAGTTATTATGTTGAGATTAGTTGTAGGTTTTCGGTAAATTGTCGTCTGTATTTTATTTTCTTTGTACATTAGTTTCACATCCAAGTATGGTAGGGACCGATTGTTTTCCTCTTTTATTGTAAATTGGATGTTTTTGTCGTATAGATTTATTTCTTTTAGTAAGGTTGTTAGGTTTACTTTACTGGTTGTTATTATAAAGGCATCATCGACGTACCTGATCCAAGTTCGTATTTCATTTTTGTGGTCTTTTATTACATTTTCCTCAATTCTTCTCATTTTCCATTCTGCTATAGTATTTGATATGGGGGATCCCATGGGTACCCCCTTCAGTTGCTTGTATATTTTATTGTTGAATCTGAAATAGGTTTCGTTCAGTATTAGATTGGTCACACTCTTTATTGTATTAGGGACACCCGGATCTAAATAATTATTTTCTATAGTGTCGCTAATTTATTTGGTCATTTCTTTAAGGTCTATTGATGGCTAAAGTTTGGTTACTTCCAGGCTTGGAGACTAGGAGACTACTGACCAGGCCCCTACCTACCGATGTTAACCCAGCGATGACAGCGATGACCACCTCGGGAACTCAGTTTTCGCTTTAGAGTGTTAGTGCAATCCCGAGGGGTAGACCACATCCACTCCTCCCGACTCTCAACCAGAGTCTGAGAGGGGGCGTCGGGTCCCTGATCAAGCTGCTGAGGTTTATTTCGGTTACTATGAGATTTACAATTACAATCACAATTGGTTACCCAATTTTTCTGGGCGAGCCGAAGATTTCACATCGAAATATATGACTGTATGTAGTGATTACATGAGGATCATTTCACCTAATGTGATTGCATAATTGTTTACAATTTTCATGGATATATATACGTCACAGTACATTTAACACACAATATTTAACATGACAATTAGAAACACATTACTACACAATATCAAACACCTACTATTTACATGACTGTGTGTAGTGATTACATGTGGATCATTTGAATGTGATTGCATAATTATTTGCATTTTTCATGGATTTACAGGGATTTCACAGTACATTAAACACACAATATTGAACATCACAATTAGAAACACATTACAACACCCCTACTATTTACAATTTGCGCATACAAGAGTTTGGAGAGATGCACAAGATAAAAATTCAAAAGTGATAGAAGTTTCTGGCACCCGCTAATAACCCGTTTCTCCCTCCATGCTACACCCTAGTGATGGAGTCGGACTTGAATGACTCTGGACTTGAAAAGATGTACTCGTTTGTTTCTATAAACCTCATGCATCATATGATCTTGTTGAGTATTTGTGGTTTCTCTTTTACATCCCGCCACCAACTTGCTAAATTCATACGTGTATGTTTTTTGAAATGATAATGCGATGTTAATGTACAGTATAATACATAGTGTAACGATGTTGACGGCAAGCCACAAATGCATAGTGGGGAGTCTCTTTTGTAAATTTTGTATAAGTGTTCCTGAAAGGGGCCGTGATTTGTTAAAAATATGTGTAAGTATCTGTTGTTTACGAAATACTTGTGGTCAACCAATGGCAAGAATTCCTTCGTATATCGGCCTGTGTCTGAATCCGTCCAGCGTTTTTGCCAATTTTTTAACAGATTCTTCTTTGTCTGTGATTTTAGTGAAGAAGCTGGATATGGTAAAAATGTATGTATTAGTGTTTCATCCGTTACTGCCGATTTTGCCAGTTGGTCAGCTGCCTCATTGCCCTCAACACCTGAATGTCCTTTTGTCCAATTGAAGTATATGTCTTTTACTGTTGTTTGTAATTGTTGAAGAATTTTTAGTATTAAATAGTTTGTATTGTCAAAATTGTTTAATGCTTTTAAACTTGATAGGCTATCCGTTATGATTAAGTATTGAGAATGTTTGTCCGACTCTATCCACTCTAATGCTGAAGAGATCGCGAAGAGTTCTGACTGGAAGACGGAGTTATCCTGGGACAGTTTCGCTCTCCAAGTATAGATTTGCTCGTTTTTTTCGTACACGCAAAATGCCGAGGCTGTGCCTTCGGACATTTTGGAACCGTCCGTGTATATTGTAATTTTGACTACATAGTCGTTTATTTCACAAATTTGTATTTCACTTGTTAGTGGTGATGTTTTGTATTTTTAGCATTTTGGATAGTATAGTGGAACAAAAGCATTTTCTGTTGACTTGCCGAGACGAATCGTCCCCGAATACCCCGCCTCCGCCTCCAACTGCAAATCCAGTGGGAGGAGACCTGTGAGGACCTGCAGGGCGTTTGTTGACGTATTGCGATATGCTCTCGTTATCAGCAACAAAGCTTTCCTTTGTGCCGAGAGCAAATGTCGACGACCGCGATATTGCGCCATACGCGGAAACCAAACAGCACACGCGTAGGCCAGTTTCCTTTGTAAGATCGCCGAGTACCAAATCTTAAAAAATTCCGGAGGGAGTCGACCTGAGATTGATGAAAATTTATAAAGATTTTGAGTTATTTTTCCGATTTCTACTCTCTTTTGTGCCACATGTGGGAGAAATGATAATTGTTTATCTAATATTACCCCCCAGGTATTTTAGTGTTGTTTCTGATTTTATTGATTTACCTTGAAGTTTAAATGTGGGGCCCCGCTTAAGGTGTTTGGGTTTGCCAAAACTTAATGATGAGGATTTTTCATATGAAATTTCTATTTCGTTGGTTTCTGCCCAATTCTGAATAAATTTTAAAGCTTTCTGACCTTTTTGTTCAAGTTGCTGTCTCGACTGTGCCCAGATCAGTAATATCACGTCATCCGCGTATGCCACCAGTTCACAGTCCTGTACATCAAAGGTCCCCAACAGAGTCTCCAACAGAACCAACCAAAGAAAAAGACCCAGACACGATCCCTGCTGGCAACCCTTACTAAAGAAGTACAACAAAAATGGTGCCATCCAGTCCACCTGAGCTCGCCTACCCGAAAGGAAGGAAACGACAAGATTAATGAGTTGTTTAGAAATACCTAGTCTTTGCAATGCTAGGATAACCTGGTCCCAAGGGAGGTTGTCAAATGCTCCTCTGAAATCCAGTGACACCAGTGATGTGTATTGTTTATTTTGTTTGTGTTGTTCTACTAATGAAATCACTTGCTCCAAAGCCGTTTCCGTAGATTTATTTTGCGTGTAGCCGTGTTGCTTACCCGATAGGAAATTCGTTTTGTCTAATGCGTGATGTATTCGTCTTAGAATTAATTTCTCTAAGATTTTTCCGAATATTGGTAATAGAGTGATGGGGCGATATGAAGAGCTCTCATTCAAGGGTTTTCCCTCCTTTCTAAAATACACGAGCTCTCCCAATTTCCAGTCATCAGGAAAATAGTTTAACTTTAAAAGACTGTTGTACATATCCAACAGAATATTAGGAATTTTTGAAAAGATGCACCTGACCATCCTGTGATCAATTTGATCAGGTCCTGGCGCCTTGTTAATATTGAGTGAGAAAACAACATTTCGCAACTCTCTTTTCGTGAATTTTGCCTGGTCGTGCGAGTTTAGTCGCTGTGGTAGTTGCTTTGGAGTTTCATCGCCAAAAATGTCTCTCGTTAGTTTTAAAAGGGTTGATGACCTGGAAGTGGGTGACAAAGAATCAAATTGGTAACTGATATGTGAGTCCTGGAATCGCTGGAAGGCCAACTTTTTCGTTAAACCAAAAGGATCCGTCTCTCTGCGACACAGGTTTGTCCAAGCTTTTTCCTTCTCCGATAAAATCTGTTTTTGATAAATTGCCCTTTCCCTTTTGTATTGCTGGTTTATATTTGACTCGTAGTTTGAATTTTTTGCTCTTTTTAAAAGAGCTGCTACTTTATTTCTTTGGGCCCTCAATTGTGGAGACCACCAGGAAATTTTAAATTTCTTGAAGGGGGCTTTCTTTTTAAAGGATTTATTGGCTTGTAATAATATTTCTTGTTTAAAAGTTTCGTATTCTTTGTTAAACTGGTCTATAGTTTCTATCTCATTAAAGTTAATCTGTGAGCATTTTCGAGTTAGTTGTTCGGAAAATTGTGTCAAAGGGATTCCCTTTGTTTTGAATCTTCTTCTTGGTAGTTTGGGTATTGTGAAATTTAGCTCTGTTTCTATTGGGTAGTGGTCTCCAAAAAGGGAAGGAATTACTTCCCAGTGTTTTATGTGTGAAAACATATCCTGCGTGCAGATGGACAGATCTGGCCTCCCCAGGTTCTTCTCCGACTCATACGTTGGTGGGCTGGATGAAGAGTTTAAAATAACTCGTTGATACGCTATGACTCTATCGATAAGAACTTTTCCCCTGGTGTCTTCACTCCTATAGCCCCAAAGCTGACTGTGAGCGTTGAAATCACCGAGAACCAACTGCAATGGGCTCTGATTTTTAGAACCCAGCCAGTTCTCAATATCCTCATCAAAGTCAGCACTCGGGGGGCTATACAGGCTGCCAATGCTTAAGGTTAAAGGCTTAAGGTCTAAATTTATAAAAACTGAGTTATAGTGTTTAGATGAGAGACTATGTTTTAAGTTTTGGTCTAAGATTAAAATATGGGCTTTTTTAGAGCTTGAACTGCAGCATGGTGTAGTTCGAGGAAATGATAGAGGTCTATTTTCATAAAGGTATGCATCTTGAAGACAAACCAGGGAATAGTCCGAGTCTGAGAGCAATTTCATAAAAGCAGCGGTTTGTGATCTGTTGTTCTGTAAATTTTGTTGAATTAATTTGAATTTTTACCTCTATAAAACAATGACGCTAGCGCTGCTTGTTTCTTTCGCTGATACACGCTGCAGGATGGATCGTAGGATGGATGTTTTTTATATAGTCCAGCTTTCCTATGGTCCCCCTTGTAGTAGTCAAGCACTTTTTTGCAGTTAACACACTCTTCTTTTTCTGAGGCACAATCCTTGATGTTGTGGCCTTTGCCACATTTAGCGCAGGCCTCTGCATTCTGGCACACTCTTGCTGTATGCCCTATTTCCTGACAGTGATAACACCTTTGAATGAAGACATACCGTCTTACCATGCACCGGTTAAATCCTATGCACAATTTTCCTGCCATTAGTTGCAGTGCATCTCTCTCCAGTAGCTGCAACACCAAGTGCGAGGTTTCCTCTCCCTCTATTCCTTTCAATACTCTTATCAGCTTATATTGCACCTTCCTCCTCAGAGCTCTTTCCAAAGCCGGATAGAGTACTTGTTTTTATATAGCTCTTGTTGCTCTTCTAAGTTGCTCAGTGAACTGTCTGCTTCTCTTCCGACGTTTTTCTGTGTGACTACTGGGACGTCTGGGCCTCCAAAGACTATCACTCGGGCTGTTTTCGGGTTTGGTTCTTTAATGTCCAGTTTTTTCGCCATATCTTCTGTAGTGCAGATTTTATCTTTCACCTGTTCTAGGTGAAATTTGTTTTTACATGTTATTATTATTTTATTTTGTTTAGTTGTTTGGCAGTCTACTGGTGGTAATTCAGCCATATTCATAGAATTGAGAACTTTCTTTATTATTGGCATTTTTGTTTCCTTGTCTTTTGGTGTTAATATTAGTGTCGGTCTTTCTTGTGGGAGCGGTGGAAAATTTGTCATTTCTGCATATGTTGGTCGGTCATTTTCTATTGCTGTTTCTCCCTCTCTATGATTAATTGAAACCTTTCGGTTTTCTGCCTGAAGAGTGGTAACATGTTCGACGAGTCTTTTTTCCATTTGTTCATGGTTCTGTTGTATGATTTTGTTCATACCATTGATCAATTGATCTTCTCTTTCGATTTAATCTTGTTTTGTCTGTTTGATTAACTCTTCTTGGAATTTAATTCTTTCGCTGAGTTTCGTTATTAAGTGATCTTTTTCTTCTGTCTGTTGTTTGAGCTGCTTAAAGTTTTTGATTACTGATGACATGGTATTCTTTATCTTTACTTCTTTGTTTGACGCTAACTGCGTTTGTAGTTGGTGCATGAGTTCTAGTACCTGCTCTGCAATTTTCGACAACGTGTCTCGTTCTTGGTGTTCTTCCTTCTCAGCCTTGTCGTGTTGTCTTACGCTTTCTTTCTCTATTTCCACCGCTTTCTCTTCCAAAAACTTTCGGTATTTTTGTGCATTTTCATTACTTCCTTTGTCGCGTTTCTTTTTATGTCTAATCATCTGATCTATTAAAACCAGTATCGTCATTCGTGATGCTGTTTCGGCATCAAATGGCAGCAGTTCATCTCCCGGCTGGTAATTTTTGTTTGCTCGCTGTGGTAGCTGTGTTTCTTTGTCGTTAGACTTCACCCCGTCTTCATCTGACTCTGTTATGACAGAGGAATCATTCCTTTACGACTGCAACTCTTTTTCATTTCGCGGATCGCCCTGTTTCATTGTGAATATATATTTTTTATAATATCAGTAGATAAAAATACTTCTGATTTTCTCTATTCTATTGTTACTTTTTCGGTCCTGATTATACTGTTTGCACAGCGTTTTCACTTAGTATAATTAATTCACTTTTTCAATTACGGCCCAGGCATCACCAGGACCCAACCATGCTTTCTGAAGGAAAGGGGAAATAGAAGAGTTTAAAGTAAAAATCAGTGACCTAGATCACCGTAAATGACTAAGGTAAAAAATTAATGATCGGACAGCGGGGGGTTTTTAGTAATCTTAAGGGGAAAAAAATGTAGAGGCTTTGGAACATAAGTTACATAAACTAGGGACATAATTTTGAAAAAGACTGACCAAACAAAACAAAAAAAAATAATAATAAATAGATAAGTAAAAATAAGTAAATAAATAAATAAAACGAGTTTCAATGCTCATATACCTCACTGCTCTCGATGTGCCATTTACAAACATTTTTCTCTTGGTTACTTTCAAGTTTTTTTCACCTAATCTTTATTTACATTTATGTACACATTGTTGACAAGTTTATTCAAGTTTCCTGTTTCTCTCCGCCAAACCTTACCAATGATATGTGGTATGTCCTGTGAATGTTTTTCACATTTGATAATTACGCATTTTGCCATAGGTAGTTGCACAAAATGTCTAATATTAACTGTAGACCAGTCCTGTAACCCAGCTGAACGGGTTTGTAATTGCCTGGAAAGCAGGGCGATGCATTGTGAGTACATACGCCAGATCGCCGCAGGCGGCGGAGCACACCGCGGTGACCACACCAGCAAGCACCCGGGCCGACTATACTAAGCCAAGCTGGTGAGTCTAGGTTGTTTATTGTACTTTGCAAAACTATGATTGTTGCCGCACACCACGTACTTGCCATGCCAGTTGGAAAAAGGCTGGATTATTTTTTATGCCTAAAAGGTGGTAAACTTCTTAGCTGTAGAAGAGGGCAATTTTGAGGGAAAATTAAAATGGCCGAAAAGCTAACCGCTGTAGGGATAATTTTGGGCCGAATTGCAAGGTAGACGAATCGCTGCAGAGGGAGACGCGAATAAACCCAACATCATTGCCTCGATCGTCATCCTATCTGCAGTGCCTACTGCTCGTTTGTGTTTACTGTGTTTTACCGGTTCCTTAACGTTATATCCTGTTGATTGGTACCTGCACATTGCTACTCAAGTTGATCTCGTAATTTAGAACCTTGATCAGATGACGAGACCTTCACCTGGCAAGGCACCTCCAGAGGTATAATTCACAGGTAACTTGGAGAACTTTGCACCCACGACGGATTTTACATGCACCAGGCGCCATTAGCGTACATGACGGAATTTTAGCCGGCAGTTAGCCTGGGTCCTGTGACCAACGGCTACGAGTATAATGTTCTACCAGCTTGGCCACCGCTGCCCGAACTAAATGGGATTGAATGGAATTTTTGAAGTAACGTGGAATTTTGACTTTACGTTGCAAGGGACATGAGACTACGCCTTCCTACCATACCCCACCGGGAAAAAACTGGCTCCGTGGGCTGTCCCATTGGAGCGGGTCCGGTAGCTCGTGCGGACAGAGCCCTATTGCACCTAATAAAGAGGCGAGCTAAAGGAAAAAAAGGAAAAAAAGGGGGGGGGAGAATGCTCCCCCGAGTGGTCGGCCTGGCCGGCCGCCCGGGAGGGGCTGGGGAGAAGCTGGAAGAGAATGGTTTGTTAGCCATGATATATTTATTAATACAATTACTACATTAAATGAACTAAACTGTAATATTAATCTTACTACTTAATAATCAACTTACTTAATCTTAATACTTAATCAATTAGAAATATTAATACTATAACGTCATTCTAACTACTCTTACCCACTTAACTTGGTGTTTATAATGAGACTTAATATTTGACCTTGATACTTTTATTATGCGTTGGCTTTTTTCTTTAAACTTCTAGTTGATTCTACCCATTGAGGAGAACTACACTTTACTGTGATGTGCATCGTGGCACCTAGGAAAAAAAAAATTCAAATGAGTAGCGCGTTTTGAATTTAAGTGGGATGGGGCCGCGATGCAGAGAAGCTGGAGAAACTCAATGCTAATATTACAACTTTTAACTATTAACGTAAGACTTATAACTAAGCTATAACTTATCACCCTTTTAGCTGTTAATGTTCTCCCCATTATCTAGCCTAGTCCCTATTATAATTAACTTAGTAACTATTATTTATTAACTGATATTAATTTACTTATACTTAGCCTCTCTGTCTTCTGTGGTCTTCTGTCTTCTTCTTCCGCTCTTCAGGGCTGGTTGGCTTCTCATATATATATATATATATATATATATATATATACATATATAGATATAGATATAGATATTTTTTTTCTTTTTGCAGAACACTTATACATGGACGGACAATGTGGTGACGGAGGCTTTTTGATGCTTTTTGATTTGCCATTGTGCACAGCTTGCTTGGCCGGGGGTGAACTGCAATTCGTCTATTGCGGGGCTCCTGTTGCGGGCCATGGCCAGCTGATACTGTGCGGCTACCGCTCACCACATCTGGACATTAGACAAAACCTGCTTTTATTATTTTTTGTGGCAATAGGATGTCCTAGGCCTTATTTTTTTTTTAAAATATTAAACACATAATACATTAAACACAAATTACATCGCGGGTAACATTTAACACTTATTAGTTTCGTTCTTATTCCAGGTGTGTTACTGACTGAGTGTTGAGGTGTCGTCGCAATTTATTTGGAGCCATCTCATAACTGATCTTGCTTTTTGTTGCACGTGTTTGTTGTTACCTACCTGTTTGTGCCAGAGTTTTTCATTTTCTGTTGTTATGTCTGCAAGGTGGAGTGATTTCCAGGCTTATCATGTAATCGTCTGGTTGTGGTATGTGTTCTTTTATTTTTTGCATACACATGCGCGTTGAGTTTATAGATACATCTGACGGGGGCAACATCCCTTCATATATATTTCACATATATTTCTCTAGGTCGTAGGTGGGGCTTTGTTTCTTGTTTACGATTGGCCTTAATTTATATGGATTTTATATACACGGATATTAGATCTGCTTTATTTTCAATTTCAATTTTTCCTTTCAAGTAGTTTTTGAATTATCATTAGAAAACATCAAAATTATGGTTTAAGGGGCCGTCTATGATGTAGAGAAAAGTATAATTTAAAAAAATATATTTTAACCATTTTTTGAAATATTTGTCCTGGCAATAGTCGAAATGAATTAAGCGAATGAAATGGTCATATAGGCATTATACAATATATACAATAATTCATTTAGAAGTGACATGGTCATTCTGTAGCAATAGAGTATGAACTTGAATTTGGATTCAGCCCCTAAAACATACTTATTTTTAAATAATTAATTTATCAGAAACTAATCTTACGAATTTCATGAAAATTTGGATTTTGGCAAATTAAATGGTGTAGAATTTACTTATGGTGTCAAAATTAGGTATTGAAAAAAAAACTAAGTCTGAATTCGTTTTAATATGTAGATGCCCCATTAAGCAAATTTTATATACATCATCTAAAAGTAGACTTTATATCCTATCGTTTGGTACCTATAACGTGCTTCTACGACAATTTGTTGCAGAGTTAGCAGAGGTTATTTTTTATTTCAAATCTGTTATTACGAATACAAATGAACATATACATGTATGGGAAGTAGTAAAATATTAGGTGTATGTATTAAAAATTTTCTCATCAATTAATAAATCTCTATGTGTGCATCATTGGTTTCACGAAGCAAGTCAAGGTAATAATCGTCGACGTTTCACTCTGATATTTTTTCGTCCACTCCTTGCTTTATCCAAAACTGTGATATTTTTCATGAATTTATCCTGTCATTGACAAATTGATACAGGTGGTCTATATTTCGGCATTAATGTTAAGGAATTTCTCCGAAATTAATCTGTAAAATTTTATTAAAAAATATGTTGATTCAATTTATTTTTTATTCACTCAAATACACCAATTTTATATTTGTAGCATTTTAAAAGTATACATTAGTCAAATTTTGAAATTCAGTACCGAACAGATGGCGGTGTTTAATCTTGCTCTTTTATTAACTGATTGTAATTCTGTTTTCATGTATCTTATTTTCTATTATGATCTCTTCACAGATTATTTGATTATATGACCTTTAGGAAAAATTTAAAGACGTCCATATCTGTAACTTCGCATCTTCTACTGTTTAAAAGATGAGTCTTGTAGGCAGCGCTATTTAAATGAAAACATTAGAATGAAGTAGAAGAATTTTTTGGGATTGTGCTAAAATCTTGTTTTTACTGCGACATTATATTTTCATGTATGATCATCTATTGCGCGTCAAAATAAACAATATTGGCAAAAAAGTTTGGAAAAAAGGGTAACAAAAAAGATTTGCAAAAAACATTTTGTTTTTTAAATCATACATTAAAATACACGAGCTAACAATGCATTAAGTAAATATTAAGCAATAAAATCTGAAATGGTCCTTTGAACTCGATTTTAATTTTTCTTTGAAAGATTATTTTTCTATGCGCACAGTGCTTAAAAAAATAACTTAGTTTAAATACTTATTTCTCATTCTATACAATGTTTTAAATGCTTAAAATAGGAAATGTAAAAATTATTTATAAATATCTTTTCTCAACTGAACAAAATTTCAAAAATTTAACTTACGAATTTCCATTTCAAATACTTCGTAGACCAGGAGCCGGCACAACAGACAATCACCTCATCGAGTTCAAGGCTGAAATCCCAGAATTAGTTAAAACTCGGTACGCATATTAAAACGCAATTGGTATGCCAAGTCATATCTTGGTAGAAAACACTTGAAAAACTGATTGTAGCAGTCGACTCGTAGGTTTACCATTGTGTTTTCCTGCACCCAAAATTATGAAAACATGGAGTACTGGGAGCAGAAAAACAAAATAGTAAACTTATGAGTCAACCACTAAAATAGGATTTTCATGTGTTTTTCACCAAGATATGACTTGCCAGACCGATTGCGTTTTAATATGCGTATCAAGTTTTAACTAATTCTGGAATCTCAGTCGTGAAATCAATGAGGTGATTGTCTGTGCTGTCGGCTCCGGGTCTATCAGAATTTCCTATAAAATACAAAATAAAGTAACTGGAGAATAACTCTGTATTAAATGAATGTAAAATAATAACAATAATTTATTTTGTTAATTTTTCATACTATGTTTAATTTTTCTGTATTTATATTTTTAATCTATGTTTCATTACTGTTTATCTGTAATCTATAATAATATTATAAAAGTGGGTAAGTGTGATCACTGATCGCACAGAGGGTTTCGTTTAATATTCCTTTCAAAACACTTTATCCTTTTGAAAAATCCGTTAGTTCCACATTTCGCAACCAGGGTCGCACTCTATTCTAAACAGATCTCTATCCGAACGAAACTCCGTTTTACATGCTGTCCGTAGATATATTAGTCGAGGGGATTGGACCCATAACACCCGAGATAAGTAGGTGCCCCTGGCGGTAAAAGGTGGAACTAAAATATGTAAGGCTATGGAGAATAATATGAAAGAAGGGTCAAAGGGGTGTCGGCAAAAGTTGGAAAAGTGCTCCCCCAGGTGAAAAGGGCGGAGGTTAGAAAAATTGCTTAAAATGCACAAGTTAGAGCCCGGAGGAGTAAATAATATAAGACTTTTTGAAAATTTTATGATTTGTCGTGTGGTCTGAGGAATTCAGCTATAAGTATGCAAAAATTCATGTATCGAACTTAATTAGGGGCTCTCTTAGAAAGAATTGCTTAAAATACATATGTGGTAGCTCAAAGGGTTAAATGTAAGACTTTTTCAAGATTTTATTATTTGTTGCCTGGCCTCAGGTGTTTTGCTATAAATATGCAAAATTTCAAATCTCCAATTTAATAAGGGGCTCAGTTTGAAATAATTGCTTAAAATACGCATGTGGGAGCCCAAAGGGTTAAATGTACGACTTTTCAAAATTTTATGATTTGTCGCATGATGGTGTTCAGCTATAAGTATGCAAAATTTCACGCCTCCAACTTAAATAAGGTCTCACTTAGAAAGAATAGTTTAAAATACACATGTGGGAGCACAAAGGGTTAAATGTACGACTTTTTCAAAATTTTATGGTTCGTCATTTGATGTGAGGACTTCAGCTATAAGTATGCAAAATTTCACGCCTCCAACCTAATTAGGAGCTCACTTTGAAAGAATTGTTTAAAATACACATGGGGGAGCTCAAAGGGTTAAATGCACGACTTGTTCAAATTTTTATGATTTTTCGTTTGATGTGAGGTGTTCAGCTATAAGTATGCAAAAATTCACGCCTCCAACCTAATTAGGAACTCACTTTGAAAGAATTGTTTAAAACACACATGTGGGAGTCCAAAGGGTTAAATATGTGACTTTTTCGAAGTTTTATGATTTGTCGTTTGATCTGAGGTACCCAGCTAAAAATGCCCAAAATTTCACGCCTTCAAACTAATTAGGGGTTCATTTAGAAAGAATTGTTTAAAATATACACGTGGGTGTCCAAAGGGTTAAATGTACGACTTTTTCAAAATTTTATGATTTGTCGTATGATGTGGGGTGTTCAGCTATAAGTATGCAAAATCTCAAGTCTCCAACATGTATAGTGTCTGAGAACGGGCTCTGTGACAGACAGACGGACGGACAGACAGAGGAGCGAGATGAATAGGGTTTCGTCAGATGAACGAAACCCTAAAAAAGTAAAATTTGTTTGTCTGTAGAAGGTAATCTCTGGATCTACCGAACCGACTTAAAAAGTAATCGTATCAAAATTATGATGTTAGTCCATGTTCCAACATACGCTACATCTTATATCCATGCCACTAATCCACAGGGGTGCATGAGCAAAAAACGTTCTAAATTGGAATTTTTGTATTACTGAAGGGCCTAGGAACATGAAAATTGGCATGATATTTGCTTATTAGATATAAATGACCCCTAAGAACATTTCTTAGAAAATTGGAAATTTAAAAGAGGCGAAAAGGTGTGAAAAATCTTCTTAAAAACGTTCTAAATGGCGATTTCAACACTATCTCAGGAAGTACCGAAATGATTTTAAAAATTATGGTGTCAAAATGATGGTGCCCTTTCTCCAATGAAGGCTATATTTTAGTCGGTGCCACTACCTCCAAGGGGTAGCAGGAGCAAAAAACCTTCTTAAAATGCGATTTTTGTAGTACTGAATGGCCTAGAAACATGAAATTTGGCATGGAAGTTACTTAATAGATTTCATGATCTCTAACAGCATTTCTTAAAAAATTCGAAATTTTAAAAGGGTAATAATGCGTGAAAAGCGTTCTAAATTGCTACTTCTACGCAATCTATGGAAGTATCAACCATATTCAAAAGTAATGATTGAAAATTAATGCTGACAGCCCTTGCTCTGACATAGGCTCTATCTTGTGTCGTTGTTACTACCACTTGGGGGTTTGCAGGGGGTTTTGCAGGAGCAAAAAACGTTCTAAATTGGACTTTTTGTGTTACTGAAGGGACTGTAGACTATATTTTAGTCAGTGATACTACATCAAAGGGGTTGCAGGAACAAAACAGTTTTTTGAAGACCCTAGATACATGAAATTTGGCATGGTAGTTATTTAATACATATATCTCTAAGAATACTTATCTAAGGTTACTTATTACATATATCTCTAAGAATATTTCTTTAAAAAATATATTTTTAAACTGGTGGAAATGCGCGAAAAGCGTTATAAAAAATGTTCTAAATGGCGATTTCTATGCAGTCTCAGAAAGTATCGAAACTATTTCAAACGTTATCGATGGAATTTGATCGTAACAGCCATTGCTCTAAATTAGTCTATATTTTTTATCGGTGTTACTACCACCTGGGAGTTGCAGGAGCAAAAAACGTTCTAAATTGCGATTTTTGTGATACTGCAGGGACTAGCAACCTGCATTTTAGGCATATGTTAATTAGTTATAAGTTATAAATTAGCTCTGAGAAGATTTCCTAAAAAATTCGATATTTAAAAGGAGCGAAAATGCGCAAAAAGCGTTCTAAAAACATTCTAAATTGCCTGTTGCAAGCATAAACTATATTTTATGTTTTTGTCACCACCACCCGGAGGTTGGAGGAGCAAAAAATGCTCTAAATTGCGTTTTTGTGCTGCTGAGGGTTCGAACATTTTGAAATTTGGCATGACAATTACGCTAAAGATGCAGTGCTTTCTAAGACCCGTTGAAAGAAAATTCCAAATTTAAATGATGATGTGAGCGAAAAGCGTAGTAAAAACGTTCTAAATTACGATTTGTATGCAATTTTAGGTAATACCAAACCGATTTTTAACATAATGTTTGCAAATAAAGGGTTATAGAAACTGCTCAAACATAAGCTATATTTTATATTGGTGCCCCTACCGCCAGAATGTTGCATGAGCAAAAAGCGTTCTAAAAAGCGATTTCTGTGATACTCAAGAAGCTAGAAACTTTAAATATGACATAGTAGTTACTAAAATATATATATATATAAATGCCCCCTAAGAACAGTTTAAAATACATTCGAAATTTAAAAGGGGTGAAGCGAAGTGAAGGAACGAAAAGAATTCTAAAAAAGTCCTACATTACAATTTCTATGCTATCTCAGGAAATAATAAATCAGTTACAAATGCAATGATTGCGAATCTATAGCGACAGTGTCTCATCCTTCACAGGCTATATTTTATGCCGATGCCACTACTTGGCAAGAGCAACGAACGTTCCATCAAATCCTTTTTTTAAATGCTAAATTTCTAAATTACGTTTTCTCTGGAATTTTAGGAAATACCAAACCGATTTAAAAATTAATGTTTGAAAATTATTGGTGACAGTCTCTGTTTCAACGTAGGAATTTTATATTAGTGTCACTACCAACATAGAGACCGTGAGTCACGAATTTCACATGATGGTTAATTTTAAGATGTAAATTCGTACTACAATCGGTTTTCGAAAATTCGAAACTTCAAAGTAATATTGGAATGAGCGTATGAAATGATCATGAAAGCTTCAAAATACTTTCTAAATTAATTATTCCTAAATGTATAATTTCCTCTAATAAAAATTAGACATAAAAATGTCACTTAGGATATTTTAACTATTACGCGAGCAATGCCGCGGTTTTCGTAATATCATTATAAAGTCATTATAACGAAAAGCTGAGCGTAGAAGGCAAGTCCAGAAAATTCATTAATCAACCACTGTTTTATTAATGCATATAGACATTTTCATTCGCCTAATAATGATGATGCAGTTGATTGCTCGAAACTAATTCATTTTGAAACAGAAGTGAAGGTAAATTTCTTGAGGGATTAATTCTCGATAAACTTTCCATAGCAATCACAGTTGCACAGAAAATGCCTGTATATTTTCAAATATGCACCCAGAAGATTTATACCTGAAACACTGAATATATATTTAAAAAATATTTTTTTTAAGCAGGCTTCGTTTAATATATGAATCATTTTTTCAGTGAATTAAAGTGGTCTATTGTTTAAGTTCAATAGTGGATGTGTTCTAGGTCAAATTTATATAAAACGTAATATTTAATTATAATATTTTAAATTTTTTAATTCATTCAATTTTTATATCTTTAAATATGCATACATATGTGTGAATAATCTGTATATATGTGTGAGAATAAACAATACTAGAAAATTTCATACTGCAATTCATTTTCCATTTTTATTCATGGCTTAGAACAATAGTAAACTGATAGATATAATAAACATATATATAATGTTATTTTTGTAAAAATCCATATGTGATATAACTTAAAATTTAATAATATTGAAATTATTATTAATTAAAACCAATTTTCCGAAGGAAATTGAATATATTGTGCCATTTAGTACTGAATTTATCAGTCAAAAGAGTTGTATCAATGAACAAAGATTGTTAAAATAGTTCGAGGATGGCCACAGCTAACTCTCACAAATGTACCTTAACTTGGGATCTAAAATTGAAGCAGATATTTTAACGCCGACGAGAAGGCATTTTTCTCTGAATCCTAATATTCTTAATTTTAAGGGGGGATAAAACAATTTACTTATGTTTATTCTTTACAATTTGTGGGTTTTCAACTTATTTAATCGAAGACATTATAAGGAGAATATTACTATTCCGAAGCAATAGCAGGAAAATGGAAAAAACAGTTCGAAGACTGAAAAAATTCATTGACGACAGTTGGCATTTTTTTTAAATCAACGCGTATACTTGGTATTAAGGAGCTGTAACTAGACTTAAATTTTGTAAGGTTACTACACATAGCAGTGATAAAAATTCCATTTACGCATTGAGATATAATTGTGATAAATGCTGCTATTAAACTCTGACGTTGAAATGTGCCGTGATACAAATTGGTTACATTTTAAAACTCTATTTTCTGCTTTGGACACATTTTTGTTGTTTTTGTTCATTGTATTAATTCATTATCGTATTTGATTTCTAAATAAATGTATATATTTAGCAGTTTAACCATTTATTTGACGGTTTTAGAAAAAAATGCGTCACGAGAACGTAATTTTGCGTATTCTCTATTGACGAATTTTAGACAATGCGAAACAAAAATAATATTTTGTGCAAACATTTCTTAAAGGAGAACTGTTTTCACAGTCGCTTATAAAAAAAAAAAAAAAAAAAAAAAAAAAAAAAAAAAAAAAAAAAGTTAATTGATTTACCGAATGATCACTCTGTTTGAAGTTACCAAATCTGAGAACGAAACAATAAAAATGTGCATAAAGTAACCACTTTTGGTACCACTTATTTTCGATTTTACATTTCATAATGTACAGAAAACACATAGGCCACAATTGGATTTTTTGTTCATGGCAACGACGCCAGACAGGCAGACCTAATAACTAATAAACTAAACAAAAATACACTAATGAATGTGGCCTAGTAATGAAAGAAATAAAAGTATCATAACTCTTAATTAGCTACACTTTACTAAAGATATGATGTAAAAGTGTGAATACTTTTTTTACATTCAGTAAACTAACACTCAAACTTAATATATTCTTTTATAATTTATAAGATATTAATTATTAACCTTAAAATATACAAAAACTAAAATTTAATAAATTAAATTTAAAAATACATATCTGACGGTTGCTTGTAAAATGGGATAACAGATTTTTCATCCTTTTTGGTCTGAGCTCTAAATTTCACAATATTTCATACCTTCCATCTTATTAATTATTTGTCTTTCGGATAAATATGTAACATTTTCATTTCAGCTGTTGTTATATATTTTAAGATACTTACAAATAAATATGTTTAGAATTATACGAAAGCTGCACTGAAAAAAAAAATGTACCGCCTTCCTCTAGAACGAATAGGTATCATTTTCTATATCACTAAACTAGAAATAAATATAAAATATATTATATGAACTTTAAAATGTTCACTGTTTTACTTAAAATGTGACTAAAATAATAAAAGAGATAAAAAATTGAAATATTTTTTTTTTCTTTCGGGAGAATAAATTAGTTCCAAACCTCGCCCATAGATGACACTGTACCTTAAAGTATCAGAAAGAAGCATCAAAAACCCAAATCAATCAGTTACCGATCAAATTATTTTGTCAAAAGCAGTTATAGAGCAATCATTTTCTTCATTTCTACGTCACAGATTCAAAACTAATACGAAAATCAGAAAAAAATGCATGTTTGAAACCAAATGTACGGACAAGTAACACAATCTATGATCCAAGTTTGGAAATTATTTTTTTTTTATTCGCTTGAAGAAAACTTTTCATCGCGGTAGCATTTTAAGCCAAGCCGCACTGCTGTACGACAATCAGTTTATTTTATATTGAATTTCAAAATGTATAAGTGACTTTTGGGACACCCTGTATTATGAATCGTTGGAATTTCCTGAAAATTTCACCTAATTTCTGGAATTAATTCATAAACTAGAATTATTGTTATTAAAACTCGCTTCTTGTTTTCGCATTTATTTGCAAAGTTTTTAAAATAAGTTCGACTACGATAATATAGGAATAAAGCCATTGGATTTTAATAGGGATAACTAGAACTCTCTAGAAAAGGGAACTACAATTTATAAGAATGACATGGAACTATTTTTCTAGAGGCATAATTTATGTTCTAGATTCCAGTGGCAGAATTTATGTTTCACTGTGAGAAATATTTTTACTTTAAGAAATAGTGGTACTAAACACCATTAAAGACCACCACAGTTAGTCGACATCTATCGTCGCCTTTTTGACGATGGACTGTGCTGTGAAATATATTGTATTTTCCTAGCTTCCCGCATTTAAAATAAATAAAATATACTTTGGACCAAAATATTTTTTTTTTTTTTTTTAATAAATAAAGTCATGTACTTTTCAAATGATTACCACATAGAAGGTGTTGGTGTTATTTATGACGGCCGATTATCTGCACGAGGGATATGAGGCCGAGGGGGCGTGCCCTCTGTGGGGGTCTTTCTAAGGGAACCTAACCATTATTTATGCAAGAAAAGCCATTGTTCGAACAAAAAAAAAAAAAAAAAAAACTAAACTAAACTCTGTGGCAAAACAATCCAAGAAGGATCTGGGCCGACAGTGCCCATCTCTGTTTTCTTGACCCGGGGTCCCGAGGTACTATGCAGCATGCGTCCCGGCCAGGTGGTCAGCCTAACGCGAGACCCTCGGTGTTTAGTTCCCAAGCAAGCTTGGTACTCATTTTATCGACCCAAAAGGGATGAAAGGATGAGTGAACCTTGCCCAGTCGGGAGTCGAAGTCTCGACCTGCGGTGCGGCAGACAGGCGTGCTGACCACTACACCACCGGGCTTCATTGTTCGAACAAAACCACGGAAAACTCCGAACGATTATATCGACGGGCGCGATCGGATTCGAACCCCCAGTACCCTATCTTTAAGAGCAGAAAGTCTCGGTCACTGGTGGGACACCGCATAGAAGGAAGAAACATTTCTTTAAATCAATTTTATGGTTCAAAGTTTCTTTTTTATGTGTATTTAGTGTGTATGTAATGTATGTAAATGTGTATTTAGTATAACCCGATCAGGTGGTCAGCCTTACTCGGAATTCCCAATGTCTTGAACACAACACGCTTGCTGCACATTTTGCCATACAAGAAACGTTTGAAATATTTAGCAAACCTTGCCAAAATTGGAAGCAAATATTTGACTGCATTGTGACAGCGTAACGTGCTGTCCACTGAACTTGGAATTACTGTTAAACTTTAAATAATGATGCAGAATTTTTAATTCTAAAAACAACTTATCATTAAAACTCCAAAAGATTCATTTTTCTATTTACGAATTTTAGACTATTAAGGCATTTTAGAAATGTAATTTAGGTACAAATAATGATAGGTAGAATAATGATATTTCGCAATTTTCTTTAAAGGGGAAAGAAACACATTTTGTTGATACATATTTCATTTGAATTCCAAAGTTACTTTGTTAACAAAAAGGCAGTTTTAGAAATAATCATACATTTGCTTCTTGAGCAGCAAATACTCTGTACGATATTTTTTGTTTTGAAAAAGGAAACATAAAAAAGACAGACTACATTATTTAGCTCTTAGAAAATACATAAATTGTTCATGAAAATGTCTTACGTAAGCCTTAAATTTGTATTTTAAAACATTATAAGAGAATCTTGTAGGCAGCTGCAAGTTAAAATAACCGTTATTATGGTAGAAAGCACATTTTGAAGGTATTCGGAAGAGTTTTTTTTTTCCTTAACGTAAAAATTAAAGTGACAATTTAAGTAACTTCATTAATTTTATCTTTATGTTATTGAACCAAGTTTATAATGACATTTTCAGTAAAGAACGTGCTCTACATATTAGATATATTACTACTGCAATTAAAAGTAAGCGTTAGAATTTTTTATTTACTGTTACAACATACTGTTTACTCTTTGTTCAATTACAAAGTCAAGAGGATTTTAATTTTATTTTTAAAATTCTCTCTCTATATAAATTAAAAAAAAATCATTTGGTTATCTAAATTTTTAAATCACTTTGGGTTAGATAATGTTACATTTATCATTTATTACGGTTTTGTACATCAGACGAAACCCTATTTTTCTCGCTCCTCTGCCTGTCCGTCACAGAGCCCGTTCTCAGAAACTATATATGTTGGAGTCCTGAAATTTTGCATACTTATAGCTGAACACCTCACATCGAACGAGACAATCATTAAATTTTGAAAAAGTCTTATATTTACCCGTCTGGACTCGAACTTGTGTATTTTAAGCTTTTTTTTTTCTAAGTGAGCCCCTAATTCAGTTGAAGACAGCCCCTATTAAAGCTGATGGCTTGAAATTTTGCACACTTATAGCAGAACACTTACGATCACACGAAAAAAATCATAAATTTTTCAAAAAGTCTTTTATTATTTACACCTCCGGGCTCTAATTTGTGTATTTTAAGTAATTTTTCTAACCTCCTCCCATTGCACACGGCGGGTAATTTTCTAACTTTTGCCAACACCCCTTTGACCGATATTTCATATTATGCCCATAGCCTCATATCTTTAAATTCCACTTGTTACCACCAGGGGGCACCTACCTATCTTGAATGCTATGGGCCTGATCCCCTCGATTAATATATCTACGGATGGGATGTAAAACGGAGTTTCGTTCGGATAGAGGTTTGTGTGGAATTTAGTGCGCGCACTGGTTGCGAAATGTGGAACTAACAGATTTTGCAGAACGATAAAGTGTTTTGAAAGGAATATTAAAAGAAAACCTCTGTGCGATTTGTGATTACACTTAGCCACTTGTTAGTCAACTTTCATGAAAGTAATGAATTTGCATTTTATTTATGAATATTTGTGCTTTATTGTTTTTATTTTTATTTATTTATTTATTTTCAAATGATATGATATGTAAAAGTTTTTAACAATTACATTTTTATTCATATTTTAAAAAATGGAAATCTCCTTTCATAAATTTAGCTTTAAAAAACATTTTTTTGATGTATTGATTTTTTTTTAATTTTATTTTGATTTCGTGTCTTTCTTATTTCTCTCCGCATTTTGACATATTTTATTCATATTTAATAAAGTGTTTATCTCTTGATTTTGTTTTCTATTTATTTTCTATATGTCTCTGAAAAAATGTAGAAAGTATTCTTTAAGTATTGTGTTGAAGTATGCAGTTTTTTATGTAATTTGAAAAGGTTTCGATTTTAAATACTTAATTCTAAAAAGATAATATACGAAATAATTAATGTTCTCTGTGATGCTTTCTTTTTAAGTTTTATGAATATATTTCAAATTTCATTAACTTTTTTTGTATCCTTCATTAAGATCCTTTTTATTTAATTGTATGTATAAGTAGTTTGTGAGTTCTTCTGCTAGCACATCATAAATTTTATTTCAGCATATGAATTTAAAGAACAATTTTTTTTTTTTTTTTTTTTCGTACGGTTCATTTAAAAATTTTCTCAAAAGGAGTTTTCTATCTTAATTATTATAATAAGTATGACTATCAAAATCAATTTATTCTTGTAGCATCCAATTTTAAAAATTTATATTCCTTTTATGAGTTAAAGCTGTATACTATTTATATCTATGTGCATTCTTTTCTTTGATTTGTAATTTTTTTTCATAATATCCCACTTAATGCAAATGAAGTTACATAATTTTTTATTCAATGCCTATCATCGTATGAAAATTAAAATCACAGAACCTCATTAAAGAGATTCAGTTGTAATTAAATACAAAAGAGATTTTATTTAATATTGTATTAACTAATTGAATAACAGCTCAACAGAGCAACAGTTTTACCTTTGAGGGAATGCCCTATTGCAACGCAACTCCACTCCCTGAAGGAGAGTATTTGTCTGAAACATCTTAGAGGATTCACAAAAATTAATTCTAATCGTAGCACTATAGAAGTACTGCACTAAAAACAATTAAGTGTAGAATTAAAAAGGCAAGAACTCGTATGTGTCTTTATCTCAAAGAGATATAAGACGAAGCAATTAACCATGCGGAAAAGGTCGATAATTTCAGATTGGCTAATCCGGGAATAAGAGGCGGACCTTCGTTCGAATGAACCAAGAGGTTCCATAAGTAGATGAACTGAGAGAATATTATAATTATAAATTTAAGTATTAAGATAAAATAATGACGATAAAGTTTAATATGAAGAACTTAAACATATAATAAAATATTTAAGCTGTTAAAAACTCTTGAATACATAGTCATAGTCGGACTCAGCAAAAAAGGAAGATGTTTAATAAAATTATCTGTCTCCCTTAAAAAAAATAAGAACGATTTCCAATGTCGTACATTAGAAATATATAAGACAATTTAAGACTGGCATAATTTACAAAAAAATAAGGAAATTTAAAGGGTTTTATAAAATTTTATATATAAATTTATAAATTTCAGGTTTTTATTAAAAATATAAATATGAATAATTATATTGGATTCTACTGTATATTTTGCTAAAATCCTCAAAGTGAATCAGAAATGATAATAAATAAATAAATAGGAATATTAAATTCCCTCCATTAAAAAAAAATTGGGAATTTTGTAAAGGAAAACTTAAAGCACACATCAAACTTTTTTCGGGCAGACTTAAGTAACACAGCAGAGTTTTAACGGATAAATTAAAAGCCCAGCTAGTTATTTTAAAACGCTTATAACAAGCAAACAAATAGTTGTATCAGACCAAATTTTTTTCCCCCTCTCTATATATATACAACCTATGGCCAGAAAGTTCGGTGAATGAATTTTTATTTCAAATGCAGTATTATACAGCATCAAATACAATTTACTGTCCTTCAAAATAATCTCCATGGATGGTAATACACTGTTGGGAACGACTATATAAGTCCTGTAAACTCCTGTAAAACAGTTCTTTCGGAATGGCTTTCAGCTCGGCCGTCACGGCGGAGTCCGTCGTCGTCTAAAAAAAGAAAAAAACAAGGTACGGTCGGAAAAATCGTGCATAAAGACAATACATTTCGCATTTTTTGACTCTAATGGTCTCATTCACAAAGAATTCCTCCTGAGAGTACCACATTGAATTCTGTTGCCTACGCTGATGTTCTGAAGCGTTTACTGCAATGGATCCGTCGCGTTCACCCTGAGTACGTCACGCAAGGCTCCTGGACTCTTCTCCAGGATAATGCCCAGCCACACATCGCCTTGGTTGTTCGGCAGTGTCTGGCCGCGAATGGGGTTGTGACACTTGATCACCCCCCTTATTCACCTGATTTGGAACATGCAGACTTTTTCCTCTTCCCCAGATTGAAGTCAGCCCTGAAGGGAAAGCAATTTATGGACATCACCGACATTCCACGCAACGTGACGGCTGAGCTGAAAGCCATTCTGAAAGAACTGTTTTACAGGTGTTACCACGGCATACATACTCGTTCCCAACAGTGCCTTACCATCCATGGGGATTATTTTAAAGGACAGTAAATTTTATTTGATGCTGCACAATACTGCATTTGAAATAAAAATTCATTCACCGAACTTTCTGGCCACAGGTTGTATATATACATCAGAAAATTTTGAAAATGTTACATCTCGCTGTCTAAATGCCGTAGCACGCTAAGATATTCCTAAAAGCCCTATTTGCTAAAACAATATGAGTCAAATTTACATGTAGTCATGAAAGACCCCTATATTGTGGGCCTCGAAATTTCAAATGTTTGCAACGCTCATTCTAATTGCCACAGCTGGCTCAGTTTTTAAATGAAGATGTAAATATTTTATTGGGTGGAGCAGCGATACTTGTATGTATTGCTGCAGTTTTGAAAAATATAACTCTAAATATAACCATTTATTTAATATAGAATACGTTTTCAAAACAGTTTTACAGAACTATTCAAAAGATGTCTTATAAAGATAATTTACGAGGAAAAATCAGTAATTAGGTCACAAACCGATATGAAAGGTCGGAAATGAGTAGTAATTTGTTTCCAAATATGCAAATAAGTGGCAGCACTGCCCAATAGGGTGGGTCGAATAAAAGATTTTTTTTTTATTTTCGGAACGCTTTAGCGCGGAAAAGTTGCCTATTGTAATAAGAAGAAATACGGCATAAAAACTTTTAGAAATCTGTTAACATCTTCCATTCGCGCATCGTACTTAAAATTGATGAAAAATTGCAAAAATCGCGCATTTTTTCTATTTTTTTTTTCAAGTTAATCAAAACTTTAAAAATAGACATGCTTTAGATTTTTATGCTTGATTCATGGTTTACATAAGCTAAATGAATTAAATTCCGATCAATAATCCAATTTTTTTTGTTCGCGCAAGAACTTAGAAAAAACATAAATTTAACAATTTTTCGCAATTTTCACCGTACAACTCCTAGTTTTATAAAACAGTTACAAAAAAGTTAAATGTGAAGACCAAGTGGAAAGCTCGTGATCTTCCTCAAGCAATGTGTGGTTACGTAAATAGTTTTAAAGTTCTTAAAGTGGCAGTGTACTATGAAATTGTTGAACTCAAACACACTTCTTTTGAAGACTCGGAGTATAAGGAAGATAAATGCAAACCTAGTACATCGACTAAAAGCCCAAATGGCAGATGAAAATTAGAGACAAGAGTTGTTTTAGGACGGATTTAAAAAGCCGATTCACATCCCCTGCGGAAAGTTCGGTTCTTTTTTTGACGGACAAAAAAGAGATACTTTGTTTGTCGAAAAATTTAATGCCAAGCAATTTCACAGGAATGTGAAATAATAACACTATTCTCTTATCCACGAATCGGGATCAACTTATATTGGACATGTATCTCCTTCCTCGAGTTCATCAAATCATAGAAGATTCCTCAAATCATATGAGCATTATTTCTTGTTTGTCTGAACTATCAATATCACGAGAAAAACTGGAAGTACTAGGGTGTGATGGTACTGTAACAAACACTGGATGGAATAACGGTGCTTTCCACCGACTAGAAAATCATAAAATGTGGGGCATATGCATCAGGCATTTTAATGAGCTTTCTTATCACCAAATTTTCCAATATATTTACAGTCAACTGAAGGGCCTAAATCTTTTAGTGCGCCAATCGGATAGAAGTTCACTTGCTGTGGAAAAGCTACTGTGTGTCGATTGTGAACCCGCAGATTATTCTATTCCTGATACAGATATGAGAAAAAGAACAGCATTTTGGGGACATTTTGAATGATATCACCTTGGGACATTGTCCAGAAGACTTGGCGAATTGGGACCCTGGTACTTTGTCCGATCCCAAATGACTAACTGCGGCCAACCGAGTCCTTAGATTGTATCAGACTCATCCGAAAACATGAAAGAAATAATTGGCATCATCATAATATCACACATGCTTGTGTAATTTGCCATAAAATAAGAAAATATTTTACTGACGGACCAAAACAAATATTTCAAGCAATCCAAACATCACGCTATTAATCCGACGAATTACTACAAGTTGTCGATCTAGTAATAGAGCGAAATGCATTTTTTGGGCACCCAGAGAATGTCCTGTTGGCAATAATTGTCGATTAAAAAAATACATTCGGAATATTAGTTACAGAAGGATCTTAAACGCAAGACAAACCGTCCCACAGAAGAAGACTGTTAAAAATGCAATGCCACCGAATGGAAACTTTAAAGCTTCCGATTACATAGAAATTATTAATTGGAATTCTTGTTCGTTGTATCCTTCTCCAATTCTGCGAGTCCTAAGTGAACATGATGTTAAATCGTTCATCAGTTCTGACACCACACTCAGAGAAATACAAATGTTTCCCTGTCATACCGAGACTGTTAAGATGTGCGTCACACTTGTGATGGAGACCTCGAATAAAGTATATGGACATGAAGCTAGGGATGGCTATATCCGAATAACATGGCTATATCCGATGTCACTGAAGACTAAATCAGTTATACCTCATTTCTCCAAAAAATCAGACTTTATATGTGTAGTGGATATAAAAATGAAAACGTAAAAAAACACAGTAAGCCAAAGACTGCTACTCTATGGAAAACCGTTGTAAATAGTTGCAAATATAATGTAAATGCCACACCCAACAATTGGATGATTGGTTGGGTAGGATGGAGGTGGGTACATGCAACCACCTCCACGTGGTGAGTTCTGGGTCGTTTTCTTCTAGCAAAACGAGCGAAGAGTTGCACGGTGAAAATTGCGAAAAATTGCTAAATTTATGTTTTTTTCCAAAGATGTTGCGCCAACAGAAAAATTAGATTATTGATTAGAATTTAATTTATTTAGGTTACGTAAACCATGAAACAAGCATAAAAAGCTAAAGCGTGTTTATTTTTAAAGTTTTAATTAACTTAAAAAAATAGAGAAAAGCCGTGATTTTTGCAATTTTTCATTAAATTTAAGTACGATGCGCGAATGGAAGATGTTAACCGATTTTTAAATTTTTTATGCCGTTTTTCTTCTTATTACAATAGGCAACTTTTCCGCACTAAAGCGTTCCGAAAATAAAAAGTTTCTTTTTTTCGACTCACCCTACTGTCCAACTGTAAGATGCCAATTTCGAATTTATGAGACAACAGTTGTACGAGATGAGCGGGGTCGTTCAAAAGTTGTTGACAAAGAACGAATTGGTCGTTCTGTTGAAATTGCGCATGTCATAAAGAAACAGTGCGGAAGGTTGGGGAAATGGTTAAAGCTGACAGGCGAACAACAATAGACAGTATTAGCAACTACAACAGGGTGTTCACATAATTTACCCTACAGCCGACTGATGCAGCTAGATGATTTAATATGAGGTACACAGATGGCTGAAAGTGCAGCCCAAAGACTTTTATGCAGCAGGTATTATAAAACTCATAAAGAGTTGGGACAAATATATCAATGTAAATGTAATACTATATAGAGAAATAAACATGTCTTTTAAGTATGTATCTTGGTTTTCCTTTTTTATTGGATTTTGTGACCTACTTACTGACTTGCGCTCGTAGCTATTGCATTATTTTTAAGACAGAAATTATACAGGAAAGAAAAATAATGCGCCAAGCACAGATTATGAAAATCTTCAAACACTTCCGTATTAAAGTAACATAACTTTAACGTTAATTGAGGTGGCAGATAATATTATAAACAATTTAGAACTAAAGTAACGATTAAAATTAAGAAGTAAAGTACATAAAGTAAACAATTTAGAAAATGCATAATAGCTCAATAGGTATTTTCAGAAATAGCCTTCCATTAATGTCAACGTATCCAGTTCTTTGCGTAGCCACGTATATAAACATACTTTTTTTAACATTTATCATACAGTATATCATAAAAATTCTACACATTCCATACTGAATGGTAAACATTTCATAGTGATTTTTAAAAATATATATGAATTATACGGCAATACGAGTATATTTACGAAATTCAGATAATGCACAAACGGCAAATTTACAGACAGACCGACAAACTGAATTCGCAAATATTTTTCAACTATATTCAAAAGTGTAACAAATCGAAAATAATAATATTTATTATAGAAGAATTAAAATATCTTGCTTTTAATCAAAATTTGTATTTTAAAATGTTTTGTTTTATTATGTTTATACTGTATTCTGTATAATAGAAAAATATTTAATGCAATTTAAAAGACAACCTATTATTTATGCTCCTCTAAAACAACATTTATAAAATTTCTACGTTTGCTTAAAATTTTTATGGCATATTTCTACTTGTATTTTGAGTTTAAATCTAATTTTTTTCGTAGCACGAACTGTGTATATATTTTCCTAAAGCATTCCACTTTCCTAAAACATTCTTAGTAACCTTACAAAATTTTTTGATTTACGGTGCAAAAGTGTATCTGTTACATGATTTTTTGTTGTTACCGTTACATAAAAAGTTCTGGAAATCCCAGTTTCGTAGAAAAATTTTAGTAACTTTACATATTATCACTTACAGTGTAGGCTAAATTAAAATATTATAATATACCGTTCAAACTGGGACTTTCATTTGTCGACACCCTATATTTTGATACCTGAAAATTCATTGCAACTGTAATTAATTACAAATCACTTGATCTTTAACAAAAAAATATATATACATATATATATATATATATATATATATATATATATATAAGAGAGTGTAGATGATTATTTACATTTAACTCTGAATAAAGTGAGTTTATTAAATAAGTAATTAATAATATAATTTAAATTAATTCAGTAATTACTTTTCTTTTATGAGTCCAATATGTTTCGTACAATATTTTAATTACAATGTAATAAAAGTCCCAAAACAAATTCAGTAAACTTTGGTGAAACTTCAAAGAATAAAAGAGATTACAGTTAAAACCCAGTAAAAAATTGCGTCGCCTTTCATATGCATTGAAGAATTTAAATAATAAAATGAATAAAAGAAATTGCTATACAAATTATTTAAAATGTCGTCCCCCCCTCTCTCTCTCTCTCTCTGTATATATATATATATATGCATATTACGGCATTTTTTGTGTTCTCTCTTTTTTTTTTTTTTTTTTTTTTTTTTTTTTTTTTTTTTTTTTTTTTTTCATTTACTGGAAAAATACGGATAATAGCAGGAATAAAAAAGAAATGAAATGAATCCAATTTCATGGTTTATAATAAAATATTCCAGGAGAAAGTTTTATTTTTCTTTCATGTAAATAAAAAGATATCAGATAGAACTAATATGTGACGATTGAATAATAAAAGGAAGAAAAAACATTTTGGTTACGTTCAACCATACAGAAACAAGTATGCAATGATATGTTTTAATTTTATGTTCCAAAAATAAGAAACTAATTTAATGTTCTATAGTATGAGGGGGGGGGGGGGTTTCTGTTGACTAAACGAAATAAATAAATATGACTTTTTAATATTTAAATCTAATCAATATATGAAAATAAAGAATTCTTAGACTATAACTACCTAATTGCTTTTACATTTAATTTTTAAATTGTAATTGTTTACTTACTTTTTTAATTTTTTTTTTATAAAATGATGAATTCTTTACAACTGATTTTACATTTGATGTAAAAGTATAACTAAAATAAGACGCTTACGCCATCGCTGGATTATAAGTGATAAATTTTTATTTTCAAAGATCCAGTTTCTAAATTTTACTACCTGCCTGTATAATTAGAAAATATTTGAGAGAGGCTTACTTAAAATCAATAACGTAATTAGTTAAAACTTCTTTCGTCGCATTTCTTATATATTCCAAATGTGTTGTAAAATGTTTCTGATTTTGTTTAGACTGGCACTCAGTCTGTCTGTCCGCTTACTAACTTGCATAAGAATTCTTCTAATACCACGCAATTGACACATGTTATTGTAGATTACTACAAGGCATTCTCTATAGTAATGTTTGTTATCACGTTTCAGGCCATGAAAGTCAATTTCTCTTTTGCGGTGTAATAAAAGTAAAAATAATCCACAGGCTCGAAAAATACTCACGTATTAGAGTTTCCATTAATGCATTTTTATTAAGCATTGTTGAGTTACAACCAGCGAAATATCCAGCAGGATGTTTACGGAGGGAATGCTACTTTACATAGTTGAGGAAAAGGCGATCAGTGAGTGAATGGTTACAAATCACAGCCGCAAAAACCTTCTTTACATTTCTTGGCACATTCAAATTGGCGAAAGTATGTGATTCACGAAATATCCATTAATAGTAATGTATGGATAATTTTGAATTTAGAGATACACACAATAAATAAATTATTGTTCCAGAACATGTGCCAAATAAGTACGTTGCAGAAGAATTTGACAAACCCGTGAGAGGCGCAAGGATAGACAAAATAATAATTAGCGGCTATGCTTTGACATTGTGATCCCGAAAGAAATAAAAACTAAATAATATATAACGAAGTCTAAAAGAGGAAGGGCATCTGTTACATTTAATTGCTGAAAATGCGGTTGATTTCATGTGCCAGCGAAAGAATTAAAACTTATGTGGGAGAGTTTTCAACGTTGAAAAAGATAAATTATTTCTAGCCTTTATTCCTAACAGGAAATCATATGGTTTGAATAAAATTTAATATAACGAATTATAGAACGGGATCCTTAATAAGGTAATATGAGATAAATTACGAATATATGTGATTCCACGTCACATTCTCTACTAAAAATGGGGGTATGTCGACAAAATAAATCAATAATATTACAGTATTTGAGAAAGAAAATTCTTGCAGTTTATCTGAACAAATCTGTTTATCTGATCGCATTTAATTTCAAATTTGATGAAATTGATATGTATTATTGAGAAACACTACAACATGCTTACTGTAAAATGTGCTGTGCATCGCATTTTTCGTATACAAGGACATACAAACAATGTTGATTTGTCTATGAGCAATAAGAGTTGGAAATGTTGTTTCAAATTTTGTATGAGGTTTTAAATTTAACTAAATTGTTTTGTAGCACGAGCTGTGCATATAGACCATATACAGTGCTGCACAAAAGAATTCACCACCATTAATGTATTTGGGAATGACTTGCTGAAAGTTACTTTTTAAGTGTGTTATGTGTTTTCTAGTTCAACTGCTATTTTAGTTAACAAAGAGATGCTTGTAAAATTTAAAAAAAATTCAATTACAGGGCTACGAAAAGAACCAGACACATTGCTATTTTTACATATTGATGCTTGAAATTTATTTTAGTTGAGTTATGCGTATATTACTTTATATACATTTTACTTGAATGCGTAGAGTGCATATAAATTGCATTATAATATGCGAGATGTGTAAAAAATAATTCGAATAACTTTCTGCCTATTTGCAGAAGCACCAAAATGTGAATTTTCAATTTTGTTGAGATTTTCTGTGTGACTAACTTTTATAGAGATGTGTAGTAAAATACGCAATATAGATAATGTATAGGGCTGCACAAAAGAATTCGACTATAGACGAAAATGCTTAAATAAGGTTTTAAAAACCGTTTTAGAATTTCCGAACTGTTTACGATGCCATCTCATTTGAGATAAAAAATAAATTTGCGGGAAAGACAGATTTTTTTTTTCGCTATACTGTATGTGTTGGAAAGTGTTTCAGAAATTATGCTTGATGTATAAGTTTCATTTCTTGTGTCTGTAACACATGGTAAACTACCTTACATATTTTATTTTTTTTTAGCTTTCTTGTAGGTTAACAAAAACATCTTTAATTGAAAAATTAATTAATTTATAAATAAATATATGCTTTATTATTGAATTATTTACAAACATGATTAACTCTAAAACTACAAAAAACATGTCTTAACATTTTTATTCATTTCTAATATTTTGTATTTTCTTAATCTTTGTTGAGTAATGGGCAAAGTGCCCGTGCCCAATTAACTGATCCACAGATCATCCTGTAAAAAGGTTACCGTGACCAACAACAATGAATGCTAATTATTGTTAGTCTTAAATTTTGCTTATAGTGTCGCCTACATATACAAATCGGAACAAACATGAAAGATTTTAAAAGTAACACCTAATTTTGGCAACATGCTTGGATACTTCAGTAACTTATACAATCAGATACAGAAGTCATTCAGTCATTTTAAGAATTATGCTAATTTAAAATTTGGAATTCTTAAGCAAGAATTAATATTTTTAAACAGATTAGTATGCGGGTTCTTTTTTAAGCATAACTCAAAAACAATTGGCAGGATGATCTGTAATTTTCCTTATAGTTGAAACTTTTAAAAATCGTATGTGAATAAAAATTGCGCCTTTTTCTGTCACGTAAATTTTGAATAAATTCTAAGAAAGTATCTTCAGTATTTTGCAATGCTAAAAGAGTTCGAAATAATATGTAAACTACTTAACAGAATAACTTCCTATTTCGTATCCGTACAGGAGACAATAAATAAAAAGAAGAAAAAGAAAAAGAAAAGAAAAAAATCCTTTTTAATTTTTTCCTTTTTTTTTTTTTTTTTTTTTTTTTTTTAAGGAATTCAAGTATAATGTAAAACTAGCATTTGAAAATATTAAACTTGGTTACAAATTTTATTTGTAGACAACCCCTGAGCTGTAGATAAGTATAACATTCAGTAGTAGACCGTCCTACTAGAAGAATGGTAGCAGTCATATTTTTATACCATTCATTGCATTAGAGTTAGTTTAGGTGAGGCTGATCATTATATTATAACACTAGCTGACCCGTCTGGCGTTGCCCGGGACCCGTTATAATAGCCTTAAAAAAAACTCAAAACTCAAATTTGTATGATATTCTATATTTTGAAAATCTTTTAAATGAACCTAATTCCTGGGGCTCCATTGACTTCTGCAACGTCTAATGTATTCACAACAAACCTTTTTTCCGAACGAACTTGTTACCTGGGTCCCCAATACCTGAAGCAGCATGCACCAGAAATGCTCCAGACAGTCGAAAACCTAGCTGGAGACAAACAAACACCATGTTCGGTGAGCAAAACTTCTTAGTAATCAATTCCATAGAACCCGAAAAAATAATGCACAATTAATGTTCGAAAATGTTGGTAACTAAATACTAAGATAAAATTTCGTAATACAGAAAGTAGCCAAATTATTATCTAAAACGAATGAATCAAATCGCATTGGTGGAAAGTGCTCTCGCCTGTAAATTTCACCAATTACTTTCTACATTAACACGATATTTAATAAACGAATGAAATCCCTCATCTAAAGTTACCTTTAAAGAAACGCGATTTTTAATTTATTTGTGCAGTGAGTAAAAGGAGATTAATGTTCGAAAAAAAGTGGAAGCTGAAATAAAAAGTTGGTCCGAGACCTGGGGCCAGGATCTTAACTAGAATATAGTTTGTACATTTAAAGTAGCTAGAGGACGCTAGAACTATGTTACATAAAATTTTAATAAAATCGGATAATTTTTCAAGAAGCTGCAACAAAGATTCCAAGAAGGAGATTAGTATTCAAAATTGGTGGTAGCTGAAGTCTAATTTTTGTTGTTCATGTAGTAGCTGGAGGATCTAATAAATTGTTAGAAAAATAAAAAGATCGTGAAGCGGACCATTTTTAATGGAGCTATAACAAAGGACCGAAAGGGGGCAACTGATAGTTAATATTAGGGTCCTAACATGAAAACATGTTAAATGGTGTTAGTTCTTAGCACTTTAGTTCTTCAATTAGTCAAAATGAAGCATAGGTATGAATTAATCATTAGTATAAAATTGTAAAGAAATGCGCAAAAATGGAGGGAAATGCTCAGAACAGGGCCCGGTGTGCAAATTAAAAATATAAGGGTGTTGGTCTGGGGTCAGGTATGCAAAACTCAACTTTAAAATTTTGTTTTGAGAATGCGAGAAAATTAAATGATGAAAATCTCATGTCGCACAAAAAGTTTATGGAACCCAGGATTTTAAGCGAACCCCCCTGTGAAGCCATTGGCTGATCCAGGGTCTTAACTGGAAGGAAGGAAAGTCAGAATAACTAAATGAAAAAATGATTCCAAAAAATGAAAATCGGATTAAGAAGGGGCAATTTATTAACGTTTTTTGGTGCAAGAGTTTCAAAGGACTATGTTAAAGTAAATTGCAAACAATTCAGTTCATTTTTAAAGAAGCTGCACCAAGGGCCCCGACAAGCCGATTAATAATCAAGATTGGTGGTAGCTGAAGTCTGAGAATTTTTTTTGTCCATGTAGTTGCTGAAGGACCTAAGAAGTTGTTAAAAAAAGCTAGTGAATCGGTCCATTTTTAGGAGAGCTATATTAGGAGGCCCAAAAGGGGCCAACTGACAGTTATAAACAGGGCCCTAACATGAAAATTAATTAAATTGTCTTAATATTCAGCGCTTTAGATCTTTAATTAGTCAAAATTAAGTATAGAATGTGAATTATTCGTCAGAATAATATTTTAAAGAAATGCACAAAATATTGGGTATATGTTTAAAAAAGGGTCCTAGGTACCCAATAAAAATATGAAGGTGTTGGTCCTGGAAGAAGAGTCAAAAATTCGATTTTAAAATTATGCACCGAGAAAATGAGAAAACTAGGGGGTGAAAACTGCTTGCCCACAAAAACTTCAAGGGCCCCTCAACGAACCCAAAGGGTCCAGGGTCATAACTGGAAAAGCTGTAGCAAAAGCTTTCAAACTCAAGATTACTGATAAGTGACATATTGTAATATACTGTGCTCATTTTCATGAAGATAGCATCTATATTCATAGAGCAATTAATGTTTTTATAAAAACAGTTTCAAATTTCACCAGGTTCTTTGCTTATGCAGTAAACTCCCAACTATCAGGCTCGCGACTATCCGGCCTATTAAGAAAATGGGGAATGTTGCAAGCGGCCAAGGCAGGCAGGTTTCCGTTCAGGTGGGTTTCAAAAACATGGGAAGAATTTCGAAACATAGTAATTGCAAGGTCTTGTAACATACTTTTGAATCAAAAAGGTAAACATAAACTCGTGGAGAAACTGCAATGGGAGATGAGAACGATAAGCTTCCTCCGTTGCAGAAAAATATACCAGTCTCTGACGATGTCATTGCAGAAGACATTACAGAATGGATGTCAAAAAGCGAAACTAATGAATTAATTGAAAGCGATATTGTAGAAGTGTTGACAGAGGTAGAAATTATCAGAAGAAAAATGTTAAAATGATTTCAGAAAAAATCTCATCTGAAATTCGCAAAGGTTCAAGACGATTGAGGCAGCACCGCAGTACATTAGTCAACAGGAATCGACGCCGCTTTATATCATATACTTGAGTAAATAGAGCGACATTTCGTCGCTAACAAGGAGAAACAGTCCTCTATTAAGGACTTTTTGAAAAACTAAAAGCTGTAAGTTTTGACTTTTATCCTATACATAACTTTTCATATTTGAGCAATCATTTATTAATAAACAGTAGAATAAGATTTACTCTTTTTTTACGATTTAGGATTACGTTTTATGTTAATGTTTTGCTTCTTTTGAAACTTTATGAACTGTACATATAAAAATTATCTTAATATGTGTAACATGTGTTTTTAATATCATGGTGGGGGAAGGATACGAAGTTAGTAAATATTTGTAGAACTCCGGCCTATCCGGCTTTTTCATTAACCGGCCTACCCTTCCGCCACATAAGGCGGATAGTCTGGAGTTTACTGTAATTTGCAGAGTTCTTAATATAAAAAAAAATTCTTTACAGAAAAAAATGACAAACAACATTGTACACAACACTCTGCAATCAGAATTAAAAAATTATAATAATTGGATAAAAAATGAGCAAGTTTACTAAAAAATGTTTCACTGCCCGTTCGAGAATGCAATCAATATATAATATGCATAATCTATTAGCTAATTAGTATATATAGCAACTTTTGTGAAAATCTCAAAATCATAGCTTGAAAATTCTGAAAATCATCATCGATAGAAAAGGCTCTAAATCCGTTATTCCCAAAAAATATGAGGTGTTTTATAAAATATCTGTTGATTTTTGCCAAGATAGCGTACGCAATATTGCGCGTACTACTATATTTGGATACAACCCCTCATCTTTTTCTTCCTTTTTGGAACGTCGCATTTCGAACTTATTCTATCAACGATAATTTTCAGAATTTTCGAGCTATGATTTTGAGACTTTCACAAAAGTTACTCTATATACTTAGCTAAAATAAAATAAAAATTATATTTTGATTGCATTCGCTCATGCGTAGTGAAACATTTTTTAAAAACCTGCTCATATTTCATCTAATATTTATTATTTTTCAATTCTGATTGCAGAACTTATCGTACAATGTTGTGTTTCATATTTTCTGAAAATAACTTTTATTCATATTAAGAACTCTGCAAATTATAAGCTAAAAACTTGTCGAAATTTGGGACTGTTTTTATAAAAACCTTAATTTCCCAACGAGTATCCATGTTATCCTCATAAAAATGAACACAGTATATTACAATAAGCCATTATTGATTATCTCGAGATTGAACGTTTTTGCTACATTAGTTTTTACAGGCTTATCCAAAAGACATTCGTTCTTTTTCAATTTGTTGTCGATCCTCTATGAGGTTTCGAGAAAAAATCTTTACGGAAATACATAATCTATACTATACTGTTTACACAACTGGAGTTTCACTTTAATTCCTCGTGGGTTTTTTTTTTCTATATGTTTAACAAAACGTCTAAAATCGCAAGTGACCGGCCACCTTTGGCCATATAGTGTATATATAATGTATTAATTGAGGATAATCATTGAATTATAATGTATATATAATATTAAAATTGAGGGTGATTATTTTTTTCTTTTTAATGACATTCCAGATTTCGTGCAACCATTCCTTGTTTTTAGAAAATATTTCTTATTGTCACACTGAAAGTAAAACTTGTTTTGGTGAATAATACTGGCACCACAGCTGCAAATATTATATCGTAAAATTATCAATTATCCGAAAATAAGCTGTAATATACCTTAAGCAGTAATGCAGTAATGTGTGGTTTTTTACTGCTAGTATATTTATAAGATCTAATAGTACTATTTTTATGATGTATTACTGTTCATTTTACGGTATATTACTGGCAGCTGGGGTACAAGTATTAGATCGCAAAATCGTTTTTCTTTCTTTTTTTAGTACATGGAATTAATTTTATCTTTTCCTGATTTTTTTTATGTGTTTTTTTTTATGTTATGTGTTTTCTAGTTCAGCTGCTATTTTAGTTAACAAAGAGATGCTTGTAAAATTTAAAAAAAATTCAATTACAGGGCTACGAAAAGAACCAGACACATTGCTATTTTTACATATTGAATGCTTGAAATCTATTTTAGTTGAGTTATGCGTATATTACTTTATATACATTTTACTTGAATGCGTAGAGTGCATATAAATTTCATTATAATATGCGAGATGTGTAAAAAATAATTCGAATAACTTTCTGCCTTTTTGCAGAAGCACCAAAATGTGAATTTTCAATTTTGTTGAGATTTTCTGTGTGACTAACTTTAATAGAGCTGTGTAGTAAAATACGCAATATAGATAATGTATAGGGCTGCACAAAAGAATTAGACTATAGACGAAAATGCTTAAATAAGGTTTTAAAAACCGTTTTAGAATTTCCGAACTGTTTACGATGCCATCTCATTTGAGATAAAAAATAAATTTGCGGGAAAGACAGATTTTTTTTTTTCGCTATACTGTATGTTTTGGAAAGTGTTTCAGAAATTATGCTTGATGTATAAGTTTCATTTCTTGTGTCTGTAACACATGGTAAACTACCTTACATATTTTATTTTTTTTTTTTGCTTTCTTGTAGGTTAACAAAAACATCTTTAATTGAAAAATTAATTAATTTATAAATAAATATATGCTTTATTATTGAATTATTTACAAACATGATTAACTCTAAAACTACAAAAAACATGTCTTAACATTTTTATTCTTTTCTAATATTTTGTATTTTCTTAATCTTTGTTGAGTAATGGGCAAAGTGCCCGTGCCCAATTAACTGATCCACAGATCATCCTGTAAAAAGGTTACTGTGTCCAACAACAATGAATGCTAACTATTGTTAGTCTTAAATTTTGCTTATAGTGTCGCCTACATATACAAATCGGAACAAACATGAAAGATTTCAAAAGTAACACCTAATTTTGGCAACATGCTTGGATACTTCAGTAACTTATACAATCAGATACAGAAGTCATTCAGTCATTTTAAGAATTATGCTAGTTTAAAATTTGGAATTCTTAAGCAAGAATTAATATTTTTAAACAGATTAGTATGCGGGTTCTTTTTTAAGCATAACTCAAAAACCAATTGGCATGATGATCTGTAATTTTCCTTATAGTTGAATCTTTTAAAAATCGTATGTGAATAAAAATTGCGCCTTTTTCTGTCACGTAAATTTTGAATAAATTCTAAGAAAGTATCTTCAGTATTTTGCAATGCTAAAAGAGTTCGAAATAATATGTAAACTACTTAACAGAATAACTTCCTGTTTCGTATCCGTACAGGAGACAATAAATAAAAAGAAGAAAAAGAAAAAGAAAAAGAAAAAAAAAATCCTTTTTAATTTTTTCCCTTTTTTTTTTTTTTTTTTTTTTTTTTTTTTAAGGAATTCAAGTATAATGTAAAACTAGCATTCGAAAATATTAAACTTGGTTACAAATTTTATTTGTAGACAACCCCTGAGCTGTAGATAAGTATAACATTCAGTAGTAGACCGTCCTGCTAGTAGAATGGTAGCAGTCATATTTTTATACCATTGATTGCATTAGAGTTAGTTTAGGTGAGGCTGATCATTATATTATAACACTAGCTGACCCGACTGGCGTTGCCCGGGACCCGTTATAATAGCCTTAAAATACTCAAATTTGTATGATATTATATATTTTGAAAATCTTTTAAATGAACCTAATTCCTGGGGCTCCATTGACTTCTGCAACGTCTAATGTATTCACAACAAACCTTTTTTCCGAACGAACTTGTTACCTGGGTCCCCAATACCTGAAGAAGCATGCACCAGAAATGCTCCAGACAGTCAAAAACCTAGCTGGAGACAAACAAACACCATGTTCGGTGAGCAAAACTTCTTAGTAATCAATTCCATAGAACCCGAAAAAATAATGCACAATTAATGTTCGAAAATGTTGGTAACTAAATACTAAGATAAAATTTCGTAATACAGAAAGTAGCCAAATTATTATCTAAAACGAATGAATCGAATCGCATTGGTGGAAAGTGCTCTCGCCTGTAAATTTCACAAATTACTTTCTACATTAACACGATATTTAATAAACGAATGAAATCCCTCATCTAAAGTTACCTTTAAAGAAACGCGATTTTTAATTTATTTGTGCAGTGAGTAAAAGGAGATTAATGTTCGAAAAAAAAGTGGAAGCTGAAATAAAAAGTTGGTCCGAGACCTGGGGCCAGGATCTTAACAATATATAGTTTGTACTTTTAAAGTAGCTAGAGGACGCTAGAACTATGTTACATAAAATTTTAATAAAATCGGATAATTTTTCAAGAAGCTGCAACAAAGATTCCAAGAAGGAGATTAGTATTCAAAATTGGTGGTAGCTGAAGTCTAATTTTTGTTGTTCATGTAGTAGCTGGAGGATCTAATAAATTGTTAGAAAAATAAAAAGATCGTGAAGCGGACCATTTTTAATGGAGCTATAACAAAGGACCGAAAGGGGGCAACTGATAGTTAATATTAGGGTCCTAACATGAAAACATGTTAAATGGTCTTAGTTCATAGCACTTTAGTTCTTCAATTAGTCAAAATGAAGCATAGGTATGAATTAATCATTAGTATAAAATTGTAAAGAAATGCGCAAAAATGGAGGGAAATGCTCAGAACAGGGCCCGGTGTGCAAATTAAAAATATAAGGGTGTTGGTCTGGGGTCAGGTATCCAAAACTCAACTTTAAAATTTTGTTTTGAGAATGCGAGAAAATTAAAAGATGAAAATCTCATGTCGCACAAAAAGTTTATGGAACCCAGGATTTTAAGCGAACCCCCCTGTGAAGCCATTGGCTGATCCAGGGTCTTAACTGGAAGGAAGGAAAGTCAGAATAACTAAATGAAAAAATGATTCCAAAAAATGAAAATCGGATTAAGAAGGGGCAATTTATTAACGTTTTTTGGTGCAAGAGTTTCAAAGGACTATGTTAAAGTAAATTGCAAACAATTCAGTTCATTTTTAAAGAAGCTGCACCAAGGGCCCCGACAAGCCGATTAATAATCAAGATTGGTGGTAGCTGAAGTCTGAGAATTTTTTTTTGTCCATGTAGTTGCTGAAGGACCTAAGAAGTTGTTAAAAAAGCTAGTGAATCGGTCCATTTTTAGGAGAGCTATATTAGGAGGCCCAAAAGGGGCCAACTGACAGTTATAAACAGGGCCCTAACATGAAAATTAATTAAATTGTCTTAATATTCAGCGCTTTAGATCTTTAATTAGTCAAAATTAAGTATAGGATGTGAATTATTCGTCAGAATAATATTTTAAAGAAATGCACAAATATTGTGTATATGTTTAAAAAAGGGTCCTAGGTCCCCAATAAAAATATGAGGGTGTTGGTCCTGGAAGAAGAGTCAAAAATTCGATTTTAAAAATATGCACCAAGAAAATGAGAAAACTAGGGGGTGAAAACTGCTTGCCCACAAAAACTTCAAGGGCCCCTCAACAAACCCAGAGGGTCCAGGGTCATAACTGGAAAAGCTGTAGCAAAAGCTTTCAAACTCAAGATTACTGATAAGTGACTTATTGTTATATACTGTGCTCATTTTTATGAAGATAGCATCTATATTCATAGAGCAATTAATGTTTTTATAAAAACAGTTCCAAATTTCACCAGGTTCTTTGCTTATGCAGTAAACTCCCAACTATCAGGCTCGCGACTATCCGTCCTATTCAGAAAATGGGGAATGTTGCAAGCGGCCAAGGCAGGCAGGTTTCCGTTCAGGTGGATTCCAAAAACATGGGGAGAATTTCGAAACATAGTAATTGCAAGGTCTTGTAACATACTTTTGAATCAAAAAGGTAAACATAAACTCGTGGAGAAACTGCAATGGGAGATGAGAACGATAAGCTTCCTCCGTTGCAGAAAAATATACCAGTCTCTGACGATGTCATTGCAGAAGACATTACAGAATGGATGTCAAAAAGCGAAACTAATGAATTAATTGAAAGCGATATGGTAGAAGTGTTGACAGAGGTAGAAATTATCAGAAGAAAAATGTTAAAATGATTTCAGAAAAAATCTCATCTGAAATTCGCAAAGGTTCAAGACGATTGAGGCAGCACCGCAGTACATTAATCAGCAGGAATCGACGCCGCTTTATATCATATACTTGAGTAAATAGAGCGACATTGCGTCGCTAACAAGGAGAAACTAGGAAGAGGCTAACAAGGAGAAACAGTCCTCTATTAAAGACTTTTTGAAAAACTAAAAGCTGTAAGTTTTGACTTTTATCTTATACATAACTTTTCATATTTGTGCAATCAATTTATTAATAAACAAAAGAAGATTTACTCTTTTTTTACGATTTAGGATTACGTTTTATGTTAATGTTTTGCTTCTTTTGAAACTTTATGAACTGTATATATAAAATTTATCTTAATATGTGTAACATGTGTTTTTAATATCCTGGCGGGGGGAGGATACGAAGTTAGTAAATATTTGTAGAACTCCGGCCTATCCGGCTTTTTCATTATCCGGCCTACCCTTCCGCCACATTAGGCGGATAGTCGGGAGTTTACTGTAATTTGCAGAGTTCTTAATATAAAAAAAAATATCTTTACAGAAAAAAAATGACAAACAACATTGTACACAACACTCTGCAATTAGAATAAAAAAATTATAATAATTGGATAAAAAAATGAGCAAGTTTACTAAAAAATGTTTCACTGCGCGTTCGAGAATGCAATCAATATATAATATGCATAATATATTAGCGAATTAGTATATATAGCAACTTTCGTGAAAGTCTCAAAATCATAGCTTGAAAATTCTGAAAATTATCATCGATAGAAAAGGCTCGAAATCCGTTATTCACAAAAAGAAGCGAAAATATGAGGGGTTTTATGAAATATATGTTGATTTTTGCCAAGATAGCGTACTCAATATTGCGCGTACTACTATATTTGGATACAAACCCTCATCTTTTTCTTTTTTTTTTGGAACGACGGATTTCGAACTTATTTTATCAACGATAATTTTCAGAATTTTCAAGCTATGATTTTGAGACTTTCACAAAAGTTACTCTATATACTTAGCTAAAATGTGATATACATTATATTTTGATTGCATTCGCTCATGCGTAGTGAAACATTTTTTTATAAACCTGCTCATTTTTCATCTAATATTTATTATTTTTAAATTCTGATTGCAGAACTTATCGTACAATGTTGTTTTTCATATTTTCTGAAAATAACTTTTATTCCTATTAAGAACTCTGGAAATTATAAGCTAAAAACTTGTCGAAATTTGGGACTGTTTTTATAAAAACCTTAATTTCCCTACGAGTATCCATGTTATCCTCATAAAAATGAACACAGTATATTACAATAAGCCATTATTGATAATCAGGAGATTGAACGTTTTTGCTACATTAGTTTTTACAGGGTTATCCAAAAGACATTCGTTCTTTTTCAATTTGTTGTCGATCCTCTATGAGGTTTCGGGAAAAAATCTTCACGAAAATACATAACCTATACTACACTGTTTACACACCTGGAGTTTCACTTTAATTCCTCTTGTTTTTTTCTAGATGTTTAACTAAACTTCTAAAATCGCAAGTGACCGGTCACCTTTGGCCATATAGTGTATATATAATATATTAATTGAAGATGATCATTGAATTATAATGTATATATAATATTAAAATTGAGGGTGATTATTTTTTTCTTTTTTACTGACATTCCAGATTTGGTGCAACCATTCCTTGTTTTTAGAAAATATTTCTTATTGTCACACTGAAAGTAAAACTTTTGTTTTGGTGAATAATACTGGCACCGCAGCTGCAAGTGTTACATCGTAAAAGTATCAATTGTCCGAAAATAATCTGTAATATACCTTAAACAGTAATGCAGTAATGTGTGGTTTATTACTGCTAGTATATTTATAAGTAAGACCTAATAGTACTATTTTTACGATGTATTACTGTTAATTTTACGGTATAATACTGGCAGCTGGGGTACAAGTATTAGATCGCAAAATCATTTTTTTTTCTTTTTTTATTACATGGAATTAATTTTATCTTTTCCTGTTTTTTTTTTTTTTTTTTTTTTTTTTACGTCCATTATACTTTCAAGCTGATACCTTTTTCAGTTAAATCGATGATATATTCATGAGTGAAACAATATTAATTGTTTTCTAAAATTTTTAGAAATAGTTTCAACAAAGATATATAAAATTTTTATATGCTTTCACATCACGTATTCACCTTTGTATTTCTTTGTCTTCTACTGTTTATTACTTTTTTTCCCTTAGTTTTTATATTTTTTGTTCGATTTTTGTTCTTTCCTGCATTATATTCAGGTCTTTATATGATTTACTTACAAAAAAACTTTTTTACAAATGATCCTTTTCTTTTACTTACTTCAGAGGTTTTTAAAAATATATCATCCAATTAAGAATAAAATAGACAGGAAATCTTCCTCTCTTATTCAGTATCAATAGTAGAATGAACATGAAAAGCATCCCTTTTATAAAGCATTTAAAATAAATATTTTACTTTAACTTTCGAAAATAGTATGCGTTAAAGCTTTATTTTGAAAGACATTTTTGAAATATGAATTCAGAATTGAATTGTTTCGTATAACGTTATAGAGGAGAGTAGCCGAATTTGAACCACTTCACTTATTTTCAGGTGTAAATCACTTCCTTTTCGGAATATCTGCAAAAAAAATCACTAAACGTGGTCAATCTATTCATCTACTTACTAAATAAATATTTAGATCAATTTCTCTTTGAAAATCTTAAATTTTACAATAATTTGAAATATTTGTCAAAAGTGGTCCAAATTCAGCAACTGGTCGCCTAAGTTGGACCCTTTTCTCCTAAATTGGATCAAACAATATCAGGCTGTTTTAATGAATAGGGAATATAACTAATTTTATTAAAAACAAAGTTTGCGATTAATGAAACAATCAAACAAAATAACAGCAATGAAATATAATGAAATCAAATGTCTGAAAATAAGAGTCATTGTTTAAAATCCAAATATAAATGTTCAAAATATAAATCAAAGTTTTCAGTAATTAAGAATAGAAATTATGGAACTAATTGTCAGTTACTTGAACATCATGTAAGGAGTGATGCAAAGCTCATACATGAATTTTGTTTATTGTTTTTGTTTTCCAGCGCAAACAACATGGGACCGTATATGGCAATCTAAACACTGAATCATTTCTGCTATTTTATTTTTCTTACAAATTAGGCAAAACCAATCATCACCGTCTAGATTTTTCTTTTTAGATTCTGAATTATCAGACTTTATTTATTGCAACAGAAGTTTTCTTTACATTACGTTTGTAGTTCTTCTCTTCCACCATTTTCTTACTAAATGCATTACTCCTATTTTTTAAAACTTTATGTTCCAATTTCTTTTATGCTGTGAATTTTTTATTATTTTTATTTCAAGGTTTAGTTTATATGGCGATGATGTTAACACAACTATTTTTTGGCACCCTCTGTACATTGATTTAACTGGATTTAGCAAGGGAAATAACATTTCTAATGATTTTTTTTGTTGTTTTGAGGAGGATTTGTAGCTGCAGCCTTGTTGCAGGTCAATTTCTTCACAACTTACTGTCTGCTTTTTATTTCCTATATATTTAACAGCGTTTGCTGTCACGGATGTTTTTCTTCCAGACAGTTTGTCTATGTCATTTTCAACATTTTTATCAAGGTTTGATATTTTATGCATTTTAATGGCAAAAACGTATAATCCCACCCTTCAAAACTGTAAAAAGTCTTCCATCACAAATATCCTGCAGAAGGAAATGTTTGAATTCAACATTGTAAATCCAATATGCCGTAGGAAAAAAGAATTCAAATAAAAAAAATACAATTCCATACAAGATAAAAGACATTACAAACAAAATTTATTGCATAGACATATAAAAATATTTTTATGTTTATATAGAAATAAACTGTATAAAAAAATTAATCCTGGTATAAAAAAAAAAAAAAAAAAAACTTGCAAGGAGATAGTAATCCATTATAAAATATAAAAAAAAAATAGTGTACAAAGCGTACCGTCCTCGAAATTCATTACTTATTTTTCAAATTTATGATCGCATATCTGGTCCAATTTAAGCAGCTTAAATTAACCCAATTACGGCAACTGCGCCATTTTTTAAAACAGTTAATTTCAAGACTAAGAACAAAATAGAAATCAAACAAATCCGCGTGAAAAATATGCGGAATAAGCAGGTGAATCCATATATGTATATGAAAACATAACAACTTACCTTAGTTTTAAAATATTCACTTACGTTTAGTAGGAAAAAAATAGATCAAAACAGCTAATTGGCTGCTCCTTGTAATCATGAGTGACGTCATTCTGATGAGTAGGATTTCAGCGGTAGATGGAGTCTCTTCCTGTAATTAACGGCAGAATGAGAACGGTCCATATATGGCTACTCTCCACTATGTCTTTACGTTGCTGATTTAAGCGTGTTTCAGTTCATTTCTTTATCTCATGATTTGCTGGATTATTCAATTATTTTTATTGAAATTTATTTTTTATTTAAAAATCAAACATATTCATATATCAACATTTATTTTCCCCTAAACTATACAGAATAACCAATTGTTAAAAAAGGTTTTCAGAAAGATGATTGTGTATTTTTTTTAGTAAAAGAGAATATTATATTATATTATATTATATTATATTATATTATATTATATTATATTGCATTGTATAGTATTATGTCATGTCATTGCAATGACATGTCATGTCGTGTTGTGTCATGTTATGTTATGTTATGTTATGTTATGTTATGCCATGTTATGTTATGTTATGTTATATTATATTATATTATACTATATTATATTATATTATATTATATTATTCTATGTATTATATTAAATATATTACTTTTTTTTTCAATTTGCAAGGAAAGAAAAAATAAAAATATATATTTGCATAAAAAACTTTTTTTATGCTTTCAAATGTATTTACCTCTTAAAATAAACAATTAAAATATATTACAATATTTTTCCTATATAATTTCTTATCTAAATGACATTCTAACATTTCACAAAATGAAATATGTAACGTGACAAAAATAATAAAATATCTGTCAGCATAACTGAATTCGTTATTAATGAAATAGTTCGTAGATTTCCCCGTTTCCTTGAAATTCTTTTGAAAACTGTTAAAGTTAAGTGTATCTTCAAGCCGTTTTAGAAACTAAAACTGAAACTGAAAGTCAAAATGTATTTATTTTATTTTGCAGTAATCATTTTTCTTATACATATAATATAGTAAATGTTAAAACGCATTTTATTATTAAGAGAAAATAAATAATTTTGATGCTCATAAAGGAAATGTATATTCGCTATGAGAGGAGGATTAAACAAATATTCTCAGTGTAAAGTTAAATGAAATTTATGTTTCAATCCAAATATATGTTTTATGAAGAGCAAAAATATTTTACTTTACTTAAACGCTTTTCTAGAGAACGCTAGGTTTATTAGAGAATACTATTTTTTTTAGAGAGAACACACATTTTACGCCTTTTTAATGCCCTCCAACATAAATGAAAAATATTTATGAATTCATATTTTCTATTTGCCGTCTGATGTCTGGCCGTGCTCGCTAGTAGTAGACTTCGTTCGTCATGTAATTTTTCTATGTTATTTCTATAGAATGTTCGATATTGAAAAAAGTGCGTGGCGCTTATAATTCATTTATATGGACACAAAAATATTCCTTTAAATTATATTCTATAGCGAATTATCATTTGTAGTGCACTATGTTGATGTTACGTTATTTCAAAAATAATGATATTCATATGGATCAATGAGTTGGACTACAACTTGCTTTTCAAAAGTAAAAAGTATGTAGCATTTAAAATTCGTTTACATGTACGTATAAAACCATTCTTTACATTATAATTTATAGGCAGAAAACTTTGCTTTTTTATGGTGTTTTTATAATTCAACAATAAAGAAATTAAAAACATAACTGAGCTGCACTGAATAGTGTATTTTATATATCGGGTGTTTCAAACGTTGTGTGCGAAAGTAAAACGCAATTAAAAAAGATCTATGGGTCGGAGACACATGCGGTTTGTAGATGAATATTCAGCGTGGTACAGGATTATATATGACACCAAAAAAAAAAATAGTTCAAAATCGCGACAATAGATGGCGTTAGTGCAGATGGAATTATTATTGGATATTCCATGGAATAATTATATATTGCTCATACAACGCAAGATATTAACACAACACACTGGAGAATTCTACATGTACGCATTTTTGAATCCAAATCTTGCGTTGTGTGATCAATATATAATTATTGCATAGAATTATCTCCACAAGATCTCGCTATTATCGATATATTGAACTAATTTTTATTTTATTTTATTTTACTAATTTTATTTCAAGAAAATCCAACTTTGCGCTACAACAAACATTTATTTCACCTCTTTATTCTTAAAAATGCACTGTCATTTATAGATAAATATTGAAAACAAATACTAAGGATATATTTTACAAAGTTTTGAAAGGATATCATAATTCAATTTGTAATGGAAATTTTTTTTAAGAAAGCGTCCCAAAATTAGGACGCCAGGCACAAATGGGCTAATATGTCCTAAAATTATACTCCTAATGTCCTAAATTTTGGTGTAACAATAATACTAAAATACCCAAACATAAATACGTTGAATTTGTAATTTTTATAATTTTATGATATGAATTATGAATTATGAAATTAATATTTAAAAAAAAATAATTGCAACATACAATTTTTTTGATGGATTTAGATTTATTAAATCCTGCTGTATGGAAATCCAAAATTTTACATTTTTCTTCCAAGTAGTTTTCAAATTGTGCTTAAACAAGTAAGAAAAATCATGCGTTAAGCATAGATTATGAAACACTTTCCAACACTTCCTGAATGCTTTAACAAAACTTCGTTATTTAGGGAAATAAGGTAAATAAGATAACTAAGTAAACATTTTATAAAACGCATAAAACATTTGAAAAACTGATTTCAGTAGTTACCGTCCATATCCAAATACCTATTTCAATTCCTTTGAACAGTCCTATATTTGATCTGTAGATTGATATATATATACTATATAATGGGAAAATTTAGTTTAGCAAGAAAATGCATAACAGGTTGAAATTCATCTTTCAGAAATTTATACTAATAGATGGAAACATATTTGAATACTTTTGTACAGCCCTGTAGTTTACGTAGTACCTTTATTATATGCCACTATTTAGCTAAAATTTAATTCAAACTAAAACACTCTTAAAATTACTGAAATTACATTTCCAGAAATTATCACCCATAGACGGCTATGTATCCAACTCTTTGCGTGGCCCTGTATATCATTTTATCTATATTCTAGAACTATTTTTTAGTAAACTAAATTCCGTTCAGCGTAAAAATGTATATTTCCTTTAAAACCCACCTTTAAGCAATTTATGCTCACACTCAGTAACCTTTACGAATTCATTTCTGTGGCCTTGTATATGAACTATAGCATTTATATACGCACTTTATAGTATGCATAAATTTAGTGAAAAAAGCGCATATCATATTTCAAAATGCATTTTTAGCAATCATTACTAATATAGAGTAATTCAGATACAATGTTGTATCTGAAAACTTTTCAATTACACCGCAAAGAATCCCCTCCATACGATTATGAACGGAATTCTTTTGTGTGGCCCTGTAAAGGAACAATAACTATTCTTTGCACCGCATATTCTATAGAATACATATTTTAGTGGCATTCTGAAACGAATATCAATTTTACTATGTTTGAAAGAGTGTAACACCATTAAAAATCATTTGAAATGATTTTTTGCCATTGGCCGTAATGTAACGGAAAAATGTTGACTGTCCCTGTAAATGATCTAAACATGCTACAAACTTCATTTGAAATAGGAAACGTGCTATGGTAGAGGTCACTAATATCCAAAAATTTCAGAACGATCCGAGCATATATACGAGAGTTAGGGCGTGGACAGACGGAATGACGGACAGACAAACCGAAGTCACAAACACTTTTGAACTTTGTTGGAAAGTGTTAAAAACGGCAAATTAATGGTTTAAGGTGATATGATGGTGGAGTGACAATGTATTTTGAAATTGCTTACGCTATCCTGTAATCTAGCAGCCTTGAATGACTGCTTGAGTGGCGTTAGAGATGCCTCGATCAAGAAAGGGGCTCTCTTGATCAACAATCAAGTAATAAACTTAAATTTCGATACAGTCCCTAAAATACGCTCGTTTTAGAATAATTAATTTCTCGGAAATTTATCGTACGAATTGAATATAAATTTGATTTTAAGCTAATTGAAGGGTGAAGAGTTCATTTATGCTGTCAGAATTGTGTACTGCTATTGAAAAAAAAAACAAAGTTATGGTTCGTTTTCATATGTAGATGGCCCCCTAAGCAAATTTTACATGCACCATTTAAAAGTAGATTTTATTACTAATCGTGTGGTACCAGTAACTTTCTTCTACGATATTTTTTGCAGAGTTAGTAAGGGATGTTTCTTTTTCTTTTTTTTTTTTCTTTTTTTTTTTTTTTCCAAGACTGTACATATTTTTTACTGAATGAAAATAAAATAAATCAAATTAAAATTTAACATTTATATTGTAAAAAATTGTGTCTTAGAAATTATAGTAGAATCAAATTTAAGAAAAGTATTAGCACTAGGTTAACAAAAATTATTTTATGAAGCTTCAATTTTAGCAATTAGCACTATAAAATGGAATAAAATAAAGTAAATGATCTTATTAACGTGGATTATTATTGTTAATAATATTTTTTTTCGTATAGTCAGTATTAATATAGGAAAAAGAAAGGTTATAGTTAAAAAGCAATTATTATTCTAAACTCAGCAGCATCATTTTTTCACAGAAAAGTTATTAGAAATATTTAAAAATAAGCTGGTGATTTCCTTATATTAATATCTATACTAATAAAAGAACAAATCGCCCTGTGTGTGTGTCTGTCTGTTTGCGATGGCTAGCGAAGTCTACCGTACGTAGATGTCTGAAAATTTAGGAGTGATCAGTCCATGACAGGTCCTGATGCACCTGAGGCTCAGATTTTTTAATTTTTTAAGGCCCGAGGCCCTTGGGTCCTTTTAAATTTTTATGCACTAAATTGTTAATAGCGTGAATATTTTCTATCCGTTCGTTTTTGGGGTGAATTTTCCATTCAGTTTTTACCCCATCACTACCTTCCAGTTAAGACCCTGGCACCTTTGTGGGCCGGTACATAGCCCTTCAAGTTTTAGTGTACAAAATTGTTAATAAATTGCTTTCTTTTTTACTGATCTTCATTTTTGGCATTTTCCATTAGCATTCTCCATTTAATTATTCTCCAGTATCTACATTCCAGTTAAGACCATGTGCCCGTCTAGGGTCCCGTAGGGTCCGATCTTTATTTTGTGAACCATTTTTCCATTTAGTTATTCTCCTGTTTCTATATTCCAGTTAAAATCCTGGGGCATCCTAATGTCCTGTAAGGGCCGATCCCCTGGAATTTTTTGTGCACCATGCATTTTTCACCCCCTAATTTTCTAATCTTCTCATTGCATAATTTTAAAATTGAGTCCTGGACTCTTCTCCCTTAACCAAAAACCCTCATATTTTTATTGGGGCCCTAGGGCCTTTTTTAAGCATTTACCCCCATTTTTGCGCATTCCTTTAAAATATTATTCGAATGATTAATTCATACCCTATGCTTCATTTTGACTAATTGAAGATCTTAAACGCTAAGACTAAAACATTTAAAAATGTTTTCATTTTAGGGCCCTGCTCTCAAATATCAGTTGTACCCTTTTGGGGCCCCTGTTATAGCTACCTTAAAAATGTTCCGATTCACAAACTTTTTTTTCTAAAAACTTCTTGGGTACTCTAGCAACTACATGGATGACAAAAAAAAAAAAAAAATTGCATACTTTAGCTACGACCATTTTGAATGTTAATCGCCTTCTTGGGATCTTTGTTGCAGCCTCTTTAAAAACTATCCTTTTCTATTGCAATTTTCTTTAACATAGATTTAACGAAGTACTTCCCAGTTAGGACCCGGGTCCCCAGGACGCGGAGTTTCTTTATACCTCAGCTACTACATTTTTAGGACATTAATCTCCATTTTCAGCATCAATTTATGTCTACTCACAACAGCCGTAAATTTAAAATTGCGTTATTTTAAAGGTAACTTTAGATAAGAGATTTCATCCGTTGATTAAATATCGTGTTAATGCTAACAGTAATTCATGAAGTTTACATGGGGAAGTGGTGTCTTATACCTCTTGGGGGCGCATTTTTTCCTCGGGTTTAAGTGCCCAATTTCAACGGGATTTTTTCCTTCAACTTCATTGCAATTCAGATACTTTCTGTATTATGAAATTTTACCTTAGACTTTAATTATCAACATTTTCTAATATTAGTGGTGGATTTTTTTTTTGTTTGTTTGTTTCTATGGGCTTGATTACTACGAGGTTTGACTCACTCAACTTGGTTTTCGATTGTCTCCGGCATTCCGGTAAATGCTGTCATAGGTAGCGGGGACCCAGATTACAGATTATTCAATCGGAAAAAAGATTGTTGGGAACACACTAGACGCTGCGGAAGGGAATCGGTCCTCAAAAATTAGGTTAATTTAACAGAGTTTCAAAAGATATAAAATCATACAAATTTCAGTTTTATTTAAGGTTATTATTTACAAACCACGGGCAACGCCGTGCGAGCTGCTAGTTATACATAAAATATAAAATTTCTAAAGGGGTATACAGTGAACAAAACACATATTTCATGTAATAAACTTATATAATAACTCAATCACATATATAGGAAGTTAAGAATATGCTTTACGTTTGATCAAAAACCTGAATATTTTTATGTTAATAACTGTATAGCAAAACTTACTATCGAAGGTGTTTTCTTATATTGCGTATGTTTCAACCTTGTTTAAGCAGAAATTATATAATTATTAAATCGATACTTTCCTTGAAATACTTTAAAGAAACTAATTTGAACATCCGGAATAAGGAATGGAATATGCAGCAAACGTCATTTTATTGGTACAGATGAGATGCTTCGCATTTTCAGCTGCATCAATTCCCATTCAAGTCATAAAATTTTCCCCTTTCCTGTGACAGAAATTGTTTCAGAAAAGTTAGCAAACATTCCCGAAGCATATAATTATATTTGAGTGCATGTGTTCGAACAGATTTCACACTGAATAAAGACGTTACGTGCTCAATAATATTTCTAAACTTAAATAATTCAAATGATATTAAGCATAGTAGAAAGAAAAAATATATATATATACTACATAGATATTATTTTTACATTTATATATATACATATATATAATGTATAATGAGTTTATTTGTTATAACTAATGCTATGATAGTATGGTTTTTAATTTGGTAATTTGTTTTTTTTTATTTTTCCTCTATCCATTTTAATCTTGTTTTATATTTAACTTAATTGGTGTTCAATGGTTTATTTCTCAGTTTTATGTGTGTAGTCGTCCCAAATTCATATCCTTTAGCTAATTTATGGCTAATATGAAGACGATACGACACATTTTATTTGTGGAACTTAAGACATTTGGGACTTGATGATTCTGTCTAAGTTTTACAAATTTCCACCATTCCATTTCTGTTATTCAATATCTGTTGTTTTGTACTATGTTTTTGGAATCTTTGTTAAGTGTGTTGAGGGGAACTGTAAATGTTAATGTTATTTTATTCATAATTTCACAGTTTTTGTTGGTGGTCGGTAATGCTTATTTAATTGTTATATATATGTGTGTGTGTGTGCGTACGTTAAGATAATTTGTAACATGTAATGAAGTTTGAGTTGGGTTGGGTTGATTTTTGACGGCCAATTATCTACACGAGGGATATAGGACCGGGGGGAGTGCCCTCCGTGGGGGTCTTTCTAAGGGAACCTAATCCGTATTAACGCATGGAAGATCCACGGCTCGAAGAAAACCACGAAAACTCCGAACGATTAGGCCGACGGGCGCGATTGGGATCGAACCCAGCGCCTCCCGTCTACCAGCTTCGAGAGTAATGAAGTTTGAAGTAGTAAAAGTAGAGATTGCCATTTGAGACTCTACCATAAGGCTTTAATATATAGCTTTCGTATCATTCCATAATTAGGAAAAGTAATTAATCTCATTTTATCAACTATTTTGATATATATGGAATCACTTTATTAAATTGAAATTACACAGTCGTCTTTTATTTCATTTGGTCTTTGGTCGAAATACATTGGCAATTTCCCGATAAATAAAAAACAGTTCTCTTCCTAAAGGATTTTTATTTTTCACTTCTATTAGAATACAGGTGAAAAGCATCCATCACAAATCACAATGTGTTTCGATATTAAATGAGATTTATTTTAGTAGTTATTTCAGGTTTCGCTACATTTTAGGAAAATATGTTATAAAAAACATTATATTACTTCGGTGAGTCGCTCTTAGACAGCAGTCGTGGTATTTTAAGACAACTGGCGACACGAAATTTGAGCTCATAAACTGATGTTTTGGATTTTTATACAACAGGGCGGAAGGCCCTTTACTGCAGATATGGGGTAGAATCAATAAGCTGGGCAAAACTATATTTTTAAGTGATGAGAAAAATGGAATTATGTGGTTCTCCCCAGAAAAGCGCGACAACTTTTTTTAGAATAAAAAAGAAAAAAAAAAAAAAAAAAAAAAAAAAAAGATGATTAAAATGTTGATAATTTTATTAGAAATCATATCGTTATTACAAAACAAGTAATAACTACGGAAAATGCTTTTTAAAATAGATTTTTGAAAATAAATAAAACATTAAAATACGCGATTTAAATTGAAATGAATTTAAGATATGAAATAATTTAATAAACTAGGATTCTATAATCGTTTTAGAAAAAAATATATATATATATATATACATACATATATATATATATATATATATATATATATATATATATATATATATATATATATATATATATATATATATATATATATATATATGTATATATCGATAGATTTCTTTGAGTGTTGCAATAGCTTCATTCTTTCCACTTTAGTATTTAACAGCAGTTTGCATCTAACCAACCTGTGATCACTTCCTGTATTGAAGTTATTGAGAACGCTGCAATCCTGAATAAGATGCTTTTTGTTTGTTAAGATGTAGTCGATTTCACTTGTTGAGCCATTTGCACAACGCCATGTCCATTTTCTTTGTGGCTTTTTCTTGAAAAATGAATTCATGATATACAACTTTTCACATTCTGCAAACTCAATCAATCTGTTTCCTCTTTCATTTCGCACCCCATATCCATGATTTCCTACTGATAACTCACCTTTCGCTTTTTCCCCAATTCTAGCATTCCAGTCTCCCATTATTAATTTTATGTAGCATTTTCCCTTTTGATGCATTGAAGCTACTTCTTCATAGAAATCCTCAACTTCTTGATCAGTACAGCTTACTGTTGGTGCATAAACTTGGGTAATTTGCAGCTTGTATCTTCTGGACACTTGTATTACTAACCTTGCAACTCTATCTGATGCACTATCATATTCTACGATGTGATTCTTCCACCTTTTATGAATCAGAAATCCTACACCGCTTGTTCTTCCATCTTCTGTGCCTGTGTAGTATAATACATGTCCGCTGGCAAGATCTATCTTCTCTTCTCCTTTTCTTCTTACTTCACATAATCCTAGGATGTCCCAGTTGATTCTTTCTAATTCTTCTGCAAGTTCCTGAAAACGATTTTCCGAAGCTAGGGATCGTCCAGTAATAAATCTCCAGAAACATAAAGAAGAATTCCATTTGGAACTTAAAAACCGTTTCCAAGTACTTCAATCAGCTTTAGAAGAAGAGCAAGATGTTACAGTAGTGAACAAGAAACTAACCAGTACTCTACAAGATATTGCAAAGAAGATAGCCGGCGATGCACAAGTAAAGCAGAGAAAGAAAATAACAGAAGAAACAAGAAGATTGATGAAGAAACGCAGAGAATTTAAAATGAAGAAAAACGATCCTAAATCAAGAGTTGAATATGCTGAATTATGTAAAACGGTAAGAAAATGAGTCACAGAAGATATCAGAAAATTTAACTCTGATCTTGTCAAGAAAATTCTAGAAGATAACAAAAGTTTAAAATCAGCTAGGCGAAAACTTTGTGTTGGAAGAAAAGGTATTTTTGCACTAAAGAGGGCAGATGGAACAATCACCAAAATCAATAAAGAAATAGTACACATTGTCGAAAAATTCTATAACGATTTATATAAATGTGAAGATCAGAGGGAAATCAACTTATGTGATCCACGAGAAAACTTAACAGAAACCGATGCCATAATCCCAGTGACGACAGATGAAGTTTTACAAGCCATTAAATTTATGAAAAAAGGTAAATGCCCCGGAGAAGATGGAATTACAATCGACCTTATCAAAGAAGCAGGAGAAGAATTTGCAAAAATGCTATCCTTACTGTTTTCCAAATGTCTCCAGAAGTCAGATGTACCAGAAGATTGGAATAATGCTGTGATGGTGCTACTTTACAAGAAAGGAGAGAAGGAAAACATTAAAAACTACCGTGCAATCAGCTTACTGTCAGTGATTTATAAAATTTTCACCAAAGTTTTAACGACAAGACTTGAATCAGCTCTGGACTCAGCTCAACCTAGAGAACAAGCAGGATTCCGAAGTGGATTCAGCACAATGGATCATATCCAAACGGTAAGGGAACTCATAGAAAAACATAAGGAATATAATTTACCTCTTTGCCTTGCCTTTATTGATTATGAAAAAGCATTTGATTCGGTCTACACATCAGCAGTAGTAGAATCTCTGGAGGACATTGGTATAGACAAACCTTACATCAATATTATAAAGAAGATTTACAAGAAAGCAACAGCAACCATCCGCTTGGACAAAAGAAAAGCAAAGATCAAGCTTGGAAGAGGGGTAAGACAAGGAGACACCATTTCGCCTAAGCTTTTTACTGCTGTCTTAGAAAATATTTTCAAGAAGCTGGAATGGGAAAACAAAGGGATTAGACTAAATGGGGAATATTTAAGTCATCTCCGATTCGCTGACGACATTTTAATTTTCAGTAACAGTCCTGAAGAATTGGAAAATATGCTAAAAGATTTGGCAGAAGCTAGCATTAATGTGGGATTAAAAATAAACTTGGAAAAGACTAAGGTGATGTTCAATTCATTTGCATCAAAAAAGAAAATCGTCTATAACAACACTGAAATTAAAGAAGTGCAAAGTTATGTGTACCTTGGGCAAGAAATATCATCTGATAATAGTATCATGAATGAAATCAATAGAAGAATAAGAAATGGATGGAGTGCTTTTGGGAAGAACAATATTATTCTGAAGAGTAGCATGCCCCTGTGTTTGAAAAGAAAGGCATTTAACCAATGTGTTTTGCCTGTCCTAACTTATGGAGCAGAAAAATGGACGCTAACAAAACGGATGGTACAAAGATTACAAACAACACAGAGAAGTATGGAAAGATGTATGCTAGGTATAACTAGAAGAGACAGAAAAAGAATAACCTGGATAAGAAGTCAGACGAAAGTTTTTGACATCATTGAAAGAATTAAATGGCTAAAATGGAAATGGGCTGGGCACATCGCAAGAAAACAAGACAATAGATGGAGCACAAACACCCTACAGTGGTATCCCAGAGATGTAAAACGGCCAAGAAGACGACCTCAAGTAAGATGGAGTGATGAAATCAGAAAAGTAGCCGGTGAAAATTGGATGACTAAAGCACTAGACAGGAAACATTGGAAAAATCTGGGGGAGACCTACATCCAGCAGTGGATTGAAAACGGTTGATGATGATGATGATGATGATATATATATATATATATATATGAATGATGGGCCATTTGAAATATAACTACATTGCCAATACACATTTTATAATGGATGTTGATTCGATATTTTCTATGTATATGGTGAAGTTATATTTTTATTTCAATTCATATTAAATTTATTTAGCTTCATTAGTATTTAATCAAGTTAACAATTAACTTGTTTTTAATTTTTAGTCTACTTACGACAATATCATATTGATTTCTAATAGTATACCATCTTTGTACAGAATAATATGCATAAATAAGTTTATTTGATATAACTACTGCTATTACAGTTTGTATTAAAATTAGGTTATTAGTTTTTTATTATTCTTCTATCCTTTTTAATCTTGTTTAATTTTAAACTTAGTGTTCAATGATTAATTATCGATTTTTGGGTCTGTTAGCTCCAAATTCATATTCGTTAGCTTTTTTTTTATGGCTAATATGAAAATAAACCACACACATTATTTGTGAACTTTAGGCATTTGGGCACTAAAGATTCTGAAAGAGTTCTATCCATTTTTCTTTTCCTGTTCATTTTATTAATTATTATTTTTTTTTTTTATATTTAATAGTAATTCTTAAATTTTTTTTATAATTTTATTATATGTAATTTATTTTATGTTATAGCATATAGCTATATAATATTATCAATGTTATAAAATTATTTAAATTCTCCGTATAGATTAATTGGGTGTGGTAGTAGAATATATTTTATGCGTTATATTAACATTTGTATCTATTTAATATTTTTGTGACTAATGGTATATTATATGATATTATTTATTTATTAGGATTTGTGGGGTAAAGCAGTTGGTAAAATTTGAAAGCATTAGCTTCAATTTGGTTACTCTTATGACATTTGATCATAACAGTTTTAATTTATCATACTAGAGGGCAACACCAAAATTTAACTTGCATTTTGTCTGTAGCTTCTATTAGACTGATATTTTCTAATTTCAATTTTCATTACTTGGTGGTGCTAAATGCTGGTTATTGGAGATATTGGAAAAAAAAATAATTTTGGGATTTTTTACTTTAGTTAAAAAATTTAAAAGTGTTTATAGGTATTTTAAATAATAATATTGTAAATATTTTCTTTTTATATTATATTAATTGCATTTATCACGGTATTTCTAAATGGATTAAATGCAACCATTAGGTTTTAATATCTGTGTTAACTTAACTGCAAAAATAACTTTAAACTTATCGTGCTTTTGGATACCATGTGCAGGAGTGTATTTGGTTTGAATAAAACTGGGATTATATTGGGCATGTTGTGTAATATTACTAATTTTCATTGCTATAAATTAAATATTTAAAGTTTTGTATTGATTTTTCCATTTCTTGGCATATAAAGTTGATCTGTTTTCATCTTGAAACTATTATTTTGGTCATATTAGTCGTTTGAGTACAGAAGAAAAAAAAATCAGCTTTTAGCTTTTTTTTCTCATAGAAAATGACTATTTTGCTTATATAACTGAATTCTGTACTCTTGATAACGTAATTCAATATATAAGCTTTTCAATTATTTTTAGCGGTATCCATATTTTTATTTTTTTTCCTTCCATATTATTTCTCGTAATATAGTACAGGGGACTATATTTTATACATAGCAGCTTGTATAATCTATATGTTTGGTATACATGTTAAGTGTGTTGTGGGAAACTGTATTATTTTCATTTCATTCGTAATCACAATTTTTGATGGTGGTCGGTAACGTTTCTTTAATGGTTATATATAAAGGGTCATTCATAATTCCCTCCGGGGTTTCGAAACGTTATAGTAAAAAAACGAAGACGAATATGAAAAAAAGAAACATATGAAATTATTCCGAAACTATTCAAGTTTTACTTACATACATTACAGGTGTTCTATGTGTGAACCCTTGGTCACACGGCATACATCAATGCGATATTCCAGTTCCTGCCATACTCTACTCAACATGGTACTGTCTATGTTATTGATAGCACGTGTTATACTTTCACGCAGGTCAGCTAAATCACGTGACATAGGTTGTACAAAAACCTGGTCTTTCACATACCCGCCACAAGAAAAAGTCACACGGTGTTAAATCCGGTGACCGTGGAGGCCACTTTAGAAGAGGTACGTCATCTTCAGAAGCTCGTCCAACCCATCGATGAGGTAAGTGTGTGTTCAGGCATTCACGCACATCACACAAAAAATGAGGAGGAGCACCGTCTTGTTGAAATACGAAATCATCCTCATGTTCCTCTAACTGCGGCATTAGCCACAGCTGCAACATATCCAGGTACACTACACCGGTAATGGTCTTCTCTGTAAAAAAGAATGGCCCATAAACACGTGAGGAGGACATAGCGCAAAACACGTTAACTTTTGTGGAATCCCGATAGTGGTCCACTACAGAATGGGGATTTCCAGTGCCCCAAATGCGTACGTTGTGGCGGTTGACAGTGCCACACATGTGAAATGTGCTTTCATCCCTAAAAATCAATTTCGACATTAGTGTTTCACGTTCATGGACATCAATGCAAAACGTGAAACGAGAAATGCAATCTGCTGGAGTCAACGCTTGCACCAGTCCCAATCTGTACGGCTTCAAACAAAGACGTTTTCGCTGAATTCGCTACACTGTTTGTTGAGAGATCCCCAATTCTCGGCTTCCGCTAGCAGTTGATTTCGTCGGGCCACTTAAAAACGTTTCCCGTACACGATTTACGGTGTCCGCAGATGGACCGGGCCGACCACTTCGTTTCCTGTCACATAGGCATCCCGTTTCTTTAAATTCCCGGTACCACACATGAATTGTTTTGTCAGTTGGTCTCTGTTTTCGATATTTATTACGAAAGGCCCGTTGAACTGATACCACTGATTCAGATTTTGCAAACTCCAACACACAAAAAGCTTTCTCTTCGCCTCTAAACGCCATTTTTCTTTACTACAACTGACTTCAATACAGGTGTTACTGCCATCTACCGGAAACTAATTAAATTAAAACTTGAATAATTTCGGAATAATTTCATATGTTTCTTTTTTTCATATTCGTCTTCGTTTTTTTACTATAACGTTTCGAAACCCCGGTATATATATGTATATAATATTCTAAAACCTAAATACGTCAAGAAAAATCACAGTTTCATCGACATAATAAATTTTCTTCTAATTACAATTGCCATTTTTGTTGTTGTTGATTTAAGAACAAATTTATCTTACTGTGTATGAAGAGCTCCAAATTTAAATTTAAATTTAAATATTTAATTTATATAAGTATTTAGTTAATTTCTTATTCTTTTAAAATATTATTAAATTAAACACACTTTATAATTAAAAATGCATTAGAAAAAGTTTTGGAAAAAAAAAAAAAAAAAAAAAATATTTCATGTTAATTATTCATTTTGTGATAGCAGTTTCCTTTTCTTCCAAATTAAAATTTTATAAATCTTATTTCCTCTTGAAATTGAATAAACAAATATATATTAATTAAAGAAGTTAGAATGTTTCAGTGCATTATTTTTAATTAGAAACTTAGCAAAAAATATTTATCTCTCTATTCTAAAAAAAAGTAACTACCGCTGTCACCGCCGCCGCCGCCGCCGGTTTTGAATTTTTTGTAATCGGAGGTCTTTCTTCGTTAATATTGAGAAAAATAATGCATACAAAAATATGAAAATTAGTGGTTTTATACAGAAATGTTTGATGAACACGCTGATGCAGACAGTTTTCAAATCGAAGAATTATTTTAAGAGATATTTAATGCTAAAGTTGGACAAAATCGTTCCACTAAAAAAGTTTTATAGCAGCAAAAACTATACTTGGCAGTGTAATCATTTTTAGATCATTTTATGCGTTAGAATTTGCCGCAGTGCAGATTGCATTAATTTTTTTATTTTGACTCATTTTTTCAGGTTTTATTTCTATTTTAATTTCAAATTTTCAGTATTTCTAGAGATATTTTTTACAGATTTCAGAAAATTGTACTAATTTAAACTGTTGCCAACTGTATAAAAAGCGCAAGCAATAATGTTTGCTTCAAATTAAAAATTTATTTACACGTGACTATTATAAAAAGGAAAAAAACTTTCAAATTAGAATTAAATAATTATGTATAAAAAGCAGGAACTTATTAAAAATTACGTCATAAAAAGTATACACGTGAATTTTAAAAGAGAAAGGATATTGTAAAATAATAAATTCATTAACACGCGTTAGAAGTCTTAGGAGAAATTACGTCATATTTATGTCACATTATAGTTATTACATAAAATGAACACAAAATAATATTGCAAAAAAGTTTAAATTTAGAAATTGCGCTAGACATTTATTTAATATTTTGAGAGGATATTTTCAACTATTTTTGTTAGGAAAGCGCAAATAATATTTCATTGCTAACAAAAGTACTTTCACGCGATTAATTAAAAGAGAAAGAATAGCTTGGTAAAAATTACGTCAGATTAAAAACGATTAATTTAAAATGTCTCATTTAAAAGAACTTTCTTTTCGCTTTGTTAAAAAATACCAGGAGATAAAGACTCTATTTACTTAATTCCTTTTATATTAGCTTATTTTGAAATGTTGTTACACGTGTCTACGTCATCAAGTTATTTTTATTTCGACGTTTTATTTGTATTTTTATTAATGCTGTACGAATTTATTTGTTCTTTCGTTATTTAAAATAAAAATTATGTCAATTTGTATAATTTGGCGAGTGGTTTGGCGATTTATATAATTTGGCGAAATGGGTCGACGGGATAATCAAGTAGTACCGCAGCGGATTTGGTGTTAAAATTCCCCAATCAAAGAGAAATGAATAGAAATTCGTTTATAGGGAGATCGCCACTGTTTTTTAAATTATAATTCAATCTTTCGAAATCTTTTTAAAGCCGATCAAATTAGCGTGCATTTAGAGCCTGCGGTGTCTGGACGGGAGTTGGCGAGCGTAGCTCGTAGGGGGCCGAGCCCCCTAGTGTTTATAAAAAATAAATAATCCAATAAATAGGAAGTTTTTTCAATAGTTTTTTTTTTTATTTCGCATATAAATACACGAATTCTCGAAATTTAGTTTATTTCAAAGACTCAAAAGTATGTTTTTTATTTTTATTTGACGATCAACTTCCGTGAAACTGCATATATATTTTATTTTTATTTTACTTAGAAATGTATTTAATTTCAGAAAATCTTTTTTTTTATATATATATATATTACAGGATAAAACTCAGAAATTACTATGTTTATTATAATTCTAAAAAAAATTGAAGAACATCCTATTGAAATTTTACTGAAAATTCTATAGAAAATTTTCCAATTGAAAAAATAATGAAAGTTAAACATTTTCTTTATATAGAAGTAAGAAAGAATAATCATGCATCAAGCATTATGAAACAACCCAACAAACACCGAACTTATGGGCCACTGATGGTTTCGTTAGCCTTGGCCGAAGGTGTTCGATGGTGGCCCGCTATCAGTGAAAGTTACGGCTCCGTAAAAAAAGTGTCACGCCGGACAGAATAAGGCCACAAGATAATTGGCCGTAAATACAAGAAGTTGCCCACAATCATGCCACTAACTTTTCGCTGAAAATGTTAGATAGCCTTAAACTACCCACAATTATTCTTTTAATGGCCACTAAAAATAAAAGCTAACCAGAAGCTTGCCTTTGTTCTGCCATTTGTGGTTGTCATAAATTAAATTTATCTCAAAGCTGCCCACAAAAAAGCCTATTAGGGTTATTTAAAATGTAATCACTTGCCACTGTTGTGCCATAACGATTGTTTAGGAATAAATCAAAATTTATTCTATAAAAAAAAATACTTTTTATCAGCCTAATTAAATGATAAAATATTTTTGCAGGATTAAAAAAATCTTATAATTATTTAGATATACTTTTGTAGAAAATGAAATTCTTTCACTTTGAACTTTTTCAAAAAATTTCCAAAACACAATATTTCACATAGTGCATTAATTTATTTGTTCATTTATTCACTTACATATTTACAAAATTTATATGCAATGCATTTTTAAATAGTTGCATTTCATAAAAATTTATAAAGTGTATAATTGAAAAAATAAACTAATCAATCAATTCATTATCAAATGTTGTATTTTGAATATTTTTGAAAAAGTTCAAGTTAAATGAACTTGATTTTCTTGAAAAGTATGTCTAAATAATTATAAGATTTTTTTTTTTTTTTTTTTTTTTTTTTTTTTTTTAACCTGCCAAAACATTTTACCATTCAATTAACCTTCTAAAAAGTATTTTCTTTTGAAGAATAAATTTCGAATTTATGCTTAAATAATATACGTGATTTTAATATAGTTTATTATATATTTTATATAAAAATGTGTGTGTTTGTGGTATTCTTTTTACTTAAATTTCCACTATATTTTACACAGCTTCGTTGGTAAATCTGTTAAATTATGCTTATTCATCAAAGCTTTATTAAATCATTATTATCTAAATTTTTGCATCATTTCTGATCATTTTATAAAATATTACATAAAAATAAGTTTAATCTTTATGTAGTTAACGAATGACAGTATAATATTTCTCATATATTTTAAAATTTTGCTTTTATCAGATAATATTTAACTATTTCTCTTGCAGTTTAATAGCCAAACATTTGAAAAAATATATTATTTCAACTTTTTCAAAATTCTTGAGAATTATTTATAATTATTAGACATGTAAATAATAGAATCATAAGACGAAACGCAATTTTTTCACCTTGATTCAACATAAAATATATGATGTGAACATTAAAAAGGTCCACAATCTTACTTAAAAGGCGACTAAAGTAATGAAGAAGATGTTACAAGTTTAAAATATACATTTTATTTAAAATTTCTTAGTACTTTCAAGCCTTCCAAGCTCATCCTTAGAGAATATCTTAATAACTAAATGTTGTTTATTTATACAAATACGTCACTTTGTTTTGAAAATGAGAGGGTCAATAATTACTGAGTAAACGTAGCAGTTTCTTGGATTTAATTTAAGTAAAGAAAATTTATATTATTATTATTAATTGCAGTTCCATTTTTTTTACACAAAAATAATTATATCATAAAATAATAATTTAATTATATCCATGGAAAGTGACCTATGAGAAACAGAGTGATGTCATAAATAAATGGAACTGTAATTAATAATAATAATATATATTTCCTCTAATTAAATTCAATCCAAGAAACTGCTACTGCTACTTCTACTTTCAACTCTAGTAATTATTGGCTCTCACATTTTAAAAACAATAAACAACATTTAGTTATTAAGATATTCTCTGATGATGAGCTAGGAAGGTTTGAAAGTACTAAGAAATTTTAAATAAAATGTATATTTTAAACTTGTAACATCTTTTTCATTACTTTAGTCACCTTTTAAATAATATTGTGAACTATTTAATGTTCACATTATATATTTTATGTAAATAATAGTTTAATAGTGATTTAAAAATATATATTAAATTAATCTTGATACTTCTAAATTTTATTTAAATTCAATTGTTTTAGTCACTCAAATTTTCTCGAGTATAAAATCACATTTTTATAATTAAACTAAAATAAACTGTTTTAAGGGGTCTTGTACCTTTTAAACGCGTCGAAAATTAACGAAAAACTTCAACGTTTTAATTAGTTTATCTTCAAAACCTTTTTATGTATGTACGTGAAATTTCGGATATTGATTAAACAGATTATGCTTTGTAATATACTACCAACAGAAATTTATTAACCCTTTACAGAATTTGTGTATTGTTGAAATCAAAATAGCTCTTTTTTTACCCCATAAGTCACTGCGCGCATGATATCTTAAGAAAGGATGTATGGATTGTCATGAAATTTGGTAAATATATTAAACAAATATGTGTGTTTAAAATGATCGACTTTTAAGTATTTACAATTGTAATATTTTTAGTTATGACTATTTATATTCATTAAAAATACATATGTTTTTATTTTTTTTTACGAAAATATTTTTTTTATATAGTTAATGAAATAATTTTAGACTAAGAGTAGATCATTTTAAACACATATATATGTTTAGTATCTTTACCGAATTTCATGCTAATCCATACATACTTTCTCAAGATATGCGCGCAATGACTTATGGGGTAAAAAAAAGAGCTATTTTGATTTAAACAATACACAAATTCTGTAAAGGGTTGATAAATTTATGTTTGTAGTATATTACAAAGAACAATCCGTTTAATCAATATCCAAAATTTCATGTTTATACATAAAAAGGTTTTGAAGATAGACTAATTCAAACTTTGAAGCTTTTCGTTAATTTTCGACGCGTTTAAAAGGTACAAGACCCTTAAAGAACAATATCATCCGATATTTATAATGTTTAAAAATAAATTCGATAACTTCGAAAAACTAAAAATAAACTATTGAAGGGAATTTTACTAAAAATAAAAATATCTTTTACACTTTCTTTTGCAATTATAAAAACTAAAATATAAATATTCTTTAAGATAAAATGATGCAAAAAACAGATAGAATGAAATTAATAAATTTGTAATGAATCAACATGAACTAACAAACTTACCGATATATGTGCTACATTTTGGAACTATGTTCACTTATTCCTACGAAATAAATAACGCGAATGACAAAGCAGAAATGAAAACGCACAGCTAAAGAAAAATTCTGAGAATTTCTCCCTCTCCCCTCTTATCGTAACCACAGAGTAAGGAGATTTTATACAGAGCCGCAACTTCGCCTGAAAATAGTGCCTTAGCGGATAACATACAAACGAAATCATCGCGTTGGCGATTTTTATCATCTTGATTTCTGTTTACTGTAACCCTATTCTGCTTGGCGTCTTCGTCTTTTATTGTTGTCATTATTCTCACGTGTGCAAATGTTCTGCGTTCCCTTTTCGAATATTTCTTCGTATTTATTATTATTAAATTATTTTTTGAAGATCATTGAAATTCTACAAAATGTTAAGAAGATACGGTGATATTGTTTGCAAGAACAAGACGTCAAAGTTCGGTAAGTTGTGATTTATTTTCATGTGTTATTTTTGTTCTTATTTTTCAAGTTCCATAATGTATGAAATATTTTTATATAGATTCAGTGTTGGCAGATTTTTAACAAATTTTTACTTTATATTATCGTTAAAATGACTGTTGTACCATAAATCTCAAGTTAATTTTTTTTTTTTTTTCTGTGTATAAAATTTTATTGATAATGCATTTTCTATCGCATGGTACTAATACAGGGTTAGAAATTAGCTGTCGTTATTCGTCAAATGCAACTAAATTATTGGATTTCACGACCACAAAATTATGCATAGTAGTCAAATTTGACGCCTAGTTTTCTTTCACTTTAATTTTTGTTTACAAAGGCTATCGTTGGCACCTTAGCATAATTTAACTAATAGCACTATTTTACTAATGGGCCTGCCACATTCACTTCAAGAGTACCTGTTTTTGATAAAATAAGATACTGTATCAAGAATGTTTTAAAATTTTAGTGCTACCGCCCCCCTCCCCCTCAAAATAAATGGATTTGGGAATATTTTTAAATGCCGCACCATGATTTTTATCCAAAGGTTCATTTATTTGTTATTTTTTTAATTCTCTGATGTATATTGTCAGTCGCAGGATTTTTTAAAAACTAAGCTTATCCCTGGTTGTATCTAAAAGTTCATATTTTCTTTCAATGGACATAGTATTGCTTGATAATCTGTTTTGTATGCTTTAGAAAAAGAATAAGCTAACATTTTTCTAGAATCCAAATATTGTTGTTTTATCAAATTTCATACTTTTATAGAAAGCCATTTTTTATTTTGTTTTAGTGATTAACACAGAGGTAAAGGCAGGGGGTGGGTTGTACATATTAAACACTTTAATGCATAAAAATAGAAATAATATTATTGTTAACAAGGTTGCGAAAAAAAATAATGAGAAAATATGATATATAAAATTGAAAGCATGAAATGTAGTTTGATACCTAGAAAAAAAATTGCACTTAAAGTTCCTAATTTCTAACCCTGTTACTAAATGTTATGTATTTCTTAGTTAAATAGAAAGAAAAATGTGAGACTGTATTGTAGTAATAATATTTAACTGTTTCTGCTGCTGCACAAATTTTTTCATACTAATTTTCAACTGCACTGAAAATTCCCCATTCATGTCAGTGGTTTATGCAGGAATTTTTCTTGGGACCCATTTTGTGAAAAGTATAAAAGATATTTTTGGGAGCAATTGTTAATTGATAATAACTTCTTTAAGCCCTTCTATTAAAGTTTTTCTTTTGGATGAACTTGTTTTGTTTACTAATTATACATTTTAAAATGTAACAAAATAACAATGTTTAGTACCGTATTTTATGGAAGAAACGCCGCGGCGTTTACGAGTTTAAAAGTTAATTTTTTTCCAAGTGCGGCGTTTACGCCATGTGCAGCATTTATGATTTTTTTAAATACCAACTGAGTTTCCTTAATTTAAAAATTCATAAAAATATTTAAAATCAGATTTAAATATTTTAAATAAAATTTCAGACATCTTAAGATATTAAAAACGAGGCATCCTACACTGCTCAGAAAACTTCGATTAATGTTAGGTCAATGTAACGCTGTCGACAAAAGTAGCGTTCCGATGGATGCGGCGTTTACAACGGGTGCAGCGTTTCTTCCATAAAATACAGTATATGAAATGGAATTTTGTGAAGTGTGCCCAAATTTTGCCTGGATTGGCCCATGCTTGTTTATAGTTAAAAAAAAAAAAAAGATCCAACTTTTATTATCACACATAATACAGAGGAAATTTATAGGTATCGTGTAATTATTATAATAATTACTGAAATTATATAAGATTATAATTCAAATTTTTGAAAAAAAAATGCTGTTGTAATCGATTAGAAAACTGTAATGCATTTAAAAACTCAAAATATTGTCTGCAGATATGCGCTTACCCCCCTTCCCCCCACCACTACCACCATCACAAATTTGCTATTAAAATTGTTAAAATCCAAAACGTGCACTTGAAACTTTTATTAAAAGACAATTTACCTATAAATGTTCTGTTTCATTCATTAGTTGGACATTTTTCACTTTGTTGGTTATACGCCTTGTTAGCAGTGTGAAAAATTGCATATTTAATAGACATATATGCACATTACCGCAATTTTTCATCTCATTTTTGTTTGTCATATCATCTCCTAGTAATTTTGCTGCAATACATAATTAAGTTTTCTAATTATTCTTTAGCATCTAAATTTTGTCTGTTATTGTATAAAATCAGTTAATACCCTTTTTTTTTCCTTCTGGGTGTTACTGTGCTGCATTTGTAACATTTTGCTGAAAGCATTCTCAATTTTAATTTGTATTCTATTCTATTCTATCTTCACCAACGTTGAAAAGGTCTTTTATTTATTTTTTTTCCCCACAAACTTAAAACATTAATTTTTATTTAAAACTAAATTAAATATTTCTCTGATTTGATGAAGGTTAGAACCTATAACAACCAAATTATGAGGTTATCTGTTTGCAGTTTGGTTCAATTTCAGGCTAAGTGTAGATTCCTGCAAGTTGGGTTAATATCTCTTGAGGGAGGGCGATTTATCGTCATTTTCATTTTTGATCAAACAAAAATTTTCTCTTTTTTTTCTTTAATTTGTTCTTTGCATCAAAATAGTCTATTAACTCTTTTACACATACAGTTGACTCCCTAAAATCTGCATAGCTTAAATCCTGAGTTTGTGCAGATTTTAGAATTTTGAGGATTTCTGGTCACTGTTTTGTTTACATTTCTTTAAACAGTAATTTGCAGGGGTGGGGAAATACATCATTTTACTCGCCACTGGTGAGTGAATTTTCTGACAGGGCGAGTGAATTTTTAGGTAGTCTTTGAAAATTGCAAACTACAGAGATATGCCGAAAACTACTATCATCTCTTGTTTATATTTCTTAATTTTATAGGGGGAAAATATGAAAATGCATTATAGTAATAGTAACCAACTATTTTTGAGTTGTGTGATTTTGTCATAAAACTTTTCGGTACAGATGTCATATTCGCCCCATATTGGCGTGATTTTTTTCGGTTGCCAATTTGGCGAAAACATCAACAGCATAAACAACATAATCCGGGTTACCACATCAAACAAAATAACGACACTTTGACGCAAGTTAAGTACCTGTTGCCTATATGATATTGGCGACAGAAAAAAATCGCGCCAATATGGGGTGAATATGACATCTGTTCCAACTTTTCAACTGTACATTGCAGTTTACTGGCTGGTAAAATAATTCCTTGGCTGGTAAGATTTTCTAGAAATTCCCCACCCCTGGTAATTTGAATTTAATAATGCACTGGAAAGTATAATGAATGCTTACAATAAAGTAAAATGTAATAAAATGTAAATGTAATGTAAGTAAATGTAATAAAAATGTAAAAAATAATAAAATTTAAGAACATTTTAAAAATGATTAAAATATTAAAAGTAAATTTCAAGTTAACAATTAACAATGCATAACTAAATATAGATGACAATGTGAGAAATTTTTCATGAATTATTCAGTGAAACTCTTCTCATGAAAGTATGTTAATTTGCATCAAAAACTTTAAATAACAAAGTTTTATTTCATGTTTAGCCAGAAGGCTTTTAGTAAGCAAAAAAGCTTGATTAATACATAAATGTATTAGGTTAAAAAAAAATCGGCATCACCTCTGATATCATTGCTATCTTGAATTTTTTTAGAAATAAATTTATACTTTATCAATGAGAAAGCATGAGTTCAGTCATATTGACCCGAATTATATATTAAAATGTGTACAGATGCAGGATGATATAAAAATTTTAAAAACCTTGAATTTTTCACCTATATCTTAATTGTATGTTTCATTGTTACATCTGCAATGATGTGGAGATTTGAGGGAGTCTACTGTATCTGATTTAAGCTCCATTTTTCAAATGGTATAGTGCATTTTAGTAAATAGACAGGTATGTGTATTTGTGAATAATATCTTGCATCTATATATGTATGCACACATTAATAGCTTACATTTTTCTTCTGAAATAGTTTCATTTTTGTCCAAAATTCTGATAAAGATCCAATTTCACTTTGGTTTCAGACTAAAAAACTTTCTGTGTTTACTACATAAAAGTAAAGAAAAAAAATATGGATTTTGCTGTTTATTTCATTCACAAATATAATCGTAACTTGACCTTTAGGTTTCTTTGATTCGTTGTTATTTTAGTATCAGAGTTGCTTTTCTTAAAAAAAAAAAAAAAATTCAAGTATTTATAATAATTTTCATGAGTAAGTCTTTTCCAATTTTAACCTCTTTGTTTGAGTATGAGAAGTTATTTTGTAAATTTAATTCTTCTTTTTTAAATAATTTGGAGGGGGAGGGGGGGGGAGACAGAGAATGTGACATTTTAAAATTTTTGTTCTTTTATTTTTATTTACTTAAAACTTTTTTTCTAGGTTAATAGAAGTTAATGTTTACTATATTTATTTTTCAGGAACATCATCGTCAGTGAGCTTATATTGGCGCAACTAGCTTATGGCCATACAGGTGAACTTGATATCCCTACTCCAGAAGTATATAGTGTTCCAAAATACATTAGGGACAAGGATCTTTATCCAACTACCTACAAAAATTCAAGACAGTTTATTCATATACAGTGTAAGTAAAAAATTTATTTTTTTTAAATTAATGTTTTAAACGTCTCACTTTCTGAATAATGTTAAGAAAACAAAGAACTGCTGGATTCTAGCTATGTGAATTCTAAAACCAATGTTGTAACCTAAGTTAGATTTTCTGAATTTTTGGAAAACGTTACTTGCTTTAAAATATACATACTCTAACATTATCAGACCTGCCAACTGCTATGAAAAAAAAAAAAATCGTAATTTCTATGATTTCGAGCTAAAAACTCAGATTCTGTAAAAAGTAGTCTAAAATTACAATTCTCTGCAAAAAACACAAACACATTAAAATATACAGTATGAAAAAGTATTTCTATGTATATCTGTATGAAAACAAGAGTCTCTAATTTTGTGTGCTTGTGCATATACACAGCGGTAGAATTGAAAAAAAAAAAAAAAAGTCACTGGTCCCAAGGACCAGTAAACATCAGAGTTTACTGGTCCGCAGACATTGTCACTGGTCCACTACATAAAATTCTATTAAGTACTTTTAATCCTTTAAGTGACTCCCCCACCCTCAGGGTTGGCAGGTTTCTGCCAGAGTATGCCAACTAGTGGTTGTAACCGGTTAAAACCGGCATGGCAGAAACTAAGAAATAAATAAGAACTTTAATGTGCAATGATTCATAATTCCCACATGTATTTGATATGTAAACAATTAAGTTAAAATTTAAAATTAAAGATTACGAATGTTATTCAAAGTTGCAAAAAAGTTTCAAAATGATCATATAAATATGCTTTATTTATATAATATTAATTTTTCCTTGCCTTTTCTTTATGCTCATATGTTAATTTTGATCACATATACTTAGGATAAAGTAAATAAGCTAGTCAGTTATTACTGTATTAAATATGCTTTGAACCTTTGTAGTTGTTTGTTTTGTAAGTGCAAAATGTGGTTAGCACATTTTCATAATATAATTTAAAATTATAATTTGCTAAAAATTAAACAGTACATAAGCAAAAACTATAAAATTATTAATTTATGTATTTTATTTCCGATTATTTATTTCAACTGACTAAGTTTTAATGAATTTTTATTTATTTATTTATTTATTTATTTATTTTTTTAAATAAAATAAAATTCTGTGGTTTGTGTTTGATTGCAGCTTTCTCAGGGACGGGAAAATTTACGTTTACCTGTCAGAGAGGGAAAAAAGTTACTGGTCCTGTGGACCCCTAAATTTTTTAATTTAGTAGTCGGATTGAATTTTAATTTCATTTTATTGATTGTTCTGCAGTTTTGTAGTTAAATGCATATTTATTTAATTTCTTTCTTTTTTATATTGCAGGGCTTTTAAATCAATCATTATACAGAAATCTTGGAGTTACGAGTTGAACAGCTATTTTTTTTAACGTAATAAGAAAAATATCTCTTTCTACAATGCGCGTCGTATCTTAAAATTTTTTCAGAATAACCTGATGAATAACAGCAAAGTACAACAGCTTCATGGACAGATATAGTGCCATTTTAAAAGGAAGATACTAAGGATTAGAATACATATAGACAGTGCTTAATTTAAATCTCAGCTCTGGTACTTCTTCGTTTTTAATAAATATTTAAAAAGTGATTGGAATTCACTGTACTTCGTAGCTGCTGTGCTCCTGAATCCAAAGGAACAACAACAAAAAAAAGCAAAGCCCAAAATTATCTTTCTTTGCATTCTTCCTTATCAAAGTGCTTATACAGCACGCCACACATGTAAAAGCAAGCGTTTTCTGTCTGAAAGCCAACGATGAATACCAGAATTAATTGCAACTGTATCAGCCATTTTTACTCGTTGTAGTTTTATGTTTACTCTCTACATTTTGTTCTGTTTATAAAATAGTCTTACTGATTAACATTTTAGTTTGACACAGTGTTAAATTTCATCAAAGCTCGTTGGAGCTTAGCTTCAGCGCCTCTTTAGATAATATTTAATTATTAGATGGAACCCATTGGCATTTTTAAATACTGTTCATCGAAGCCCACCAGAACAACGTCATGCACTGTGTTTTGCTAGTTGATTTAAAAAAAAAAAAAATTGTTGGTTTTCTGGAAATTTCCTACTCCTAATTTTAATGTTTTTGCAGTTGAGAATACATTCTCATCTGTAAGAAGACGTAGTGGATTAAGAGACAATCCAGATTGCAGAGATTTTTGGTCATCTATATAATGTGTGATAGTTCACAATTTCACAAAAAAAGCAAGTCTACAAATTGTAGAAGTAATAATGCAGCAAAATTTAGGTGCAGTGTGTTTTATTTTTGCTTATTTAGTTTCACTTTGAGAGGACTGGCTAAAAAAATATTAGTATTAATCTTAGGAGAAATATCTGTGTACTTCAGATTACATATATATAATGTTTTATTTTTCACATTTGAAGTTTCTGAAACTTTTTTTTTTTTTTAAGATTTGAATGACAAGTTAAAAATGTTTACAAAAGTTACTATTAATAAAAAATAGTCAAAATAATAAATATATATTAAAATTTAAACTGAATGTACTTGGTTATTATGTAGTAATTATTGTTTTGCAGGCTCGTACTGAGGGGGTAGAGCTGGTACAAATTACTGGGACCCAGCCCTACTAGAGGATCTGGCTTTGACCCTCGTTAGTTACAATATCCAACAAATAATAAAAATAAAATTGCTATTTTTATATTTACCTGTTTGTAACAGAATCCTGGTTCAAACAGAAAATTTCATGATCCTGCCAAAAAGTATATTATGCAATTAAACTTCCTAAGATACTACAACAACAACTATATTTTTATTGATTGTGTTTCGTCTTAGCATGTCTCATTGTATTATGATGTGATGGGAGGCGGCCCATATTCGAATTACTACCCAGGCTAGCAGTCTTTCTGCACGCCCCTGTTTTGTACTAAATAGAATTCATAACATTAGAGCATATGATAAAAAACATGATAATATGATAAAAAAGGGCAGAGTGCTGCATCCTTCAAATTTTTTCACATTTGAATATATTTTTCATGAGTTTTTTAAGCAAAGTAAAAAGAGAAATTAGAATAATTTCTCCACCCTAGGTCAGCCGAGTACTAAAATAAAATCATAATAAATAATATCATTTGGTATATTTTAAATAACATAACTATAAATTTTTATTTATGTGTTGTACATTAAGGAAATTTAAATGTTTATTAAATTTATAATACAATTTTATTTCAAATATTAAATATAAATTTAGTAATAATTTGAATTTTCTTAACATGCAATACACGAAGTTATTTAAAATTTTCAAATACATTTATTAATTTGAATTTTATATACATTATAAAAATGATTTAATTATGCTTAAGTATTACACATTAAAGAAGTAGAAATTGTTGTTTTCTTGTTGTAAACAAGAAATTTCGAATAGTATCAAAGATTATAATTTGTGAAATTGTTGAGCAAGAAAAAAATGTAAGGGAAAGGGGTTGTTTTGGTTTTGGTTTAATAAAAAGTAAAAGTTTATGAAGCTAGAAAAATGATAAGGGAATATTTTCCAGGAAATGTATTTGTTTGATACATAAAAACTAGAAATAAAATATTATCAAACAGAATGAAAATTATAAAAGACAATTTCAAAATAGCTGAATAAAATCCCATTTACCTCTAGAACTGTATGAAGATATTGCTATATAAAATTTATGAATTAATATTCGGCTATGTGGCCAAATCACAATTTGTTACATAACTACTACTGTTATAGATAAAGCATAATAAACACCAGTAATTTTTGGAAATTTGTTAATGAACAGATTTTCTTTCATTTAAACAGAAAAAGTATATAAATAATCATAAATGACTGACATAATGTAAAAAAGTTTCATAAAAAAATAGAATGCATTGATATTATGAGAAAAAAAAATTGATTTGTTGAACCATGTTTTTTTTTTTTTTTTTTTTTTTTTTTTTTTTTTGTCTCTCTCCCTTCTCTAACAGATATTTACCTATTGCACTTTTTGACATTTCATCATCAAATTGCCTAACACTTAAATTGTTGAACTAGATTTAGTACTTTTCTCTTTAATGGTATAACTTCATTAAACAAGGGGAAAAAGAAAAAAAAACTAGAAGCTTACCTTATTTTTACAATTGTTCTTATTTTAAAAGTTTGAAATTCTGAGTTTTTTTACAAGATTCTATATGACAGGTTAAAAATGTTTACAAAAGCTACTAATAGTAGTAAATGTACAGTCAAAATAATAAATATATATTAAAAATAAAACCGAATGTACTTCATTATTATATAGTGTTTATTGTTTTGCAGGCTCGTACAGAGAGAGGTAGAGCTGGTACAAATTACTGGGGTCTGGCTTCGGCCCTCATTTTTAAAATAAAGCATAAAAAAATATAATTGTACTTATTTACCTAAAAAAAATTTAATTAAAATATCTAACAACTAATAAAAATGAAATGGCAAAAATTGCTATTTTTATATTTACCTGTTTGTAACGGAATCCTGGTTCAAACAGAAAAATTTCATCATCCTGTCAAAAAGTATATTATGCAATTAAACTTCCTAAGATGGAAACAACTATATTTTTACTGATTGTTTCTGTGCATGTTTCATTGTATTATGATGTGGTGGGAGGGGGCCCAAATTCAAATTACTACCACAACCCACAGTTTTTCTGCACAGCCTTGTTTTGCACTAAATAGATTTCATAACATTAAAGCATATGAAAAAAAAAATAATCAGTAAATAGTATTGATATATTTTGCTTTTCTCATTTATAAATAAAAAGCATTCACAGCCTTTGTCATATATTTTAGTTTCTATACCCCTTTCTGAGAAATTCTGCATATTATTGAAATTTTAAATCAACATAGTGTAGTAAATATTTTTTTCTTTCGTCAAAATAAATAAAGAATTTTAACTGTCAATTTTTGTTTGTGTGTTATTTGGAATTTGTATTGTATGATGTATTTGTTACAGGGAGAAAATAAATGAAATTCTGAAATTGATTATTCAATGGAGCACTTGTTATATGTTTATTTATTTATTTGTGTGCATGTGAAATTTAAAATTATCTTCAATGTAATTATCTTCAATAATCTCCATCGTGCAGATATTTAATAATGTTAAAATATTAAGCAATATTATATAAAATTATTTTATTATAGTGAAATCTTATGTATCAGATCTGTGTATTTACTTTCATTATTAAATATATTGCACCCTTTCTTCAAAAGTGCCACAACTCAAAAATTGTGATTTTTGAGTTATGGCTGCCATCCAGCTTTCTTTTCATGCCACTAACATTCACCTACAGTGCCAGATAGTGCAATGAAAATACAGCTAAAAAATAACAGAATTTTCTGAAAAATTTAGTTTTCGGAGTTATGGCACTTTTGAAGCATGATACATTGTGTTGTGGTTGCATATTTTTAAGACAGTTTCTGAAAAACATATATAGTGCTCCACTGTGTTTGGCAAGTCTTTAAAGATAATCGATTCTCAGTTCATATAAATATAGAAAGAAAATTGATAAAAATTGAAGGTGTGCTATATCTCTTTCATTCTTAATTAATCCCTACCAAATAATAAGCTGTCCTTTTTATAGGAATATATCCAATTGAAAAAATGTTGTGAAAAAAATTTAAATTTCAAGTTGTCCCCCCCCCCCTTTTTTTTTCAGTAAAAGAATAATGAATATTATTTTCTGCGAGAGAACCACAAAATATGTCTTTTGAAATAAAAATTCATAGAAACAAGGAACCAAATATAAACTTTTACGAAGATAAATATGTTGACTTTTGAATGGCTTCTAAGATGATTAACAATATTTAAAAAAAAAAAAAAAAAATTGCAATTGAAAGTATCCCTTTAAAATTGACTGTTTAGGGATTTCCTATTAACCAGCAATAAAAGACATCATGCAAGTGTTCGGTTAAAGACAGGATTTTGTTATAGACAATTACTATTTTGACAAGTTGTATTCTATTCATATGACATAAATAACTATATTTATATAAAGACACAGAACTTGTAAAAATGGAACCTGCCTATAACAGAATTATGTCTTAAACAGAAATGTTCCATAGGGCTACGGAAAATAATACTATACAAATACACCTGATAACACGAAAATTTGTGTAAAACGAAATTTTTCAGCATTATTTACGATTTCATCTTGACAGGTTTTACTATATATATATATATATAACCTGAAGGAAAAATTCTGGACACCCCCCCCCCCTCCCCAACGAAATCCTGGTTACGCCACTGAAAGACACTTTGTATACAATTACAAAACCTCTACAGATTCCTTTTATGTAGAAAAATTAGATGTTCTTCACTTATATAATAGAATTAATGGATTATTCAAAAGAAATTACGATATACGTGAATTAAAATAGATCTAATTTCATAATATATATATATAAATGCTCAACAGAACCTTTACTAAATCTGAAGTAACTTTTAAAATAATTTATTAAAGCCTTGTAATATCTTTGAAAAACATTGCAATTTATTTTAATCTTTGATTTATATATATATATTTTTTCATATTTTATAAATAAAATTATTTTATTTGCCTTATTTTTAGATCATTAATTTAAATCATAATTTATTTTAATGTTCAGAACAAATAATTCACACAAACAGCACAGTATTATATGTAAAAAGAATTTTATTTGATAAATATAAAAATATTAAAGCAAACAATATAAAATATATTTTTGAAAAAATTTAAGAAAAAAAAAACAAATTATCCTTTTAAACATGGAAAAAAAATTGCTTCGTTTTACCACAACAGTTATTTTAAAATAGTTAAATTCCGATTGTTTCCGAACTTCAGATTCATAAATTTCAAAACAAGCGGCTGCCGTTTTTTTTTTTTTTTTTTTTTTTTTTTTTTTCCCCTTCACTTAAATTTCAAAACAAGCAGCCGCCGTTTTTTTTTTTGTCCCCCATTTGTCGCCAATTAAGCGATATATCGCCATATTAGCAACCTCGCTTCCGTTACGGCCGTAGTTCCCGCGTCATCCGCCGCAATCGCTACTGTCTATGCGTAATCCCATGTTAAAGAAATTGCCATTGTAGTATATGAGAGTTGATTCTCTGAATAGGTCTCCATACTCTGTGATCGTAACGGACCAGAACTTTCAAAACTGCTTAACCTTGAGGCATTTGAAGGTCCCATCATCTATTTGATTTTTCTGGAGAGGGAGGGAGGGAGAGTAATTTTATGAGCCAATACCATATTATAATAAATAAAAGTCATTTTTTCATAAATCGTATATTTTTTCTGTTAATATTATTTTTAGTCATTTGGAAAAAGAGCTTTGTTTTCCTTTTCTTTCTTTTTTTTCGTTCTTTTTTTTCTTTTTTTAGAGAAATAAAGATTTAAGATACATTGTTTGAATTTTTAAACTCTCCATACAGTTTTCAGATAACACAAAAACACTTTTTTTCCCTCCGATTTATCCTTTAAATGGGCATTTTATCTCTTTTCTGTAAATTTTTACCCATTTATCTTCGCAATTAAAAATTATAAGATTTAAAAATAACATGCATTCCATTTTATTCTGATATGCTCATAAAAAATATCTTGTTTATCTATATATATATCAAGGCTTATTTTTGACTCAAGACGATTTTACTGAAATGCCTAAAAATTAATAGAACCTTTTCATGTTTATTTTAGGGCATAAAATATACATATCGCATTTTATTTAATACTTTCATATAATGTCAGATTTTAATGCGTATTCTAAATTTTGCCAGAAATAATTTTTCCAACTGGGTGAAAATGTATCCAGGTCGGGACTCGAAACCAAATAATAATGAACAAAAATTCTTTATTTATTCTGCAATTCTTTACTTAATTCTGCGAAAATTCTTGATTTATTGTGCAATTTTTCACTTAATTATTTTTATACATATGCAAGTTTTATCTGTATTTCTAAAGAGTAAAGTAATGGTAGTAAAATCAATAAATATATCTAAATTGTTAGGAATTTAATACAGGCAAGAAATTTTATTTATATTTTCCGTTACAGTGGATTCAGAAACAAAAATTTATTTTCCAGTATTTTCTTTTACATGGAAATATGTTTCAAATGATATTAAAAATTCATGTTTTAGTAACAGCTTTTAAGTTACCTTTTCTCTCCCCCCCCCCCCCTCTCCTCGCTCAAGAATAACTGCTTATTGAAACATTTTCTCCTTTTCATTGTAACAAATATTTTTTCATGAATGCTGAAAAAAAAAGAGCATAAATAAATTGACATTTATCAATAAATTTTTAAACATGTTTAAGTAGTATATATGTCCGAAGATTGCAGTATTTTGCTATTAATATATTATTCAAATCAGCGTATATTTTATATTATGCTATCTGATTATCTTTGAAATCAAAAACAATATAAAATAACCATTAAATATAATCTTTTTTATTCCAGTGTGTTCAAAATATATTTATTTAAAGATATTTTAAAGGCAAGAAAGTTAAACGCTTTTATGTTGTTGTTTTTTTCCATATTTTTAAAAAATATATAAACAGGGAATTTATGTACATTTTGGGGACAATTTTTGATTTTTGTAAAATATTTTCAAACTAAATAAAAATATGTAATCTATTTTACTGCTTTAAATATAAATCTCACGACATATTTATATTTTTACTAAAACCCAGATTTAAAATAATTAAACTTACTTAGAAAGAAATGAAGAGAAAAATATATTTCCTCTCTTTAATTAAATATTCGGGTTAGGTGATATTAGCCCTCTACTTTCTAAACGATGACGATCCATTACATTTTTGCCAGAAACCGCCCCTTAAGAGTTGCCGGGCAAAGTAAATGCAACAGTTCTCTCACCGCCGAAACATTACCGTTCCGGCAGTAGCTGCCGGAACTAGCGGCGGGTCATTTACGGCACAACATTGTTTGGTTACAAATGGCCTTAACTCCTTTTGGCCGCGACATATACGCCTTTCGGCCGTAAGTTGAGTGTTTGTTGGGAATTTCCAACGCATTCAAAATAACTTTATCAAAACTTCACAGTTTAATATTAAAAAGGATGATCTCTAAATAAATAGATTAGAAAACACATAATACAATTGAAAAGATAATTGCACAGTTAACAATTACCATCTACAGTTGGAAAATTATTAGAAATCTTTTGTGCAACTCGGTATATGATCTGTAAATTTGTATATATACTACATAGTATGCAATAATATAGCTCAGTTATGAAACACAACTTGGAAATTATTTTTGAGTAATATCCGGCAATAAACAAAAATGCACTGGAATTCTTTTATGTAGCTATGTATATGATCTATGTAATTTATATTTCGAGTTGCATCCAAAATGCTAGTTAATTTTAAAAACATAGGCCGAAATTGTAAACATGACTTCAAACAATTTTAGCTCAAATACACTACTGTAACGAAATATTTTGTGAGTCCCTGTAACGGTACGAAAATGGGCTTGGAAATCTGTTCTATAGAAAGCATCTTATAGTGGACCTCTATGACGTTTATAAATTTCAATATATTTTGAATAGTGTAGCATCATTAAAGCACTCCTTTCCCCTTTGATAATAATTTAACTGAATTCTTTTGAGTGTCCCTATAATTGAAATATTAATGCTACACATTTAATTTTCAATACCGAACATGCCCTGGTAAGCCTCAATAATGTATATGAATTAATAAGCATTCCTGGTAAGTTTATGCGAACTGCACACACGGCCAGACAAAACAAAGTGGTAAAAGTAGAATTTATGGTATCCCAATATGTCCCAGTAATATAACAGTTACAATTATTAATTACTGGACTAAAGCAAAATACAAATTTGTGGTAATATTCACATATTTAAAAAAAAAAGTTTTATAGTTAACAATGCATGGTGATTAAATTTGTCAGAAAGATTGAGACAGTTGTCGCAATAATTCATTCATTAATAATGCATTAATTAATATGTGTTAAAAGCAGTAAAGGGGGTGGGGTATTCATTTAAAATGGCAAAATAATATCATTTCCCAACAGTTTACATTTAAAAATATATTAACTAAATAATTTTATTTCATATATTTTGAGATGATCTTTTTAACTAATTTTCAAATTCTAAGGCAGCGCAAACAATAATATTTTTTTCTAACAATAAAAAATATTTTCACGTGAATATTAAAAAGCCAAAGAAACGTTTGCTGGAGATTACGTCAGAATTAAAACGATGTATATAAAATGTCATATTTAATACAATTTTCATTATAGAGTTGTTGAAAATTATCGGGTAGTAAAGAATCTGTTGAAACTGTTCATTTTATATTAGCAGATTTCCAAATGTTTAACTAATCTTATTTAATCAAACATGTGGAAAATGAACGAAATACTTCGACACATATCGAAAAACAACTGTTAAGATTTTTTGTTTCAATGATATTGCTGAAGAATTTATTATTTTTATTTTTTCTTTTGACTTGGTATAATTTCATTTCTTATTGAATCTAGCATTGAATGGAGATTATTTTTTATGCTATGTAACTTTTTAAACAGCCAATGTCATTGAGTGCAATAATCTCTTATTATTATTTACTGAAGTGATGAATTTAAATATAACTTTGAAATTATTGATGAAAAATTTGAGTTATTGTTATTATTGAATTAATTTTACTATTGCTGTTTCTTGTATGATAGAAATTATAGATTAACTTATTATTGAATATTGAGATAAAAGGGAGGTAAGAAAGAAATATTTAAGTATTGTGAATACTTATAAGTGTTATGAATTAATGAAGTCACTATATAAGGTATCTGAGAGTGCTGATAAATTAAATTTATTTTTTTAATATTGTGATGACTTCTGAACATAATGAAATTAGAATACTTACTAGAGAATTTATGATACTATAGCACTATGGAAAAGTGCTAATAGTATGGTACCACACTATTATCATAACAATGCAATACTATAAAGTGCATATGGCACTAATTCTTTTTTGACAGTTTTTCTTGTGACAAAAATGAGGAATAATCGAATTTCAATGAAAATAGCTCAGTATCAGGACAATATATCATCCCAGTTAAAAAACTGTAGGAGATTGACACTCAGTTGAATATTATATTCATGCTTTTCCTTTTATTTATAAAACTAGGGGGCTCGGCCCCCTACGAGCTACGCTCGCCAACCCCCGTCCAGACATCGCAGACTCTAAATGCACGCTAATTTGATCGGCTTTAAAAAGATTTCGAAAGATTGAATTATAATTTAAAAAACAGTGGCGATCTCCCTATAAACGAATTTCTATTCATTTCTCTTTGATTGGGAAATTTTAATGCCAAATCCGCTGCGGTACTACTTGATTATCCTGTCGACCAATTTCGCCAAATTATATAAATCGCCAAACCACTCGCCAAATTATACAAATTGATATAATTTTTATTTTAAATAACGAAAGAACAAATAAATTCGTACAACATTAATAAAAACATAAATAAAACATTGAAATAAAAATAACTTGATGACGTATACACATGTAACAACATTTCAAAATAAGCTAATATAAAAGGAATTAAGTAAAGAGAGTCTTTGTCTCCTGGTATTTTTTAACAAAGCGAAAAGAAAGTTCTTTTAAATGAGACATTTTAAATTAATTCTCAAAATATCAAATAAATATCTATCGCAATTTCTAAATTTAAACTTTTTTGCAATATTATTTTGTGTTCATTTTATGTAATAACTATAATGTGACGTAAATATGACATAATTTCTCCTAAGACTTCTAACGCATGTTAATGAATTTATTATTTTACAATATCCTTTCTCTTTTAAAATTCACGTGTATACTTTTTATGACGTAATTTTTAACAAGTTCCTGCTTTTTACACGTAATTATTTAATTCTAATTTGAAAGTTTTTTTCCTGTTTATAATAGTCACGTGTAAATAAATTTTTAATTTGAAGCAAACATTATTGCTTGCGCTTTTTATACAGTTTAAATTAGTACAATTTTCTGAAATCTGTAAAAAAATATCTCTTGAAATGCTGAAAATTTGAATTTAAAATAGATATAAAACCTCAAAAAATGAGTCAAATTAAAAAAATAAATCGATTCTGCACACCGGGAAATTATAACGTACAAAATGAACTAAAAATTATTAAATTCCGATGTATAGTTTTTGCTACTATAAAACTTTTTTAGTGGAACGATTTTGTCCAACTTTGGCATTAAATATCTCTTAAAATAATTCTTCGATTTGAAAACTGTCTGCATCAGCGTATTTATCAAACATTTCTGTATAATACTACCGATTTTCATATTTTTGTATGCATTATTTTTCTTAATATTAACGAAGATAGACCTCCGGTCACAAAAAATTCAAAACCGGCGGCGGTGGCGGCGGTGACAGCGGTAGTTACTTTTTTTTAGAATAGAGAGACATATGAATTGTAATGAAATTTTCTAAGTTATGGAGTTTAAGTTATGGACATTAAGCTAATGTTTAATCGTGATGTGGAAAGAATGTAAATTCCTAAGAAAACTCCCAGACAATTCCTAATATTGTCAATATATGTTAATAATGTAAGTAATAAGTTGTTAGTATAATAAGAGGTGATTATTTAGAATATAATTTACTCCATGTTGGAAAAATATTTATATTATCTTTGTAATTAAAAAAAAAACAATTCCCACAGTTTCGCGTTTAACCCTTATGTCAATGACCAAAATTTGCCCTTGTGCTCAATGACCGGGATACCCGGGTATCTTCTACGATTTTAACATATGCGAGCCATAAAATACCCCTATGTCATACATTGTAACTGTTTGCCTTTAGAGAAGAGGGGCTTGATGCATTTTTATAAATATTAATTACAGTAGAACCCCGCTAATCCGTACTAATTATGACCAGTGCCTGTTAGGATTACAAAAAATTCGGATTATCGGAAATTTCAATGGAAATAGAAAAGAAAAAGATGCGTACTAAAATGGTGTAAGTTATAAGTACTCAGTATTGCAGTAAACATCCTCTAATTCGGCATCTTAAGTTCCGGCATGCTGGATAATCCGGCACGACTTTCGAAAAAAACTATTATTCCTTGTTTAATAACTATCGATGTTTATAATGATACAACTTCATACATAACATAATACATAACTTCAGGATGAGGAATTAAGTAACAACCCATTACAAACTGTTTAAAAACGTGAATCTGCAAATAGCTCAGTCACCACGTTGACAAGGGGGGGATGAACAAAAATTCTGTAGATAATTTGTGAAATCAAACTATTGAAAGGAAAAATAATTTTTTATCATCCGAATTAAATTATTTTTGCATTTTAGAAAATAATTTTATAGTACTAACAAACAAACTGCTATTCGAGCTTTGTTTTCAGATGGGGTTCTGCCAGTAGGCCTGGAGTGCACGTTTTCATTTTATATTTGTGTACATGTGTTGTACTTTTAGAATATTGAGCATTTTTTAAAATTCTATTCAAGCTGTTTAAAGGAAAAAAACATGCTTTACTACTATTTTTTATTTAATTTTAACTTCTACATGTTTTCCCCACATTCATTCGTTAAATAAAAGCGGTTCAGATTAACCGGAATTTCGGATTAGCGGGATTATAGTGTATTTCATGTGTTAAAATATGAACCAAAGATCACACATTAGAGATGTGGAAAACTTATATCCGTCTTATCGAGCAAGTATGAGTCTAGAGTTATTCTGGAATATTTTTAGATTTATTCGTTTTGACAACCAGAACACACGAATGGACTGTCTTGAAAATGCAGCAATTCGTGATTTATGGACTATGTTAAATCCTAACCTATTGAAAAAATACATATCCACGAAAGGGTAAAACAGTTAATGAGAAGTTATGTCCGCTTTGAGGAAGTAAAAGAGTCACCCAATATATTCAGTCTAAACCGGCTAAATATGGGATCAAAATATGGTGGGTATGTCATGAAAATAATTACTAACCTCTTAACGGCCAACTATGCACCCTACAAACAGGTACAGACCGAGAAATAAACCAAGATGAAAGAGTTGTGAAAGACTTCGCCTCTCTGTTCAAGGATTCTGGACAAAACACCACCAACTCATGACAACTTTTTTCCTCTTTTTCTTTGGCCAAGCATTTATTATAATGAAATCTCAAAAAAGTTGAAACTTTGAAAAAAACAAACCTTATATCCTCCAACAAATAAGGCTATGTAAGTCGCGCACGTTTTATCCACAGAATGACATAAGTATTTGTTCGTTAAGTTCGAAAAAGAAACAAAGCTGTCATTCTAATGTCTAATATGCATCATGATAAAACCATCACAGGGCCAACATATAAACTCAAAATGATTCAGTTTTATAAGGAAACGGAAATATGGAGTAGATATAATGGATAAATTATTGGGGCAATATACAACACATAGGCGTACAACCACGTGGCCACTTGCAATTATTTTTCCATATTGTGGATATAGCAGTACTTGCTACTTACATTATACAGACTGCAAATAATGCTATGGTTATAAATGAAACAGACAATCGTCACCTGTTTATTGCGGGAATTAGGTGAGATCTTGAGTGTTCCAGCAATTCAAGATCAATCGCAAAATGCACAGGATTTCATTCATTATTCGACCAAATCGAGAATTGAAATAAACGGAAAAAAATGATCGTATTTGAAGCTGCTACACGTTCAGAACCCAGTCCAAAAAGCTTGAGGCATGATAAAACAAGAAGGATAAAAACAGTTTGTGTCAGATGTGCTCGTTAGAGCCTCAAAAATGACGCAGAAAAATCAGAAAATCATGTAAACAATGTGGAAAACCAGTATGTTATGTACATTCCAGCACCTTTTGCTATTGTACAGCTTGTCCACAAACTTTCACGTAAATGAAATATTTTTACCTTAAAAAATACGTGTAACACTTTTTTCAAATTAAATTCAAGTTTTATTGATGTAAATCTGAATAATCTATCAATTTCCGTATTTTTTCACAGAAAATTCGCATGGGTACCCGGGTACCCTGGTCATTGATGACAGGTATAAAAATGTTTAATGCCTCGAAAAAGTAAATTAAAAAATTCGAAATTTTAAAATGATTATACTAATGGTCAGTGAATACTACAAATAATGGGGATCTAACTTCATTTTATTTTCTTTTGATATTAATACACTGAAAAAGGGATGAAAAGAGAAAAAAGGTACCGGGTACCCGGTCGCTTTTTCAGGAAGGCTCACGTTTTCAGCACCAGCCTTGGCTAGTTGGCGAAAGCAAGAACGTTCAACCAGCTCTAATACCAATCGTCGTCTTTTGTTTTGTTTTGAACCGAAATGGCGGAAGACGAACTAGCATAATTTAGAATAACAGTCCTACCTAAATTAAAGAAATATTTTCAATTATGTGTTCTAGATGAAAAGAAATCTTCTTCGAAAAAAATTGTATTCGAACTCTTATACTCATTACTTATGACATTATATTCTCATACTTATTAAAATTTTGGTTATTTGCTCCCCTCAAAAATCTGCATTTTCATCCAATTGAGTATTATTAATTCCATACCTGTTAGACAAAAACTCATTACCTTCATAAATCTAGATATTTGATTACATATAAAGATGGATTTATGGGGATGATGAATTAATGCAGTTTCAGTGCATTTTGATGTACATAAATACAGATTAAAAAAAAATACCTGTGGCAGAAAATTACTATATTTTCTGCGATGAACTTATATAATTAATTTAATACCAAGTCATTCTGCAGAAACAATACCCAAAGTCCAGTGTAAATAGGCCATTTTTTAACTGTGTATGATAGTGAGGGGCTATAGATTTAAATAGTTAAATTTATTAATTAACAAATAATAAAACAAACCAAAAAATTTAAAACTTGGAATATTTAACTTTGGGGGGGGGGACAAAAACAAGCTTCTCTTTTTTTGCGGGGGGTGGGTCAGAATTTGAATAATTGGTCCTTTACTTATAATTACTTGAAAGTAATAAATAAGACAGAAAATTTTAAAAAATGTAAAGAATTTTAAAAAAAAATGAAAACGCGTGCACAAAAGGTTAATCCTGATTTTTTAAAAATCTTTCATTCCATTTCTTTCCGTTCCTTTTTTTATGGTAAATTATTTATTTGTTATTTAAAAATCAACAGATAGAGCAAAACAGTAAACTTTATGCACTGTTATGGATAAGCGAAGGGATAGTTAACATTTCAGACACAATTTTAACTAATTCTTTCTGCAAGGCAACAATGAATTTTAAATGGTCAAAAAATAGTGTGCTGGAGGAGAGGGTGGGAGTGAGAAGCGTAAATTCGAAATGGGAGGTTGCCTCAGACGATTTATCATTATTTTATTGCCACTTCAACTTAATAAATAGTACAGTATGTAATGACGAAAGAATAGAGTGTGTGTGTGGGGGGGGGGGTCATTCCAGAGACGAATTTAGATGATTTATTCAAATATGGCGAATTACTATTTTAAAATAACACATAAAACAACTAGGACGAAATAATATTTAAAAATACGACAAAAATTTTAAAATAAAAAGGTTTAAAGGTTTTTAATTTTGTGCACTAGGGGTAGAAAAAGTTTTTTTCATAAAAAATTAAAGAATGATAAAGATTTAACAGCATTAAAATGTTATAGTAATTGATTTAATTGCATGCATCAACTTGCAATTATTTTAGCTGATTGATTTAATTGCAGGATACAGCTAAATAATTTATGATTTATCGTTCAATCTAATTATAATCGAATTGATTTTAGTTTCAACTTCCTATTAACTTCTAAGCGCAATTAAATTATGAACAATTAATTTTTAATGAATTATTTCAGTGAAAATATGTTTTATTAATACTATCAACACGTCGCACAATTATGCCGCTTAATTAAAAAAAAAAATAATAATAATTCAGTAGTAATGCTAATAAAAATAAGCTCAATTGTGTCATAAAAATATGGTCAATAGAATTATATTTATTATAAGAAAATCTTTACGTCTGTTTTTATTTTTCCTAAAAAATAAAATACGTTGTCAATTTCTTCGAACATAGCGAATTAATGAAATAAATTAATATTATTGAACTGAAAAAAAACTTATGTTTGTGAAATTAAAAGCATTTTAATCCGCAAAAAGCTCTTTGTTTAAGCAAGGTTTAGTAACCACGGTGAAATACTTTATTTTATGCTTGGTAACTGTTTACATTTGCGGAAAAACAAATGAAAAAAATGCACTATCTCTTTGTTCTTAGCAAAGGAATGGGGTTGCTGTTCCCTACGCGCATGACATAACGAACAGGAAAGGGTGCGGAGCGTTGAATTCATCCCCGCGCAACCGTTACTCTGGCGATAAGGTGCTCAAAACGTGAGCCTTCTTGAAAAAGCTACCCGGTCATTGACATAAGGGTTAAGAAGTAACTTACTGATTTGGTTTTGACAGAATTGGAGAAAATTTTAGACTATCGGGTAACACTATTGTAATTCGAACTCATGCTTTTCCCCAATAAACTTGTAGGTCACGGATCTACCAGTTCACCGGTATAGGGAGGGGGAGATATTGTTATATAAAAATTTTACTTTTACTATTCATTTAAATTATTTTAAATTTCCGGGATATTCATTATTGCCCTTTTTTTATACTCTCTATTATTTTTTTCTAGTTAAATTCCTATAGATTTAAAACGCGTATCTTAATAATAGTCTTATTTAAAAACTTAATCTAAACTTTTAATCCCTTCATTAATTTTTATCGGCAACCAAACTGAAATTCTGAGCGCAGTTACTTTATTTTTCGAATGTTTATAAACATCATTTTTACATTTTTATTTCATCTCATCTCATTTTTCAGCCAGCTGGCCGAGCGTCAGACTATTCACATCGGAATCCTTCCATCAGCAGCGGGATTCGTTTCTATGACGTTTATCGATCGCTTTCCATTGCTTGAGTGACAGATCGCAGATTCTTTCGAGTCTCGTTTATGAATTTGTTTGGTTAGCCTGAAGTTTGCATTTCAGTAGGATTTCCTCCGCGCATTCTAATAACTTGCTCGAGCATGATCTCAGACAAAGATATTTTGTGCTGTTTGGTTGTTTACTTAATCTGTTACCTGGTGTCCTAAGTCATGTAGAATATTAAATACGGTATTTAACATATTTTTCGCATGAATAACTAGTTCGTGCTCAAGCAGGATGTCTCTGATAATTCTCATCCTGTTGGTATGTTCTGATGGAATAGACAGTACCGAATGACTATGTTTCTATATTTTAATTGGGGAAACCCTAGATTCCTTCATAATCCTTTTTTCACCACTCATGCGACCTACTCTGCCTTTACTTCATCATGAATCAATGCTTGTTTAATTTGACTTTACCAATCTTATCACTATCAACAATCGATAGAGTTGATTAAATAAGTCAACTGAAGTATTCTATCGTTCCACAGTTCTAAATTTCCACAGTGTTGACACCTCCAATAGCGAGGCTTGCACTACGTGGTACGACTGCTATACATCTTCACCCATGGCTGATTAAAATATAGTACTAATCCAGTAATATGTCGTAAAAAGCATGACGTGATTGTTCGACTTAACCCATTCATATGTTTCGTAATAAGAAGCCGGTAAAGGATTATGTTTACCCACTGTACACCAACTTATAAGGAGACATTCGATAAAAAGTGTCCTTTTGATGGTTATACCAATAGTACAAATGATCGAAAACTTTTCAATGTCACCTGGTAACCACGATTTAATATTCTACTATTATCATAAATGTGCTTCTGTATGAAGCAACGTCAACTTCATTTTTGTTTTATTTTTAATAAAAAGTTATAGGGAAGAAAGAAAACCACGATGTTTGTGAACCCAAGGTCGTAAGTTTAGAAATATTTATTATTTATTTATTTGTTTATTCTGTTATATTTCGCCAGATTTCATTATTTATATTTGTTGTATTACTGTTATTATTTATTAGAAAACAAAATTACATTTGTTGTTTTATTTAAAGTTTATTTACATTTCTTTTACAATTATACTATGAATTCATGTATAAATGGATTATCCCTGTTTTATGTTAATGCGATCTGGACTTGTTAAAAGCTCTGGTGATAAAATGAGTGAAAGTGAAGTAAATATAATCTCTTTTGACCCAGAGTCGGGGATGCATATACAAACGATGGATGACGCATTTTGATGAAACATGCAGTTCTGATTTAAAAAAAAAAAAAAAAAAAAAGATGAAAAATGAAAAATGAAAAATGTATCTAGATTTTTGAAGGGAGAAGCTTTAAATTTTTTATTATTAATGAGTGTCTAGAATGTACTACTTTTAGCAAGATCGTTAAAATCCTTTCTGAAAATTTATTAAAGTAAATGTTCCCCGATTTTCTGATTTTGCTTCTATGAAGCTAAATGATCTAAATGAATTAGAGAGTTATTTCAGAAAAAAGATTCAGATCGGTAGACAACTTCATTTATGTAAAACCATCATATTCCAAAGTTTGACGTATGGTTTGAAGCCAGAGTATCATAATTATATGATTATTAACCCTTCAGAAAGCACCATAGATTGGTACAGAATGGCTAAACAACTCGTAGTCATTCCCACCTCTCATATAAACATCCATAATGTTAGGAAGAATACTCAAAGTCTTGGATCTTTCCAGCAATATAACCAAGAACTTAGACATTGGGATCACCCAAACAAGAATTTTCAAAGAACAAATTCTAATTTTCAGCCACAAAACCCTGTTAATGCTCAAAATTCTAGATTTGCTAGCCCTAAATTGCCTACTGCTCATTTTCAGAATATCTATCCCAGACGACCATGTCGAATGTGTATGAATAGGGGTATACATAATGCTTTCCACTGGGAGAGGACTTGTATTTTTAATGTTGAACCTATGCAATCTTAGTCAAACCAAACAACCCTGTTATAATATTTGACATTTAATTGTTCATGCTTATGCAAATAACAAGGATTTACCTTGTGTAATCGACTCTGGCTCTACAATATCAATTTTACCTTTTAAGTTTGTTAAGTAGTTAAATGATAAAGTTATAAATATTCCACCTAATATTATTGTATACGGCAAAAGAACTGTTGAAATAAATCAGTCTGGTAATTTGTTGTTTAAAATTGGTAATGTGCAAAAATGTATTAGATTTTTGTTATGTAAAACTGACTTAAATTACGCTGTACTAGGACTGCCAGAGTGTTCAAAGTTTAACTTGATTATAGATTGTAATAAATGTGAAGTATTACAAGGAAACCTTGCATTAAATCGATCTCAAAGCATATCCAATGAAAAATTAAAGTTACTTCATTCTATAGGTCCACAGCTGCTAAATTTACACAGTGTTGACACCTCCAATTGCGAAGCTTGAACTAAGTGGTACGACTGCTATACCTTTTCACCCATGTCTGATTAAAATATAGTACTAATACAGTAATATGTCGTAAAAAGCAGGACGTGATTGTTTGACTTAACCCATTCATTTGTTTCGTAATATATATATATATATATGCATTTACATATACATATATATATATGTGTGTGTGTGTGTATGCATATATATAAATACGCATATATATATATATATACATATATTGTATACACATATACATATCTATAAATACATGTATGTATATATACATATCTATGAAAACATAACACTAGCGCCCGACTAACCAAAAAGTACCCATTTAAGAGCATAATTCACATAGTACTTTTGTATTTAAATATTTTCAGTTAAATAATATCAGTCCCTCTCTAACTCAAAAGAGTTTGTATTATTTAATTTTAAAGCTGGAATATATATTTTGCATAAGAATTACTATCATATTGTTTAATCATTAATTACATAAAATATAATTTTTAATAACAGTTTCAAAACAAAATGGTTGTATTTCTATTCAGAAGGACTTCCAGATCATTAATAATTAAAAATCACGTAGTTTCACAAACATGTGATATATGAGAGTTCTAACTTTAGGTGGAACATTGTAAACAACATCATTAACAAGCATTCATGCAAGGTATTATCAATTATGTAGTACAGCTTGTTAATTACTTCTGTGTTTTCTTAGAAACATAAAAATTCGTGCCTGTTGATGCGCTTCAAATTTGTTATAAATTATTCATTTTTTTTTTTTTCTTAAGAATCTAAAATAATTAAGTACTTCATGTTTTTTTAATTCTTTATGTTTCTCTCTGAAACATGTCGTGGAAAAAAATTGAAGCAAGAAAAAATACATACTAAGCTTATATTATCTGTATATATATATATATATGTATATATTATCTGATGCTGTTAATTGGTATCTTGAAAGAAAATAATTGCTTATTTAAAATTTAAGTTTTAATCATTAAATCTATTGTTTGTGTGAAAAAGAAAAAAAAGACCCCTACATAGATAAAAATTCCCCTACATAGATTCATTTCGGTATAGAATTCAAGAGCGTTTTCCTATATTCTCATAGAGAAACTTATTTAAAAATATCTGCAAATAGATGCAAACACAAGAGGTTAGTTTTAGTAACTGTAATTATAGTTTATGAAACCATTCCAGAAATCAAATGATAAATTCTCGCTACTGAAATAAATCATTATCGTTTCGTCACCTAGGAAATAAGAGACTAGAAATTCTTGATCATTTCATCCATTCAACTATAGCTCGGAAATCTGTAGCACTAGTTTAGAAATTTAGAAAATGTCTACCTATCACCTACGGTATTTTTTTTTCTCAGTGTACAATTGAATCACCAGTGGAAATCATGGTTATGTTTAGCATCTTTAGTAAATCTTTTGATTTCGTTAAAAGTGGGAAAATTCAGTCAGTAAACATGTCAGTAAACCACGTTTCAATATTCATCAATAGGAGTTCTTTAGATGTTTAATTACAGGCTTTGTAACAAATATTTAAAATTTTAATTTAAACATGATATTTTTATAATCATATTTTTACAAGAAACTTATAACTGAAAAGGTTTATTATGCAATATTATTTTAAAGATAAAAACTATTTATCATCTAGTATAAAAAATGAAACAGAAAGATATTTTTATGTACAAATGCGGCCATCCGTTTATCATTTAAACTAGAAGTATCAAGTTTCTTGTATACCTAGAAGTACCTGAGTGGGTCATACGTGACACATGGATTTCAATTACATTATTCTTATTTTTTAGGCCTGTTTCCGACACAAAATAAGTTCGGATGATTAATACAAGTATTTTAATTAAGGATTAATAAAATTTAGCATTTAAAGTATTACAGAATAAGAAATTTAATGAATAGATACAATCATAAAATTTAAACTTTTAATTTCGGAATAGATACTTTGAGATAAACTAACAGTTTGTATGAAATAAAAATTTTGAAATATCATTTAAATAATGTTTCCACATATTAATAAGATGTTAATACACAATAAAAATTAAATATGTATAGCTGCATGACTTTTTGACTTACATTATGCTATTTTCCATCGAAACAATCCACACAAAATGCAATGGTCGTTGTTTCTCTTTTTGCAGTCCATAGTCCACATACAAATTTTAAATATATTTCATATATAATATTAGTCTTAATATCTTTGAAATACTTTATCTGACAACGTTTTCGTTTGTTTGAAACTTCTGAGATAGCTCGTATACGGATAACTTCAAGTTCCTTCGCAACATGTTTCTTTCTCATTTTCTCTGCTAATTTTAGAATATAGTCTCTTGTTCTCATATTAAAAATTGTTGTTTCTTTAAAACTTACCCATGCATTTATGACAGCGAGATCTACTACATTGGAAAAACACATGCATTGGGCATCGCCTTCATGCAGATTTCACGGAATATGTCCTGGCCATTTGATCTACGAAATCAACTCCAAACTTTGTGAAACTGTAGAAATCTATTATTTCTGGAGTTTTCTTCTCATTTTCAATAACATCTAAATAACAACTTTTCAATAACATCTAATGATGAATACAATGCGCTAAGTAGTACATTTTTTTCTTACGTTGGTAAGAAACTATAATTGTATTTTATGTGTCATGAATGTTGTTGTGTATAATCCTTATTTCGTTTTCTTGAAAGATTTTGGAACTTCCTTTTATTGCATTATTAATTGGATTTTCTTTAAACTTTCTGCAAGTTTTAGAGATTTAAAAAAAAATTGTCACTTGTTATATTTCGTCCTGTATTCAGATAAGGCTTCAGTAACCGAAGAGCAGCCCCGTAAGTCATGGTGACGTCAAGTCGGCGACGTTGTGAAGTCACAGCGTGATTTTGTGACCGTCGATGTGACGTCACATGACGTCGATGTGAAGTCATAGTGACTAGAATGTGAAGTCATGGTGACTAGAATGTGAAGTCGTTATGGCCGTTTTAGTGCCGGTTTGTGAGTCACTTTGTGAAGTCACGGTGTGACAAATTTGTGAAAAATGTGTCATTTGTGGCTATTTCAGCAATAACTTTGTGTTTCGAGTACTCCCGGCGAAAGCTTCGAGTCTGACCGAGGGGCCTCACACAGCGACATGCCGCGGATCTCCGTACCCTACTCCTGACAGTGCACGCCTTTTGTACCGGCAAGAAAAGAGGAAATAATTTTTGGCTATTCTCACATGAGTCATTCAAGAGAGACCTCCGTGTATAGTAGGGAATTACACCTTCTTCGGCGCACGTTTGACAACATTCCTAAGCCAGAAATATGCAGTGTAAAGACTTAAGACTTAAGAATGTGGTATTATTTTTGCTAAAAAAAAGAACGATTTTTGACTTAGTGATGAAATACTTCCGAAGAAAAACGTTAAAACAAAAAATGCCTGTCTAACGGCGTACCCGAACTAGTGCTATTAGGACACAAGATTTATGAATATCAATTATTTGGGAAACTTACTCTCTCTCTCAAAAAAAAAAAAGAGAGAGAATAACCTAAATCAGAGAATCATTCACGATGGCCATCAATAGTTTTTTTCCAATTTTTTTTTCTTTAAAGTGATTTATCAACTTTTTTAATTTTTGTTGCTTTAAGGTAAGTTTATTATTTTAGTAATACGAGTGCAATTTTATTGCGGCATAAACTTGTCGCAAAATACATATATATATAAAATATAGTTATACAAACAAAAATTTTGCTTTATATTGTGTTTTTTATTCCATTTAATTATATTTTTTATACTAAACTTCTTAATCTTAAATATACTGCTGTAAAATTTTTCAGCAGTTTGCTTTTCAAAATATATACAATATGCAGTCATTTTATATTTTAGGAAAGTAAAATATATTTTTGCTGTGTTTAAATCTGTTGTAGAAATATTGTTTTCTCCTTCTTTTGAAAGAAAGTGGTAGTAAATAGATATTGTTGATTCACAGAAGAATAATGTTTTTTTTTTTTTTAATTTACATATTTTTTTCTTTCTCTTCTGTTCTGTTTTGCATAAAAAAAAGACAGAAGAAATAGTTATTAAGATCATCTACTATAATGAGGATATTACATAAAAAATTTAATTCCCCATACCTTAAAAAAACTGTAATGGTAATATTATTAGTTTATTCTACATTTTCATCTATTTTTGTTATTGGTATTAATGCGGTAACAGTTATCTATGATGCTCTATAGATTTCATTTTAATGATGTGGTATGATAAAAAAAAAATGAAAAGAATCTAATTTCATTTCAGTTAGTTTCTGGTTTAAGATATTTTTAACATTGTAAATGTGACACACACATCGAAGCAATTTACAAATAATTTTATTGTTTTACGGCAGTGAATTGCATCCAAATTGGGACTACTATATAAATGGAGAAAGTAATAATAATGCTAGTTCATTGTTTCCTTTTTCGTTTCGCATTTGTTTTTAATCGATTGTGTCTGTCACATTACATTTTATCTAAAACTTCTTTAAAAGCAATATTTTGGTAATTTGTATTTTTTTTTTTTGAGTAATTATACAGCACTACCATATTTTAAATATTTTTAAGTAACACAGTTTCTATTTTCTCATTAAAAAAAAAAATATATATATATATATATATATAGAGAGAGAGAGAGAGAGTTGCTAGATTATAAAGTTAACCTTAAAATTATGGAAAATCAGTGCTATGCATAGATGTCTGCACAACAAAGAATGCAGAGGTTAGAAGAAAACATGATCTTACAGGCAACTTTCATTATAATTACATATATTTTTATTATTATAATTTGTGCTTTTTCTCAAAAGAAAAGAAAATGTAATAGAAAAAACTTCTAAATAAATTGTACTGTGTGATTTCTTTTACATATATGCAGGTAATCAAGTTTAAATATTTTTTTATATAATTTGTGTGTATGTATTATATATATATTTTTAATTATTGATAAGATATAACATACAATAATTGGTACATCACGTGGTACCATTAGATTAAAAAAAAAAACTCTTATGTGTTGCACTGATACTATTTGGAGAAATAGTGAATGAGGCAATTAACTTAAGTTTTAGTTTGCTTATAGTAAACTTTTCACTTGATTTTACTATTTTTGGGGGGACATTTCTTAATTTGCATTTTACAATACTTTCGTAAATATATTACATTTACATATTTGAAAATCTTATGTGTAATATCTAAGAGCCTCTCTTGATATTTTATCTCAAACTGTCACATGTTATCCTCTTGATAGTTTTAATGCATGATCGAATCATAATAGATACAGATTATAAAATGAAAAATAGTAATTTTGGTTCTTTTCTTAGTTTTAAAATAGATAGGTGTATCAGTAACCATTTAAAATCAATTGTATGCCGCGTTTTTTGCGTACCTTCACACATTTCTTGATGGGAGATCACAATTTTTGTTTATAATTATATGGGGTTATTTTTTTTTTAGTTACTTTGAGTTTATCTTGCATTGTGCTATTTTCTAGAGATAGCATGGTGTCATGTTTTTTTTTTCTTTATCTCTTCATTTTTGTACGTTGGTAAGATGGCCAGTTCCCTGTGCAGAAACGGGGAATTTTGTATTTAAATTTCATTTACAGATTTCATAAATTCATATATTTTTAGGTATATCATTATTCCACAGTTTTCTAGTTGTCGTTTTTTTTTCTCGAATGTTGGACACTCCTAATTTTATTTACTTACACATGACATTAATAAAAACTACACTACCTCGCGCTTTTCACATTAATTCTTTATGCGTATATAAATTCATAGGTTCACTGTAGAAATTGTTTACAATGCTTGTACATATTTGTTGTGGTTTTATATTAGACCTGGCTTTACATGCATACACATATTTACACTTCATTTTGACAAGAATTATTTTGCTTAGAGTTCAAAGTTAACACTCGCCATGGTTGGATTTAATCATGATTTTATGTTCTTCTCGTAATTTTTTCTACGTACTTGCTCACGGTTTGTGTACATTGTCATTAGGATAGAAAGTGGCATTTTTTTTTCTAGCTAATGATTTTTTTAAAGTAATTTGTTTTCTACGATTTCTTACACTTTTAAAGACACTGCTTGCACATGCGTTCAGTATTTTGTTACATGAAATAACTCACATATTGTACATTACTTTTCTCATACATTTTACGTTACTGATAGAATTTGATTGTTTGTACACGGAGGGTGACTCGATGCATGAATTTTTATCCCCTCATGAAATGGGACAGGATATCTTTAAAAATTGACATTTTTGAGTATAAATTTATTGTGATTGATTATTTTCTCTTGTTCGATGCAATTTTTTTATGAATACGCTAGAATTGGCAGCATTATTGCAACATTTACACGTTTCTTCTAGTTTAATTTTTTTTTAAATGAAACTTGCAATTTCAATATATATATATATATATATATATATATATATTTTCACACGTAATCATTTATAGATTCATACACTTTTGTAACGGTTCTTTTAAATCACTACTTACAACTAGAAAAAAAAATGTTTATTTTTTAAATTATTCACGTTTGTTTTAACACGATTCTACCCTAAACATCAAGCGGATAGAAGCCTATCAAGTTTTACAGTTTTGTACTTTAATGTTATATCTTTCCGTCACAGCACATTTCGCTAATATTTTTGTGCGCAATCACTTACATTTCTTTTAACCCTTTGCTAACGATCTATTCGACAGTATTTTTTATTTTTTTTCAACAAAATACAAGTAGTTCATGTGCGTTCGTACACAATTAGTTCATGAGATTACTTACACAATTTTTTTCATGTGAGTTCGTACTATTAGTTCATGAGAATATTTACACAATTTTGTTCATGTGAGATACAAGTAGTTCATAGCGTATAACACATTAGTTCATTGCGGCTGGTTTAGAGTTTAACCAGACATTCTTCACACGATACATGTAGTTCATAGTGTATAACACATTAGTTCATGGTGGCTGTTTAGCCAGTGTCTCTTCACACATATACTGTCCGTTTAGTCTGTTGGCAATTTTTTTTTCTTTCTTCAATGGTAACATATTTTTCCATTTTGTGACATGATATAAGTTAATAATTATAATGACATACAGTTTGATTGTATTGCTAGCCAGCCTTAAAAAAAAATTAAAATAGAGGTTGTTTGTTTTTTTATAAAAAAAAAAAAAATATCCTTTAATTTGTCTTTACACAGTATCGCGAAAGCATTGCTTAGCATGCGACAGGTTCAAAGTTTTTTTTTTTTTTTTTTTTTTTTTTTTTTTTTTTACAAAGGTTCTACTTTTTCACTTTGGCAGCATGCTACGCGAATGAGATTATTATATGTGGATGACACTTTTATAGGATTTCGCATTTTTTTTTCTCTCGCATCAATTACTTTCCTTCTGCAATTCATGTGAATATGGTTTTCTTTTTCACGAATTTTTCTTTTAGACAATGCACAGGTGTTTTTTTTTTCGCATCCTTTCACTCTATTACAGACATGCAGTTCTCTCCTGGTATATACTAGTTATATCTTCAGGAGATGTTAATTGACGCTGCGCTCACACATACACAATGCTTTTCTCTTATGTATCACCTGTTATACATGTGTCATTCATATTAAATTTCATACATTTTTTTTCATACATTTTCAGTTGTATGGATACATGATAGGTTAATTTACATATATATTTTTTTTTGGTTTTAAGGTATAGATGTAAAAACTTATTAGATTACAGGTTATTTTATAGTAGATTTTAAACAATACACATACACGTTTTATTCAAGGAGTCAGGGCAGTGACTACCTGCAATCTTCAAGAATTAATTGTGCCTCATTCTTAATTTTTCTCTCCTTCTATTGTCATTACCATCACTTTTATAAAAGGTGAGTTAAAGGTACAGTGACTAACACTTCCAGGTTTTTTTATTACCTATACTTAAGTGTTGTTTTGTCTTTATTTACACATCATGTCTCAGAATTGTATTTGAAGTTGGAGTATAAACAACTTATATAGCAATCACAAGAATTGCTTTTTATTTGAATATTGATTTCAAATTTTATAAAATTATGATCTTCTGAAATTTGAATTAACAAAAAAAAAAAATGTGCGCACACTTATTTACAGCTATCCAGAAGTCGGACTGAGCACAGGTAATTGACATTGAAAATTTATTGGTACCAATTTTTCTAAGGCATGCTTGCATGCATGCGAAATGGAGACATGATATATATATATATATATATATATGCTTTGTTTACTCATTTTACAATTTATAACGTAAATATTATTACGCCAGCTCCCTACAGAAAATAATGTACTGTATTATTACATGTAATGTAATTGAGATGAGACATGGGTTATTTTTCTTTTGCTACCGCTGTCCGCGTTAGTCATTTTCGGATAAGGGGGAGATATATGTGTAGGAAATTTCCTTCACATATTCTATTAATACCTTTTTCCTTTACTCCCCCCCCCTTTTTAAAATAAGGTTATTTTACTAAATTCCTATATTTTAAATCTGTCTTAAAATCATAAATTAAATTTATTTTCATCGCTCTTTTCCTTTAGAAATACATTCTCATTTCGCACTCTTAATTCTCAAAAACCGCAAAAAGCAGTCGTAAATTAAAAGTGACATGCTATTTTTATCTCGAATAGAAACAATTCACACAGTACGTTTGCATGCTTAATTTGGTTGCTACCCATGATCTTTCTCATGCTTCTTTTCTTTATTTTTGCTAAAGTGTCTCTACATCTGCATATTTTCTTTCCAACGTATAAATTCTTATCATAAATTTTGTCTACAATATCTTATTTTTAATTGCATATGCCTTCAAACGGCTCGGCGTGCCTATTCCCATGGTTTGGCAAACCCTCTGTAAAATGCGACTTTGTGATTTTCAGTTGCCCACATTTTCTCGATTATCCGTTGGCGTTAAAATTTCATATGTTGCCCTTTTCCCCCCTCATTGACAATACATTAACGGTTTTGAAGACATGTCTCATTTCAATGGAATTCTCGACAGATTTCTACTGGCTTGCTAGTTTTGTAAATTACTGCTTGCCAATAACTTAACGCTCTAAAATGTGGTTATGATATCATTCTGTTCCTGATCGTTCATCTGTAAACATAAAATGTAGCTTGTCCTTCTCCAGCACCGGTGGTTCCTTGCCGGAATTCTCTCGATATGCAAGGACCCTGCAAATAAAACACCTTTTTACCTGACCATCTGGATGTCATCTATAAACTGGCTATATGTCCTTTCGCTTACTAAAAAGGTGAATATAATCCTGCTTCATAAATCACCGATGCTACATGAATAATCATCTTAAAACTGTTTTCAGATATGGAGTTTAAGGCGTCAAAGTCTTCATATATCTACTAAAAGTAACATAATTATGACAGTCTGTTTCAGTAAACATGCATTAGGAAATAATGATCTTAAGTTTTCCCATATAAAGGGAAAATGATTTAGCACAGGATTTCACAAACGAAATAGATGTATCTTCTTTTTCTTTCAGTAATTCTTTTAGAAAAGAAACGTCTGAATTCTCAGAAGATTTCCGATTTCTAGAAATTGATGACAAATATCTTTTATTTGCAAAATGGATAACAAGAGAAAGAGAAAAAAATATTGAATTAGAAGACCTGAAATATATTTGTTAACAAAGTAAATATATAGGAAAGATCAATTTAATGTCCTTTAACATTCTTATGATTTATAGCATCACAGTATATTTATTTCATTATCAAAATAAAGTGCTGTTGACAATATAATTAAAATACTTTAATTTGTTCTATTGAATATTTTGGAGTAGAACTTGAACTAAATCTATTTTTAACACTTACCACCATAATTGAAAAGTGATTATGAATTAGATTCACCTGTCTGATGGTACGTCTGTCTATCTATCTCTGTAAATGCTCCCGTAATTATACACGAATTTCCATGAAATTGTTTTTTAAAATTGATTTTTACTAGTACGTGTTCTCTACTGAAAACTAAATGCGTAGCCTTTACAATTAGTTTAGAGGGACAATCAAGAGTACCGTTATATACGGCCTGTGGAGAAAAATAGAGTATATTTTAATAAGGTTGCATCATTTAAAACATATTGAAATTGATATAAAGGACTGGTGTGCAAAACAAAATGTAGACTACTTGTAGAATACAGTGTGCATAGTATTTATGGTTCACTTACAGGGGCACACAAAAGAATTCGGTTGCACTACTGTCTATGAACAATAGTTGCTGAAACTGCATTTTTAATTGTCCTAAGCGCACTTAAATATAACTAATTTTTTGCATTTTATTTGTTGTATATGAATTCTATAGATCATATACGGGGGTTTACAAAATATATCAAGTACATTTTCGTTTTGTCACGGAAATTATTAATGAAGAATTTTCAACTGCATTATGCTTTTCCTAAATAAACTATATTTTAGCATACTATATAGCATATTTACAAACCTATAAGGCATATACAAGAGTGCAGAAAAATTTGGATATTCTTCAAATAAGTGGTAGTAATTGAAAAATTGCATTTGAATTTTTAATGTGTTATGCACTCTCCAAATTGTTCAATTATTCATAATCATTCATTTTATTAAATATTGATTTTATTTATTTATTTATTTATTCATTTTTTTCAGTTTTCTGAATGTATTTCATAAATGATGTCTTATGAATATTTTTTCGATCTTGTTTCTTTTTGCATATTTTATTTCTTGGAAGCATCAAATATATACATATAAAAACAAATTATGCAATTCATAAATTTCCAAAGGTTACATTATTTTAAGTGACAATTTCCAAATATTATTAAATCAGAAATATTAATACATTTTGCATTGTTTAGTCACCGAAATCTGAGATTAAATAATGCAAAAAATTCAATGAAATTTTAGTGCTAACAAAATTGTGTCAAACAGCAGCTACGCCTTTGACAATTATGCATTGATTTATTGCGTTTGCCGAGTTTTGGTGTCATTTTTTTTGCTGATTTAATATTTGTTTTTTTTTTTTTATATCAAGAACGTTTATTCTCGCATGTAGTATATTACCATTAAAAATATACAAAATGTCAAACATTAAAACATCAAAGTTTTAATTTAAATGTGTAACTGGATATCACTCTTATAATATTGGGTTACTTTTTATACAACTCCAGTGACTCCATTTATGCAGAAAAACTTCTGAGATTTTGGAAAGTATCGAGAAATTTTTATGTCATTAAAAATAAGTTCAGACACTGAATAATAATGCATTTTTTAACAATACATTTTTAGTAATATTGGTGAGTATATATTGCATGTCGAAATCATGAAAAATCATGTATTAGTGAGAGGCTAATTAGTTGTCATATAAACAGTCTATATTTATCATAAATGCGTAAAAACATACAAAATGATATATAATTAATATTAAAACATTTATTCATTGTTAAAACGGTTAAAAATGGTCATGATTCATTTACTCAATAAACTTTATTTTTCAGATTAGATATTTTAATTGTATTTATGATTTTAAAATGTGAAATAACCTTTTTTCTTATTGAAATGCCTCACAGAGGCTCTCTGTATATGTCTAAATATAAGTAACTAAAATTTAAGTCATTTGTAGGTAATTAATTAAAAATAATAATTTTTAATTCTCTAGAATTTAAATTGAATTCATTTTTAAAAGCTTGTATTATGAAATAAATAAAAACATAGTAAGTTTATTTTGTCTGTGTAAAAATATTATTGGGTAAGAATTCTAAAGCTGTATGAAAAAAAGGAACCCCCATGTAGCATTTAGAATACTGTGAATTATTTGCTATTTTAAATGCTTAAATTTTAGTTTTCCGATAAACCTTTAAAAATTTTTTAACACAATTAGCATGATTCATCAAGTTGCTACCAATGTACATAAAAATTTTCAACAATAATTATAAAAGTTAAAATGTTTTTTTAAAGACATTTTTTATAGCATTCAATGATCATATTAAACATCACGCTTAATTTTTTTAAAATTGTGTATGCTTTCAAAGCTTAGTAGAAATTGCAAGCAAGTGAATTTATTAAAAAACACAATTTTTGATCTGTCTCTTTTTTTAAAATTAGCCATAACGAAGAATAAAAGAAAACATCATTTAAACTATCTTTTCCTGATTTCTAAATTGATTTATCTACATATAATCATAAATTAATAAATATTAAATTATTAATTGATAATATATATATATATATATATATCTGTGGCGGGATAAATGCAAAATGCCTTAAAATGTATGAATTGATTTACACTTAAGTTCTAAAAATAGTAAACATTTGTATTCTCATCAGAAACCCATCTGTGAACGTATTTTTTTTTTTTTTATAATTCTAGCATATCAGGAAGTGGCTTAACTTTTTTATATGTAATCCTCTTTTATTCCAGTGATATAAATCATTAGAGTGTAACTTATTTCTTTAAGTAAAGATTGGGTTGTGCTGGCGTTTGCCCAACTAACCATGATAACGTATGTTTTTAAGAACTTATCTTGTCACTTCAAGACATCACTAAGTTAAATGTACATTTGTCGAAAAGAAATACAAAAGCCAGAGAAAATTTTAAATCCACATAAATCTTTACAAAATGATAAAATAAGTGCGTCTAACGAAACGTATGTCAGAAAATTCGGAAGAATTACTTTTTAATTCCCAAATTTTACAAAAAGTTTTCCTACATTAAAATACAGAGTAAATGCAAATTAGATGGCAAATTCATGAATGAAAAACCTTACAAAAGTAGCGGCATTTCAGTGGCAGAATAACAGTATTTTGTCATAAGTTGGAGCATACATTCCAGCGTTTATGACTCCAATTCCTGAAATATTTCCACGAATCAGCATTGCATTTGGTTTGATTCACATGAATGTTTTCGCAAACACAGGGCAAGAAGTTATTTACAGATCGGATCATTTATGGAGTAAAGAAAACGTGAGAAGACAATTGAAAAATTCAAAAAATGCAAATTCTGTAGTTGGTAATATATTTTAACAATGTATACTCTCGTGTTTTGCTATATAAATATGCATTATAAACCATTATTAATATAAAACTGATTTATAAACACCATGTAAATGTAGTTGCCTCTCGACATAAAATGTATGCCTTGTGTATATAAAATTCAAGGAAACGATTTTATGCAATGAATTTATGAAACTAATGAATACATAAAAGAAATTTATGAAGCTTTTAATTTTCGGTTATTAGTAAAATATATACAGAGAGACGTATAGATAACAGACAGACAGAATTAAGTAGAGTGGCCACATATAAATAGAAGAAAGCAGATATAAATAGAGAGACAACAAACAGATAGCATATAGCAAACAAACAGCAGACATACAGACTACAGGCAAAGAGCCTGTTTACTGATAAACATCCAACAAACAGAGAAGACACACAAAAAACAGAAGGACTACACTCAAATGACAGAAAGAAGAGCATCAAATAGCAGACAGCAGGTAGTATACATACATTCAGACAAATAGTTAACACATAGACAGACACGCAGAGAGCAATCAGGCAGCAGAAAGAAAGACAATCGAAAAATAGCAGATAGACAGCTGACAAATAGACTTAAGAAAGACAGAGAACCGACATTTATCAGATAGGGAGCGGTAGCCAGACACCAAACAGACAACAGACTGGCAGTAAACAGACAGAAAGCTGAAAGAAGACAGTAAACAGATAAACACCAGATAGAAATTCAACAGAGTGTAGGCAGACAGTGAATAGAGAGACAATACACAATCAGACAGCAGATAGACAGATAGCAGTCAACAAACAGACAAAAGTCAATAGATAGCAAACAGACAGACAGCAGTAAAAAAAACAGTCAGAAGTCAACAAAGATACATAGGGCAACCGACAGACAGCAAAAAAACAGCAAACAGATATTTAGCCAATTTGAAGCCGACAGATGGTGGACAGGCTGTAGTCAGATAGAGTAGATAGGCCTAGTATGATATATAATAAGAAGACATTTGAGAGACATTAGCATCGACAGATAGTAGGCAGTCAGTTGACAGACATTAGCCGGACTGACAGAAGATAATGAGAGAGAAATACACATAGAGATACATACAGACGAAGACATACAGATACAGAAAAAATAATTTCCCGGAGTTCGCAGCACGAAGAGTGCAATGGTAAAAGCCTAAAAGCCTCTACGTATATAATTTTAACTCATATAACTATTCAAATGGAGAGTATTAAATTAAATTGTTTCATTCAATTGTTTTATCCTATAAAATCTCAAGTTGTTTTATTACATCCCATATATTGATAAGAAATATGCAATAAAACTTCATCAAGAAGTACTGAAATATGAAAGTAGTGAAACTTTTAGCTACATAACTTTAATTTCGAAGCAAAAACTTATTTGTGTAATCAGAATATAATTTGTACTTGAAAATGGAGAGCTTTATATAATTTAATATAAAAAATAATTAATGAAATAAAACATTCTGGGAAGTAACAATACTGACTCGCGCATTCTAATAACCTATTTATGATATGTTACTAATATTACTTATTTTAACATGTGTATATTAGCAATTTACATAGTGTGTTCACTTAGCAATATTTTTTCAACTTTAACGAGCATTTGTCTTTCACACGAATATTTAAAACAAACTGATAAGAGTTTATATCTTTTCCATTAAATACATTTATTTGTACGCATAAATAAATAATAAACATTTCGAAATATGACTTTGCTGAAATTTATAACCGTTATATTTTTAAATATCTTAAAAAAGGACAAAAAAAGCAAAGCATTTAAAAAAAGCAAATGAAACTGTTGGTTAGACTATCATATAGACATTCCGAAAGTATATATTCACAATAAAATATGAAAATCAATTCGAACTTTTAGTATTGAAATTTGAATTACTTCCCTTGATACGTAAATCGAAATGTATACGTGTATCGAAATGTAAGAATATAAACAAATAAATCTATACAAAACAATATATAAATCTAAATACATATGTATGCTCATATATGTATTTTTCTTAATTACATTCTTTCTGAATAGATAAATAAATAGATGTTTATTAATTTTAAATTCATGCAGCACAAGTAATACTGATACGCAAATCGGAATATATATATGTATTGAATTTTTTCCATTTAAAAATATATTTGTCTCTTTCTAGGCATACTTCCCAAATTATCCTTAGCAAATCATAAATCATGTTCGTTAAATAAAGAGAAAACCGATTTACTGTTAAACTCCTAAGTGCTTGAAATAACACTCATCATATCTAATCTAGTGCAAAAGCCTTAAAGCTGTTAAATGCGTTGTTTAAATCTTCTTGGCTAATATTTTGTGTTCCCACTATGAACAAATAGGGAAATTAAGTGTTTCTCCCATTTTTATTTCTATTTTTTTCAGACATAAACATAATAAAATAAAAATTTTCTTTTGAACTTTATCCAGTGGAAGATGATGCATTTTTGGCTTTTATCCAAATGATAGAAAAATTAAAGAATTGTTTTTATGAATAAAAGTAAATGTGTACATAAAACATTATTATTACTAAAAGATAAAATAAAAAAGCCTAAGCATACCTAACAAAAAGCATTATATGAGAATTGTCGTAGAAGAAGTTATAACATATTAGGAAATAGTACATTATAATTTAATTTATATTCATTTATTTAAAACAATCTGTGTTACGCTAAACAAAATTTATTTAATTAAAAAGGAATAAATATTATTTATTCATAAATCACATTCTATTTACTATCTGTTCAGTATAATAATATTCAATATGCACAGCTATAAATATTTAGCTACTTCAAGAGCTATTTATATATTAAAAAATAATAATAATAATAATAATAATATTCTGATGAAACATCCATTTTATATGAAGGATCACTGGGATAAAAAACATTATAGTTATCGATAGTCATAAGGTCTAGTTTACCAATCCATCGTTCCTTCTTTTGCAATAATCGACTTTCATTGTATTCCGCACTTTATACCAATCATGAACTGTGTTTATCTCTATTAAATTTACCTAACAATAACAAATTTCTTAAGCGTACAAATGATACTTTAATCTCAAATTTTACAGTAAACCACTATCAGAATATTTCCACATAAACTTAATATTTGTTAAATTTCGAATGTGACGCTATCTAAAAATAAATGTTGAACATCTGTTTTTTACAATTTAAACTCAGAATAACGAATTACGCAACTGAAAGTATTTTTAAAGCGTTTTTAAAGACATGTAAAAAGACACTATACGACACAATTATTTTGACAGATTTATAACGAAAAAATAAATCATATTGTACAGTACTATATTACAGGAAGTAAATATTGTCAGACATATAGGAAAAATAAAAGACCATTGTCTTACAATCACAACATTGTTTCAGAAATGATGAGAGAGAAAATTATTTGCTTGGATAGAGCACAAGTACCTCAAGTAATAAGTACACTGTTAAAAATTTCTGTAAAAACACAGAAAAAAAAAGAGAGTCTGCAAATTTACACTAGTTCTTGGTTAAATGTATTCGATAAAGTTTTTCGGTCAAAACTCTCTGTAAATTTTCACTAGTTCTCGGATAAATGCATTCCATTTAGTTTCGCGGCCAAGACTCTTATGTAAATTTACAAAAGTTATCGGTTAAATGCATTCGATTGAGTTTCTCGGTTAAACTCTCTGTAAATTTACACTAGTTCTCGGTTAAATGATTTGTTTGAGTTTCTCGGTCATCCTTTCACAGACATTTCTCTTATCTTGTATCTAATCCCCTGTAGGGATTTCCATGTATTTCAATCAAATTTAGATAGAGTAGATAAATAATCGAAGCTAAATATTTTCAAAAATTGGTTTTCTTATGCTTTTTCATAGTTATAATTTTTCTATAAAAAAAAAAGGTTAAATGAAACATTTTCAACTGCAAAAGCCTTTCCATTTACAGAGGGGATCCTAATACATTTAAATACACTGTTTTTATAACAATTGTGATATAAACATAAAAGTATATTTGGTTAATTAAGCTGATTATTTTTGTAAATATTTTACAAAAGAAAATTATATCTACCGATATATTTAACCATTAATAATGAAAAAATATACCTAAATTTCACATTATTATTATTATTTAAAAATCCCAGTATGTCTTCGTATATTAAAGAAGAACATTATTGAGAAGAAGCAATTTCTTCATAAATAATTCCATAAATAAAGGATGAAAAAATTAAATTTGATTTTATAAAATAATAGGTATTGGGTCATTCCACGTAAAATGAGCAAAAATTAAGAAAAAGTCGTGGCCACATACTAACCAATTTTAATAAAATTCGATGCACAGGTTCAATTCATATTCAAAGTAATGCTCTGCAAAATATCTTGACAAAAAATAAATTTTTTTAGCAGTTTTGGACATTTTAAAAACTTGTGATATAGAATGGCATGTGCGCAATCGTCCAAAGTTGCAAGTTTGAAGTTCTGTATCTTGAAAGCTGTTTAACAGAAAGGAATTTTTTTTGTAATTTTATAAACTCTGAAAAATTATCTTCTTATTTACTGAGTAATAATAATCTAGTAACACCATGATTATTTATAAATTGGTTGCAAAAATTGAAAATTTGTGAATTTTGAGAAAATTAGAATCGTTATAAAAATCAAAGGAATTAAAAAACCTCTGTGAAATTTATGCCTGGTGTAGTATGTCATATGTAGATCGAATTCCCCAAGTTTTAAAGTGGCCATTTATTTCCTTCATCTTCAAAAAAAGTTAGAAACTTTAAAAAAAATTACAAAATCATGATTTTTCCTCTTCTGTATAAGTCAAAAATAAAAAAGGGACAGGCCCGACAGTAAGAATATTGCACAGACATAAAGATTAATAACTCCATAATACGTTAAAAAAAATTCAAGATTGCCTTTTGATTCCTAACATAAGAAAAATGGGTTCAAAATAGTAATGTTTTCTAGATTCCATTCACTATACCTCTTTGAATTCGCCCGCGTATCTTAAAATATTGCACGATTTCATGGGAAAACATATTTAGTGCTGCCATCTAGTTGTTTTATTTGAATTTAGAATTGATATATAGTTTTTCATTTAGCTTAGCCAGTTCTTTCTACTCTAATTTAAAATTCTCTTCAGGCAAAAATAAACTGAAAGCAAGAATAAAAGTTTCTGTATTTAAAGTATATACATTTATTTGTAATATCAAATATTTTAAAAGTTTAATAAAGCTTTCCTTGACTTAAAAAAAGAGATTGACATATTGCATTTTACCCTCAACATTTTTTACTATTTATTTTTTTTCTCATTAAGGAATAAAAAAGGCATGAATGAAACTTTCGATATTTCAAATATATACTTTTAGCTATAAGGTGTAGAAATTTGCAGTTTGTCAAGGCTGTCCTTCGTGTGTAAAGGATTAATAGAAATATTGCTTTTTTCCCTCAAAAATTTTCCAAAATAATTTTTTTCACGATACGAAATAAAAATACAATTGCTAACTTATGCCAGTCTGTTAATTATCATTCACTCCTAATTATTAATAATTTTTAATATATTCTTTCCATTCCTAAGGCTAATAATCGAAATTGAAATTTTAAGCACATAGACAATACCTATACAATTTATTTAATGTAAGGAACCCGTTTATTTATATTTATATACCAACATAAATAAGTTGGGCACAGATGTCATATTTGCCCCATACTGGCACGATTTTTTTCTGACGCCAATGTCATATACGCAATGTATACTTAAGCGGCGCCAAAGTGTCGTTATTTTGCTTGATATGGTAACCCGGATGTTGTTGTTTATGCTGTTGATGTTTTCGCCAAATCGGCGTCGGAAAAAAATCGCGCCAATATGGGGCGAATATGGCATCTGTGCCATAATTTGTATATAAAAAACAATATTTTATACATGTATAAATAAAATGTTTATATGTATATAAAAAACATAAAAGTTCATCAGGTTCGTTTTCATAGTTGTTTATATCATTTGGCATCATTTCTCTGTTTCTGAAGTCCGAATTGCGCCAAGATTTTTAAAAAAAGCCAAGGTCCCTATAGTGGAAAAATATCCTAATTCTCACATGAAAGTTTAAAAACCTCCTTTTAATTAAATGTAATGTGTAACTAATAAAGCTGTCTTTAACGATGCGCGACAGCGTCCGAAGACCGCTGCTAATGTTATTATATTGCATTATTAGCCAACTTACTGTTAATTTTAAATCTGTAAAAGAAAGATTATAGTTATAGATAATATATGTTGGTCGCCAAAACCCGATTACAGAAAATTAGCCGGAGTTATAAAGGTGTTACATGATTTGAAGCTGAATGAATTTTTATGTGCTTTTATAAAAATCTTAATAAGGCAAATCTTTCAGTTTATCTGTCCATCTTTCTATCTTTTACTTCCTTAAAACAAATTTTATTAAAGACCGTGAGGCGTCTGCACAGATCATCACCTCATTGAGTTGACGGCTGAAATTTTAGGCTTAGTTAAAAATCGATTAGCGTATTAAAATGTAACTGGTCATATCTTTATGGAAATCACCTACAGACCCGATTTTACCGGCTAATTGGTGGATTTTCCATTGTGTTTTCCTGCACCCATTCCTCTATGTTTCCATACTTTTGGATGCAGGAAAATACAATAGTAAACCTATCAGTCAACCACGAGGTCTTCAGGTGGTTTCTACCAAGATATGACTTAACAGACCAGTTGCACTTTAATATGCAAATCTAGTTTTAACTAATCCTAAAATTTCAGCTGTAAACTCGATGAGGCGATGTGCAGACGCCTCCCGGTCTATTATAAATGTCGAAATTCTAATCTCAATAGCACTCTGTTCAATCTGGCAAATATCCTTACTATTTATGGAACACTATTCCTTTAGTGCGGTTTAGTGATGTTAATGAACTTTATGCATATGCAGGGGTCGCATCATATAGGACAAATTTTATTGTTCTTACCAGTAACTTTTATCAATAATCTTCATGGTATAGTCCTATTGCATATCTTATAAAAATGTCTCTTGACGATTATTGATAAAATATACTGATAGGAACAGTACAATTTGTCCTATATGCTGCGACCCCTACATTTGCATCATACATATTATACATATGCATATAATACGTAATACATTTGCATCATACATATTATAGGTATGTGTATAATACATAATACATATGCATCATTATGACGTCAGAATAAACAAAACATTATTTGTCGCTAAATTTGAGAATTGACATGATATATTACCAAATTTGGCGACACTTCTCTAAATGTCGACAAGCTTGGCGAGTATTTGACGCTAGTGGCTATTTTTCAATGAGTTAATTATTAATGCGTGTCATCTACTTATATTTTTCCGCATATCATCTGAATAGTTAAATGGCATAACGTACAAATATTTCCAAAGTGCCAATAGTTTTGTCACTGCACAAACCTCTGCTATTGTTATTATATTGTACTGTTATTATACTTACTGTGATTATGTTGTTAATTTTTACTCTGCTAAAACTTCTGTATTATATAAAGAGAATTTACGGAAACTATTAAAGCACCGAAACTGCCAGTTCTCCTTATTATTATTATAATTCTATAATATGTAACCTGTTAATCGATGTGTACGTTAGAATGAATCTTCTATAATCCGATTCCTCGTATGTTAGTTTTCAGGTTTCAATAAAATTAGCTTAAATCTTAAAACCATGGCACATTAGCTAACTCTTCAACACGATCAGATGAGAAGAATGGTAGATTTTCAAATGGATCATGGCAGTGAGCCCGTAGACCTTCTATTCTTCCGTAATCGAGTCTATTGAAAAGGTTAACATGAAACAAAGAGATATTAGCATCAATATGGTTTAATGCAAATGCAAATATTTTTCAAAGGATTTCATAACAACCATTTCACTTGTACCCAATCGTATCAGTTAAAATACAACAATTGGCAGTGAGTCCAATTAGAAAAGATTACTTAATAGGATTAAAACTTTTCGCATTAGAGAACGAATCATAACTGATAAGGAAACATGCATAAGTGAGTTAAAAGATATTTGTCGCGAAAGATGAAATACATAACAACACAAAATATATTATGTGCTTCCATGATAGTAAAGAGTTCTTGATTTCTCTATCAAAAGCTTCCGACTTGGCGAAAGAATGGGCAAGTAAATTAAATTATGAATAACAGTAACATGATGCAACGTTTAACATGCAATTAATAGAGTAAATACTGCTTGCTAGAGGCGGCTAGTATTTTAATATAAAAAGAAATAAAGTATAAATTTGTAAAGCTCAATGAAATAAATTTAGGTATTTTCATGTTAGCTGGGTGCAAGTGGCAAATCGCCAAATACTGTTCCCAACTCCATTGTTCATACTGCATTCATTTTATTTAAAAATATAAACTTTTCAGTCATCTCATTTAAAATAGATGCATTTCCCTCATTTTATTTAAAAGAATATTTAACATATAAATAAATAAATATAATAATAAATATACATATAATAAAAAATAATATACATATAATATAATATAATAAATATACATATAATAAAAAATAATATACATATAATATAATATAATAAATATACATATAATAACATATATGTTTATATTGTTCTTTAATTATTCATGTATAATTTCTAATTTACACATGTTAAAAATGAAAACTGCTATTGGCGAAAAAACAAAATGCTAATGAGGAGATTTGCTCCCTGCTAACATAAAAGTACCGAAATTTAATTTTTTTAAAAAATATTAATATAGTTTAGACAAACAAACTCGAAAAAACATACAAAAAGTACTGATATCCCAACAAAAAGTTTTCGGTAAAAAAAAAAAAAGCGCCAAGTTCTCCTTAATGTTTCGGCCAGAAAAAGTAGTGATATCTGTTGGAAGTTCGCAAAAGTTAAAAGCCAAACATCCCAAATCTTTCATTGAAAATGGCTTCCTGCGACTTGGCCGTTAATGCCTTCAAGAGGGTTTTTCAAATTCTAAAGTATGTACAAATGAACTTTATGCGAAATCCATATTTTGAGGATTTTAGGCATTTTGTGACACAAAGTAGAGAAATAAAATACACATTTAAAGAAAGCATATAAACCACTTCAGTCTATTTAAATGCTTAGAAGTTAAAAATAAGAAAATAACTGTATTCAGAAGATAATATTCCAACAGGACTAATTGCTAAAACAAAATTAGTATCCGCTTTTAACAGTTTAACCCCCTCAAGGGCGGTGGTTTATTTTTGGATCATTTAAATTTAATCCCTAAATGGGACATTGACACCATAATTTTGATTTGGAAATTGTCGTTTTAGTTTGTACGTGCAGAAGAGTCAACTTATTTTCAAATACATTTGTTTGTAAATTTCGGTGTCATTCATTCATTTCAGTATTTTATTAATAGAAGTGTTTTGCCCCTGAAAGGGTTAAAGCGAATAAGTGCATTCTAAGGTTACTGCAATACCTCTTAATATATGCAAACAAACTATAATATATGTTCAAATAAAAAATCTCTTTCGTCAATGCACAAGATTTCAATATTATACATTAAAATATAATGTAACACATTATGAGACTTGAAAAAAGTAAATTTTGTTTTATATCTTAGGTTTCATGTTAATGACTTTAGGTTTAGACCGTACAAAATAAATTTCAATTAAACCAGAAATGAACTAAATGATTTGTAATCAAAACTAATGTTTGTTGAAACTCAATAGTATTTTTGAGAAATCTTTTATGTGTAGTGTCTTCAAGTGAATTCGCCTCTTTACATTCTAATATTACTTTTAATATTTAAATAAATCATAAATGCGTAATTTACATTAAATTGAAAATGCTATAGAAGGCATTAACGGCCAAGTCGCAGGAAGCCATTTTCAATGAAAGATTTAGGATGTTTGGCTTTTAACTTTTGCGAACTTCTAACAGATATCACTACTTTTTCTGGCCGAAACATTAAGGAGAACTTGGCGCTTTTTTTTTTACCGAAAACTTTTTGTTGGGATATATATATTAAATGAACTATAATATATAAATTAAGAACACTGTGGTACTTTTCGGTTATCCGGGCGCCAGTGTTATACATGCATATTTATATACATACATATATGTATATATACATATATACAGTCGAACCTCTATTTAACAAAGTCGTTAAATTCCGGGGAAAAGTTCGTTATATGGAAAATTCGTTAAATAGAGATTCACCTTTTAAAATACTTTAAACTACATAAAATAGATTTTAAATTTATAAACATTAATATTTTTACTAAAAGTAATTAATCACATTTTTTAAAATAAATTATATCGATTTGTTTTATTTATTTTACCCACCAATATCCATCATCAATTCATTTTTTCTAGGTGTTTAAATCTTTGAAATCTGCAAGGAAAACAAAACATTGTCCGGGAATACACTGTATTTTCTGTTTAAAGTAAATAGTTTTACATCAAAATTAACTAATTTTAATGACATTATCGTATTTATTATCATTATAACAAATACTTTTAAACATACAATAACATATGCGTCCTTAAATTTAATTTCTGAAAAACTCTGTTAATTTTGCCTGAGATTTTTAGTTAAAAAAGTGCTTTCTCTCATAATACGTCTCGCATCTTTGCAATGCACCAAAAACCACTTCATGCGAATTTTCTTCTAACTATAATTCGCGTCGGATTGTTTCAAATGATTTTAGCATTTCATCATACGAAGTTTTGTTAATTCCTGCATAATGACCATTTCCATCACCATCATATTCGTCTTCATCGCAGTTCATTGCTGTATTGTTTTTATTTTTCACACTCTCGAAAATATCCAATTCGGATAGTGTTTCCGAGGTCTCAATTTCAGAATTAAGTGAAATAGAATCATCAATCAGCACATCATGGTTAATTTCTTCTTTTTTTCTCACTGTATCCACATTTTTTAAAGTTACTCTAAGGGATTATCGTTTTCGTCCTCCGTACTTACTGAATTCTCACTGCTGACAAAGAAGGCGCATGGTAAAACCAGTTCAAGGCCATTGAACATCATACAATGTGTTTAAAGAAAGAATAAGTTTGAAATGTCCAGAAATATTTGAGAAATGGGGAGAAAAAAAAATTATCACAAGAAAAAGTTCGTTAAATAGAGAATGCACTTCGCTATTTGGAGGTTATTTTACGAAGAAATTCGCAAAATATTCTTGGTTCCAAGGAAAAGTTCGCAAAATAGAGGTTCCTTAAATAGAGGTTCGACTGTATTTACATATATATATGTGTGTATATGTATATATATATGTGTATTTACATATATGTATGTACATAACTATGGGTACTTCTTAGTTATCCCTCCGACCAATTTCGCCAAATTATATAAATCGCCAAATTATACAAATTGACATAATTTTTGTTTTAAATAACGAAAGAACATATAAATTAGTATAACATTAATAAAAATAGAAAGAAAACGTCTAAGAAAATCACTTGATGACGTAAGCGCGTGTAACTTGCTTAAAGTCAAGTGAATGTGACATTTACGATGAACCATTATTGGCATTTAATCGTATAGTTTGGCGATAGATTTTTGGTCGACAGGATAACTAAGAAGTACCTAAATATTTATATATAACACTGGCGCCCGGCTAACCGAAAAGTACCAAAACTGTAAAGCGTAATAAAAAAATAAACTATAATAAATAAATAAACTTTATTAAGTATTATTATATGGTACTATGGTGCTACGTAGCACACAGATGTCATATACGCCCCATATTGGCGCGATTTTTTCGGACGCCAATTTGGCGAAAACCTCAACAGCATAAACAACAATATCTGGGTTACCTTATCAAGCAAAATAACGACACTTTGGCGCCAGTAAAGTACCCGTTGCGTATATGACACTGGCGTCAGAAAGAAATCGCGCCAATATGGGGCGTATATGACATCTGTGCTCTACGTAGTTATCCCATCGACCAATTTCGAAAAATTATACAAATTTACATAATTTTTATTTTAAATAACGAAAGAACAAATTGATTAGTATAAAATTAACCAAAATATAAATAAAACGTTGAAATGAAAATCACTTGATGACGAAAACATGTGTAGCTCGCTTAAAGTCAAGTGAATGTGACATTTACGATCAACCATTATTGGCATTTAATCTTATAGTTTCGAGATTGTGTATGATACGCTATAAAGTTGTTAAAAAATAAGGGTTACTGCAGTTAGTATAATTGGCACCATGCTTGGCGCAGTTGTCTCTGACATGGCCCGGGTAATACATAAGTACCGATACAGTTAGCCTGAAAATGTTTAAGTAAATTCTTCTGTATTAATAATTAAATGGAAGTTTTTCTAGCACAGATATCATATACGTTCACAGATGTCACATACGTTGTTAATTGGCGCGATTTTTTTCCGACGCCAATTTAACGAAAACGTGAACAGCATAAACAGCAACATCCGGGTTACCATATCAAGCAAAATAACACTTTGGCGCCAGTCAAGTATCCGTTGCGGATATGACATTGGTGTCAGAAAAAATTGCGCCAATATGGTGCGTATAGGACATCTGTGCCGATTATATTACTCTCTACTTATTCTAAACTTATATTAGGGCCTTGGTATTTTTTTTTAATGCTTGGCTCTGTTAGGGATTCAGAAGATGAGATTTATTGCCAAATGATATAAACAGTAATGAAAGCAAACCTAATGAACTTTTATGCTTATTTATATATGTATTTTTGGTACTTTTCCGTTACACGGAAACCATTGTCGCCAAGCGTAATAGTTCGCGCAAAATGAAAATCACGGGACTTGAAACATTTGAAAAAAAAAAAAAAAAAACATTGTCGATAGTAAAGAGAGCATTTTAAAAATATAACATTTGAAAATGACAGACTTTTAAGAACTATTTTAGGCACAGATGTCATATTCGCCTCACATTGGCGCGATTTTTTTCTGACGCCAATGTCATATACGCAATGTATATTTAACCGGCTCCAAAGTGTCGTTATTTTGCTTGATATGGTAACCTGGATGTTGTTTTTATGCTGTTGATGTTTTCACCAAATCGGCGTCAGAAAAAAATCGCGCCAATATGAGGCGCTTATATGACATCTGTGCCAAATATTATTTATTTTTTTTTACAAAATTTTACAAAAACAAATAATATGAAACTCACAGTAATTTTTACAATTACATTTGCTTATTTCTTCTGTAAGTTACATGATGCGGCAGTTAGATTAATAAAAAGTCATACAAAATTTATTTAATCAAATTTTTAGATTCGTTTTTTAACCTAACGCAACTCATAAATCGCCAAATGTTAAATCAAATTAAATCATTTTTTAAGCATTGCAAATATTTATTTCATGTTAAAATTAAATATTTATGTTTTATAATGTTATCTCACATCAAAACGGTGCTTTTTTATTTTTTTTAATAAACATTACTAATTTATTTTATTTTATTTGCGAGATGTTGGTATTATTTTTAGTTTTGGAAACAGCCATTTCAATTCCTTCAATTCTTTCGCCAAAAATGACTACTGGCAACCCTTTCGTTAAAAATATCAATAAAATACGAAATTTATTACCAAAAATCATAGTTATCCCTGTATATTTTACTCATAAACCACCACGTGAATATTCTCCATCGAATGACACTATTTGCAAAAAAATCCACCGGGTAGTTTTTGAAAACATTCGGGCGGAACTTTTAGATCTTACTGCTTTATAATATATATGATATGATTATATTTTAATCTACATGCTATCGAACACATCCAAAATCCCCCACAACATTTTGAAAGTAAATAAAATACACTACAAATTTTTGTAATAGACAAAATATTTCGTAATAAATATATACTCTTCACATCAAAGAACTTATCTCGCAAATTTTATATCTGGCGTTGACTCTTACGTGCTTCTTCTAGCGATACGGTTTACAAACGGAACAAATTAACTTTTATCGTTTGTTTGTGATTCAGATGGCTCAGAGTCATTCTGCGCAGAACCCTTATGCCATCTCCCGGATTCCTTCATAACTACGCGTATATTTTCAATGGGTATTATTATCCAATACCGCACGATATCTTTTATCTTAGAAAATTATGCAAACGCGGATATCTAAAGACGATATTAAATAAATTAGGCACCGTTCATTATATTCTCTTGACCCTAAAAAATATCACAGTTCTAAACTATATGTAAATTGAATATAAAAATTTTCTTTAAAAATTTATAGATATTTTTTTTTCAAATTACTGAACTATATATATATATATATATATATATATATTATACACGGAAACACACACACGAACACACACACATATATATATATATGGTATTTTATTTTGTTTTGAGTTTAACTCTTATGTTAATGACCGGGTGCCCGGGTACCTTTTTTCTATTTTAATCCCGTTTTAATGGTGTTAATATCAAAAGAAACTAAAAGGAAATTAAATCCCCATTATTTGTAGCATTCACTGTCCATTAGTATAATTACTTTAAAATTTGGAATTTTTTTATTTCTATTTTAGGGCTTTAAACATTTGTATTCCTCTCATCAATGACCACGGTACCCGGGTCTCCCATGCGTATTTTCTGTGGAAAAAAAAAATAAAAATGAATAGATTATTTAGATTTAGATCAATAAAACTTGAAATTAATTAAAAAATAACAGTTAGACGATTTTTAACTTAAAAAAAAATATTTATGTGAAATTTTGTAGACAACCACTACAATAGCAAAAGGTGAACGAATACATATCACATACTGGCTTTCCACATTGTTTACATGATTTTCTGGTTTTTGTGCGCCGTTTATGGGGCTAAAAAAAGCACATCTGACGCCAACTGCTTTTATCCTTCTTGTTTCATCTCGCTTTAAGCTCTTTGGACTGGGCTATGAAGATATCCCAGCTAAAAATGAACTGCAGTGAAACTTTAAATTAAATGTAGTTGGAAGACTGCGGTGATTTGGCACAAATCCCTGCAGTGTTTTTGAAGTCGACATAACTATAAATTAACCGCAGTAAATGTGTAGTTGATAACTACACACTCACCGCAGTCAATTTATAGTTATGTCGACTTCAAAAGAACTGCAGGGATTTGTGCCAAATCACCGCAGTCTCCCAACTACATTTTTTTTGCAGTTTGACTGTAGCCTTTTAAAAATTTATTAGAAAATATGGGGAGAAATGCCGGATGTGCATAACATAAATAAGTCGTATTAGGCCTTTCCAACAAAATGCCACATGATGGGTGACTCCAAAATTTAGAAAAAGTGCCCCATTGGGGGGGGGGGGGCAAAGTGGGGGGAGGGAAACCGGATGTGCATAACATGAATAAGTGGTATTAGGCCTTTCCAACAATATGTTACATGATGGGTGACGGCAAAATTTAGAAAAGTGGGGTGAGGGAAGTTGGATGTGTGCATAACATGAATAAGTGGTATTAGGCCTTTCCAACAATATGTCACATGATGGGTGACTGCAAAATTTAGAAAAGTGCCCCCCTTGGGGGGGAAGTGTGGGGAGGAAAGCCAAATGTGCATAACTTGAATAAGTAGCCATTGGCCTTTCCAGCAATGGGTCACACGAGGGGTGTCGGCAAAATTTAAAAAAGTGACCCTTCAGGGGGGAGCAAAGTGTGGGGGGGGGAGAACCGGATGTGCATAACATGAATAAGTGGTATTAGGCCTTTCCAACAATATGTCACATGATGGGTGACTGCAAACTTTAGAAAAGCGCCCCCCTTGGGGGGGGCAAAGTGGGGTGAGGGAAGCCGGATGTGCATAACATGAATAAGTGGTATTAGGTCTTTCCAACAATATGTCACATGATGGGTGACTTCAAAATTTAGAAAAGTGCCCCCTTGGGGGGGGGGCAAAGTGGGGTGAGGGAAGCCGGATGTGCATAACATGAATAAGTGGTATTAGACCTTTCCAACAATATGTCACATAATGGGTGACTGCAAAATTTAGAAAAGTGCCCCCCTTGAGGGGGGCAAAGTGGGGGGAGGGAAACCGGATATGCATAACATGAATAAGTGGTATTAGGCCTTTCCAACAATATGTCACATAATGGGTGACTGCAAACTTTAGAAAAGTGCCCCCCTTGGGGGGGTGGGCAAAGTGGGGTAAGGGAAGCTGGATGTGCATAACATGAATAAGTGGTATTAGGCCTTTCCAACAATATGTCACATGATGGGTGACTGCAAACTTTAGAAAAGTGCCCCCCTTGGGGGGTGCAAAGTGGGTTGAGGGAAGCCGGATGTGCATAACATGAATAAGTGGTATTAGACCTTTCCAACAATATGTCACATGATGGGTGACTGCAAAATTTAGAAAAGTGCCCCCTAAGGGGGGGGGAAACCGGATGTGCACAACATGAATAAGTGCTCACAGGGCTTTCCAACAGTATGTCACAAGGCATGATGGCAAAATTTAGAAAAGTTCCCCCTTGGAGGGAGGGGGGCAAAGCGGGTGAGGAAAGCCGGATGTGCATAACATAAATAAGAGGTGATGGGGCCTTTCTAACAAGTTACATGAGGGATGTCGGCAAAATTTTGAAAAGTGGGGGGTTGCACCACCTGGAATACATCCTCACTCCTCTATGAAATTTTTATATATTATAAATGACATTTATCGGAGGGCTCTGTAAAAAAATCCAATCTAAAAGGATGAAAATATTAAAAAAGTTCAAAAAGTAAGAGAAATAATTAAATTCTTCGATCGGCCGTGGTGAAAATCTGTGAAATTCATCCATCGACAATATGAAAAAAATCGCACGAGTTTTGCAAATCAATCGCAAGGAAGCTCCCGCATATTTCCCCGATCAGTAGAAATAAAATATTGCAAAACTCGAGAATTGGTACCGTGAAAAAAATTGCAAAAATCATTACTCACTCAATGAAAATATTTATGAAATTCCCCAGTCCATTATTGAAAAGCCCCACCAGTGGCCGAGAGGTTCTGCTCTCGAAGCTGGTAGACGGGAGGTGCTGTGTTCGATCCCAATAGCGCCCGTCGGCCTAATCTTTCAGAGTTTTCTTCGGACCTTGGTTTTCCAAGCATAAATAGGGGTTAGGCTCCCTTAGAAAGACCACCCACGGAGGGCACTCCCCCCCGTTAGGGCCTATATCCCTCGTGCTGATAACTGGCCATCATAAACGCAACCAACAACCATTATTGAAAAAAAAAAAAAAAAAAAACAGAACAATTCTTCAGTCGGCTGCTTTAAAATATTGTGAAACTTGTCAACCTGTTGCAGAAATCAATCGTGAAATTCATCAATCGAGACAAAACTCACAAGATTCTTCAGTTGGTGGCATTAAAAAATGTGAAATTTGTCGACCGATTGCAGCTGAAAAACTGCTAAATAAGTCACATTAACTGATAATTGAAAACTAGTTATTGCATATAATAATATTTAAAAAAAGGAATGCATAATAACATTAAATGGGGGGAAAATCGCAAAATTCAATCTGTCACAGGAAAACATTGCAAAATTTTATTGATAAAAAATAGTGCTGTACTGAGTACTCGGTAAATACTGAGTATTCGGCATACTCGGCGAAATTTTGGCCGAGCACTCGGCCAATATCGAGTAGTTGTAAGAATTTCAAACTGATCAGTAAAAAGTTATTCGAATATCAATGTATAATATATGTAATAATTCATAAAACTATTTACTCAGTATTTAACAATATGTGTACAAAATATAGAAAAAGTTAAGCAAAAACCCCTCATAAAATAATTCAAGATTAAAATTTAGTTTCACACATACAAACAAAAGTAAGTTTTTCTTATTACACAACTACTCGGTATTCGGTCGAGTAGTCAGTGGCCGAGTACTCGGTACTCGGCCAAAGTACTACTCGGTACACCACTAATAAAAAAGGAGTCTAAGCAAACCAATTCAAATTATTTTTTGTGAACAAGGTACACGAATGCAAGAAAAAAATTTAGGTGCCAATGGGCAGTCTCTCACCACTAAATTTTATTTGTTATTTTTTGTCTAATATTTCACCTAAATTTTTTGTAAGGATTTAAGTGAAGAGAACTAATAAAATTTAGTGGTGAGAAACTGCCTGCTGGCGCCTAGATTTTTATACTTCTGTTCTGCGAGTGCCCTTTTTTAAAAATTCGCACACAGCAGTCCTTTTTTCTAGAATCATCACTATCCTAGTGTTGATTCTAGATAAAAAGGGCCACTGAGCGGAAATGTTTAAAAAACAGCACACTTGTACCTTGTCGCTTGCAGGGAAAATCTGAAAAAGTGGTCTGAAAGTCTAAATTCATTCATCGACCATATGATAAAAATCCCACGAGTTTCACAAATCAGTATCAAGAAAAAACTACATTTTACCAGTGGGTAGAAATATAATATTGCAAAATTTGTCAATCAGTTGCATGAAAAAAAAACTGAAAATAGTCATTAAGTCGTCAGAAAATTTGGTGAAATTTGCCAGTTGATTGTTGGACAAAAAAGAGAAATCCTTTAGTTGGGGATTTTGATCAAAAATTTACCTTAACACTTTGGCTGCCCCCATTTTTCAAAATCTGTTCCCAGGCACCGATTGCGTGACTTAGAGATCTGCACGGGCAGTCACGTGGCCCCAGAGTTGATTTCAGGGGGTGGACGGGGGGGGGGGGCTCTCATTGCTTTGGAAGGAATGTGTGTGTCCCCTCCCCGGACCACCCCCTGAAATCAACTCTGGGGCCACGGGTCTGCCCATGCAGATCTCTTAAGCCACGCATTCGGTGCCTGGGAACAGATTTTGAAAAATGGGCGGCAGCCAAAGTGTTAACGTAAATTTAAGGATATTGTCATTGGTTTAACATTAGCTTGTGAGTATTGTAACATGACAGTGTACTAAGCTCATTGAATATCCTCCTATGCAAAAAAAAAAAAAAAAAAAAAAAAACATTTAAAAGAAAAATTAAGGATATTGTCATTGGTTTAACATTAGCTTGTGAGTATTATAACATGACAGTGTACTAAGCTCATTCAATATCCTCCTATGCACAAAAAACATTTAAAATAATTAAGGATATTTTCAGTGGTTTAACATTAGCTTGTGTGTATTGTAACATGACGGTGTACTAAGCTCACACAAATCAGTATCAAGAAAAAACTAAATTTTACCAGTGGGTAGAAATATAATATTGCAAAATTTGTCAATCAGTTGCATGAAAAAAAACTGAAAATAGTCATTAAGTCGTCAGAAAATTTGGTGAAATTTGCCAGTTGATTGTTGGACAAAAAAGAGAAATCCTTTAGTGGGGATTTTGATCAAAAATTTACCTTAACACTTTGGCTGCCCCCATTTTTCAAAATCTGTTCCCAGGCACCGAATGGATGACTTAGAGATCTGCACGGGCAGTCCTGTGGCCCCAGAGTTGATTTCAGGGGGTGGACGGGGGGGGGGGCTCTCATTGCTTTGGAAGGAATGTGTGTGTCCCCTCCCCGGACCACCCCCTGAAATCAACTCTGGGGCCACGGGTCTGACCATGCAGATCTCTTAAGCCACGCATTCAATGCCTGGGAACAGATTTTGAAAAATGGGCGGCAGCCAAAGTGTTAACGTAAATTTAAGGATATTGTCATTGATTTAACATTAGCTTGTGAGTATTGTAACATGACAGTGTACTAAGCTCATTGAATATCCTCCTATAAAAAACATTTAAAAGAAAAATTAAGGATTTTGTCATTGGTTTAACATTAGCTTGTGAGTATTATAACATGACAGTGTACTAAGCTCATTCAATATCCTCCTATGCACAAAAAACATTTAAAATAATTAAGGATATTTTCAGTGGTTTAACATTAGCTTGTGTGTACTGTAACATGACTGTGTACTAAGCTCACACAAATCAGTATCAAGAAAAAACTAAATTTTACCAGTGGGTAGAAATATAATATTGCAAAATTTGTCAATCAGTTGCATGAAAAAAAACTGAAAATAGTCATTAAGTCATCAGAAAAATTCGTGAAATTTGCCAGTTGATTGTTGGACAAAAAAGAGAAATTCTTTAGTCGGGGATTTTGATAAAAAATTAACCTTAACACTTTCGCTGCCGCCCATTTTTCAAAATCTGTTCCCAGGCACCGAATGCGTGACTTAGAGATCTGCATGGGCAGACCCGTGGCCCCAGAGTTGATTTCAGGGGGTGGCCCGGGGGGGGGAGGGGGCTCTCATTGCTCTAGAAGGAATGTCCCCCACCCCGGACCACACCCTGAAATCAACTCTGGGGCCACGGGTCTGCCCGTGCAGATCTCTAAGTCACGCATTCGGTGCCTGGGAACAGATTTTGAAAAAAGGGCAGCAACCAAAGTGTTAACGTAAATTTAAGGATATTGCCATTTGTTTAACATTAGCTTGTGTGTATTGTAACATGACAGTGTACTAAGCTCATTCAATATCCTTCTTAATAAATGAAAAAATCATTTAAAAAATTTAAACGCATATGAAAACTCTGTCATGTGGGAAAAAAAAACAATTCTTCGATCGCTTGCAGGGAAAATCTGAAAAAGTGCTCTGAAAGTCTAAATTCATTCATCGACCATATGATAAAAATCCCACGAGTTTCACAAATCAGTATCAAGAAAAAACTAAATTTTAACAGTGGGTAGAAATATAATATTGCAAAAATTGTCAATCAGTTGCATGAAAAAAAACTGAAAATAGTCATTAAGTCATCAGAAAAATTTGTAAAATTTGCCAGTTGATTGTTGGACAAAAAAGAGAAATCCTTTAGTTGGGATTTTGATCAAAATTTTACCTTAACACTTTGGCTGCCGCCAATTTTTTCAAAATCTGTTCCCAGGCACCGAATGTGTGACTTAGAGATCTGCACGGGCAGACCCGTGGCCCCAGAGTTGATTTCAGGGGATGGGCGGGAGGGGGGGGGGAGGGCTCTCATTGCTCTGGAAGGAATGTCCCCCCCCCCGGACCACCCCCTGAAATCAACTCTGGGGCCACGGGTCTGCCCGTGCAGATCTCTTAAGTCACGCATTCGCTGCCTGGGAACAGATTTTGAAAAATGGGCGGCAGCCAAAGTGTTAACGTAAATTTAAGGATATTGTCATTTGTTTAACATTAGCTTGTGAGTATTGTAACATGACAGTGTACTAAGCTCATTCAATGTCCTCCTATGCACAAAAAAAACATTTAAAATAATTAAGGATATTTTCAGTGGTTTAACATTAGCTTGTGTGTATTGTAACATGACGGTGTACCAAGCTCATTCCATATCCTTCTTAATAAATGAAAAAATCATTTAAAAAATTTAAACGCATATGAAAACACTGTCATGTGGAAAAAAAAATAATTCTTCGATCGCTTGCAGGGAAAATCTGAAAAAGTGCTCTGAAAGTCTAAATTCATTCATCGACCATATGATAAAAATCCCACGAGTTTCACAAATCAGTATCAAGAAAAAACTAAATTTTAACAGTGGGTAGAAATATAATATTGCAAAATATTGCCTTTATTATTTGATTCTGAGAAGTGTCATAATTGACGAAAAAAACTAATTTGGCCCTATTACCATTCAGTAGTGTAAATTTTCTTTTTAAAATAACACAATTCATATGATAGTAAAAAAAGATTGCTTCATTTAAAAAATTTAATATTTTACATAATTAGTGAGTATGTACTCATTAAATAAAAATTATTATTAACACAATGTGTCTAACCTCTTTGTATTACATAAAACTGTTTCATTCCTAAAAAGAAAATAAGTTACTTACCTGTGAAATGTTATGCACTTATTGTAGGTATCCTAGGCAGGCATCAATTTATAATTTGAAGTTCAGTATTAATTTTTTGTGTAACTGAACATCAAAACATACTTTAATACAAAGCACAGATAAGTATCTGTGTAAGATATATAAAAATTCTGAAACTTTTAATCTAAAAGAACATACTGATTGAAGCAAGTGTAAATCTGAAATAAAACATTGTTAATTACTATAAATAGATAAGTGCACTAAATCAAGTAAAATCGAACTATCTGGATAACTATCTGGATTGTCAGAAACAAAATTTTATCAAATGTTTTGGATGACATTTGAATTTAATTAATCCTGTTAATATGAAATGGACCTATTTTTTTTTTTTTTTCGCATGCATTAACCGTTAACAGTACAATCTCATCTAGATTTGAAATACTAACGATGATTGTACAAAAATTGCGACGGTTTATAAATCGTTATCACTTTATTCAAATTAACTCAATCGTGTGGATCTGAAATTAATTTCTTTCGATTGAGAATGTAAAAATACCCATACAGCCACTTTATTTCAATAAACAGTGGTGATATTTTTCGCCAAACTGCAAAATAAATGAACTTCTTTTAGCAAATCAACGTGGTACTCCGCGCCGATTTTCATAAACAAGCCGGCGTTTCCGTGAGTTGAGGTGTTTCTTTAATGCTTCTCCTGCAGTTGCAACGAAACCATGGGGTTAGACATTCAGCTGTAAGGGGTTGAAATATAAATCATATGTCCAAATGAGAAATTTAAATAAAATAAAGGAAGAAAATTATACTATTTTTTTGTTGTTCTTCTTTGTTTTTATGAGGTAAAAGTGGAAAACTGGAAGTTATATGTATGTCCGATATGGAAGAAAGACAATTTATGCAATATGCAATGAGTAAACCCATCTGTGTTTCTAATTTCTAATCATGGGCGACATATAAAAGAATGGTTGGGCCACTGTCCCTCTCGATTTTGAAATTTATCTAATTAAATTTCCTTTTTCTTCGATTTTGAAAAACATAGTAAATTTTTTTCGAGTAATTTAAAATAAAAGAGGAACTAAAAACTAGTTATGAAGATAGTGGGGCAGTGAGCAAGGGAGACCTATTGCCCCTACCTTGATTTTAAAATTTAATTAATAAGAATTTCTTTTCTTCTGTTTTCAAAAACATTATGTAAATATTTTGAGTAACTTAAAATGAAAATAAATAAGAAATTTTCAGTTAAGGGGTGTTGGTGGTGTTGTTGGTGGTGGTGTGAGTGTGTGTGTGTGGGGGGGTGAGACTCATTGCCCCTTCCTGGATTTTGAAATTTAATTAGCAATTTTTTTCTCCAATTTACAAAAGCATAGTAAAATTTATTCTTTTCGAATAACTTAAAATAAAGGAACTAAGAACTTTCTGTTAGGGGAAGGGGGCATATGTGAGTCATTGCCCCTCCCTCGATTTTAAATTGTAACTATTTTTTTTTCTCTGATTTTTGAAAAACATAGTGAAATTTGATCTTTTCTCTTATCTTAAAATAAAAGAATAACTAAGAATTTTCTCTTATGGGAACGAAGTTAGAAGAGAGCTATTGCCCCTCCCTAAATTTAAAAATTTAATTAATTAAATATTCTTTTTCTTTTGTTTTCAAAAACATAGTAAAGTTTATACTTTTCGAGTAACTCTGAATAGAAAAATGAGAAATTTTACATTAAGAGGGAGGGAGGGGAGGGGGGTTGAGAGGTTCATTGCCCTCCCCTCCCTGGATTTTAAAATGTAACTAATAAAAAAATTTTTCCACTTTTGAAAAGTAGTAAAATTTATTCTTTTCGACTAACTAAAAATAAAGAAACTAAGAATTTCCTGTTAGGGGAAGGGGCATAGCTGAGCGATTGCCCCTCCCTTGAATTTAAATGTTAACTATTTTCTTCGCTTTTGAAAAACATACTGAATTTTTTTTAATTATCTTAGAATAAAAGAGGAATTAAGAATTTTCAGTTAGGGATAGGGTAGGGGGTAGGAGAAACCTATTGCCCCTTCCTGGATTTCAAAAGTTAATTAATTAAAATTTCCTTTTCTTCTATTTCAAAAACATAGTAAAATGTATACTTTTCGAGTAATTTACAATAATAAAAATGAAGAAATTTCTCATTCCCCCCCCCCCCCCCTGGCTTTTGAAATTTAATTAATATTTTTTTTCTCCGATTTTGAAAAAAAAAATAGCAAAATTTATTCGTTTAGAGTAAGTTAAAAAAAAACTAAGAATTTTCCGTTGTGGGCAGGGGCACAGGTGGGTTGATGCCACTGCCCCTCCCTCGATTTTGAAATTTAACTAATTTTTTTTCTCTGATTTTGAAAATCATAGTGAAATTTAATTTTTTTTTATCTTAGCTTAAAATGAAAGAGGAACTAAAAATTTTGCGTTAGGTAGGAATGTGACTTTCAATTAAGTCCTTAAAAGTCTTGGAAAGAGTATTAATTATCATTAGTATATAAAAAGTGTGTTTCATAACATGCAACTCTCACAAAATCAAAACAATTTTAAACACTTTAGAAAATTCGGGATATATCACACAATCATACAGCATTGTGTATTGCAAAAGTATCTTACAGTAACTGCTGTTATACTGTAGTTACTATTATAATAATCATACTTACAAAATTAAGACCTGTAAAGTTCTTCAGAAACTGCAGTCAGACTGCAGATACATCACCGAAAATTTTTGTGAATTAATTGCTATAAAATCACTTGAAATTCACTGCCGTTTTACTGTAGACATAAAGTCTTACTATTTTTTAAATTTTGGGTTGAAAAAATACTTGTCAATAACTGGAAAATAACTGAAGTTTTTTTACTGTTGATATTGCACTACAAAAAAAAACTACAGTTGACCGTAGAAAAACTTGAAAAATACATCATTTCTGTAAAAAAACTACAGTTCATTTTTAGCTGGGATTGCAGCTTGAAATACGGGCAAAGTTTTTTTTTAACCACTAGGGGGCTCAGCCCCCTACGAGCTACGGTCGCCAACCCCCGTCCAGACACCGTAGACTCTAAATGCACGCTAATTCGATCGTATTTTAAAAGATTTCGAAAGATTGAATTATAATTTAAAAAAACAGTGGCGATCTCTCTATAAACGGATTTCTATTCATTTCTCTTTGATTGGACAATTTTAAGCCAAATCCGTTGCGGTACTCCTTGATTATCCCGTCGACCAATTTCGTCAAATTATATAAATCGCCAAACCACTCGCCAAATCATACAAATTGACATAATTTTTATTTTAAATAACGAAAATCAAATAAATTAGTACAACATTAATAAAAATACAAATAAAACGTCGAAATAAAAATAACTTGATGACGTAGACACGTGTAACAACATTTCAAAATAAGCTAATATAAAAGGAATTAAGTAAACAGAGTCTTTGTCTCCTGGTATTTTTTAACAAAGTGAAAAGAAAGTTCTTTTAAATGAGACATTTTAAATTAATCGTTTTTAATCTGACGTAATTTTGACCAAACTATTCTTTCTCTGTTTAATATTCACGTGAAAATACTGTGTTAGAAATTAAATATTATTCGCGCTTTCCTAACAAAAATAGTTGAAAGTATCCTCTTAAAATATCAAATAAATGTCTAGCGCAATTTCTCAATTTAAACCGTTTTGCAATATTATTTTGTGTTCATTTTATGTAATAACTGTAATGTGACATAAATATGACGTAATGTCTCCTATTTAAGACTTCTAACGAATGTTAATAAATTTATTGCTTTACAAATTCCTTTTTCTCTTAAAATTCACGTGTAATTATAGTTTTTATGACGTAATTTTTAATAAGTTCCTGCTTTTTGTACATAATTATTTAATTCTAATTCCAAATGTTTTTTCTGTTTATAATAGTCACGTGTAAATAAATTTTTAATTTACTAGGGGGCTCTGCCCCCTACGAGCTACGCTCGCCAACCCCCGTTCAGGGACACCAAAATCCAAAAAGCACGCTAATTTGATTGGCTTTAAAAATATTGAATTAAAAAAAAAAAAAAAAAAACAGTAGCGATCTTTCTGTAAACGGGTTTCCATTCGTTTTTCTTGGATTGGGGGTTTTTAAGACCATATCTGCTGCTGTTAAAAGATACAATGGCTGTTTTCGTATTTAATTAAAAAAATTAGTTAAACATTCGAAAATAAGCTAATGTAAAATGAATTAAGTAAACAGTGTCATTGTCTCCCGGTATATTTTAACAGCGCTATAAGATAGTTTTTTTTAAATAATTCATTTTAAATGTATCGTTTTAAATCTGACGTAATTTACACCAAAGTCTTATTTCTCTTATTAATATTCACGTGAAAATACTTTTGTTGTTAGAAGGAAATATTATTTGCGCTGTCTTCGAATTCACGATAATAGTTGAAAATATTATCTCAAAATATCAAGTAAATGTCTCGCGCAGATATATTTTTTTTAATTTAAATTGTTTTGCCATATTTTTTGGCCATTTTAAATATGACGTAATTTCCTCCATTTACAGATTTTAACGCATAGTAATGATTTTTTTATTTTAACATTTTGTTTCTCTTTTAAAATTCCAGTGTAAATATGGTTCTTATGACGCAATTTTCCTGCTTTTAACATGTAATCATTTAATTCTAATTTTAAATTTTTTTCTGTTTACAATAGCCCTGTGTAAATAAATTTTTAATTTGAAGTAAACATTATTGTTTGCGCTGTTTATACAGTTGGCAACAGTTTAAATTAATAACATTTTTTAAATTTGTAAAAAATATCTCTCGAAATACTGAAAATTTGAATTTAAAATAGAACTAAAACCTCAAAAAATAGTCAAATAAACAAAAATAAATGCAATCTGCACACCGACAACTTATAACCTATAAAACGATCTAAAAATGATTAAATTCTCATGTATAGCTTTTGCTCCAATAAAACTTTTTTAATGGAACAATTTTGTCCAACTTTAGCATTAAATATTTCTGAAAGTAATTCTTCGATTTGAAAACTGTCTGCATCAGCGTGTTTATCAAATCTTTCTTTATAATACCACCGATTTCATATTTTTGTATACGACAGTTTTTTTTTTATATTAACGAAGAAAGGCCATGCTCAAGGCATACTTAGATACTACTACAGGCAGACTGATTTGCGTTTAATGTATGAAGTCGCTCGCCAGAGGACTCTGATACCCTGCCCAAAATTGAAATTTGACTCTGACCGTAACTGAAACAACCTGGGAAGGGTAGATATGTAAACAAACATCAAAATTACGTCATGTCGCCATGGTTACGTTTACAATTCTGCTGACATTCCAATCAAGCTTAGAAATGACAGCTAATTGGAATACAGCTGTTAAGGGTTATTATAAACTGTCCATATCAATGTAAATGTAAAGTTCTATTTATTTAAGTGACTAATATAATGTGTTTCTCTTTAAAACTGTTAAACCAACACACATAAAAATATATAAATAAAAAAACACATGCTTAGTCTAAAACATGAATGTCACAAATTTATTTGGTACAACTTAGTTATTCCGCCGACCAATTTCGCCAAATTATATAAATTGCTAAAACACTCGCCAAATTTTACAAATTGACATAATTTTTATTTTTAATAATGAAATAAAAAATAAATTAGTATAACACTAATAAATATACAAATAAAACGTCGAAATAAAAATAACTTGATGACATAAACACGTGTAACTTGCTTACAATCAAGTGAATGTGACATTTACCATCAAGCATTATTGGCATTTAATCTTATAGTTTGGCGATAGATTTTTGGTCGACGGGATAACTAAGTACCATTTATTTACTATTTTCGCTGCTGAAATAGTAAAACTGATGGAAATTTTTTTTAATATTTTAAAATACTCATAAAATTCCTTGTAATAATTAATAAATGTAATTTATTAAGTAACAAATACCCTTACATGATTTAATCAAAATTACTTGGATAACATAGAATATTGCAACGATATTTAAATCCGTGATCACCATTTCTTTCTCTGATTAAAAATAAGAATATTTAATATTTAAAGAAGATCCGCCGTTTTTTTTTTTTCTTCTTCTTCTTCTTGTTTCGGGCGATATTAAAAACAAATATTTTACCGGTAACAGTAAATTAATCAAAAATAGCTGCTTCAAGTCAGTTATGAGAACTGTAGCTTGATAAAAATCAAATTTTAATTTTAAAACGTGTATATGAAACCAAGCTATTTTTATATAAATACGGGACATTGAAAAAAGAATAGCAGAACCGGCATTTTTCATGAATGAACCAAACGATCAAGGTAAACAATAAATAATTTTGCTAATCTTAAAAGTATGTGTAACACTAAAATGCTACAATTTGTGTAAAATAGCCTTTTAAATCGAAGGAAATTGAAGAATATAAATATTTAAGGCACAGATGTCATATTCGCCCCATATTGGCGCGATTTGTTTTCGGTTGCCGATTTGGCGAAAACATCAACAGCATAAACAATTTAATCCGGGTTACCACATCAAGCAAAATAACGACACTTTGGTGTCAGTTAAGTACCCGTTCCGTATATGACATTGGCGTCAGAAAAATATCGCGCCAATATGGGGCAAATATGACATCTGTGCCATATTTAATTTATTACATGAAAATACGATCAATGATTCTGAAATCTGGACGATGAGAAACAAGCTTCTATCTGGGCAGGGTATAAATGTAAACAAAGAGCAAGTTGTGAAGTTTTGGTTCAGGGTTTGAAGTTGGATCCGACTTCACTTTTTCGGCGAAATGCGCGGGCCGTTATGTATCACAGTAGGCTATGGCCATGCTTAAGCCAAGATTCCCTTATCATAAAACAGACTTGACAATCCGGAGAAAGTCTATGGGTGAAAATGTCCCCGATAATTGCCAACATATTAGCTGACTTTGTCCCGTAAGTTACGCCACCTGGTGTATACTCCTGGTAATACTCCATAAACAAATGCATAGTAAAAAATTGAAAATGTTGTGTTATTGGCAAAATTGTATAAAATATTTTTCGAATTTCAGTAAAATAAAGGCTTTAAAAAAAGATTTCGCACAATTATGTTCTGGCTTTAAAAAATGAAACATATCAAAAATGAAGATTTAAATAAAAGATTTATTGATATTTTTTTAAGGTACTTTTTAATTATCCGGTCGACCAATTACTCTAAATTATATAAATCGCCAAACTACTCACCAAGTTCGACAAATTGACACAATTTTTTATTTTAAATAACGAAAAAACAAATAAATTAGTATAACATTAATAAAAATACAAATAAAACGTCGAAATATTGGTTTTATTGGCCAATATTGACATTTAATCTTAAAATTAATTAATTTATGGCAAACCATTATTGGCATTTCATCTTACAAATTGGCGACAGTAATTTGGTCGACGGGATAACTAACAAGTACCATTTTCAGTATATAGGACTTTGCGGGTTATTTTTTTTTTTAACTTGGCACAAATTGGGCTTCGGAAAGAGCGATTTGTTGCCGATTGATATAAATAGTTATGAAAACAAAACTAAACTTATGAACTTTCAGCTTGTTTTATAAGAATTTACAGCACTGATGTCATATACGGCCCCATATTGGCGCGATTTTTTTTCGACGGCAATTTTGCGAAAACCTCGTTACCATATCATCTATATCCGGATAACCATATCAAGCGAAATAACGACACTTTGGTGCCAGTTAAGTATCCGGTGCGTATATGACATTGGCGCCAGAAAAAAATCGCGCCAATATGACATCTGTGCCGAATTTACATGTATAAATTTAGTTTCTAGATATTATTGTTTTTTAAATACGATTTGTTTATATTTGTATATAAAATAGATAAATGCCTTTTTTATATTAAATAAATTGTACAAATATTGGAAAATATTGCTTCTGTATGTGAAACAGTGAATATGCTTCCAGAAATTACGTTGCCAAATTTTCTTCTCTCGCCAAGGGCCCTATACTTGAAAAATACCGATTTATTATTATATAATGTAGTATTAGCTAATGTTCTGTAATCTGTTCCACAGTCAAAGTTGACTGCAAAAACGCGTTGGTGGAATAATGTGGTATCAAGTATACGGTTTAAAAATAAAATTAATTTTGCTCCAAACTACACTTACGCCAATTGGCTCTAGGTTTGATTAAGGAAGAATACTCAAATAAAGATTTACAAACACCAATATCGTAGCATGACAAGAATACGGTATTTGCGGAAAGTTGGGTGACATGTATAAATTTAAGTGATTATTAAACTTTATTTTTCCAATTTTTTAAGTGTTTATGACTTCAGTCTCTTTTTATGTGTATCTATGCGTGTTTTAACTTTCCTAAAATACTTTGATACATTTTAGGAAAACTTACATAACATATGTGAATTAAAACAAGGAAATTAATTACGCACCAAACTATGCCCGCCAAGATATGCCAATTGGCTGTGGAGCCAATTATGAAACTTTCCATAGATTAATACATACAAACTTTATATGAAAAAACAGTGAAGCTTTCATCTAAAGTATGTTAAACTGAAATGATCCCCCATACCTTCAAAAATAAAACAAATGATAGGCCAATAAATAAATAAATGAGACTGTGCATTGAAACAAATTGAAGGAGCGATGTTAAATTAATACTGTAAGGTGAAATTAATTGTGAAAAGAAAATAAATAGCAGAAATAAAATAAATCACATATTTGAAAATATAAAAGAGAAAATGAAACATTTTACATTTTTCGGATCTAGATGCTATCCATTTATTTCAATAACTAATATCACTGAGAAATTCATGGTAAAATAATTTTCTTTCCTGAATATTATTACTATTATTATCATCATTTATTTACATAACGGAATACAGCAGTAAACATTTTTTGTTTAGCAGTAAAATAAGTTCATTTTTTAAATAAAATGTCTAGAACATATGAAAATTTTAAGATTAACAACTATCATTTGCAAACTACAAAGCTCATCGTATAGAAAATGGTAAAAGACAAATGGAAAACAAATAAAAAAATATTTCTGTTTCTCACGTTAGATGGCGCTAGTCACGGAAAACTGTGTGGTTTCTAACCACGTGTACAGCGGACAAAGGAAACTTAGCGATTGCGAGGCCTGTTATTTCGATAAGGAGGCCTTGGCTTAAGCATTTAAATTGGATGAGTTCTACCCGGAATAGCTACGCAGATTTTCATTGGTCCATTTCCAAATCAAAACTTTTTTTTATATATAGATGAAGTTGGATCCGACTTCACTTTTTCCGCGAAATGCGCGGGCCGTTATGTATCACAGTACCCCAATAGCAAGAGATATCGGCTTAATTTCGGCCTAATACCAGAATTGTCGGGCAAAGATCAGTAGTTGAAAGGAGAGCTTCACATAATATCGTCTGTACAAAATCTACCGATTAATCTAGATAATATCGTGAAAAAACGTCGGCAGGAAATTGTATACTTATTACAAGTCAATTAATCGGAAAAGTATTCTTATGCATGTAATCGGCGGGTAATCGGGAAGTAATGAAAAATGAATCTTTTTACTTAGTTGTTATTGTTAGTTTCCGCTGTATAGATACCCCCTGCAGTGATGATAGGGGGTGTGTGTCACGTGAATAAATCTGTCCAATGTGCTGCAGTATCTTATCTGCCTCCCTCTCAAAATAGTTTTTCACGTTTCAAGGACATCATTTGTAAATGGACAGTCGAAGGAATAGGGGAAAAAATACTTTCCAAGAAATGTTCTTTGGTGAGAATGCATCATTATTTGCAAATCAGTAAACTTAAAACGCTTAAAAACTTACAGATAGCAGGGCAATTACTGTAAAAGTAAACTGACAATTTAAAAGCATTTGTTTGTTCTTTCTTTTTTTTTCAATATTTATGTATAGACATTCATACTTAAAATTATATTTAATAAGATGTTTAGAGATATTTGCTGTTTTGTTGATTTAGATAAATAAATTGAAAATTATAAGATCTGAAATTTAGGGTAATTTAGGATAATATCTGAAATTTAGACTATTACAACAACAAACTATTTGCTCTAAATGTATTTTCTTTGTTATGAATTAAAAATGTTTAATTTAAAAATTAATTTATTTAGAAATACTTCAGGCAATGTTATTGTATAAATTATAATGAAGTTGGTCATCTTTTCTTTTCTTTTCTCTCTAAAGTAATAAATTTAATTTTATACCTTTTAAAAGTTAAAAAAAATATCTGAACTTTTTTTTTAATTAAAATTATTATTAGATAAATAAATTGAAAATTATAAGATCTAAAATTTTGGATTATATGAGAAATTTAGACTTACAACAACGAACTAATTCTTCTAAATGTATTTTCTTAATTATGAATTAGAAATTACTGAGTTAAAAATTAATTTATTTAGAAATAATTCCGATAATGTTATTGTATAAAGTATAAAGAAGTTGATCATCTTTTTCCCCCCAGATAGTGATAAATTTAATTTTATACATTTTAAAAGTTAAAAATCGATGACTGAATATTTTTTTTAATTAAAATAATTATTAGATGAATAAATTGAAATTTATAATATCTGACATTTAGATTATATCAGGATAATATCTGAAATTGAGACTATTACAACAACAAACAATTAGAAATTTCTGATTTAAAAATTAATTAATTAAAAAATAATTCAGATAATGTATTGCATAAATTATAAATAAATTTATTATCTTTTTTTCCCCCAAATAGTGATACATTTAATTTTATACCTTTTTAAAAGTTAAAAAAATGACTGAATATTTTTTTAATTAAATTCATTATTGAAAATTTTAAGATCTGAAATTTAGATTATATCAGGATAATATCTGAAATTTGGACTTTTACAACAACAACAAAATATTTCCTCTAAATGTATTTTCTTAGTTATGAATTATAAATTTCTGATTAAAAAATTTATTTAGAAAAAATTAAGATAATGTTATTGTATAAATTATAAAGAATTTGATCCTATTTTTTTTTCTCCAGATAATAACAAATTTCATTTTATAGCTTTTAAAGTAAAAAAAAAAAAAAAAAAAAAAAAAAAAAAAAAAAAAAAAAAAAAAATTTTTAAATTAAAATAATTATTTAGATATTAAAAAAAGGAATTTTTTTCCCATAAATAACAAAAATTTAATGAGACGCTTTAAATGATAGAAATTTCACTGCCAGGACAGAATGTTAAATGAGACTATTTTACATTGTACCATGCAAAAAATTATCTAATTAAAATGTATCAAAGTTCGTTTTAATTCAAACAGTAAATATTGTTAGACGGAAATATTTTCCACTATAAAATACAAAAATGTTTTCATATCGAGGGCGTAATTAATTAAAAGGTAAGACATTTTGTTTAATTTAAATTCTAAATATTGCTGATCTCGGGATGAAAATTACAATTAATTATTCTTTATAAGATGCAATAATATTTGTATATCAACAGTGTGAGTTACTTATAAGCAAGAATATAATTTTTAAATTAAATGTAATTTTATTTGTATCTTACAATGGAAAATTAATTGTAATTTTAATTGTAAAATTATTTAACAGCAATATTTTGACTATAAACAAAACAAGATTTATTACATTTCAATTAGTTACATCCTTGATATGGAAATATTTTTGCATCTTATAGTGGAAAATATTCTCAATCAACAATATTTATTTTTGAATTAGAACGAATTTTTTTACGTTTTAAATGCTATTTTTGCATCGTACAAATTCTTCTATTCGATATGATTAGCTAATCGGCAAAAGATCATATGATATTGCAAAGTACTCGGTAAAAGATTACCAAGTGAACAAATTATCGAAAACTAATACGCAAATGCTTCATAACCGATTCAATTGTAGTCGGGAGGGGATGCTCGACAAGTGATCAGCCTTGCGGACAAGAAGTCATATCTACCGAACTCGGAAAATGAGATCGCCAGGATGAAATATAGTCGAGTTAGGACTTTCGGCGGAAGTTCGGCCAAGGATTATTTGCTGTTTGGGTTGTTATTGTTAGTTTCCGCTGTATAGATACCCCCTGCAGTGATGATAGGGGGTGTGTGTCACGTGAATAAATCTGTCCAATGTGCTGCAGTATCTTATCTGCCTCCCTCTCAAAATAGTTTTTCACGTTTCAAGGACATCATTTGTAAATGGACAGTCGAAGGAATAGGGGAAAAAATACTTTCCAAGAAATGTTCTTTGGTGAGAATGCATCATTATTTGCAAATCAGTAAACTTAAAACGCTTAAAAACTTACAGATAGCAGGGCAATTACTGTAAAAGTAAACTGACAATTTAAAAGCATTTGTTTGTTCTTTCTTTTTTTTTTCAATATTTACGTATAGACATTCATACTTAAAATTATATTTAATAAGATATTTAGAGGTATTTGCTGTTTTGTTGATTTAGATAAATAAATTGAAAATTATAAGATCTGAAATTTAGGGTAATTTAGGATAATATCTGAAATTTAGACTATTACAACAACAAACTATTTGCTCTAAATGTATTTTCTTTGTTATGAATTAAAAATGTTTAATTTAAAAATTAATTTATTTAGAAATACTTCAGGAAATGTTATTGTATAAATTATAATGAAGTTGGTCATCTTTTCTTTTCTTTTCTCTCTAAAGTAATAAATTTAATTTTATACCTTTTAAAAGTTAAAAAAAATATCTGAACTTTTTTTTTTTAATTAAAATTATTATTAGATATATAAATTGAAAATTATAAGATCTAAAATTTTGGATTATATCAGAAATTTAGACTTACAACAACGAACTATTTCTTCTAAATGTATTTTCTTAATTATGAATTAGAAATTACTGAGTTAAAAATTAATTTATTTAGAAATAATTCCGATAATGTTATTGTATAAAGTATAAAGAAGTTGATCATCTTTTTCCCCACAGATAGTGATAAATTTAATTTTATACATTTTAAAAGTTAAAAATCGATGACTGAATATTTTTTTTTTTAATTAAAATAATTATTAGATGAATAAATTGAAATTTATGATATCTGACATTTAGATTATATCAGGATAATATCTGAAATTTAGACTATTACAACAACAAACAATTAGAAATTTCTGATTTAAAAATTAATTAATTTAAAAATAATTCAGATAATGTATTGCATAAATTATAAATAAATTTATTATCTTTTTTTTCCCCCAAATAGTGATACATTTAATTTTATACCTTTTTAAAAGTTAAAAAAAATGACTGAATATTTTTTTTAATTAAATTCATTATTGAAAATTTTAAGATCTGAAATTTAGATTATATCAGGATAATATCTGAAATTTGGACTTTTACAACATTAACAAAATATTTGCTCTAAATGTATTTTCTTAGTTATGAATTATAAATTTCTGATTAAAAAATTTATTTAGAAAAAATTAAGATAATGTTATTGTATAAATTATAAAGAATTTGATCCTATTTTTTTTTTCTCCAGATAATATTAAATTTCATTTTATAGCTTTTAAAAGTAAAAAAAAAAAAAAAAAAAAAAAAAAAAAAAATTTTTAAATTAAAATAATTATTTAGATATTAAAAAAAGGAATTTTTTTCCCCATAAATAACAAAAATTTAATGAGACGCTCTAAATGATAGAAATTTCACAGCCAGGACAGAATGTTAAATGAGACTATTTTACATTGTACCATGCAAAAAATTATCTAATTAAAATGTATCAAAGTTCGTTTTAATTCAAACAGTAAATATTGTTAGACGGAAATATTTTCCACTATAAAATACAAAAATGTTTTCATATCGAGGGCGTAATTAATTAAAAGGTAAGACATTTTGTTTAATTTAAATTCTAAATATTGCTGATCTCGGGATGAAAATTACAATTAATTATTCTTTGTAAGATGCAATAATATTTGTATATCAACAGTGTGAGTTACTTATAAGCAAGAATATAATTTTTAAATTAAATGTAATTTTATTTGTATCTTACAATGGAAAATTAATGGTAATTTTAATTGTAAAAATATTTAACAGCAATATTTTGGCTTTAAACAAAACAAGATTTATTACATTTCAATTAGTTACACCCTTGATATGGAAATATTTTTGCATCTTATAGTGGAAAATATTCTCAATCAACAATATTTATTTTTTGAATTAAAACGAATTTTTTTAGTTTTAAATGCTATATTTGCATCGTACCAATTCTTCTATTCGATATGATTAGCTAATCGGCAAAAGGTCATATGATATTTGTTAGAAATTGCTCTTTTGTTTTCAAGAACATCCACCAGATGGCAGCATCAATCATTTTTTTTAATTTGATCTACTGTGTCAGACACTCAGTTCAGTGAGTGTTGCTCCTTCCCTTATAGCAGTTGGCAGCAAAATGCTGCTTGATAAAAAAAAAAATCCAATAATATTCCAAAGGAATATAATATGATAAAAAAAACTGCAACAAGCCATAGTTCAAAGTATTTCTTTGTGTTTGTAAATAGTCTTATACATCTGTTTTGTTTTATTGTGAAATGTGATCTGTATTTTGACTAGCATATATATTATTCTAGTGTATTCAATCTTCTAATAAATGTTCTTTGTTCATCCAAAGAAGAGTATATTTCCATTGAAACACATCAAAACATAAAGGTAAAACTTTTAACTTTTTTTTATTGTTTACCTATTGAGGAATTTCGTATTCATGCCTTCCATATGGAATAACATTCCAACAATATTGCAAAGTACTCGGTAAAAGATTACCAAGTGACCAAATTATCGAAAACTAATACACAAATGCTTCATAACCGATTCAATTGTAGTCGGGAGGGGAAGCTCGACAGGTGATCAGCCTTGCGGACAAGAAGTCATATCTGTAACCAACTCGGAAAATGAGATCGCCAGGATGAAATATAGTCGAGTTAGGACTTTCGGCGGAAGTTCGGCCAAGGATTATTTGCTGTTTGGGTAGGCTATGGCCATGCTTAAGCCAAGATTCCCTTATCATAAAACAGACTTGACGATCCGGAGAAAGACTATGGGTGAAAATGTCCCCGATAATTGCCAACTTATTAGCTGACTTTGTCCCGTAAGTTACGCCGCCTGGTGTATACTCCTGGTAATACTCCATAAACAAATGCATTGTAAAAAATTGAAAATGTTGTGTTATTGGCAAAATTGTATAAAATATTTTTCGAATTCCAGTAAAATAAAGGCGTAGAAAAAAGATTTCGCACAATTATGTTCTGGCTTTAAAAAATGAAACATATCAAAAATGAAGATTTAAATATAAGATTTATTGATGTTTTTTCAGTGTACTTGTTAATTATCCCGTCGACCAATTACGCGAAATTATATAAATCGCCAAACTACTCACCAAGTTCTACAAATTGACACATTTTTTTTATTTTAAATAACGAAAAAACAAATAATTTAGTATAACATTAATAAAAATAAAAATAAAACGTCGAAATATTGGTTTTATTGGCCATTATTGGCATTTAATCTTAAAATTAATTAATTTATGGCAAACCATTATTGGCATTTAATCTTACAAATTGGCGACAGTAATTTTGGTCGGGATAACTAACAAGTACCATTTTCACTATATAGGACTTTGCGGGCTATTTTTTTAAATCTTGGCACAATTTGGGCTTCGGAAAGAGCGATTTGTTGCCGATTGATATAAACAGTTATGAAAACAAAACTAAACTTATGAAATTTCAGCATGTTTTATAAGAATTTACGGCACAGATGTCATATACGGCCCCATATTGGCGCGATTTTTTTTCGACGCCAATTTTGCGAAAACCTCGTTACCATATCATCTATATCCGGATAACCATATCAAGCGAAATAACGACACTTTGGTGCCAGTTAAGTATCCGGTGCGTATATGACATTGGCGCCAGAAAAAAAAATCGCGCCAATATGACATCTGTGCCGAATTTACATGTATAAATTTAGTTTCTAGATATTATTGTTTTTTATATACGATTTGTTTATATTTGTATATAAAATAGATAAATTGCTTTTTTAAATTAAATAAATTGTACAAATATTGGAAAATATTGCTTCTGTATGTGAAACAGTGAATATGCTTCCAGAAATTACGTTGCCAAATTTTCTGCTCTCGCCAAGGGCCCTATACTTGAAAAATACCGATTTATTATTATATAATGTAGTATTAGCTAATGTTCTGTAATTTGTTCCACAGTCAAAGTTGACTGCAAAAACGCGATGCTGGAATAATGTGGTATCAAGTATACGGTTTAAAAATAAAATTAATTTTGCGCCAAACTACACTTACGTCAATTGGCTCTAGGTCTGATTAAGGAAGAATACTCAAATTAAGATTTACAAACACCAAAATCGTAGCATGACAAGAATACGTTATTTGCGGAAAGTTGAGGGACATGTATAAATTTAAGTGATTATTAAACTTTATTTTTCCAATTTTTTAAGTGTTTATGACTTCATTCTCTTTTTATGTGTATCTATGCGTGTTTTAACTTTCCTAAAATACTTTGATACATTTTAGGAAAACTTACATAACATATGTGAGTTAAAACAAGGAAATTAATTACGCACAAAACTATGCCCGCCAAGATATGCCAATTGGCTGTGGAGCCAATTATGAAACTTTCCATAGTACATACAAACTTTACATGAAAAAACAGTGAAGCTTTCATCTAAAGTATGTTAAACTGAAATGATCCCCCATACCTTCAAAAATAAAACAAATGATAGGCCAATAAATAAATAAATGAGACTGTGCATTGAAACAAATTGAAGGAGCGATGTTAAATTAATACTGTAAGGTGAAAATAATTGTGAAAAGAAAAGAAATAGCAGAAATAAAATAAATCACATATTTGAAAATATACAAGAGAAAATGAAATATTTTACATTTTCCGGATCTAGATGCTATCCATTTATATCAATAACTAATATCACTGAGAAATTCATGGTAAAATAATTTTCTTTCCTGATTATTATTACTATTATTATCATCATTTATTTACATAACGGAATACAGCAGTAAACATTTTTTGTTTAACAGTAAAATAAGTTCATTTTTTAAATAAAATGTCTAGAACATATGGAAATTTTAAGATTAACAACTATCATTTGCAAACTAGAAAGCACATCGTAAAGAAAATATTTCTGTTTCTCACGTTAGATGGCGCTAGTCACCGAAAACTATGTGGTTTCTAACCACGTGTACAGCGGACAAAGGAAACTTAGCGATTGCGAGGCCTGTTATTTCGATAAGGAGGCCTTGGCTTAAGCATTTAAATTGGATGAGTTCTACCCGGAATATCTACGCAGATTTTCATTGGTCCATTTCCAAATCAAAACTTTTTTTTTTATATATAGAAGGATTTACACGTATAAATAAATATATGTATATATATATATATATATATATATATATATATATGCGTGTATATATATATTTTAAGCAAACATTATTGTTTCCGCTGTTTATACAGTTGGCAACAGTTTAAATTAATACTACTTTCTAAAATCTGTTAAAAATATCTCTAGAAATGCTGAAAATCTGAATTTAAAATAGAAATAAAACCTCCAAAAATGAGTCAAAATAAAAAAAAAATTAATACAATCTGCACTCCGCAAATTCTAACGCATAAAATTATCTAAAAATGATTAAATTCCTATGAACAGTTTTTGCTCCTATAAAACTTTTTTAGTGGAACGATTTTGTCCAACTTTAGCATTAAATATCTCTTAAAATAATTCTTCGATCTGAAAACTGTCTGCATCAGCGTTATTATCAAACATTTCTGTATAATACTTTCGATTTGCATATTTTTGTATGCATTATTTTTCTTAATATTAACGAAGAAAGACCTCCGGTCACAAAAAATTCAAAACCGGCGGCTGTGACAGCGGTAGTTACTTTTTTTTTAGAATAGAGAGATTTGGAAAAAATGGTTATTGTTCTCTGTCAGGGTAGGAAATCTAAAACATATCTGAGGAATTTTATTGATTGAATCCGCATTTTATTCGTTTTCTGATTGGTCTATACAGTAATCTATATTTTCCCTTTACTTTCAACAGAGATGGATACTTCTGTTGCCACTATGACAAAAAAGTAATAAAAACTACAAAAAAAAATAATAACTCAGAAACAAATTGAGATATACTGCTTTCAAACAAATTAAGATACAGCTTTCAAACAAATTGCATTTAAAAGTACATTTTTTCCTCTATACGACGGTGTAAAAAATAATTTTGTGGGATGTTTAGAAGTTTAAGAATGAAATTTCATTTAAAATTGGTCGTCAGATTTCTACGATGGAAAAGCCATTTCCCGAACAGCCAATGATAGACTTGGAAAATACGTAAGTTTCAGGAGGATAATACGTAAGTTTCAGGAAATCTGAAGAGTCACAGGCAATTTTTGTCGCTTGCAATTTTTACGTTTAATAACACTATTAAAGTTTAATTCATGGCGTACGTAATGTATGATTAACTCCGTGCGATTTTTTATGTCCTAAATTTTAGTCTTTGAAAAAATCATTTATCCAAATGGTCGTTGTAATTTGTTAATTGCTTATTTTTTTTTTTTTTTTTTTACTTTCTTCTATCTTTAGAAGAAGAAAGTATTGGATTCATGAAAATTTTGGAATTCCGGTTCTCGACGGATTTACACGTTTTAGGGGTCAGAGATTCCAAAAAACCTGTTTTTACAAAATGTCTGTCTGTGAATCTGTGAGTCTGTCTGTCTGTCTGTCTGTGTGTATGTGACACAAATTTTGTGGGCGATCTATCTCAAGAACTAATGCACGGATTTTAATGAAAATTTATATTCAGTTAGTCCCTAATACAAGTTGATGCTGATTAGTTTTTGGTGTAAATCGCTCAACAGGTGGCGCTGCTATGCTGCATTTTTCACGATTTTCGCAATAGCCCAATCTCAAGAACTAATGCACGGATTTTAATCAAACTTCAGATTTAGTTAGTCCTTGATATAAATTGATGCTGATTACGTTTTTGTGTAAATCACCCAACAGGGGGCGCTGTTATGATGAATTTTGCAGGATTTGCACGATTTCCCCATTAGCTCTTAAGAACTAACGCACGGATTTTCATCAAACTTCAGATTTAGTTAGTCCTTTATTTGACTTGCTACTGATTATGTGCTGGTTTAAATCACCCAACAGGTGGCGCTTCTGTGCTACCTTTTTCACGATTGCCTCAATAGATCTATCTATAGAACTAATGGACGAATTTTCATCTAACTTCAGATTTAGTTGTATGTTGACACAAGTTGTTGTTAATTAGGTTTTGGTGTTAATCACCCAATAGGTGGCGCTGCTATACAGGAATTTTCACGATTTTCACTATAGCTCTATCTCAAAAACTAATGCACGGATTTTCTCCAAACTTCAGATTTAGTCAAACGTTGACATAAATTGTTGCTGATTAGGATTTGGTATAAATCATCCAATAGGTGGCGCTGCTAGTCAGCATTTTGCAGGATTTAGACGATTTCAGCGATAGTCATATCTCAAGACCTAATGCACGGAATTTAATATCTTTAGAATCCTCATGAGATGCATAGATTGCCATTTAATTTTGGCAGTGTGATAGCGAATTTTGAAGTATTAACATGTATGAGATAGAAGAAAGTTTTGGGATTGTTATATCCGACTAGTTTTAGTATACTTTCAATTCCTGATTTGGTCGAAAAATATCTCATAGCCTGTACATTTTGCGATTGATCTTGGATTGCTGGAAGCCTAAAGATCTCACCTAATTCCCTCAAAAACAAGCGACGATTTTCAGTTGTATTTATAACCATATCATTATTTGCAGCATTTACAATGTAATTAGCAAGTGCTGCTATATCCACGATATAGAAAAAATAATGCAAGTGGACATGTGGTTGTACGCCTATGTGTTGCATATTGACCCACTAATTTGTCCATTATATCTACTCCATATTAAGTTTCCTTACAAAACTGAACCATTTATCTTTCGGTACTGTGGTGGTTTTACTTTGATGCAGAGTAGACATTAGAATGGCAATTTTGTTCCTTGTTGGCACATTCAAGCAGATACATATGTCATCATGAAATCCATATTATGTGGACAAAACTTGCACGATTTATATGGCCTCATTTCTTGGGGAATTTAAGGTATGTTTGTTTTTCAAAGTGCCAACCATTGTGTGCTTCCAGTTTTATAAATGCTTGGTCAAAGACAGAGAAGCAAAAAAATTGTCTATAATGACGTTTCTTCCAGAATCATTGAATGGAGAGGCGAAGTCTTTCATAACTCTTTCATCTTGGATTATTTCACTATCTGTACCTGTTTTTCCGGTGTAGAGTTGGCCGTTGAGAGGTTAATAATTATTTGCATAATTTTGATCCCATATTTAGCCGGTTTGGACGGAATATATTGGGTGAATCTTGTCCTTTCTCGATGCGGAAATAACTGCTCATCAAGTGTTAACTCTTCCGTAGCTTTGTATTTTTTCAGTAGTTTAGGATTTACCATAGTCCATAAATCGCAAGCTGCTGCAGGTTTAACATTTTGAAGATATTCCACTCGTGTGTTCTGGTTGTCAAAACGAATAAATCTAAGAATATTACAGGATCGGTCTACACTCATACTTGCTCGATAAAACGGATATAAGTTTCTTTCCCACATTTCTAATGCGTATGCGTGATTTTTGTTTGAATTGCTGACACCTGAAGTAATTAATATTTATAAAAATGCATCAAATTCCTCTTCTCTAAAGGCGAGACAGTGTTATTGTATAAAATAGGGGTGTTTTATGGCACGCGTACGTTAAAATCGCAGCAGGTACCCGGGAACCCCGGTCATTGGATACAAGGGCAAATTTTGGTCATTGACATAAGGGTTAAATAAACCTTTTCAAAAGTCTTCAAATAATTTCCTATTTGTTGCTTATTATCTTATTTTCTTCTCAGTGGTTCACAAAAATTAAACCCACATACCACAAGTGAGAAGGAGCGATTTAAAATACTGTATTTTGCTCGCTTTCCCTTCATCCCGATCATATTATTTAAAAAAATAGACAGGATCTTAGACAATATAGGACAATCATTAGACAATATAGGCATAGGTTAAATTTCCTCTAGACATTAACTAATAATTCTAATGTACTCTCATATTATTGAGTATAAATAATATTATATTTTCTTAAGACTTTTGTCGATTCATTTAAATGCACATTATAAGCAAATAATAATAAAACTGAAGACATCTTTTCTATTAGAGAAAAGTTGCATGCTATCCAAAGTATATTTTACTTGACCAGAATTACCCAAAAATTGTAAAGTTTCTTCAGATTTTTACTATTCCTAGAAGGTGTGTTTGATTTAGATACTTCGAGAAAAAAAAATGATATAAATTACCAATGATTTAAAATTATATTTAACACTAAAACTACCGCGAGGTGTCAAATTACCCTTTTTATTTTATTTTATGGAATTTGTTTAATTAAAACATTACGAAATTTCATTATTTTCCACGTTTTTTCTTAAAATATATGATCCTATTATTTCTTAAAATGCCTAACCTCCGTACTACCTATTTTTTTCGCCTAAATAAAAAATATTTTAGACTTAACTACCGCAAGGGATCATTTGACCCCTGAATAACTTTATGTTAAATCATAAATATATAAATGTTTTATTTTGTAAGAACATTAGTAAATTTCGTATTTTTGCTATTATATAACTAATTCTACTGTATTACATAATATTTGTTAATGTGTGATAATATAATTAGAAATTGACTTTATTCCGAGTGGGATTCTTAGTTTGATCATTTCAGGTTATATCGAGAACGAAATCATCTTAAAAAATATGTGGTGAACATAAAAAAAATGCACAATATTTTTTTATTAAATTTCCTAATTTCTCGAAATAACTAATTTTTTCTTAATTTTTTGCGTAATTATATATACGAGGTGGAACCCGCCGAATTTCGACGAAAGAAAATGTTTACAAAGGAACTGTTGCATCAAATTTATAATACATCAACAACAATAATTAGAATACAAAATCCATCTTACATTTGTTAATTTAACTCTCCAAAGACATATTTTAACCTAAGATTAACAAAATACTTTTTTCATAAACTTCAACTGTTAAAATTATTGAAAAATTAAACTTAATTCCTATACGTCATCAGTAACATATAATTAACATAAGTAATTTTGATTAAGTTAGTAATTGATGCTTGGTATTACGGAATGAAAAATCCGCAAAAATAACCTTGACATAATCATAGAATTTTTCTACCTTTACATTTAAACCAAATCAAGTCATTTTCCACGTTTCACACCCATATTAACCATTTAAAAACATTTTAATGCGCAATAGGTTATTAATAAATATATTTTCAAGCTTGAAGTCACGTTTGTCAACTATTACAACTTTTCATGTTAAAATTCCCACTCGTGATTTGAGGTCTTAGTATAATCTCTGTACCTGCGCGTAAAAATTCCAGAAATTTATAACTTTTAGACGTATTCAAGGGGAAATATCTCGTTTTATCAAATAAAATTATCGTTTACTTTTAAATATGACGTCATTTTCAGTCGCTGAAATATTTTGCCTATTGACTCAAACTCAATATCAGCGAAATGAAAAAATAGTGAAATATAACAGCATCATCAGAGAAATTGTGTCTTTTTTTAAGCGTAACGTCATTTTCTGTTCAAATTTTTAAAAATATATTTTTAATTGTAATGAGAAAATGGCATCAGTAAGAATATAATCAATAAATAAACTAATCCGCTTTTAATAGAAATGAAGTACTTCAGTTGAAACGATTAGAAAATTGGTATTAAAAACTATAAAAAAATTAATATCTCAAAAATAAATTGAGATACAGCTTTCAAACTAATTGCATTTAAAAGAGCATTTTTTTTTTTTGCATACGACGGTGTAAACATTTAAAATGGGGGATGTTTAGAAGTTTAAAAATTTGCAGTAGCGAAAATTGCAAAAGCGAAATTTCATTTCAAATTTCAAAGTGTTGCCATTCGCAGGATGGCGTATGCGTTACGCACAGATATGTTTGTCCTTTATAATATAGATATACGGGTGCGCCATAAATTCGTGCAAACTTTAAAAATCCATAATTAAAGAAATAATGGTCGGAAAATTTTTTGGTTTGCGCGAGTATGATCAGACGGATTTTGGATTTTTTTTTCCATGAATAATAAAAAATGATTCCAAGAATAACCAATAGAGGGCGCTCACATGCCATATTGAGACGTTTTATGCAAATCAGGCTAGCAATAAAACACCTGGATGGAAACGGATTCGTCACTCGATCTCGGCAGCATGCTATCGTTACCAGATCGAGCGCTGCTGGTCAAACTGTTCTACAAGAATGGGGAATCCACTACTATTGCATTGAGGAAGTTTCGCACGGAGAAAGGACTAAAGGCGCGAAAAAGCCCTATTTCGTTGAATGGAATACTCAATTTAGTACGACGTTTTGAGGAAACGGGGAGTTTGGAGGATCGTCCACGTAGTGGCAGACCATCCTTGAACGCGGATCGCGTCCATGCTGTAAAAAGTTCCATGGAAGAAATGGCAGCCGAGACATCAACGGGAAGTAGCAGTGCTCGTGAAGCTGGTAGAATAACGGGAATTCCGGAATCGTCGATTCGACGTATTCTGCACGGAATCTTGGATCTGTATCCGTACAAGATACAGACACTTCACCAGTTATTACCGGCAGATACAGATAAAAGACTAAAGTTTGCTACATGGGCACTGACACAAATGGATCGTGACCCACAATGGTTGCTGAATGTCATGTGGACGGATGAAGCATATTTTTCACTCCATGGCGACGTCAATACGCAAAACAGTCGTATCTGGGCGACGTCAAACCCTCGGGAGTATCAGACCAAGCCAATGCATTCTCCTCGTGTGACTGTTTGGTGTGGTTTCACCGCGGATTTCATTCTGGGTCCTTTCTTTTTTGAAGAGTCTTGTCCTGAATCCGGCTGGAAAACGTGTACAGTCACTGCAGAACGGTATCTTACGCTTTTGCGTAACCAAGTTGTGCCTGCATTGCAGGAAAGACATGCGTTACCTTCCGTCACCTTCATGCAGGATGGTGCCCCGCCCCACTTTGCACGTGAAGTCAAGGCGTTCCTGTTAGACACTTTCACTGAAGACCGAGTGATAAGTCGAGGTTGTAAGTTTGAATGGCCCCCACGATCTCCAGACTTGACCCCAGCAGATTTTTGGTTGTGGGGATACTTAAAGTCTCGTGTTTATCGGTGCTCCCCAGCCACTTTGGCGGAACTGAAAGATGCCATTCGACTGACCGTCGGTGGCATCGATGCCGACATGCTACACTCAGCTGTTACAGGCGTATTGACACGCCTCACTTGCCTAATACCTTGTGGTGGTGGTCATGTTGAGCATCTTTTAGTACCATAAAAGTTAATGCACAGTGTCATGTTATTGTGATTTCTTTCAATGTCTGTTTGTGTTTGTCTGATTTGCATAAAACGTCCCAATATGGCATGTGAGCGCCCTCTATTGGTTATTCTTGGAATCATTTTTATTATTCATGGGAAAAAAATCCAAAATCCGTCTGATCATACTCGCGCAAACCAAAAATTTTTCCGACCATTATTTCTTTAATTATGGATTTTTAAAGTTTGCACGAATTTATGGCGCACCCTGTATATTAATTTAACACTTTGAGGGGCAAATAGTAGTGTTTCTGCAATGTCAAATTCACACCGGAATCTGCTAAAAGATTTATTGGAAAATAGGGAAAAGCAATTTTACGAATTTTTTCCACCAAAGTTAGAAAAGCAAAATTTAATAAAATTTTTCTGCTGCGAATCTTCATTAATCGAAGGTGGGTTAAAATATATCCTACCGCCTCTCAAGGGGTTAATAAATAAACGATTTTTAATAATTATTTTAAAAAAAATGATTTATTCATACACCAAAGTGTATAGCTGGTATATTTTTCGCAAAACATCGTAAAATATATATATTTTTATATAGGGGATCATTTGATTTATTCATACACCAAAGTGTATAGCTGGTATATTTTTCGCAAAACATCGTAAAATATATACATTTTTATATAGGGGATCATTTGACCCCTTCTGGTAGGAATAGGTATAAAAAAATATCGGCACGTTTAGTGTAATTTTTTGTTTTGATAAATATTATAAGGTACTCAACATCGGTAAATTATTTTTCTTTTCAGTTTTTAAAATTAAAAACTTTCTTTGTGAATCCTCTTGAAGTATTCAAAATGTTTCTCATCCGTAATTTAACGATGAAAGTAAAAGTATTTCTCGAAATTATTGATTTTCTGTTCGATTTCCTTTCTTTTTGTGCCAAAATTCTATACTTTTAAATAGTGAAACTCTCCTGAGATTTAAACTTAATTTATTTAAATGCGTTATTACGTCAATGTTTGTATAATAAAAAAAATTGTAATGGAATGTTTTTATTAGAAAACTTGTAGAAAATGTCTATCGTGAGAACAATCTCGATTTTGAAAGAATATTTTAATGAAAAATTCTGAAAAAATAAATGGAATGGACATATAATATATGATTTCGTCTTCTTTGTATCACTGAGTTACATATTGTATCTTTACTTAACAATAAAACTGCACATTTTTTAAACCTTCTGGCCCTTTTTATGAAGCAAATCTTGTCTGTTGTAAAAATAAATATATTTTTATTTGAGTACTTTTTCTAAATTTATTATTGAACGGAATTTTGGAACTTACATTTATTATTTATTTTATGAATATATCAAATATAACATTCAATATAAGTATTTGTTGAATTATTAGGATTATTTTTTCGATAACAAGGCATTTTTTTATTATTATTACTTGGCGATAAAATATACATAGTGTGCTTTTTAGCAATGCTTTTTAAATAGTTGATTTAAAAAATCATGTTTAATGATCTAAAAAACTTTCTTCTCTCAAATGTATTATTAACAACAATGTAACTATACATTTATCCAAAGGTGCAAAGCACGTCAACAAAATTCGAATGAGGAGTAAACGTATCTTCCACATGAAGGAGTGGAGGAGTGTACAGAGCTTTCAAACAACTTAGTCACCAACACTGTAGCTCTTATCTCTATGTCTAGAATAAACTGTTTTTATACAAAGCAAGCCTTTTGTCTATCAAGACATATGCTTATTTGATCTGGGGCTTCACAAGAAAAACTAGCATAGAAAACCTACGCAGACTGCATAAAAGAAATCTGAAAAAGTTTCAAATGGTTCTGTGTATTGTTTGAATTAAGCTGCAAGAATGGAAATCTAAATTTACCTCATATCATTTTTTTAAAAATATATATTATCTCTCTCAAATTAAACTGTTTTTATACAAAGCAAGCTTTTTGTCTATCAAGACATATGCTTATTTGATCTGGGGCTTCACAAGAAAAACTAGCATAGAAAACCTACGCAGACTGCATAAAAGAAATCTGAAAAAGTTTCAAATGGTTCTGTGTATCGTTTCAATTAAGCTGCAAGAATGGAAATCTAAATTTACCTCATATCATTTTTTAAAAATATATATTATCTCTCCCAAATTAAATTGTTTCGAATTTAACTGTTTATGAGGCCATCAGTCCTCCCTTAGATATAATTTGATACTTGAGAATGAGTTTTAAGCAGTATGCTGAAGAATTTTCTTTCTCTCTGTTTTAGTAATTTAAAAAAAATCTGCTATTTATAGTAGAATATTATATATATATATATATATATATATATATATATATATATATGTATGTGTGTGTGTGTGTGTGTGTGTGTTATATAAAAAATTTTACCTTTTACTATTCATTTAAATTATTCTAAATTGCCGGGCTATTCATTATTTCCTTTTTTTAATTCGCTCTATTATTTATTTCTAGCTAAATTCCTCTATTTTTAAAACGCGTATCTTAATAATAGATTTATTCCAAAACGTAATCTAAACTTTTAATCCCTTCATTAATTTTTATCGTCTACCAAACTGTAAAGTTCTGAACGCAGTTATTTATTTTTCGAATATTTATCAAAGCCTTTTTTACTTTTTTATTCTATTTCATCTCATTTTCCCGCCCGCAAGGCACCAGCCTTTCGCATCGAAATCATTCCATTAGCGGCGCTGGGATTCTTTCCTGTGACATTTCTTGCTCGCTCTCCATTGACTGAGTGTCGGATTCCAGTTTCACTTCGAGGCTCGTTCGTCATTTTCGTTGGTTTAGCTTGAAATTTTCATTTCAATCGGAATTCCTCCGCGCATTCTCATATATAGCGAGAGCATGAGCTCAGAACGAGAGATTTTTGTGCTGTGATTGTTTACATAACCTGTTACCCGGTGTCCTTAACCATGAGGAATATAATATTTCGTAAATTAACATCTATTTAGCATGAGTAATTAGTTTATGCTCGAGTGAAATGCTCTGATTTCTCATCTGCGGGAATTGTTCAGTGTTGGTATGTTCTGATGGGATAAACTGTTGTTCTATGACTACGCTTCCAAGCGCTTAATTGGGAAAACCCCATATTTCTTCATACGCCTTTTTTCGCCACATACGCTGCCTTGTTTTCATGATGAAATAATAAGTGTTTGATTGGATTATACCAATATTATCATCGCTCTACAGCTGCTATATTTTCAGAGTTGATACCTCCACTAGCAATGCTTGTGCTAAGTGGTAGGATTGCTTAAAACATCACCAACGGCTGATTAAAATGTGGTATGACTCCAGTAATACGTAATAAGCACGATGTGATATTTCAACTACACCCATTAAATTGTTTCGTAACATATATATATATATATATGTATGTATATATATATATACTAGCAGAGCTACCCGGCTTCGCTCGTGTCAATAATAATGGTCCAGCCGGGTAAAATACATTAAAATGAAATAATACGGCAATGACAATAACTGAGATTGTTGTATTGCCGCCCACGAATCGTTAAAAGACCGATAAGAAATATAAGTAAAATAGTTTTAATTGCGCCCACTATTAACTATACCCTAATAACGTATATTCCAAACAAATGTCATAACATATATTAAAGTACAATTATTTGCTTAAAAAGCGTCATTTAAATAATAAAAAAAAACATAAAAAATATTAAAAACTTACATGTTTCGACTCTTTCATTGAGTCATCTTCAGAATATATATGAATATATATATATATATATATATATATATATATATAACTACAAACACAATGCCAATTGTGACATTATACTGATGATGGCAATGACCTAACCCATAAATTTTGCCTTTACTAAAATTTTTTTAACTTATGATTATCATACAATTTCGTTTTTCACTCTGTCGAATAGAAAAAGCTTCTGTCAAATGAAATTTATTTGAAAATTGTATCTCAATTTTTTCATGTGAATGGATTTTAAAGTAATTTTCAATCATGGATATTTTTCATTTGCATCCAGCCAGGGATAAGATTTCCGCATTTTTTCACGCCAGTATTTTGTTAGAGTAAATGATATTTGATTTAATCGGGACACTCTCTTGATTTAACAGAACAACATTTTCCTTAAGAATATACCGGTGTTCAAAAACGTGGAAATCTCATCCCTAATGCAGCCCAATTACGAAAGATACACCTGTTTGCCCTTAATGCAATATTATAAAGTAAAGACATTGATGAACTATGAGTAACTCTAGCATCATATGGTTGGTGGAAATAACCTAACCCAACCATAAATTTAACTTTTACTGCAATTTGACCTTTAAACATCGCACATTTGATTATTCCAAAATCTAATAGAATACAAAAAGTACTTTCAGTATTTTTTTTTTTTTTTTTTTTTTGAAAAGCTTATCTCAATTTACGGATTGTTTATACCATTTTAAATTAATTTTCAATCACGGATGTATTTTTAAATATACCTGTAACCCAATTCAGAATGATATATCCGTTTGCTATTAATGCAATATTATGAAGAAAAGACATATCTATGAGTAACGCCTAGCACCATATTGTTGGTGGCATCAACCTAACCGTACAATAACTCCTATAGTTCGCCTCCGTGCTACTCCGTTCACCGACTTCGGTTGAATCAGTACTTTTTATTTCGACTTATTTGGATACTTCATAAATTTATACAGAAATATATTGATTCAATTCTCTACTTATGCTTCTAAAGTGCTACAAATTTCCATGTTTGACTTTTAAATTAATTTACATACATCGACGTCGTATTGTTTTCACGCTGATTTTATTTTTTTGACTTCCACTTGTGGGTGCTAATATTCCCTTTCTGCAAAAAAAAAAAAAAAAGTGCATTATCCAATTGCGTGTTTTGAATTCAAATTCGATATTGAACGTTCATTTTCATTGGAATATTGTTAACTATTGAATAAAAACAGATAAAAGCGTCATTAAAAAGTACAATATGATAATGAATATCAAATATTGATACAGTTACATCGATTATAAAAATGGAAGAGCATAAAGGAAAATATGCATATATAAACAATAAGGGCTTATCATGTGAGTATGAGAAAAATATTATATGCATTTTATATTTTTATAACTATTAATGCTCAATTTCTATTTTGACTTTATGGCATTTGTATAAAATGTAGTATTTAAAATAATATATTGAGTAATTTTAACAATTGTTGTTGATTATGCATTTTTTATTTTCTCATGCTCATATTTTGTTTGCATGAATAACAACAGTTGCAGATACTTTTAGATTTCTTTGAAATTTATCACAGTTTTACAAATGCTATTTAAGAACTCAGATGTCAAACGATAGCATGATAAAATTACATTTTTCAGATATCCAAAATACTTATTTATTGTTCACTTTTTCTGGAATGAGTTTCACAAAGATCAAGGCAATCTATTTAAAAAAAAGAATTTAATTTAGAATAAGTATTTTATGGATCGCATTCTTTTATATTTTTTTTTATGTTTTTTTTTCTTCTTCTTCTTTAAAAAAAGTTTATGCCATTTCTCTCATTTTATTTAATAATTATATATTTTGTTTATTTTTTTAGTGCAATTCTTTTTGAAGTATTATAAATTGACAGTTATATATACATTTATTTATCTCATATTTTATATTATGTCTTTCATTCAAAAAATGTTCTACGTAAGTTGATAATGCATCTAAAATATTCCTGTTTCCAAGTAAACATTAAGACACGTTGTTGCCCGTTTCAAACCTTTTTACGGACAAGAAGTCTTATTTAAAAAAAAAAAAAAAGCAATATCTAGAGAGATAAAGATGAATACTGTTAATGATTAAAAATGTATTATTGACAATGTCTTCAGTTTGAGGTATATGAATATGTTTGAATCGAATCTCTGTTCCTATACTTTGAATGTTTCTCAGTTTGAAGGTAAGTTATGTTTTAAGGGGTTTGTACAGTACTATTAAGGAAGTATTTTCATCTGTGCTTAAAAGTAGCCATGATTTTACTTGAATAATTAAATCTATCTAGATAATGAATATGTTTAAAGTAGAGTGCACATTGATTATATCTATTCAAGTGAAACTATTTCTCACAGTGCATTATACTATAGCGAGAATATGAAATAATTTTTCTTGTCCTTTTATTATAGAAACAAAAAGAAAGAAGTTTCTTTTTAAAAAAAAATATAATATTTGTAAGTTTTGCATGCATGATTATTTTCCGCCAGTAACTATAGCCTTATAAGAACTTTCATTTTAGGTTATTTACGTAAACAAAAAATATTTTGATAATTTTCTTGATGCATTATAGTATTTCTTATGCATTTGATACAGAAGATAAACAATATGAATTGAGAAAAATTTGGGTCAACTGAATTGACCATTTTTCCACCTTTTAATTTAATTTTAAAACCTTTTTTATGCATATAATTTCAATGTTTGTTGTTCCTATGTGCAGTGACTAAAATTATTCCATTACAGATAGTGCATTTTCCCGATATTTAAATAACTATTTAGAAGTTTTTTTTACATACATTATAATTGTTTTAACTGTGGAGTATAATACTTATTAGTTTATGGCTATATCTTTAACATTTAAAATTTTTAATATTCATTTTTTAAAAAATCTCACATATGACTATTATTTATTATATTGCATTTAGATAGGTTCATATTTTTGGAATTATCAGATAGGGTACTCGTGTATTTGTTTTTGTATTTTAATAATTCAAGATATATTTTGGTTTTAATGGCTAAGAGAAAGCCACATAAATTTACACAAGAGCACTGTGCTCTATTTAATTTTCAGTTAAAACCTAATGCACAACAGGTAATGTTTTTAAAAACTAACATTGATTCTGGAACAATTGGTTTGGATTCTTATTCTTTTAAATTTCATGTTTAAGTAGTTTAAGTAAAACTATTAACATATATTCTAAAACTATTGTTACAGATGTTCAGGCATTAATTGACCTTATTTTAAATTAGGCTAATCCTGAACTCGTTCAGAAGTTTAATTCTTATCAAAAAGAAATTGAATTTAAATTTAATATTTTAAATGATTTGATGGGTAGTGTTAAATCCGAGTGGAATGTTTTACAAAAAGGTAATGACGACTTACAAAGAGTAAATAAGCTTTTATTTGAAAAGGTAAGGACGCTTACCTCGTCCAAACTGTCTATGCATAATGACATAGCTGTTCAATGCGACATTGATGGACCTAACTTGGATGAAACACTTAATATAATTAAAGTTAAAGATAAGAAATTTAATTCTAATGTTAAAGACTCGTCATCCAAAATTTTAGATAATGCTAAAACTCAAACAGACACAGATTCTGGTACAACTATTTCTGACTTCTCAAAAAATAAAAATGCTAATTTTATTTCAGTACCTGATTACATTTTAAAGTTTTGTGAGAACAAAACTCCAGAGAGGGATTTTTCTGACTGCACAAAAATAATTTTATTGGGTGTTGATGATAATATAGGTGTGTCAGATATTATTATGTCTATAAATGAAATGATTGACAACACCATTCCTTCCATTCACTTTGGAAGAGAACATAAATTAAGACAGGGTTTTAAATACAATTGGACTATTAGTGTTACATCATGGATTGCTAATTCCTTAATTCAACATGGTAAATTAAATATTAATTCTATTGATTACACTGTCAGACCATTTATTAATATAAAACATTGCTTCCATTGCCAACGGCTAGGCCATCTAGCAAAAGTTTGTGTATATGATTTGGCATGTGCTAATTATGGTGAATCTCACACTTCAGTTAATTGTAAAAATATTCCAAGATGCATTAACTGCATCGCACATAACCGTACTTACAAGAATTCTTTATACATAAATCACCCTGCTTTTTCTCCCTTTTGTGATACATTTAGATTTTATTTTAAGCAAAAACAAGTTTTTTCAACGTACAACATAACTTATACATACATCCTCCCTTCAGGCATGCTAGTGCAAGGTTAATTCTTATTTATTCATTGACACATTTTGTTACTTAACTTTATGCGATACATGGCTTTCTTTGCTCCCTTCTACAGTGAATGTTTACATTTTTCGCATACGTTTATTCATAAAATAAACATAAAGGATTAATGGAGTTTTTTTTTCTCATACAAATTTCTTACACAAATATAGTTGTTTTCTTAGGATATACAAATTTTGATTCATTCCTATTTAAAAAAATAATGTCAATTATTTCATGGTCTATGTTCTTCGTGCAATACTCATGTCTCGGATTTTCTTTCATTCAACTGTTTCAGGTCGACAGGAATAGATGAATGATTCCAAATTTCACATTTTTGATTTACTGTTAGTTTTCTTCTGGTGGTTAAGCCCTAATTGCCAGTAAGACTTCAGCGGTGGATCTCAAAATTTTTTCCTTTATTTTCTGTCTACTTTTCTTGGTTTGCTTTCTCATGTACATATTTTTAAAAAAATCACATATAGGTATACTTAGTTACCTTTTTATTATTTTAGATTACATTTTCATACTTACTTTGCATTGCGGTCACCATGATTTAAAACAAATTATTACGTCTTTTTGGTCATAACATGGAGTAGATATTCTGTTTCTTTGTAGGTCTTTCTGATCATCAATTGCACTTTCTTTTTACACGCAGTGTTTATGCGAATGTTCATTGGTTTACCAATATTACAATGTTGAGTTTTCTTACAAAGGTTTTTCTCTTTTGGTGTACTTCTGGATTTTCGCAAATGACCCACACTCACAAAAACTTCGCTTGGCATGCAGCAAATACAAAGTTTTTTTTTTTTTTACAAAAGGTTTCTACAATGGTTTCTACATCGTTTTACAGTGTTTTTTCTTACAAAGGTATATTTTTGTAGCATGCTATTCAGATGAACTTATTCACATACATATATAATTACATGTGCAGTTGTTTGGTTAGTGGTCCTCAGTACAGTTTTTTGGAACATTTTATGTCATTTGTTTAGAATATATTGGTCGTTTCTTTTAAATTTTTATTAGTTATGAATGTTTCAATACAATTGAGGTTGCTTCTTTCCCACTGGCACTAGTGTTGCCCATTATTCCGTGTTTTCCTGTTTACACATGCAAATTTCATTACATTTTTGGAATAATTCAGATAAATATAGACACTTTTCTGCATAACATATGTTGATGTATAGGTATGATTTACATTTGCTTTTTCAAATTTCTTTACTTTCAGATGGGTACGCATAATATACAGTAGTACCTCATGCCACATACACAACCATTAATAGTTTGTTTTTCAGTCAATGTATACTTATACACGTTCTATCTGTATTGTCATTATAACTAAGGAGCTTACTGCTTCTTTATTTAAAATTCTATCAAAGTTGAATTTTTTAATTACATCTGCCAAAATTCACACATTTTTTTCACCTTTAACGCAATACTCGTTCTCTTATAATTTGTACAAGGTATTTACACGTTTGCTCATGGCACTTTCAAAACAGCTTACAGTCCAGTCAATTTTATACACATCGGTAAACGGTGCACGCCAGTCAAGACGATAAAAAAAATTGCATACCTATCAGTGTTTTCATACTGCTTGCCAGTGAAGGTATATTGTCAATTTTTATAAGCAAAGACACTGTTATACTCCTGCTTTAATGGTTATTGCAAGTCTTTAATTGATGTTTATACCAAACGTGAATTCTATTGAGATTATTTATCGGTTTGCTTATTACTTTTTTCTTTTTTTCATGTATGTCTAGACTTTTTTTACACTTTCTACGTAAATGTTCAGCGTCTTCCATTTATCAGTAACTGTTTTCAGTAAAGATATTTTATGGGTGATACCGAATAATATTTTATATGGATTTTTTTCTTAGGTTACATCACAATACCGTTAGATAGTCAATATAATTCAATGTCTTCTCTAAATTGCAAATTTCATTTTCAAAATTTTAATGTTTTAGGTCTTAAAAATACATTTTAATAAATATACACACAACAACACAGTTTTCACGTGGAATTAAATGGCTTATGGCAGTGTTTAGCTATTTTTCATATCCTGATTATCTAGCATTTCTTGGACAGTCGTCTTATGTACACGTTTGTTTAAAATCAATGTTGTGAGATTTAAAAAAAAACAGGAAGATATAAATAGAAAAATATATGCGCTTTTAATCATTATTATGGACATTAGTTCAGAATCCTTGCTTATTTGAATTATGTTTTTGTTTATCTGTGTTTAATATTATGTGTTTAGTTGCATGATATTACTCGAGTATTTTATTATTATTATAGTATTGATCAATACACATATTTAATGTTTATTATGACAAATATTTTTGAATTTATTGCCAGTTCGCAACTGACCTGTGGACTTATGCCTAATGTTTGTTTTATTTGCATGTGCACATTTTTGATACAGGTCATCGTGTGAATATGATGAATTTAAAAGTGATCACAAATTTTATTGTAGTTGCTGCAGCTGTTTCTAAATAGAAACAATATAGGATGCCATCTGTATGACAAAACTTATGGTACCAATATATTTATATCATGATATACTTTTATTTTAGATGGTTGCCTACTTAGAGAGAAGTTCAATTTCTGTTACTTTAATTTGAACATATCTGATTTCGTTTACATGACTGCCCTATACATAATGTACTCCTAAGAGCATATGAAAATTGATGTCACGCCCTTTATGTACATTTTTCTCGTCGGTTGAAGGGGAGATATATGTGATGTGGAATCACATATATTTTTCTTAAATTAATCCTATCTCTAAATTTCAGTTAAAACTAATCTTTAATTACTTATTCATTTTATCCTAACCTTTATTTCAGTTCCCATTGTAACTTTCCTCCATAAGAAAAGAAAGAAAAAATATTTAACAGATGCCTTTATCACTAAAGAGGCTTTCGCATTGATAAAATTCATTTAGATGATTTTTCACGCTGACTAGATAAAAAATAGAATAAAGATCGACTTTGCTTTCGGTCAGTAGAAATAACTCTTTGATCTCTGCTTAATTTTTGAGTATAAGTTCCTTGTTATTTCATAAACATTTTCAGTAAATGCGGTCTGTATTGTCTTTCACGCTATGTTCTCAAAACTTTGCTCTTAACGTACGAATTGGTGTTCAAATTCTTTTTGGCTTATTTTTTAGGACTGCTATGCTGTTGGCCCTGCCACGTAATTCAAAATTCTCCTAGTTGTCCAAATCATAACAGATAAATTTTACTCATATGATATCATTCATTTTTCATGTGCTCTTTTCGCCAATTGTTTGATACCAATGTGTATATTACAGAATAATTGGCAATTGCTCCCTTGCACTTCATGAACTCAGTCATGTAAAAAAAAATCGTCTTTAGAAATTCTATCACGCACCATCCCTATCCCTTTCTATATGAAATGCTTCAATTTTATATATTTACTCCAAATAAACAGATTTCGTAAAAAAAACAATTTAAAAGGATTTATTTCTATTTTGATCACAGCCTACAGCTATTTTATAAAACTCCAGCGAATGTAAACAAACTGAACCTGTTAATCATTTACGATCTGCAAATATTTTAAAGTACGGATCTCTACTATAGGGGGGGGGGGGAGGTCAGAGATGATTAAGAAACATTTAAGACAGGAAATAACAGATTTTTTTTTAACAACTTCCGTAACTTTTTTTTTATTATTATTGAGAGGGATCTACCCTTATGAATCCCTCTTTTTCTTATGCCCTTAAAAAATATTCTCTGATTACTGGTTTATTTTATTGATTGCTGTATTATAAAATATACAAGGCTGTGTTGTAAAAAAATAATTTCATTAAAATATTGAAAATTGTGCTAACCACATAAAAGTAATTTAAAACTGTTATTTATTTATTTATTTATTTATTATTTTATTTTTTTTTAAATGGTGTTATTATATTCTGGCAATTGCAATTTAAATACGTATTAAATTTAATGGCAGATTTTCATTTAGGTCAAAAGATTTTTATGTATCGTGAACATTGCTGAAATAGCATTTTTAGCAATCTCCACATGGGATGTCCATTCCGTGAAATTGAGTAAGCGTTCCAGTAACGGACACGGGTCTTAAAACCTTAATAATAAATGAAATTTCTAAATGGCCATTAGTATATACTGTTCAAAGATTTCAATTACTACCAAAGCAGTGACTAAAATTTCGTCATATACATAATAAAATGTTATGCACGTAAATTTTAAATCGTTTTAAATCCAAGAATTATATATATATAAATTAAGTATTGAAAAATACTTTGCAATAAACAGAAAATTGCAAACTTCTCATAATACTATCAATTTTTCTAACACAAATTGTATTACGAAAATGTGATTTTAACCAGATAGTTCTAAAAAGGAAAACAAATGTGATTAAAATGCAATTTAAATGAACGATATTAACCAATTGATTAAAATTGTTGACATATTGTGATTTAGTTAAACAAAATATACATTAAATTTATTGAATTTATTAAGTTTATTGAACTGATAAAAGTTACACTGATGACATTTATTGCTTTTATAACATGTTTTATATGAAATTAACTAAAATAGTTTTAAAAGAAAGTAGGAAAATAATTTTTTCTTACCTATGTCTTATCGTCCTATATCTATATTCGTCATATCGATATTCTATATCGACCTCTTTAACTTCATTTTTAAAATCCAAATGGGGAAAGTTTTTCGATGAATTATTTCCGAATCCAGTACAATGATATTGGCGAGCTCTATTAACTAACGCCACTAACACTGTAATTTTTCGGACTGATATTTTATGTAAAATATCTCTTGGTCGCTATCCTGTACAACTTTTTTTTTTAAATTATGAAATTCCGTCTAAACTGTAGCCATTCATATCATAGCGACACAGCTACATTATTCTCCAGCAGCCGCCTCTATTTGAAAGAATAAATGCACTGTGTTTTCAGTTCTGGTCGTCGCAGACAATAATTTTCGGGCAGATGTTTCATATTGTTTATTTGTCCCCGTAGACTTGTAAGTTAAATGCGTAGTACATAGATTTTTGCGCATTTCATTTTTGCTCTAAATCAGTTTCAAAATAATTTAAGATAAAATGGGGTGTAAAGATTCTTTTTTGTGAATTATAAAAATGATATTAGTCATACATATGGTATATGAAATAAAACATTATATAATTTTTTAGCGTATATAAAATCAATTTAATGGGCAATAATGCAAGGCCTTTTTAAAGAAAAAGAATTATAGTTTGTATCACATGTAATAAATAGAAAATATGTTCTTAAAAAATAAAATTTTTATCATGGAAAAAAGGTTTTTCTTTATAATCATTTATTTTTTTCTATAATATCCTGTAGAATAAAACAGCAAGCAAAATAACTATTTTTAAAAACATTTCTGGGAAAAAATAAAAATATGAATAAATATGTCATACATTTTTCATATATTTTGTATATTTTATTATATATTGAAAAATTGTGGAATTTATTCAAAAAGTCAGAAACCAATAACAGCATTTATTTTAAAAGAGTCACTTAAACTAGTTAAATATTAAGAGAAAAGGAAAATAATATTGAAAGTATAAAAGTGACTTCATTTATTATAATAAAGTGCAGTACAAAATTAATCCGATCCAATCTCCAAAATGTACTAAGGCTTAAAATATTGTTAATCATTTTCAAAGAATTTGTAATTAATACTGTGATTTTAACACTCTGTGGCTATACAATATGAAGGTTTTTTTTGTTTGTTTTTTTTTGTCACATATGTGACGTGACGTGCGTTACATGCAGTGACATAACAGTGACGTCACAATTTTTTTAATTGCCAGAAAACTGCTTTTTACAGTAAATAACATGTTTTGAAGAATTTTTGTAATTTTTTTAAAGTTTTCTACGAAATTCACATTTCAGTCACAATTTGACATCACTGAATGGAGGCATTTTAGTCACAGACGTTTCGTGACTTCTGTGACTTACAGTGACGTCGCAATGACGTCATTGTGACCATTCATGCTATGAGGGGCATTTTCACCAACACTTAGATCAATTGATTTGGAATCATCTTTTCCTAAATATGAAAAAGCATAGTTATGTATTTAGAGCTCACATTTCCAGCCTACCAAAATTTGATGCCAAATTTATCAGGTTTGTTCGGCATGTACTGTAAAAATTCTACAGCATGTCTTTGACGGAAACAGCTGCTCATTCCCAGTAATGTTTTCTCCTGGTTTATAACACGTAAAACAGTTTTCTATAAATGTATTCCAGACATCTGATATACGAGCAAACTTATCATCTTTCAGTCTCTTATATCTTCAAATTTTTACGTCAAAAAGAATATATCTCACGATTTCTAGAAATCTCTTCCGGTACATTGTTGAAGGAAAAAATTTGTAACCCCAGGTCTTTGACCAAAGAGTGATTATGGAAACTCCTTTTGCGGTTAAAGCTCCTCGAACATAAAATATCGCAATAAAAGCATCAAGTTCATCAAAAGAAATGCTCCATTTATCATTATTTAGTTTCGATCTTGCTTCTACTTCCGTACTTTTCTTTATAGCATTCAAAATTTTATCATTTATGAAAATCTGCAGGAAATCATGGGATAGTTATTACTGACATTTCTTTTAGAGTAAGGTGTAGATCATGGCTTTTATTTTAGAACATTTCCAATAAGTCTTCGTTCAGAAGAAAATGAACACTTTGGCTCTATTTTCCATATGGTTCCATCTTTCGATTCTTCCAAATATCTTTGAAGAGGTAATTCATTTTTGTATTTACTTCTTTTTTTGTTCTTCCCGTTATTTTGTATTTTCTTCATAACACTTTTGTGAATTGAGGCGTTTCACCACTTCCTCCTCAGCCTTTACTTGAAATATTTTCATTTATCTCACTGTCACTTGAACTGGATTCAGATGATGAGATTTTATTAGCATTTTCATTAATGTTTCATAATTTAAGTAAAAATTCTCATCATCATCTGATGTAATTTCGTCGCAAGTCTCATTTTCAGATAGTTCATTTAACAATTTTATAATTTCCTCATTAGAAAGACCTTTACGACGGGAAGTCATTGTTATACGTGTGCGAAACTCGAATGTTACTAACAGACCGGGGTTTTTTGCGCACCTTTAGTTTACACTTGCTAAATAGTATTTTTACTTAGTTTTAAATAATTCTGTTACTGAAGAATGTAAAGTTGAAAACATAGTTGAAATAAAAGAATGCTGTTATCTTGTTTCGGTCAGCGATGACCCGCCATGATAATTCTAGGTATACAGGCCTGCAAAAAAGATAAGTGCTCATTTGATTTCAATTAAACTTGTGTTTAGACATTATAGTGAATATTTAGGATAAGTCAAACAATTTCAAAAATTTATTTTGAAAAATAACATTGATGCGAGCGGAAAACCACGCCTTGGGTCGCGGTAGTACTAGTGTTCATCTACATTCAAGTTTGTGAATGTATTGTGCCCGTATGCAAGTAATTAATTGAGAAGTTTAGGGAAAGCATACACAAACTGCTAAATGTAACTCAAAGAAATTACTAAACATTTTCATAATTTGATAGTCTCAAAAAAAAACAAATCATATTTTTTTGTCACTATTAAATCCAAATCCATAAACAACTATGTATCTAATAAAAATAACATAATTATGACTGTCTCTTTCAGTAAACATGCATTAGAAAATAATGATTTTAAGTTTTCCCATATAAAGTGAAAATGATTTAGCACAAGATTTTACAAACGAAATAGATTTATGTTCTTTTTCTTTCAGTAATTCTTTTAGAGAAGAAACGACTGAATTCTCAGAAGATTTCCGATTTCTAGAAATTGATGCCAAATATCTTTTATTTGCAAAATGGATAACTAGAGAAAGAGAAAAAAATATTGAATTAGAAGAACTCAAATATATTTATTAATAAAGTAAATATATAAGAAAGATTAATTTAATGTATTTTAATATTCTTATGATTTATAGCATCACAGTATATTTATTTCATTATCAAAATAAAGTGCTGTTGACAATATAATTAAAATACTTTAGTTTTTTCTTTTGAATATTTTGGACTAGAACTTCAACTAAATCTATTTTTAACACTTAGCACCTTAATTGAAAAGTGATAATGAATTCGGTTTGCCTGTCTGTTAGTACGTCTGTCTTCCTATCTCTGTAAATTCTCCCGTAATTGTACACGAATTTCCATGAAATTGTTTTTTTTTTAATTGGTGTTTACTAGTACGTGTTCTCTACTGAAAGCTAAATGCGTAGCCTTTACAATTAGTTTAGAGGGACAATCAAGAGTACCGTTATATACGGCCTGTGGGGAAAAATAGAGTATATTTTAATAAGGTTGCGTCATTTAAAACATATTGAAATTGGTATATATGACTGGTGTGCAAAACAAAATGTAAACTAGTTGTAGAATACAGTGTGCATAGTATTTATCGTTCACTTACAGGGGCACACAAAAGAATTCGGTTGCACTACTGTCTATGAACAATAGTTGCTGAAACTGCATTTTTAATTGTCCTAAGCGCACTTAAATATAACTAATTTTTTGCATTTTATTTGTTGTATATGAATTCTGTAGATCATATACAGGGGTTTACAAAATATATCAAGTACATTTTCGTTTCTTCACGGAAATTATTAATGGAGAATTTTCAACTGCATTATGCTTTTCCTAAATAAACTATATTTTAGCATACTATATAGCATATTTACAAACCTATAAGGCATATACAAGTGTGCAGAAAAATTTGGATATTCTTCAAATAAGTGGTAGTAATTGAAAAATTGCATTTAAATTTTTAATGTGTTATGCGCTCTCCAAATTGTTAAATTATTCATAATCATTCATTTTATTAAATATTGATTTTATTTATTTATTTATTTTTTACAGTTTTCTGAATGTGTTTCATAAATGATGTCTTACGAATATTTTTTCGATCTTGTTTCTTTTTGCATATTTTATTTCTTGGAAGCATCAAATATATACATATAAAAACAAATTATGCAATTCATAAATTTCCAAAGGTTACATTATTTTAAGTGTCAATTTTCAAATATTATTAAATCAGAAATATTAATACATTTTGCATTGTTTAATCACCGAAATCTGAGATTAAATAATGCAGAAAATTCAATGAAATTTTAGTGCTAACAAAATTGTGTCAAACAGCAGCTACGCCTTTGACAGTTGTGCATTGATTTATTGCGTTTGCCGAGTTTTGGTGTCATTTTTTTGCTGATTTAATATTTGTTTTTTTTTATATCAAGAACGTTTATTCTCCCATGTAGTATATTACCATTAAAAATATACAAAATGTCAAACATTAAAACATCAAAGTTTTAATTTAAATGTGTAACTAGATATCACTCTTATAATATTGAGTTACTTTTTATACAACTCCAGTCACTACATTTATGCAGAAAAACTTCTGAGATTTTGGAAAGTATTGAGAAATGTTTATGTCATTAAAAATAAATTTAGACACTGAATAATAATGCATTTTTTAACAATACATTTTTAGTAATATTGGTGAGTATATATTGCATGTCGAAATCATGAAAAATCATGTATTAGAGAGAGGCTAATTAGTTGTAATATAAACAGTCTATATTTATCATAAATGAGTAAAAACATACAAAATGAGATATAATTAATATTAAAACATTTCCTCATTCTTAAAACGGTTAAAAATGGTCATGATTCATTTACTCAATAAACTTTATTTTTCAGATTGGAGATTTTAATTGTATTTATGATTTTAGAATGTGAAATAACCTTTTTTCTTATTGAAATGCCTCACAGAGGCTCTCTGTATATGTCTAAATATAAGTAACTAAAATTTAAGTCATTTGTAGGTAATTAATTAAAAATAATAATTTTCAATTCTCTAGAATTTAAATTGAATTCATATTTAAAAGCTTGTATTATGAAATAAATAAAAAAATAGTAAGTTTATTTTGTCTGTGTAAAAATATTATTGGGTAAGAATTCTAAAGCTGCATGAAAAAACGGAACCCCCATGTAGCATTTAGAATACTGTGAATTATTTGCTATTTTAAATGCTTAAATTTTAGTTTTCCGATAAACCTTTAAATTTTTTTTAACACAATTAGCATACTGATATCAATTAATACTATACACATTTGCTGTAATTTAAATAAAAATTCTTTGCTAGGTTAAAAAGTCAAATTCAATGGTATATTGCACAGATTAAAACTCACGGAAATCTGGAAAGTATAGCATGATTCATGAAGTTGCTACCAATGTACATAAAATTTTTCAACAATAATTATAAAAGTTAAAATATTTTTTAAAGACATTTTTTATAGCATTCAATGATCATATTGAACATCACGCTTAATTTTTTAAAAATTGTGTATGCTTTCAAAGCTTAGTAGAAATTGCAAGCAAGTGAATTTATTAAAAAACACAATTTTTGATATGTCTCTTTTTTTTAAATTAGCCATAACGAAGAATAAAAGAAAACATCATTTAAACTATCTTTTCCTGATTTCTAAATTGATTTATCTACATATAATCATAAATTAATAAATATTAAATTATTAATTGATAATATATATATATATATATATATATATATATATATATATATATATATATATATATATATATATATATATATATATATATATATATATATATATCTGTGGCGGGATAAATGCAAAATGCCTTAAAATGTATGAATTGATTTACACTTAAGTTCTAAAAATAGTAAACATTTGTATTCTCATCAGAAACCCATCTGTGAACATATATTTTATATATATATATATATATATATAATTCTAGCATATCAGGAAGTGGCTTAACTTTATTTATATGTAATCCTCTTTAATTCCAGTGATATAAATCATTAGAGTGTAACTTATTTTTTTAAGTAAAGATTGGGTTGTGCTGGCGTTTGCCCAACTAACCATGATAACGTATGTTTTTAAGAACTTATCTTGTCACTTCAAGACATCACTAAGTTAAATGTACATTTGTCGAAAAGAAATACAAAAGCCAGAGAAAATTTTAAATCCACATAAATCTTTACAAAATGGTAAAATAAGTGCGTCTAACGAAACGTATGTCGGAAAATTCAGAAGAATTACTTTTTAATTCACAAATTTTACACAATGTTTTCCTACATTAAAACACAGAGTAAATGCAAATTAGATGGCAAATTCATAAATGAAAAACCTTACAAAAGTTGCGGCATTTCAGTGGCAGAATAGCAGTATTTTGTCATAAGTTGGAGCATACATTCCAGCGTTTATGACTCCAATTCCTGAAATATATCCACGAATCAGCATTGCATTTGGTTTGATTCACATGAATGTTTTCGAAAACACAGGGTAAGAAGTTATTTACAGATCGGTTCATTTATGGAGTAAAGAAAACGTGAGAAGACAATTGATAAATTCAAAAGATGCAAATTCTGTAGTTGGTAATATATTTTAACCATGTGTACTCTCATGTTTTGCTATATAAATATGCATTACAAACCATTATTAATATAAAACAGATTTATAAACATCATGTAAATGTAGTTGCCTCTCGACATAAAATGTATGCCTTGTGTGTATAAAATCCAATGAAACGATTTTATGCAACGAATTTATGAAACTAATGAATACATAAAAGAAATTTATGAAGCTTTTAATTTTCGGTTATTAGTAAAATATATACAGAGAGACATATAGATAACAGACAGACAGCATTAAGTAGAGTGGCCACATGTAAATAGAAGAAAGCAGATAGAAATAGAGAGACAACAAACAGATAGCATATAGCAAACAAACAGCAGACATACAGACTACAGCCAAAGAGCCTATTTACTGATAAACATCCAACAAACAGACAGAAGACACACAAAAAACAGAAAGACTACACTCAAATGACAGACAGAAGAGCATCAACTAGCAGACAGCAGGTAGTATACATACATTCAGACAAATAGTTAACACATAGACAGACACGCAGAGAGCAATCAGGCAGCAGAAAGAAAGACAATCGAAAAATAGCAGATAGACAGCTGACAAATAGACTTAAGAAAGACAGAGAACCGACATTTATCAGATAGAGAGCGGTAGCCAGACACCAAACAGACAACAGACTGGCAGTAAACAGACAGAAAGCTGAAAGAAGACAGTAAACAGATAAACACCAGATAGAAATTCAACAGAGTGTAGACAGACAGTGAATAGAGAGAATATACACAATCAGACAGCAGATAGATAGATAGCAGTCAACAGACAGACAAAAGTCAATAGATAGCAAACAGACAGACAGCAGTAAAAAAACAGTCAGAAGTCAACAAAGTGACATAGGGCAACCGACAGACAGCAAAAAAACAGCAAACAGATATTTAGCCAATTTGAAGCCGACAGATGGTAGACAGGCTGTAGTCAGATAGAGTAGATAGGCCTAGTATGATATATAATAAGAAGACATTTGAGAGACATTAGCATCGACAGATAGTAGGCAGTCAGTTGACAGGCATTAGCCGGACAGACAGAAGATAATGAGAGAGAAATACACGTAGAGATACATACAGACGAAGACATACAGATACAGAAAAAATAATTTCCCGGAGTACGCAGCACGAAGAGTGCAATGGTAAAAGCCTAAAAGTCTCTACGTATATAATTTTAACTCATATAACTATTCAAATGGAGAGTATTAAATTAAATTGTTTCATTCAATTGTTTTATCCGATGAAATCTCAAGTTGTTTTATCACATCCCATATATTGATAAGAAATATGCAATAGAACTTCATCAAGAAGTACTAAAATATGAAAGTAGTGAAACTTTTATCTACATAACTTTAATTTCGAAGCAAAAACTTATTTGTGTAATCAGAATATAATTTGTACTTGAAAATGGAGAGCTTTATATAATTTAATATAAAAAATAATTAATGAAATAAAACATTCTGGGAAGTAACAATACTGACTCGCGCATTCTAATAACCTATTTATGATATGTTACTAATATTACTTATTTTAACATGTGTATATTAGCAATTTACATAGTGTGTTCACTTAGCAATATTTTTTTCAACTTTAACGAGCATTTGTCTTTCACACGAAGATTTAAACAAACTGATAAGAGTTTATATCTTTTCCATTTTATACATTTATTTGTACGCATAAATAAATAATAAACATTTCGAAATATGACTTTGCTGAAATTTATAACCGTTATATTTTTAAATATCTTAAAAAAGGACAAAAAAAGCAAAGCATTTAAAAAAAGCAATTGAAACTGTTGGTTAGACTATCATATAGACATTCCGAAAGTATATATTCACATTAAAATATGAAAATCAATTCGAACTTTTAGTATTGGAATTTGAATTACTTCCCTTCATACGTAAGTCGAAATGTATATATATATGTAAGAATATAAACAAATAAATCTATACAAAACAATACATAAATCTAAATACATATGTATGCTCATATATGTATTTTTCTTAATCACATTCTTTGTGAATAGATAAATAAATTGATGTTTATTGATTTTAAATTCATGCAGCAAAAGTAATACTGATACGCAAATCGGAATATATATATATATATTGAATTTTTTCCATTTAAAAATATATTTGTCTCTTTCTAGGCATACTTCCCAAATTATCCTTAGCAAATCATAAATCATGTTCGTTAAATAAAGAGAAAACCGATTTACTGTTAAACTCCTAAGTGCTTGAAATAACACTCATCATATCTAATCTAGTGCAAAAGCCTTAAAGCTGTTAAATGCGTTGTTTAAATCTTCTTGGCTAATATTTTGTGTTCCCACGATGAACAAATAGAGAAATTAAGTGTTTCTCACATTTTTATTTCTATTTTTTCAGACATAAACATAATAAACTAAAAATTTTCTTTTGAACTTTATCCAGTGGAAGATGATGCATTTTTCGCTTTTATCCAAATGATAGAAAAATTAAAGAATTGTTTTTATGAATAAAAGTAAATGTGTACATAAAACATTATTATTACTAAAAGATAAAATAAAAAATCCTAAGCATACCTAACAAAAAGCATTATATGAGAATTGTCGTAGAAGAAGTTATAACATATTAGGAAATAGTACATTATAATTTAATTTATATTCATTTGTTTAAAATAATCTGTGTTACGCTAAACAAAATTTATTTAATTAAAAAGGAATAAATATTATTGATTCATAAATCACATTCTATTTACTATCTGTTCAGTATAATAATATTCAATATGCACAGCTATAAATATTTAGCTACTTCAAGAGCTATTTATATATTTAAAAAAAAATAATATTTTGATGAAACATCCATTTTATATGAAGGATCACTGGGATAAAAACATTATAGTTATCGATAGTCATAAGGTCTAGTTTACTAATCCATCGTTCCTTCTCTTGCAATAATCGACTTTCATTGTATTCCGCACTTTATACCAATCATGAACTGTGTTTATCTCTATTAAATTTACCTAACAATAACAAATTTCTTAAGCGCACAAATGATATTTTAATCTCAAATTTTACAGTAAACCACTATCAGAATATTTCCACATAAACTTAATATTTGTTAAATTTCGAATGTGACGCTCTCTAAAAATAAATGTTGTACATCTGTTTTTTACAATTTAAACTCAGAATAACGAATTATGCAACTTAAAGTATTTTTAAAGCGTTTTTAAAGACATGTAAAAAGACACTATACGACATAATTATTTTGACAGATTTATAACGAAAAAATATATCATATTGTACAGTACTATATTACAGGAAGTAAATATTGTCAGACATATAGGAAAAATAAAAGGCCATTGTCTTACAATCACAACATTGTTTCAGAAATGATGAGAGAAAAAATTATGTGCTTGGATAGAGCACAAGTACCTCAAGTAATAAGTACACTGGTAAAAATTTCTGTAAAAACACAGAAAAAAAGAGACTCTGCAAATTTACACTAGTTCTTGGTTAAATGTATTCGATAAAGTTTTTCGGTCGAAACTCTTTGTAAATTTTCACTAGTTCTCGGTTAAATGCATTCCATTGAGTTTCGCGGTCAAGACTATTATGTAAATTTACAAAAGTTCTCGGTTAAATGCATTCGATTGAGTTTCTCGGTCAAACTCTATGTAAATTTACACTAGTTCTCGGTTAAATGATTCGTTTGAGTTTCTCGGTCATCCTTTCACAGACATTTCTCTTATCTTGTATCTAATCCCCTGTAGGGATTTCCATGTATTTCAATCAAATTTAGATAAGGTTAAATGAAACATTTTCAACTGCAAAAGCCTTTCCATTTACAGAGGGGATCATAATACATTTAAATACACTGTTTTTATAACAATTGTGATATAAACATAAAAGTATATATGGTTAATTAAGCTGATTATTTTTGTAAATATTTTACAAAAGAAAATTATAACTACCGATATATTTAACCATTAATAATGAAAAAATATACCTAAATTTCACATTATTATTATTATTTAAAAATCCCAGTATGTCTTCGTATATTAAAGAAGAACATTATTGAGAAGAAGCAATTTCTTCATAAATAATTCCATAAATAAAGGATGAAAAAATTAAATTTGATTTTATAAAATAATAGGTATTATGTATCGTTCCAAACTGAAATAAAATAAACCGTTTAAAAATATTTCTAACGAATATACTTGTTTATTGTTATTAACACATACATCTAACTTATGTGCTTGACATCTAGGTCCGCTTATAAGTCATCGTCAATATACAGGGACGAGATAGCACAATGAAATTTACAACACAGAGAGATTGCATACGGGAGCTCCACAAGGAGTGTGCAATGGAGCCAGCGAGAGTCGAACTAACAGACCTCTGCCGCTCTCAATGCTTGGCGGCTGGCAGCGCGGTGTCCTAACCGCTCGGCCACCGAAGCCCCGCGAATATACTTGAAGCGAAATCTTTGAAAAGCATAAATACAAGAGATTTTTCCCCGCTTCATTATAAAAGATATCTGTTGTACACTACATCAACAGCTCCTATGGCGCACTCAGTGAGGTGTTTTTCTCCTACTCGGCGGTCTGAGGTTCAACCCCCATGCCGGCTAGAAACAAATTGTGGAAAAAATTTAATTAAATGGTGCAACAATTCAAATTTCCTCGGAAATTTCTGATGCTTCGAAGATCTAAAATTCGCTAATTTCAAAATGTGAGTTAAGTTATTTTCATTAAAAATAAATTGATTTACAGAATCTTGTGTATTTTTAACGATGATAATTTACGGAGTCTTATGTATTTTTAACGATGTCAATTAATTTACTGTAAATTTACTGAATAACTTCCCTGTTATAACAGAATCTTTGTTTTTCTAATCTTTGTAATTTGACATAAGATTAAGATAATGGATTACCAGTAGATTCTTTGTAATTTCACAGAAAAACATTTTCACAGTGTAAAATATATTAAGCCTCAATATGAAATGATAAACCTGAACAGAAAAAAATAATCTCTAGTGAGAATTCTTAACTATTTTTCTTATTATATGTACAGTTGGCGTCAGCAAACAAAAATTTCCTTATTAATAATTCTTTTTTTCTGCCTCCATTACTGAACAAAGATTTTATACTGCATATGCGTGTGTGTTTGCTTGTCTTTCAATTTTTAGGCATAACGATCGAAAGAGATCTTCGAATTTTGTAATAAATATTGTATGACATACAGGAAAAATAAATAACCGTTTTCTTACAATCACGACATTGTTTCAGAGATTATGATAGAGAAAATTATTTGCTTGGATAGAGCACAAATAGCTCAAGTAATAAGTAAAATAGATCAACCCTCAATATGAAATGATAAACTTGAACAGAAAAAAAATCTCTAGCGAGATATCTTAACTATTTCACTTCTTATATGTATACTTGGGGTTAGCTAAAAAAATCCTCATTAAGAGTTATTTTTTTCTGTCTACATTAATGAACGAAGATTTTAGACGGCTTATACGTGCGTGTTCGCTTGTTTTTCAATTTCTAGGGATAACGATCGAAAGAGGACTGACTTTAAATATTGTAAAAAAATATTGTCAAATATTAGAATGGAAAAAACACCGTTTTATTACAATCACAAAATTGTTTCACAGATTATGACAGAGAAAAATATTTGCTTGGATAGAGCAGACGCACCTCAAGTAATAAGTAAAATATATTAAGCCTTATATGAAATGATAAACTTGAACAGAAAAAAAAAATCTTTAGCGAGACTTCTTAACTATTTTTCTTCTTCTTTGTATACTTGTGGTTAACTAAAAAAAAATCCTCACTAAGATTTCTTTTTTTCTGTCTACATTAATGAACGACAATTTTAAACGGCTTATACATGTGTGTTCGCTTGTTTTTCAATTTCTAGGGGTAACGATCGAAAGAGGACTTTAAATATTGTAAAAAATATTGTCAGATATTATAATGGAAAAAACACCGTTTTCTTACAATCACAAAATTGTTTCACAGATTATGATAGAGAAAACTATTTGCTTGGCTAGAACACGAGTACCTCGAGTGATAAATAAAACAGATTAAGCCTCAATATGAAATGAGAAACTTGAATAGAAAAAAATCTCTAGCGAGACTTCTTAATTATTTTACATCTTATAATTATACATGGCGTCAGCTAAAAAAAAATCCTCATTAAATTTCTTCTTTTCTGTCTGCATTAATGAATGAAGATTTTACACTGTATATGAGTATGCGTTTTTGTTTTGTTTTAAGAAGCTTTCATTACAAAAAGAAAAAAAAAGAAAAGTGCCTATTTAAACTGATGGCATTGAGCTCGCAGGCTATTCATACTAATTGTATATTATACTCTTATTTTAAAGAGTAATGCCCCTTGAAAAATAAATTAAGGGGGGAGGGATTCCCCGCCCCCGTTGCCCTCTTTATACATAACCAATGAGTCTCCAAATGTCATCAGGGAAGCACCTTATCGAAATAAACAGGTATACCAAATTTGGAGCAAATCAGAGTGAAAAACCATTTATCTAAATTAAGGGGGGTTTAGCCCCGTTCCCCCTTTATATTTAACCAATGAACTTCCAAATCTAATCAGGAAAGCGCCTTACCAGAATAAGCCGGTATACCAAATTTGAACCATATCGAATAGAAAAAACACATTTTTCTAAATTAAGGGTGATATTAGCCCCCCGTTCACCCCGTTAGACTTAAACAATGAACCTTTAAATCTAATAAGGGAAGCGTCTTATCAGAATTAACCAGTATACTAAATATGAAGAAAATCTGATAATTCTGCATGGAAAACCCATTTATCTAGCTAAGGGGGATTAGCCCCCGTTCCTACTTTATACTTAATCAATGAACCCCCCAAAACTAATCAGGGACGCGTCTTATCAGAATGAACCTAGAAAAAAATTTGAAGCAAATCAGATATTTCTATCAAGTGTTATCGCGCCACGTAGATACATACGTACATACATACATATATACATAAATATAGAACCGGTGGGCACATTGGCTCTCAGGCCATATAATATACATACATACATATATATAAACCAATATATATAGATAGATATGTGTATATATATAGCTGGTTTTTGTCATGGGATAAATATCGTATTTATAAACCAATTCTGATGAAATTACTTTTATGCATAGTACATACCAATGTCTCGATCGAGTTCGTTGGCCATTAAAAAAATTTAATGCCGCGCAATGCTTAAATATTATTAACATCCGTTAGCTTCAAATTCTCGCGAAGCTTGCCGACAGTTGGCAAAACATCGCCAAATTCGGCGATAAAAATTTAGTAACCATAAATGAAGCCAACTTGGCTTTAACTTACTAAATTGGCGCAATTCTCATTTAAATTCAGTATTGACGAACATTCTCTTATCGGGCTTGTCGCGTTTTAGCTTCTTAAAATTTTGAGTAAAATTAACTTCCAGTAAAATTTGCGAAGTTTTAAAACCAAGAAATATGAAAGCTACATTTTCCTCCCGGCAAATACCGTAAGAAATTTTTCAATTTCTAGATATATAGATCGAAAGTAGAGGACTTCAAATTTTGTTCCGGATTGAAGAAGACTGTTCACATGCACTTGAGACATAGATTTTCAAATTTTCAATGGGATGTTTATATATATATATATATATATATATATATATATATATATATTTAACGGAACAAATTCGCGTATTTTCTAGATCTCTCAAGAGACCGCTAATTTTGAAACACCCATAAAATCAATCAACATTTAATCTTTTACCTCAATATAGCAAGTTTTGTCCTCTTACAATAAAGTTTTTCCGGAATTCGTACCGTAATTTTTATAGATTTTGTTAAAGCCTCCATTTCGAGTAAATGAATAGTTGGTTTTTCAAACAGTTCCTATTTGATACCTTTTCAATCGAATGCTTTATTTTAAAACATTTTAAAACAAATTACAACATAATTTTAAAACAAAATAAGTGACACTTTAATAGTTCTTAAATATTGGATATTTTTAAAGAAAGAGTTTTAAAATATTTTTTCTCAAAATGTGATTTCGGGCATTGCAAGCAATGTAGCTAAAGAACTTTTCGATATTTTTTCATGAAATGTGCAGCATATATAATGTTTAAATGTTAAAATGTTATAAATTTTAATCTTTTTTTTTGTTGTTGTTGTTGAAAGCAAGTTTTTCCTTGGAGTTACATTTCTTTAACATTTAAAAATGTCATATGAGCATGATACAGTCATGTTTCTAAAATATAAAAATGCTACAAATAAACACTTTTTTTAGGTTCAGTGTAAGTACAAAGGTTTCAAGTATAATTTTATAGCAAAAAAATTTTTTTTTTACACGCGAAAAGTAATTTGTAATCATACACGCGACCTGTAATTCTATTTTTTTTTACTTTAAAAACTCGTATAACAAACAACTTTCCCCATTATGATCTGAAAAAATATGAGATGAAAGAAAAAAACATATATCTTATAACATTTTCAAAAACTGTGTTTTTGTACTGTGTACTTTTTAAGATATAAATTGAAAAAAATATTTTTTTTCAACATTTTTAAAGTCCTATGATCCCTAAAAAAGTAAGGCTATCGATTGTTTCCGTTAAACAAAGTAAAAAAAGAAAGGAAAATGTTTAAGGGCTAGTTTTCTAAACAACCCCATTATATATAAAAAAAAAAACATAAACAAGACGACGCTGGTGACATTTTTTATCATGAATTATTTATTATTGGACGTCTAGAAGCCGAGGAGGTTCTCTTGAAAAAAATATTGAGATATTTTTAAATCAAATCAGAGGAACGGTAAGTTTGTTTTACCCTGGTCGTGACTAGAGTGCATTTTTATCCTCAGCCTGGAAAAAAGTTTTTTTCAGATTTTTTGATAATTCTAGATGTGCAATTCTCTCCCCGGAATTCAACATTCCGCCCTGTGCTATAGAGATCCCCCCCCCACACACACACACACACCTGGAGAAATCTGTATAAATTATATTCTGATATTAGACATATTTCAGTTATTATCCCGCGTCCAGGTTACGGGGATTACCGGACGCGTCAGCGAGATAAAATACATAATGTTGCATCTAGGAAAGACATAAGGTGTGCTGGGGTAATTAACACCTCGTTAAGGTTTATACCAATTTTTACGGCTTAGGATTATTTTTTTTTTCCAAACAAACATAGGATTTGATACAACAAATTATTTACTATTTATACAAGAAAGAATATTTTAGCAGAAATGTATTCATAAAATGTAGTAGCGTGATTTCTTGGCCAATGCTATTTGATATTTAACACATGCAAACAAAACTGTAAAATAAGATGGAATAATGGCGTGTAAATTGTCCAATTCTAAAGAAACAAACTCTACAGTTAAATTGCTCTTACTTACCATTAATTACAATACCAGGATGCAGAAATAATCATTTCATATTTTATTCTTCTGACATGAAAAAATTAGCAGCATTTATAGCAGCACACATTTCTCTTTATCCTGTTTGGTTTTCAACAATGGCAATAATGCTGTCTCGCACATAAAAAAATACATCTTCGAATGTACTTCTGCATCTGAAAATATCAACCGGGGTGACGCAGTGGATGGCGTTATTACGCTGGTATACTTATTGTACACTAGCAGCCCACTCCAGCTTCGCACGGTTTCCATCAAGTTTTAAAGATAGAATCTTTTCATAAGGAAGTATAGTAATTCAGTTTTAAGAAAGTACTGTTTTAGACCGGGAAGCGGCTGCACAAACCACCACCTCATCATGATGTCGGCCAAAATTACAGGATTAGTTAAAACTTGATTCGCATAGTAAAATACAAGTGGTCTGCCAAGTCATATCTTGGTGGAAACTACATGCATCCCGATTTTAGTGGTTAACTGTTAGTTTTACCATACCGATTTCCAGTTGCCAGTCCTCCTTGTTTTCATACCTTTGGATGCATGAAAGAACGATGATAAACCTACAGGTCAATCATTAAAATTATGTCTAGACGTAGTTTACACCAAGATATGAGGTGGCAGGCTAGTTGTACTTTAATACGTTGAGTACCACGGTAACGGACACTGAAGCTGAAATATTTACAATGTTTTAAGTAATTTTTAAAAATGTTTAATCCTGTAATAAATAAATGATAAGTAATATTTAAATACATTTTCAGTAATTACTTTATATATATATATATATATATATATATATATATAGTTTTATATCATATTTTAGACCATCAGTCATCGGAGAATGAAGCATTCTTATTCTAAACGAAAAGTTCAGTGTCAGCCACCGGTTACTGATGTGGCGCTTAACGTGTTATATGTGAATCGACGTCTGTTTAACTCTGAAATTTCAGTCGCCAACTTGATGAAGTTATGGTTCCGAACAGGTTTCAAAACTGAAAGAATCTTCTAAAAAAAGTCTGCAATCGAAATTGAAAAAGTAAAAAACAGCCTTTTTACAGATCGATCTCAGCTATTCAATGCAAAAAAAATTTCATTTCAAAATACCGAAATGCAACCGAGATATCTTTATAAATTTCTTCCATAGGATTAGCATTAGCGAACGGGTCTTTTCACTTGACTGAAGTAGACTCTTATTCTGAACAATCGCGAAAATGATACGACAACCAAAAGAAAATTTTTATTTTTATTGGATTATTTATGTAATGTTATTATTATATGTTTTTTTATTTCATTGTTATATGTATTTATTTCTGCAAATATTAAATTCCTTCTCATTTTATGCATTAGATGTAAACATTGAACTAATTTCTTGTGCTTCTTACACATGAATAGTTATTTCATAAAGATATGTAACAATCTCGTAAAATTTTTAAATATAAATAAATGTTACTAAAAAATGCCTTTTAACTAAAAAAAAAAAAAATGTACATTTTGTCTGTCTCACGTAATCCCTTTAAAAAGAAGTATCGTTTTTAACATAATAGCTACGTTATTAATTTACTGTAAATAACAAAATTCAAAAGTGACAAAAACATATATTTTATTTTATATTTTTATAAAATTTCTTTATAAACAATATTAATGGATTTCCCTCTAGGAGTCAATACAAACAAATTTTGTTGGGAAGTAGCACGTGATAGCGCAACATACAGATGCCCATGTGAAAAACACTGAACAGTTAAGTCTATCCCAGCCACATTGAGAGTTTGACCCTGAGCTTTATTAATTGTCATTGAAAAGCATACTTTTACTGGGAACTGGAGCCTTTTAAACTGAAATGGAAGCTCTGATGGTATCATTGGGATTCGCGGTACGAAAACAGTTTCTCCATTTCCACAGCCAGTTAAAATAGTACTCTCAATTAAAAAGCTTTTGAGTTCCATAATTAGCAACCGTGTTCCATTGCATAGCTTCGGCGGGTTCAAATTCCGTAGTAATATTATGGGAATGCCTACTTTCAACATTAATTTATGTGGTGGAACCCCGGGGGGGGAGGGGGTTAAAGAATTTAAAAATTATATTGGGTAATGTACTGCTTCTTCACTTTGCAGTATTGTGTCTATTGAATAATAGACTCTTGTTTGCCCATCAAGTTTAGAGATTATTAAATTATTAACTTCATCAACTTGTTCATTACTAGGTGATAATATTGATCTCTCTTTGAACAAATTTAACGACTTAATGCTACTATTCTTTATATCTGGGTAAACGTTATCTATCAATTCTTCGACATTATTTACTAAAACACATAAATTGCTATTGTAAAGCTCAATTTCTCCATTAATCGCTTGTAACTGCCCATTGCCTATTTTGAGCAACAAATAAGCTAAAACTGTATTCTCTGTTTCAGAAAAAAGAACTCTGATGTTGGTTTTTAGTTGTAATACAGTTATTTTGGGCCAAATATAAGATCTTTTTAAGGATGCATTCATTTCGTCACCTCTAGTTCCTCTCGTCACAACTGGCAAGATTTGTCGAAAGTCACCCGAAAATAAAATTAAATAGCCGCCAAATGGTGCATCCATGCTGCGCAAATCTTGTATAGTTCTATCGAGTGTTTCAACAGATGTTTTGTGTATCATGGAGGCCTCGTCCCAAACTATTAAAGAACAATATCGTATCAGTTTTGCGATATTACTTTGTTTAGAAATATAACATACGCTGGTAAGGTCGTCAGTGATATTTTTTAGAGGAATTTTAAACGTTGCATGAGCACTTCGTCCTCCGTCTAAAAGTGTCGCTGAAATTCCTGATGATGCAACGGCAAGAGCAACTTTCCTATTGATCTTACTTTGGCGAGCTGTAAATTAATCAAAAACGTTTTGCCCGTGCCTCCAGGAGCATCAAGGAAAAATTGCTTGCCTTCATTTCTATTTAAAGATGACATTACCGCATCATAAACTTTTCTTTGATCTAAGGTCATCCGACGCTCATCTTCAGCGACTATCTTCAATAATCGAGATTTATCATAAGAGGTCTCTCTTAAATATTCGATGTTGTTTAATTCAAAATTAATACCAGTTAGCAAAGGTAATCCAAAATATTGGATGGATTTACCAGAAAGGGATACTACTGTTTTATTCAAATCAATTAATGCTTCATCAAAGATATTTTGGCTATAATTTATGTCATTTGATGCTATTTCTCTTCTTTTACGATTCAATATGTCTTCAGCCATATTTTCTCGATATATATTCCAAAGAATAAGTGCGTCAGATACGTGACAAAATACTATTATAATTGCAAACAAATATCTTAATGAACTTGAAGAACAGCATAAGGCAGCTTCTGATAAAGTATTTTTCCAATGAGAGTCATATTCTAGTAACCCCATTGTTTTACATGCAGCTTTGTAGGTATCATAAGTTATTCCTTGTACAGTTCTGAGATTCTCGAAGGAAGTAGGACCTTTCACCACGTGAAGTAACATTCTCATGTAAAAGCATTCACTGTTATTAGGGTGAACTACATATATTCTTCCCAAAGTATTTGTCCTTTTAATGCCAGGATGACTTTCGACTGTTTCTCCTTTCTTTCGTCGTTCAAATTTGTTCATTGTTTTATTCCATGTATAAAAACTTGGAATTTTGTCATAGGTCAGTGTTTTTGCAAAATCATCTTCAATACATAACTTGAAAAATGCCGTTAACATTGTGTCACGGGGACTATTAATAACATCGGTCACGTTGTTTTCTGTAAAATAAACTCTTTGTCCATTATCTAAATGAACAGCTAAATGGATAATTGCCGGAGATCGTCCATGGATATCAAACGATAGAATTCGCCACACTGCTTCCGAGCTACAAATGTAACGTCCAGATCGATAATGTTCAACTTCATTTGATACTTTTATACTAAATGTCGCTTGATCATTTCCTTTGTTAATGTATTTAGTAACATATTTTATCAATTTAACCGAGCTACATAGCTCTACATTGATATGAGCTTCAAAAATTTTTAAGAGTAATGAATTATACGGAAAAACGTAACGGTTGTCTATTTCAAAATTTTTAATAATTGCAATTTGGCCTCCTTCTTCAGGTGACAATCGACGATATTTAGGATATCCATCTTCTCCAGTGGATGTATAATTCTGAAAAGCTTTCGGAAAATTTTTCGTGCACTTTCCTTCTTGCATACATGAGCAATTTGGATTTAAAGGAGCGCATGGGCCATGCACCATGTGCCTTTTAACAATGCCATATAAAATAGGATCTTCCTCTTTGATTGGTAGCTCAGCTGAGATAACATTGTCGATTTCATCTGGTCTAATTTTGTTAATTAACCATAAGAGTAGGTGGACATGCGGCAAACCACGTTTTTGCCACTCAACAGTGTACATGTAGCAGCGAGGTGGACCAAAAATGTAAGATTTCTTATTTTTAATAAGGGATAAAAGTTTCTGAAGTTTCAAGTGAAATACTCTATTTACTATATCATATCTATATCGAGGGACAGCATTCTGATGTAAATTTTCCTTTATTTCTATCCAGTTCGGATTACATGTTATAGTTATAAAAAGATCGGGTTTTCCATAATGTCTGACATACGTCATTGCATCCTGAGTTTTTTCATGAAGGTATCGCGGTCCTCGCGTAAATGTTGATGGTAGTATAACCAATTGACCAATATCTCTGTACTTTCGTTAGATTGCAAAGCATCTTTCAAATGAACATAACTTTCCGCTCATAATTTTTTTTGATTATTTCTTATATAGGCTAATCTCTCTGATTCAATTTTTGCATATTCATCAACTAAAAATTGGTTCAGTAACATTCCATATCTCAGCAAAAGGCTAAAATTATTGAACCTTGTCATTATACAATAGCGATAAAAATTCATGCAGGAAACTTTTTTTTCTAATGAAGCTCCAGTAACTGAATCAACTTGAGAAATATCAATTGAATATCCATCTTCACCTCGACAAAACATCAAAGGATATTGCAAACTGTCGTATGATGTATGGAGTTCAGAAATCTTTAATAGTTTATTGTCGCGACAACTTAATACAATGTCTCTTTTATCAAACTATTGACCAGCTATCACAACTGCGATTTCGTTTGTAGATGGAGCATTATAACGACCGTGATGCTCTCCAGCAGGTGTCTTGTTTGCATTAATAACGATGTTGAAATCAGGTATATTTGATGGAACATTTTCGATGGCAGTTTTGAAAAAATCTACATAACGGTTATGCGAGTGTACAATATCTTGTAAAGATTTCACTAAAGCATTATCGAGGTATTGTGGGGCTATCTTACATCGAGTAGATACTTGCGTTTCATAGTCAGAAATGAAGTAAATCTGTAAAAATTTATGATTATCGGTTTTATACGGAAGCAAACTTCCTGCTAAATGATACACTTGACCTTGGATTTTGAAAGTTGGCATGTATCCAGGTTCGATGATCTGAGTACTCATGAATGATGTCATCTGAAAAGAATAGTTATATCGTCGTATATTGCGTATGAATTTCTTACTTGTAGGATGATCACCGGTAAGAAGTGATTTTATTGGCTCGGGTGGAGGGTGAATATCTTCTAATTTAATTCGACCGTTTAAACAACACATACTTTTCGTTTCATTCTTCCACTTTAAAGCCGAGCAATACTTACAGACAATAGACATTTTCCCAATTAAAACAGAAGGATCATTTTTATAATCTGTAGCTGGATTGTAATTCATAGCAGAATATAGCTTTTCGATCCACAAATTACCATTGACGGTTAATCTTCTACTATTTCTTAATGCATTGCGACTGGTCTCATCGGGAGTTAATCGGTTCTGTCCTACAATAGACGACTGTATTTCTCGTTGTGAACTATATATATAGTTATCTAAGCTTAAACATTTATTTCGATCAGCAGAAGACTCTTTTTTTTGCTGTGATAGCTTGCTGTTTACATTACTTCTTAAACGACTATCGCTCTTTTTTTCATTTTCATATCTAAGCTTTTTTTTACTATTTATTATATTGCGCCCAATATTAATTTTCCTTTTAACCATTATTATAATCATAAAAATTAGTTAACGGAATAACGAAAATGATAAATTTCAAATAAATGTATCATTTCAAAAAGCGATAAAAACTTACTTAAAAAAATTAGTCAAATCTTCCAAAGTTAAATCAAATGGAATAAACAGAAAGCATAAAATTTAACTAAGCATGCACATTTTAAAGCACGTTATTTTTATTTTATTTTATTTATTTATTTATTTTTGTGGTGGCTTTGATGATAACACGCCCTGAAATATATCAGCATTCTTTCAATCGGTGAAAATGACGTCAGTATAAAAGAAAACTTGAAGCATTAAAAGAAAATTAGAATATAGCTCTAACATATTTGAATTTGAAGTAACAAAAGACGCTTATGCCTCTAAAAATGACGATTTTTTTTTTCAAGTGAATCATGAAAAAGTGGATTTTAAAACTGTGTTATTTGAATAAAATCCAAAAAAAAAGACTCGATTTTTAATATATTTCCATTAAATAAACCAGTTCGCGTGGCAGTTACAAATAACTAAACATAACACATAACACGTCTGAATAAAAATTTCAAATTAAAAAAGTAGACATTTGAAATCAGATTTTTAATAATCTAAAATTCACATTAATAATGAAAAATAATACATTTTTAAAAATAAAATATAATATTAAATTACACACACACATATATATATATATATATATATGTATATATATATATATATATATATATATATATATATATTATGTGACATTTAACCTGACAACAGCCTTGATGTGAAAAAGCCTCTAGTTTTGATCTAATCAACATAATATTTCGTAACTAGATTCATAGCCATATTTTATGTCAAACTTGAGTAAAGCTGACAACAGTATGATTTCAAATATTACAAAACGGAGTCAATTACTTTCCAAACCACCCTCTCTAAAGTAATGTGAAATGACTACAGTCTCAATTATAGATTTTTTCTCAATAAAACCAAACTGTATGATGGTGTATATTCCCTCAGCCGTCATCTTGGACGTCTTGGCGAATTTTTGTTGGCGTTTTTTATCGACAAGTCAACCCCATTAAACCTAATATGGGTATAAATCGCTGCATGGCGACATTTACTACTTAGCGGAAAGGGATTTTCACGCCAAGAAAAAAATCAAAGTTGGTGGCTGAGGGAATATACAGCATATATTCCACATCTTAAATTAGAACTAATATAGATAAGATAAAGTGGTAGTTATGTATTATTCGGTACATGGGATAGATCACCAAAAATGGTTGCCAATTGTCCAGCTAGTGAATCGTTACCAATCATATTTAAAACAGTAAATTAACGTTATTTAATACGTAGCATTGTTAAAAATTATAAATAATGTCAAATAAAAAAAAATAAAATATATTAAATGAACTATAATATATAAATTAAGAACACTGTGGTACTTTTCGGTTAGCCGGGCGCCAGTTTTATACATACATATTTATATACATACATATATGTATATATACATATATACAGTCGAACATCTATTTAACGAAGTCGCTAAATCCCGGAAAAAAGTTCGTTATATGGAAAATTCGTTAGATAGAGATTCACCCTTTAAAATACTTTAAACTACATAAAACAGATTTTAAATTTATAAACACTAAATATTTTTACTAAAAGTAATTAATCACATTTTTTTAAATAAATTATATCGATTTGTTTTACTTATTTTACCCACCAATATCCATCATCAATTCATTTTTTCTATGTGTTTAAATCTTTGAAATCTGCAAGGAAAACAAAACATTGTCCGGGAATACACTGTATTTTCTATTTAAAGTAAATAGTTTTACATCAAAATTAACGAATTTTAATGACATTATCGTATTTATTATTATTATAACAAATAATTTTAACCATGCAATAACATATGCGTCCTTAAATTTAATTTCTGAAAATCTCTGTTAATTTTGCCTGAGTTTTTTAGTTAAAAAAGTGCTTTCTCTCATAATACGTCTCGCATCATTGCAATGCACCAAAAACCCCTTCATGCGTATTTTCTTCTAACTATAATTCGCGCCGGATTGTTTCAAATGATTTTAGCATTTCATCATACGAAGTTTTGTTAATTCCTGCATAATGACCATTTCCATCACCATCATATTCGTCTTCATCGCAGTTCATTGCTGTATTGTTTTTATTTTTCACACTGTCGAAAATATCCAATTCGGATAGTGTTTCCGAGGTCTCAATTTCAGAATTAAGTGAAATAGAATCATCAATCAGCACATCATGGTTAATTTCTTCTTTTTTTCTCACTGTATCCACATTTTTAAAAGTTACTCTAAGGGATTATCGTCTTCGTCCTCCGTACTTACTGAATTCTCACTGCTGACAAAGAATGCGGGTAAAACCAGTTCAAGGCCATTGAACATCATACAATGTGTTTAAAGAAAGAATAAGTTTGAAATGTCCAGAAATATTTTGAGAAATGGGGAGAAAAAAATTTTGATCACAAGAAAAAGTTTGTTAAATAGAGAATGCACTTCGCTATTTGGAGGCTATTTTACGAAGAAATTCGCAAAATATTCTTGGTTCCAAGGAAAAGTTCGCAAAATAGAGAAATTCGCAAAATAGAGGTTCGTTGATTAGAGGTTTGACTGTATTTACATATATATATATATATGTGTGTGTATATGTATATATATATATATTTACATATATGTATGTATATAAATATGGGTACTTCTTAGTTATCCCGTCGACCAATTTCGCCAAATTATATAAATCGCCAAACCACTCGCCAAATTATACAAATTGACATAATTTTTATTTTAAATATCGAAAGAACATATAAATTAGTATAACAGTAATAAAAATACAAATAAAACGTCTAAAAAAATCACTTGATGACGTAAACGCGTGTAACTTGCTTAAAGTCAAGTGAATGTGACATTTACGATGAACCATTTTTGGCATTTAATCGTATAGTTTGGCGATAGATTTTTGGTCGACAGGATAACTAAGAAGTACCTAAATATGTATATATAACACTGGCGCCCGGCTAACCGAAAAGTACCAAAACTGTAAAGCGTAATAAAAAAATAAACTATAATAAATAAATAAACTATATTAAGTATTATTATATGGTACGATGGTACTACGCAGCGCACAGATGTCATATACGCCCCATATTGGCGCGATTTTTTCGGACGCCAATTTGGCGAAAACATCAACAGCATAAACAACAATATCTGGGTTACCTTATCAAGCAAAATAACGACACTTTGGTGCCAGTTAAGTACCCGTTGCGTATATGACATTGGCGTCAGAAAAAAATCGCGCCAATATGGGGCGTATATGACATCTGTGCTTTACGTAGTTATCCCACCGACCAATTTCGAAAAATTATACAAATTGACATAATTTTTATTTTAAATAACGAAAGAACAAATAGATTAGTATAAAATTAACCAAAATATAAATAAAACGTCGAAATGAAAATCACTTGATGACGAAAACATGTGTAGCTCGCTTAAAGTCAAATGAATGTGACATTTACGATCAACCATTATTGGCATTTCGTCTTATAGTTTCGAGATTGTGTATGATACGCTATAAAGTTGTTAAAAAATAAGGGTTACTGCAGTTAGTATAATTGGCACCATGCTTGGTGCAGTTGTGTCTGACATGGCACGGGTAATACATAAGTACCAATACACTTAGCCTGAAAATTTTTAAGTAAATTCTTCTGTATTAATAATTAAATGGAAGATTTTCTGGCACAGATATCATATACGTTCACAGATGTCACATACGTTGTTAATTGGCGCGATTTTTTTCCGACGCCAATTTAACGAAAACGTCAACAGCATAAACAGCAACATCCGGGTTACCATATCAAGCAAAATAACACTTTGGCGGCAGTCAAGTATCCGTTGCGGATATGACATTGCTGGCAGAAAAAAATGCGCCAATATGGTGCGTATATGACATCTGTGCCGATTATATTACTCTCTACTTATTCTAAACTTATATTAGGGCCTTGGTATTTTTTTTAATGCTTGGCTCTGTTAGGGATTCAGAAGATGAGATTTATTGCCAAATGATATAAACAGTTATGAAAAGCAAACCTAATGAACTTTTATGCTTGTTTATATATGTATTTTTGGTACTTTTCCGTTACACGGACACCATTGTCGCCAAGCGTAATAGTTCGCGCAAAATGAAAATCACGGGAATTGAAACATTTGAAAAATAAAAGAAAAAAAACATTGTCGATAGTAAAGAGAGCATTTTAAAAATATAACATTTGAAAATGACAGACTTTTAAGAACTATTTTAGGCACAGATGTCATATTCGCCCCACATTGGCGCGATTTTTTTCTGACGCCAATGTCATATACGCAATGTATATTTAACCGGCTCCAAAGTATCGTTATTTTGCTTGATATGGTAACCTGGATGTTGTTTTTATGCTGTTGATGTTTTCACCAAATCGGCGTCGGAAAAAAATTGCGCCAATATGGGCGCTTATATGACATCTGTGCCAAACATTATTTCATTTTTTTTTACAAAATTTTACAAAAACAAATAATATGTAACTCACAGTAATTTTTACAATTACATTTGCTTATTTCTTCTGTAAGTTACATGATGCGGCAGTTAGATTAAAAAAAATGTCATACAAAATTTATTTAATCAAATTTTTAGATTCGTTTTTTAACCTAACGCAACTCATAAATCGCCAAATGTTAAATCAAATTAAGTCATTTTTTTAAGCATTACAAATATTTCTTTCATGTTAAAATTAAATATTTATGTTTTATAATGTTATCTCACATCAAAACGGTGCTTTTTTATTTTTTTAATAAACATTACTAATTTATTTTATTTTATTTGCGAGATGTTGGTATTATTTTTAGTTTTGGAAATAGCCATTGCAATTCTTCCAATTCTTTCGCCAAAAATGACTACTGGTAACCCTTTCGTTAAAAATATCAATAAAATACGAAATTTATTACCAAAAATCATAGTTATCCCTGTATATTTTACTCATAAACCACCACGTGAATATTCTCCATAGAATGACACTATTTTCAAAAAAATCCACCGGGTAGTTTTTGAAAACATTCGGGAGGAACTTTTAGATCTTACTGCTTTATAATATATACGATTATATTTTAATCTACATGATATCGAACACATCCAAAATCCCCACAACATTTTGAAAGTAAATACAATACACTACAAATTTATGTAATAGACAAAGTATTTCGTAATAAATATATTCACATCAAAGAACTTATCTCGCGAATTTTGTATCTGGCGTTGACTCTTACGTGCTTCTTGTAGCGATCAGGTTTACAAACGGAACAAATTAACTTTTATCGTTTGTTTGTGATTCAGATGGCTCAGAGTCATTCTGCGCAGAACCCTTATGCCATCACCCGGATTCCTTCATAACTACGCGTAATATTTTCAATGGGTATTATTACCCATTACGACACGATACATTTTATCTTAGAAAATTATACAAACGCGGATATCTAAAGACGATATTAAATAAATTAGGCACCGTTCATTATATTCTCGTGACTCTAAAAAATATCACAGTTCTAAACTATATGTAAATTGAATATAAAAATTTTCTTTAAAAATTTATAGATATATTTTTTTTCAAATTACTGAACTATATATATATATATTATACACGGAAACACACACACGAACACACACACACATATATATGGTATTTTATTATGTTTTGAGTTTAACTCTTATGTCAATGACCGGGTACCCGGGTACCTTTTTTCTCTTTTAATCCCGTTTTAATGGTGTTAATATCAAAAGAAACTAAAATGAATTTAAATCCCCATTATTTGTAGCATTCACTGCCCATTAGTATAATTACTTAAAAATTTGGATTTTTATTTCATTTCTATTTTAAGGCTTTAAACATTTTTATTCCTCTCATCAATGACCACGGTACCCGGGTACCCATGCGTATTTTCTGTGGAAAAAAAAATAAAAATGAATAGATTATTTAGATTTAGATCAATAAAACTTGAAATTAATTTAAAAATAGCAGTTAGACATGATTTTTAACTTTAAAAAATTATTTATGTGAAATTTTGTAGACAACCTCTACAATAGCAAAAAGTGTACGAATACACATCACATACTGGCTTTCCACATTGTTTACATGATTTTCTGGTTTTTGTGCGCTGTTTATGGGGCTCAAAAAAGCACATCTGACGCCAACTGCTTTTATCCTTCTTGTTTTATCTCGCTTTAAGCTCTTTGGACTGGGTTATGAAGATATGGCAGCTTGAAATACGGGCAAAGTTTTTTTTTTTTTTTTTTTTTTTTTTTTTTTTTTTTTTTTATAACCATTTGGAAAAAATGATTATTGTTCTCTGTCAGGGTAGGAAATCTAAAACATATCTGAGGAGTTTTATTGATTGAATCCGCAGTTTATTCGTTTTCTGATTGGTCTATAGAGTAATCTATATTTTCCCTTTACTTTCAACAGAGATGGATATTTCTGTTTCCACTATGACAAAAAAGTAATAAAAACTACAAAAAACTAGTCGGATGTACCAATCCCAAAACTTTCTTCTATCTCATACATGTTAATACTTCAAAATTCGCTATCACACTGCCAAAATTAAATGGCAATCTATGCATCTCATGAGGATTCTAACGATATGATATTCCGTGCATTAGTTCTTGAGATATGACTATCGCTGAAATCGTCTAAATTCAGCAAAATGCTGCCTAGCAGCGCCACCTATTGGGTGATTTATACCAAATCCTAATCAGCAACAATTTATGTCAACGTCTGACTGAATCTGAAGTTTGGAGAAAATCCGTACATTAGTTTTTGAGATAGAGCAATAGCGAAAATCGTGAAAATTTCTGCATAGAAGCGCCACCTATTGGGTGATTAACACCAAAACCTAATTAACAACAACTTGTGTCAACATACAACTAAATCTGAAGGTAGATGAAAATTGGTCCATTAGTTCTATTGATAGAGCTATTGAGGCAATCGTGGAAAAGGCAGCAGAGAAACGCCACCTGTTGGGCGATTTACACCAACACCTAATCAGTAGCAAGTCATATCAAGGAATAACTTAATCTGAAGTTTGATGAAAATCCGTGCGTTAGTTCTTAAGATAGAGCTATTGGGGAAATCGTGTAAATCCTGCAAAATTCATCATAACAACGCCACCTGTTGGGCGATTTACACCAAAACATAATCATCATCAATTCGTATCATGGACTAACTAAATCTGAAGTTTGATCAAAATCCGTGCATTAGTTCTTGAGATAGAGCTATTGCGAAAATCGTGAAAAATGCAGCATTGCAGCGCCACCTGTTGAGCGATTTACACCAAAAACTAATCAGCATCAATTTGTATTAGGCACTAACGGAATATCAATTTTTATTAAATTCCGTGCATTAGTTCTTGAGATAGAGAGCCCACAAAATTTGTGTCACATACACACAGACAGACAGACAGACAGACAGACTCACAGAGTCACAGACAGACATTTTGTAAAAACATGTTTTTTGGAATCTCTGACCCCTAAAACGTGTAAATCCGTCGAAAACCGGAATTCGAAAATTTTCATGAATCCAATACTTTCTTCTTGTAAAGATAGAAGAAAGTAAAAATAATAACTCAGAAACAAATTGAGATATACTGCTTTCAAACAAATTAAGATACAGCTTTCAAACAAATTGCATTTAAAAATACATTTTTTTTCTCTATACGACTGTGTAAAAATTAATTGTGGATGTTTAGAAGTTTAAGAATGAAATTTCATTTAAAATTGGTCGTCAGATTTCTACGATGGAAAAGCCATTTCCCGAACAGCCAATGAAAGGCTTGGAAAATACGTAAGTTTCAGGTGGATAATACGTAAGTTTCAGGAAATCTGAAGAGTCGCAGGCAATTTTTGTCGCTTGCAATTTTTACGTTTAATAACACTATTAAAGTTTAATTCATGGCGTACGTAATGTATGATTAACTCCGTGCGATTTTTTATGTCTTAAATTTTAATCTTTGAAAAAATCATTTATCCAAATGGTAGTTGTAATTTGTTAATTGCTTTTATTTATTTTTTACTTTCTTCTATCTTTACAAGAAGAAAGTATTGGATTCATGAAAATTTTCGAATTCCGGTTTTCGACGGATTTACACGTTTTAGGGGTCAGAGATTCCAAAAAACATGTTTTTACAAAATGTCTGTCTGTGACTCTGTGAGTCTGTCTGTCTGTCTGTCTGTGTCTGTCTGTGTGTATGTGACACAGATTTTGTGGGCGCTCTATCTCAAGAACTAATGCACGGAATTTAATAAAAATTCATATTCAGTGAGTCCCTAACACAAATCGATGCTGATTAGTTTTTGGTGTTAATCGCTCAACAGGTGGCGCTGCTATGCTGCATTTTTCACTATTTTCGCAATACCTCTATCTCAAGAACTAATGCACGGATTTTGATCAAACTTCAGATTTAGTTAGTCCTTGATGTGAATTGATGCTGATTACGTTTTGGTGTAAATCTCCCAACAGGTGGCGCTGTTATGATGAATTTTGTAGGATTTACACGTTTTCCCCAATAGCTCTATCTTAAGAACTAACGCACGGATTTTCATCAAACTTCCGATTCAGTTAGTCCTTGATATGACTTGCTACTGATTATGTGTTGGTGTAAATCGCCCAGCAGGTGGCGCTTCTGTGCTGCCTTTTTCACGATTGCCTCAATAGCTCTATCTATAGAACTAATGGACGAATTTTCATCTAACTTCAGATTTAGTTGTATGTTGACACAAGTTGTTGTTAATTAGGTTTTGGTGTTAATCACCCAATAGATGGCGCTGCTATGCTGGAATTTTCACGATTTTCGCTATAGCTCTATCTCAAAAACTAATGCACGGATTTTCTTCAAACTTCAGATTCAGTCAGACGCTGACATAAATTGTTGCTGATTAGGATTTGGTATAAATCATCTAATAGATGGCGCTGCTAGGCAACATTTTGCTGGATTTAGACGATTTCAGCGATAGTCATATCTCAAGAACTAATGCACGGAATTTCATATCTTTAGAATCCTCATGAGTTGCATAGATTGCCATTTAATTTTGGCAGTGTGATAGCGAATTTTGAAGTATTAATATGTATGAGATAGAAGAAAGTTTTGGGATTGGTACATCCGACTAGTTTTTTTTTTTTTACTTTCATCTATATTTACAAGAAGAAAGTATTGGATTCATGAAAATTTTGGAATTCCGGTTTTCGACGGATTTATACGTTTTAGGGTTCAGAGATTCCAAAAAACCTGTTTTTACAAAATGTCTGTCTGTGAGTCTGTGAGTCTGTCTGTCTGTCTGTCTGTGTGTATGTGACACAAATTTTGTGGGCGCTCTATCTCAAGAACGAATGCACGGAATTTAATGAAAATTTATATTCAGTTAGTCCCTAATACAATTTGATGCTGATTAGTTTTTGGTATAAATCGCTCAACAGGTGGCACTGCTATGCTGCATTTTTCACGATTTTTGCAATAGCCCAATCTCAAGAACTAATGCATGGATTTTAAACTTCAGATTTAGTTAGTCCTTGATATGAATTGATGCTAATTACGTTTTGGTGTAAATCACCCAACAGGGGGCGCTGTTATGATGAATTTTGCAGGATTTGCACGATTTCCCCAATAGTTTTTTAATAACTAACGCACGGATTTTCATCAAACTTCAGATTCAGTTAGTCCTTTATATGACTTGCTACTGACTATGTGTTGGTTTAAATCGCCCAACAGGTGGCGCTTTTGTGCTGCCTTTTTCACGATTGCCTCAATAGCTCTATCTATACAACTAATGGACGAATTTTCATCTAACTTCAGATTTAGTTGTATGTTGACACAAGTTGTTGTTAATTAGGTTTTGGTGTTAATCACCCAATAGGTCGCGCTGCTATACAGGAATTTTCACAATTTTCGCTATAGCTCTATCTCAAAAACTAATGCACGGATTTTCTCCAAACTTCAGATTTAGTCAGACGTTGACATAAATTGTTGCTGATTAGGATTTGGTATAAATAACCCAATAGGTGGCGCTGCTAGGCAGAATTTTGCTGGATTTAGACGATTTCAGCGATAGTCATATCTCTAGAACTAATGCACGGAATTTCATATCTTTAGAATCCTCATGAGATGCATAGATTGCCATTTAATTTTGGCAGTGTGATAGCGAATTTTGAAGTATTAAGATGTATGAGATAGATGAAAGTTTTGGGATTGTTACATCTGACTAGTTTTTTTTTTACTTTCATCTATATTTACAAGAAGAAAGTATTGGATTCATGAAAATTTTGGAATTCCGGTTTTCGACGGATTTACACGTTTTAGGGTTCAGAGATTCCAAAAAACCTGTTTTTACAAAATGTCTGTCTGTGACTCTGTATGTCTGTCTGTCTGTGTGTATGTGACACAAATTTTGTGGGCGCTCTATCTCAAGAACTAATGCACGGAATTTAATGAAAATTTATATTCAGTTAGTCCCTAATACAATTTGATGCTGATTAGTTTTTGGTATAAATCGCTCAACAGGTGGCGCTGCTATGCTGCATTTTTCACGATTTTCGCAATAGCCCAATCTCAAGAACTAATGCACGGATTTTAAACTTCATATTTAGTTAGTCCTTGATATGAATTGATGCTGATTACGTTTTGGTGTAAATCACCCAACAGGGGGCGCTGTTATGATGAATTTTGCAGGATTTGCACGATTTCCCCAATAGCTCTTTAATAACTAACGCACGGATTTTCATGAAACTTCAGATTCAGTTAGTCCTTTATATGACTTGCTACTGACTATGTGTTGGTTTAAATCGCCCAACAGGTGGCGCTTTTGTGCTGCCTTTTTCACGATTGCCTCAATAGCTCTATCTATACAACTAATGGACGAATTTTCATCTAACTTCAGATTTAGTTGTATGTTGACACAAGTTGTTGTTAATTAGGTTTTGGTGTTAATCACCCAATAGGTCGCGCTGCCATACAGGAATTTTCACAATTTTCGCTATAGCTCTATCTCAAAAACTAATGCACGGATTTTCTCCAAACTTCAGATTCAGTCAGACGTTGACATAAATTGTTGCTGATTAGGATTTGGTATAAATCACCCAATAGGTGGCGCTGCTAGGCAGAATTTTGCTGGATTTAGACGATTTCAGCGATAGTCATATCTCAAGAACTAATGCACGGAATTTCATATCTTTAGAATCCTCATGAGATGCATAGATTGCCATTTAATTTTGGCAGTGTGATAGCGAATTTTGAAGTATTAAGATGTATGAGATAGATGAAAGTTTTGGGATTGTTACATCCGACTAGTTTCAGTATACTTTCAATTCCTGATTTGGTCGAAAAATAAATCATAGCCGGTACATTTTGCGATTGATCTTGGATTGCTGGAAGCCTCAAGATCTCACCTAATTCCCTCAAAAACAGGCGACGATTTTCTGTTTTATTTATAACCATATCATTATTTGCAGTATTTATAATGTAATTAGCAAGTGCTGCTATATCCACGATATTGAAAAAATAATGCAAGTGGACATGTGGTTGTGCGCCTATGTGTTGTATATTGCCCCACTAATTTGTCCATTATATATACTCCATATTAAGTTTCCTTTCAAAACTGAATCATTTATCTTTCGGTACTGTGGTGGTTTTACTTTGATGCAGAATAGACATTATAATGGCAATTTTGTTCCTTGTTGGCACATTCAAGCAAATACATATGTCATCATGAAATCCATATTATGTGGACAAAACTTGCACGATTTACATGGCCTCATTTCTTGGGGAATTTAAGGTATGTTTGTTTTTCATAGTGCCAACCATTGTGTGCTTCCAGTTTTATAAATGCTTGGTCAAAGACAGAGAAGCAAAAGAATTGTCTATGATGACATTTCTTCCAGAATCATTGAATGGAGAGGCGAAGTCTTTCATAACTCTTTCATCTTGGATTATTTCACTATATGTACCTGTTTTTCCGGAGTAGAGTTGGCCGTTGAGAGGTTAATAATTATTTGCATAATTTTGATCCCATATTTAGCCGGTTTGGACGGAATATATTGGGTGAATCTTGTCCTTTCTCGATGCGGAAATAACTGCTCATCAACTGTTAACTCTTCCGTAGCTTTGTATTTTTTCAGTAGTTTAGGATTTAGCATAGTCCATAAATCGCAAGCTGCTGCAGGTTTAACATTTTGAAGATATTCCACTCGTGTGTTCTGGTTGTCAAAACGAATAAATCTAAGAATATTACAGGATCGGTCTACACTCATACTTGCTCGATAAAACGGATATAAGTTTCTTTCCCACATTTCTAATGCATGATTTTTGTTTGAATTGCTGACACCTGAAGTAATTAATATTTATAAAAATGCGTCAAATTCCTCTTCTCTAAAGGCGAGACAGTTTTATTGTATAAAATAGGGGTGTTTTATGGCACGCGTACGTTAAAATCGCAGCAGGTACCCGGGTCCCGCGGTCATTGGATACAAGGGCAAATTTTGGTCATTAACATAAGGGTTAAATAAACCTTTTCAAAAGTCTTCAAATAATTTCCTATTTGTTGCTTATTATCTTATTTTCTTCTCAGTGGTTCACAAAAATTAAACCCACATACCACAAGTGAGAAGGAGCGATTTAAAATACTGTATTTTGCTCGCTTCCCCTTTATGTCGATCATATTATTTAAAAAAATAAACAGGATCTTGGACAATATAGGACAATCATTAGACAATATAGGCAATAGGTTAAATTTTCTCTAGACATTAACTAATAATTCTAATGTACTCTCATGTTATTGAGTATAAATAATATTCATTTTTCTTAAGACTTTTGTCGATTCATTTAAATGCACATTATAAGCAAATAATAATAAAACTGAAGACATCTTTTCTATTAGAGAAAAGTTGCATGCTATCCAAAGTATATTTTACTTGACCAGAATTACCCCAAAATTGTAAAGTTTCTTCAGATTTTTACTATTCCTAGAAGGTGTGTTTGATTTAGATACTTCGAGAAAAAAAAAATATAAATTACCAAAGATTTAAAATTATATTTAACACTAAAACTACCGCGAGGTGTCAAATTACCCTTTTTATTTTATTTTATGGAATTTGTTTAACTAAAACATTACGAAATTTCTTTATTTTTCACGATTTTTCTTGAAATATATGATCCTATTATTTCTTAAAATGCCTAATCTCCAAACTACCTTTTTTTTTTTTTTTTGCCTAAATAAAAAATACTTTAGACTTAACTACCGCAAGGGATCATTTGACCCCTGAATAACTTTATGTTAAATCATAAATATATAAATGTTTCATTTTGTAAGAACATTAGTAAATTTCGTATTTTTGCTATTACATAACTAATTCTACTGTATACATAATATTTGTTAATGTGTGATAATATAATTAGAAATTGACTTTATTCCGAGTGGGATTCTTAGTTTGAACATGTCAGGTTATATCGAGAACGAAATCATCTTAAAAAATATGTGGTGAACATAAAAAAAAATTGCACAATATATTTTTTTTAATTTTCTAATTTCTCGAAATAACTAATTTTTTCTTAATTTTTTGCGTAATTATCTATATATTTAATTTAACACTTTGAGGGGCAAATAGTTGTGTTTCTGCAATGACAAATTCACACCGGAATCTGCTAAAAGATTTATTGGAAAATAGGGAAAAGCAATTTTACGAATTTTTTCCACCAAAGTTAGAAAAGCAAAATTTAATAAAATTTTTCTGCTGCGAATCTTCATTAATCCAAGGTGGATTAAAATATATCCTACCGCCTCTCAAGGGGTTAATAAATAAACGATTTTTAATAATTATTTGAAAAAAAAATGATTTATTCATACACCAAAGTGTATCAACTGGTATATTTTTCGCAAAACATCGTAAAATATATACCTTTTTAAATAGGGGATCATTTGACCCCTTCTGGTAGGAATAGGTATAAAAAAATATCGGCACGTTTAGTGTTAGTTTTTGTTTTGATAAATATTATAAGGTATTCAACATCTGTAAATTATTTTTCTTTTCAGTTTTTAAAATTAAAAACTTTCTTTGTGAATCCTCTTGAAGTATTCAAAATGTTTCTCATCCGTAATTTAACGATGAAAGTAAAAGTATTTCTCGAAATTATTGATTTTCTGTTCGATTTCCTTTCTTTTTGTGCCAAAATTCTATACTTTTAAATAGTGAAACTCTCCTGAGATATAAACTTAATTTATTTAAATGTGTTATTACGTCAATGTTTGTATAATAAAAAAATTGTAATGGAATGTTTTTATTAGAAAACTTGTAGAAAATGTCTATCGTGAGAACAATCTCGATTTTGAAAGAATATTTTAATGAAACATTCTGAAAAAATAAATGGAATGGACATATAATATATGATTTCGACGCAGTCAGAGTTTTTTCACCAATTCCCCAAATTTGATTTTCTGGATAAGGCGACTTTCGAAATTCATGACCTCACATATGAACTACCTATTCTGTGAAAATTATGAGCAATAACAAAAAGAAAATATAATTGAAAACTCAAAAACAACTAACCAGTATCATAAATTAAAATGTCTTAAATGCCTTTAGTCTTCAGTGTGTAGAAAGGCAAAACTTTTGTATAAAGTTTCAGTTTATATACTTTCCGTGCTCAAATTGCCAACTTTCCCTACATTTTTTAATTATAACTACAAATTAATAAAACACAACAATAACTATTAACAAGTTGGAAATTGCTCGTCAAACGTGGCAAATGAGGTGCGTTCGTACTATAACTAGTTTTAAAATTATTTTTTGCACCCCATATTGTACTGAATGTATAATTTTTTGCACTTCATAACGTGCATAGTCTGATACATCATTAAAATGCACTTCCAATAATTTTTTCGGAACACTTTTGACTGTCCCTGTAATTAAACTATACATCCGATTTTCCTAAAATTTGAAATAGCTCAACAAAATTTTGCAACAATTATATCTTTAAAATTTCAGACCATTCGGAAGGCTGTAATATAATTAAAATGCACTTGCAATAATTTTTCCCATTGGCCGTAATGTAAAGAAAAACTTTTGGCTGTCCCTGTAATTAAAATATGCATCCGATTTTCCTAAAATTTGAAATGGCTCGACAAAATTTTGCAACAATTATATCTTTAAAATTTCAGATCATTCGGAAGGCTCTAATACCATTAAAATCCACTTGCAATAATTTTCCCCATTGGCCGTAATGTAAAGAAAAACTTTTGACTGTCCCTGTAATTAAACTATACGTCCGATTTTCCTAAAATTTGAAAGGGCTCGACAAAATTTTGCAACAATTGTATCTTTAAAATTTCAGATTATTCGGAAGGCTCTAATATCATTAAAATCCACTTGCAATAATTTTTCCCATTGGCCGTAATGTAAAGAAAAACTTTTGACTGTCCCTGTAATTAAACTATACATCCGATGTTCATAAAATTTGAAATGGCTCGACAAAATTTTGCGACAATCATATATTTGAAATTTCAGACTATTCGGTTGGGTAGTTTTTGCTCTGTTACATGCGGACAGGCGGACGGACAGACGGACAGACGGTCGGACTGAACGACGACTATAGGTGCTACGTATTTATATAATTACGAACGCACCTAAAAATGGAATATAATATGCTTATATCCTGTGCTTTTCCTCTAAAGGGTATTTTTTAAGGGAAAATGACAGTAGGTCAAACTTACCGAAGCTCAACCATATCCAGTTTCCCATTTAGAAATCTTTACGTTGTTAGTATACTTTATTATTTTTATCATAAAGCAACATTAAAATATAAATTTGTTATATAGCTATTGATATCTCCTCGAAGGAAGTAGATTTCAAAGAAATAACGTATGAAATGAGTATAAAAGTAAGTTAAATGTTTACGAAATTTTATATTACGAGAGGTATGATTCAGTAAAAAATGTCTTTGAAGGAATTATTTAGAATATTGTAAATTTACATGGATTGAGATAAAATGTAATATAATATTAAAAAGACATATATGATTATGTACAGACTAAAATAAAAAATTAAACAAGAATATCTTGATATTATTTAATACATTTTAATAAAAATGAGAAAACACACTTATATTTTAAGATACTTCCTATTGAAAGAATTTACGTAGTGACTAAATGTCTTGAAGTGTTTTTGAACTTATACAATATCAGATATTTATATCTTCAAAAAAATTTGACAAAAGTAACTTTTACCTACAGACTATTGTTTACTTTTTTTTTTTCAATTTCAAAAAAATATGTAATAATTATGATGTTTGCACTAAATAGATACAACTTTTAAAAAATTATGTATTCCTTAAACTATAATTTTCTAATTACTCTGCTAAACAATTGAAACTAGCTCCCAGTTTTATATGGCATATTTTTAAGTCTTAAAAGTTTTTTGCAAATCCATAAAAAAGCGTTTATTATTCAGACTTTTAAAATATTCAGAAAAGGAAATGTGAGGGTTTTTTTTTTTGTGCTTTTTTTTTAATGCATCGGATGGGTGGGGGATTCTCAATTGAGATTTCTTTGGCTTCTGGGAAGAAAGTTAGATAATTTAAATGTGCATAGTAAAAAATAAAGGGTTGTTCAAATTTAAAGAAATACAAAAAGGTTTTGCGTAAAAATCGTAATTTATTCAAAAACTTAATTTTTTTTGGCGACAGTTACAGGAGATAATTTATTTTATTTTTTATTCGAAATGATGCATTTCAGAGTTTTACTTTTTTCCGCGAAAAAAAATGGAAATTTGAATTCTAAAAATAGCGCTGGGAATTCTAATTTATGCACTAAAATATATTTATTTTCTGCAGCAAGTAATTTAAGATTCTTTGTAGGAATAAAACTGAATACTTATTAAAAAGCAAATGTGCAAAAATAAAATTAAAAATGTCACATAAAAGTTGTGCTTTCTTATAAGTTAAGTTATAGGAAATAATAAACTGTTGTTCAGATGGTTCATAGATGGTTCATAGATGGTTCATAAATGTTGTTCATAGATGGTGGTTATTTCAATCTCACTTGTGGGGTCATTCCATATTAAGAAAATCAAAGTAAAATCTTTAAAAGTTTTAATGAAATACCTTTATCAAATATTATGAAATCTGTATTTGGAGTAGTGTGCAACACCTTGGAGTTTTGGTTTTATTAGTGGATAGCGGCTAAGCATTACAAAATAAAAATTAATTTTTTCTTCTACTTTTAATTTTACCGAATTAAATCCAAATTAATGAATATACATATATATATATATATATTAATTTTAAACCTGTATTGTACATTTATTCATAAAATTGAATTATAGCAACATTATACTGGCTTTATAAAATTGACAAACCGTGATCAAAAAGCATAGTTGCACTACATCAACACTTCTTTGTTAATACCAAAATGTAATAAATAATATTGTCTTATTTAATCGTTAAAATTAAATCAGTCAATTTTTCTATTAATTCATTAAAATAAAATGATAAGAAAAAAAAAAAAAACCCATAAAAGTTTGGCTATGTCAGAAACCACCGCAGGCAATAACTTAACAACAAAAATTTTGAGTAAACTATTTTAGTTCGATCAAAAGATTTTTTCATGTGTAATATTATTTATGTGTCAAAGAGAGTTAGAGTTGATTTGAAACTAGTTTAATTACATAAATGCATTATTGTTATTATTATTATAAAACAAATTTCCACCTGCCAAAAGTCCTTTTCATCAAGATGCAAATTTTTTATGCAATTTTATCTTTAAAAAGTCTCAGGACTCTTAGAATTGGAAAAGACGGAAAACAAACACAATTTTCAACATTTAATATCTCAAAAATGTAAGGTTAGTTGGGGCAACTGGGCCGTAACTTTACAATGTGACTCTGGAGCTTCTGACAATTCAGCTTCGAAAAGCTAATTTTCATTTTAATTAAAATCTGAACTTCTTTTGAATGTGTTTAGTTAGGTTTCTTCTATCAGGCAGCAATGCTCAAAATTACATTTTAATATTTAAAAATATAAAAAAAAGCATATTACATCATTTTTCCTCATGGGTCGTGTTGCCCATAAAAATGGGGTAAGTGCACCAGGGGGTGTATGTTCCACACGCGTTTATTTTTTTTCAAATGGAATATTATTTCCTGTTTGAAAAGGTGTAAACAACTTAAAAAAAAAAAAATCCGGCAGATCATGTAAATTATACATCAACCAAAGAGCATTGTAAGGGAAACCTTTGCTGTCAATGTGTCTAAAAAAAACTAGTATGTTGTGGCCATCACAAAACTTTCTTCTATATAAATCACGTCAATTAAATCATTTAAGTAGTAAAATGAATTACATCAATTTATTGATATAAAAGTATACCTGAATTTGAAATTTGATGAAAATTCGTGCATTAGTTATTGAAATAGAGCTGTAGGAGAAATTTTGAAAAATGTAGCATAGCAGTGCCACCTGTTGAGCGATTTGCACCAAAACACAAACAGTACTAATTCATATACCGGAATCGCCAAAACACAAACAATACTAATTCGTATACCGGAATCTGAAGTTGGGTGAAAATCCGTGTATTAGTTCTGGAGCTAAAGCTACTGTGGAAATCACAAAAAATGCAGCACAGCAGCTCCACCTGTTGAGCGATTTACACCAAAAGATACAAAACATCAATTCATGTCAAGAACTAACTGAATCTGAAATTTGATGAAAATCCGTGCATTAGTTCTGGACATTGAGCTATTGTGGAAGTCGAGAAAAACGCTGCATAGCAGCGCCACCTGTTGAGCGACTTACAGCAAAACATAAACAGCACTAATTCATATCCAGGTATACCTGAATCTGAAGTTTGTTGAAAACCCGAGCATAAGTTCTTGAGATAGAGCTATCGCGGAAATCACAAAAAATGCAGCATAGCAGCGCCACCTGTTGAGCGATTTACACCACAAGGTGCAAAACGTCAACTCATGTCAAGCACTAACAGAATCTGAAGTTTGATGAAAATCCGTGCATTATTTCTTGAGATAGAGCTATTACGAAAATCGTGTGAATGCTGCAAAATGCAGCATAGCAGCGCCATCTGTTGGGCGATTTGCACCAAACCGTTACCAGCTCCAATTCATATCAAGGATTAACTAAATCTGAAGTTTGATGAAAATCCGTGCATTAGTTCTTGAGATAGCGCTAGTGCAGAAATCGCGGGAAATGCAGCATAGCAGCGCCACCTGTTGAGCGGTTTACACCAAAAACTAATCAGCATCAATTTGTGTTAGGGACTAACTTAATATAAATTTTTATTAAATTCCGTGCATTAGTTCTTGGGATAGAGCGCCCACAAAATTTGTGTCACATACATACAGACAGACAGACAGACAGACAGACAGACTCACAGAGTCACAGACAGACATTTTGTAAAAACATGTTTTTTGGAATCTCTGACCCCTAAAACGTGTAAATCCGTCGAAAACCGAAAGTCGAAAATTTTCATGAATCCAATACTTTCTTCTTGTAAAGATAGAAGAAATTAAAAAGAAAAAAAAAAAAACATTAAAAGTGAAAATATTAGATTTATTTATGCCAAAAACATAAAAATTAAGTAAGTATTTATGTACTTTAGTGTAGGTGATAAATATAAAAGTCACATGGGTAATTTAAGGAAAAAATAGCAAGGTAAACCTTAATGAGTTACTTCATGATCATTTTATTTAACATATTCTAAAGAAAAGTGCGATGAAGATATTGTTGGCAAAATAGTGGTAAGAACAATAAAAGTAATGCAACCCCTTTGTATCGTACAGTTTCAAGGTTTGGCTATCTCGATTTCAGGGGCAAGGTACTTGCATTCGTAATATGTTGAAATAATTTAATGACACCTGTATTTACAAGAGAATGTATTTGTAAACAAGTAAAAGTATATTTTCGCGTACTTAATAAAGGTGAAATTTCCAATATAAAATTCCGGTGCCAATGTGGTAATTAGGAATTAAAATTATGTGATGCCATAACGGTATCATCGCCTCTCAAGGGGTTAAGAAATTTGGTTTGATACCACACAATATGCTTTTTTAAATTTTTATTGTGTAATTTTAGTAAGTTATTTTATAATTTTTACTTTCTTCTATCCTTACAAGAAGAAAGTATTGGATTCGTGAAAATTTTCGACTTCCGGTTTTCGAGGGATTTATACGTTTTAGAATGCCCAGAACACGGTATGATGTTTTTTAGAAAATGTCTGTCTGTGAGTCTGTCTGTCACTCTGTCACTCTGTGAGTCTGTATGTGACAAAAAAATTGTGGGCACTCTATCTCAAGAACTAATACACTGAATTTCACAAAACTTTATATTTAGTTACACCTTGATATAAACGGGACCTGATTAGTTTTTGGTCAAAATCGCCCAAAAGGTGGCGCTGCTATGCGGCATTTTTCACGATTTCTTCAATAGATATATCTCAAGAACTCCTGCACGGATTTTCATAAAACTTCAGACTCAGTTAGTCCAGCATATAGTTTGGTGCTGATTACTTTTTTGTGATAATAGCCCAACAGATGGCACTGCTATGCTGCATTATTCATGATTATCGCAATAGCTCTAACTCAAGAAAAAATGCACGAATTTTCATCAAACTTCAGATTTAGTTAGTCACTGATATAAATTAGTGCTGTTTAATTTTTGGTGTAAATCGCCCAACAAGTGGCGCTGCTGTGCTGCATTTTCACGATTTTCGCAAGAGTTGTATCTCAAGAACTATTGCACGGATTTTCATCAATCTTCAGATTTAGTTAGTCCTTGACATGAACTGACGTATAAATTAGTGCTGTTTAATTTTTGGTGTAAATCGCTCAACAGGTGGTGCTGCTATGCTGTATTTTTTGCGATTTCCGCAATAGTTTTATCTCAAGAACTAACGCTTAGATTTTCAACGAACTTCAGATTCAGGTGTACCTTGATATAATTTAGTGCTGTTTATTTTTGGTGTAAATCGTTCAACAGGTGGCGCCGTTATGCTACATTTTTCAGAATTTCCGCTATAGCTCTATCTCAAGAACTAATGCACGAATTTTTATCAAACTTCAAATTCAGATATACTACTTTGATATGAATTGGTACTAAATTCATGTAATTTCTTGAACTATTTAAATGATTTAATTGACGTGATTTATATAGAAGAAAATTTTGTGATGGCCACTACATACTAGTTTTTATTGTGATAAAAAAAAACAATGGAGAAATTTATTTCCAGTAGTAAGAGAAACTCAAAAAGAATTTATAATTATTGTGGTAACTGGATCCAGCATGTTCCAGTTACCTCGGATACATGTCCCAATTACCCCATTCTTGAAAATTTATGAGGTAACTGGAATACAGGGCTTACTTTTAAAACATGAAGTAAATATGTATAGATACCTAATAATATTAATGTGGTTATATGCCTAATCTTTAAAAAATATATATTTAATAAAAGTACTTACAGTGTTTTAATTAAAAGCCGAGGAAGTTCAACCACATTGGCGTTGTAAAAAAAAAAAAAAAAAAAAAAAAAAAAAAAAAAAAAAAAAAAAAAAATTGACAACCTATCGCAGCAAAATGAGAATTATAATTGAGTTGCCACACGTTGTTTTAGGAAATTGCGATTAAGGTGCATTGTTCACAAAAGCTAAAACTTAAAAAACATCAACGGTTTTTTATAAAATAGCCAATGGGCCAGTTACCTCGTGGATCCAGTTACCCCAACTAACTTATATGATTTTAAAACTCAATTTTTATTAAAATTAAAGGTATAAGTATGTTCTTTCATTTAATGTATTAAAAAAATACAGATGAGGAATTAGTATTTACAGGGGACTCCAAACTGTCAGACATTTGTCGAGCAGAAGATTGGTATAACAACTTACGCTCATGATTTCAAAATACATTTTACAACTAGAATGGAATTTATGGTGCCTAATTATACTTCAGATTAGAAAAGGTACACAGAACCTAAAAAAATTTGTATTTAAAGCACTTTTGTATTTTTATTACAAAGTTGTATTCAGCTGATACAGAATTTTTAAAATTTCAACAGTATAATTTCCTAAAAAAGTATATATTTTTTGAACAATAAAAAAGAAATTTTAGGTTCAGTTTTTGCAGAATAACACTAAACATATGTTTTGAAAATTTTATGAAAAAATATTCAGAAGTTTTGAGATATCCTGCCTGTTATGCGCTAAACGTTATTTGTAGAAAAATGTCATCAAAGTTCCAGAAACGTCGCTTCAGCTATTGAGCGGGTATAGTTCTAAAAGCCATAATTTCTATTCTTATAGGAATTCCAAGAAAAAAAAAAGTTATATAAAAATATTCAGAAAATATAGGATTTTAAAATCTAAAAAAAATTAAAATTTTGAAAATTTTGACGCTTTAAAAATACTGAGACATCTTAATCAATGATATATAGAGTGTTTCTAATTTGTGTATTATTCCAAAAAAAATAAATGATGATTAAACATTGAAGAAACATATTTTCTCAAAATTAAAAATACATAATCTTAAAACAATTTGATCACTTTCTGAATAATTTTTTAACCACTTTCATCGCATTGTCTGCGATAAAAGGTATAGAAATAAAACTCTCTTTACATGAACAACCAATAAACATATAATTTTCAATCGAAACTGAAAAACTTAAGCTATTAAATTTTTAATGAATGATTATTAAGTTATCCTATACACAAACCAATGTAAATTACGAATTACGCACTCAATAATTTATATAAATATTTTTAACTAGCCGTCTTTGGCGACCAGTTTGATCTTCCTTAAGTGTATGCAAAATATTGCATCATAGTACTTTTATTCATATTTTAAATTATTTGCTCAATCCTTCGCCAAATCGGAAGATTCTGATAGAGAAATAAAGAACTCGGTATTTTTATATTAGCTGGGCGTAGGTGATAAATCGCCTAACCTTGTTCCCGCGGCATTTTTTCGTATTACATTAATTTCATTTAAAATATAATCATTTCACTCATTTATTTAAAATGCAAAAATTTCATTTAAACAGAAGCATTTAAAATTCACGGCTTTCACTTCTTCTTCTTCTTTTTTTCTAAGGGAAAAAATTAATAATACAATAAACCATGGTTTTTAATTTCAATTTCAAAGCATTATTCTAATTTATTACGTGAAAAAAATGCTATCTGGAGAGTTAAAAAAAATGCTATTTGCGAGATTTGTGCCCGGCTAACTTAAATGTACCAAGAATTAATTTCGATCATGGCAACTTTGATGCAATTTTAATCGAAAAAATAATCGTCATTTTTTAATCAAAATGGAAGTCTTGCATATGAAAAGCGAAGGGGTCAGCCCGTAATTGGTATGCCAGTCATATAACTTTGACTATTATAATATAAATGAAATGACGGCGATGGAACAATATTTGGCGATTTATCAACAGCGCTTGGCTAACATTAATGTATCAAACCGGCCACCTGGCATATAAAAAGCGAAGCGGTCAGCCCGGAGCTGTTGATGACAGTTACATGACTTAGGGTTTTATTTAACATTAAAGTAACAAAACGGCCGAGTAGCATATAAATAGCGAAACGGCAAGCCCGAAACTGTTGATCACAGTCAGATGATTTAGGCTTTTTTTATATAGATGAATCGTGTATACAAAATAAACTGTGGAATACCTCGCTTGTTTATGCAAATGCTCATGTCTGGTGAAAATCATAATTTTAGGGAATAATCTATCGTTAAGTTAAACTTTTTTTCTATTGCGTATTTAATCCAATGAATGAACTGACACATTTAATGGAGCTGGGTTAAAAAACCAGCAGGGAGATATTTAGGTTTATAAAGCAAGTCAAATTCAAGCAAATCAAAAAACATTATCATGCTCCCATCCTACCGTTTCAAAATATTCCAGAAAATATATAAAAACAAGGAACAGTGCACCATATTTTTTACACTATAGACTAAATTAGCATATAAGGATAGAGCTGTGTTAAAAATATATAAGAATTTGAAATGAAAGACATCTTAATATCAATACGGAAAGGAAAGTATTAATCCAAGATGAAATACACAACAGAGCTTTGCACCATAGATTTAATGTGCTTCGCTATCGTTAACGAAAAGCCAAGGAACGAGTTAAAGAAATAGTGCATGTAATGGCGAAGGATTTGAAAAACAGAGAGGCACTTGCAAAGCTTTTATAGCAAGGACCAAAGCTGACCCTGACGCATGAACAAATCAGAATAAACAATTCAGAGAAAAACGGGTCTGGCTGATGTGTACTAGAATAAAGCGGTTTTTAGCGATAAATCAGACATTTCTAATGGTTGAACTATGATTGAATGTCCTGGACTTTTTCCACTCTGTTAGAATAAACCTCAACTGGACTACTCCAACTATTAATATGAATACAAAACAAATACGTGTTGCTATCCAACGTACAATTTATTCACAAGTTTAACATAAAACTCTACGTTTCGGTTTAATCTTTAAAACCTTCATCAGGAGAAAATTTTTCTAAAATATAAATAGACAACAAACTCTTTACATGCTACATTTTGAAATCAATTCAAAATACAAAACATTCTAACGGATACCTCTTACTCCCAAATAAACAGTTCAGTGGCGCCATCTTTTAACCAAAGATACAAACGAAGAAAGAAATGCTGAAAAAAGTGGAATTTTCATTGATTATTTATTTATTTTTATTATTATTATTAATATGAATACAAACATTTGTATTTGTGCGGTTAACGTTTGGTAATTCGTTTCAAGATGCGACAGAAAAAAGAAGAATGATCACCATTCCAATTTTCGACAAAGTTCCTTATTGAATAATAATTAAAGGCTGCATGTCTTCTAAAGGAGCCTGGAAGACGCTAGTAAAGAGAATATGAAACTCAGAGAAATATGTTTCTGATTTAAGAAATCTCTTAGTTCCTAGTTTAGAAAATCAATTTGGAGATATTAATGTTTTATTTATTAATAACAATGATTCGTGCCATAAGTCCCGTAGAATGAATTATTTTCTTTCCCAGAATAATGCTCTTGAAATTCAGTCGTGATTAACCAGTCCAGATAGCAATATAATCGAATACATATGGTGAATGCGCCTAAATGTGATGAACCGTCTATGCAACAAAGCACTTGTACCTGAAACCCTAAAACAAGAATATTAAAATGACAATCAATTACTAAATTTCATGAACAAAATGCTAAAACTTTTATTGCCTTTAAAACACTTTTTTGTTGGAGAAATTCCCATTATAGTGTACCTCATTCGTTATCGAATTCCCCAACATTTCCAAAACATTGGGTGAATAATCCCAAAATCGCGATTACATTTCGTTTTGTATATTTCATGTCAATACCATTGACATCATTATATAGAAAGTATGTTTTTCTATGCAACGAAGAAGTGAAAACTATTACGTGAAAGCCGTAAAAGACGACATGTTTTGAAATAGAGTTGGACTATCAAATAATAAATAAATCAAACTAAAAAAAGATAATAAATTCAAGGATTACAATAAGCGTTAATTTAATTTATTATATGATATTAGTGAGTTATTTTTCTTTTATATTCATTAAATTTTTGATTTTAAATGTCACTTTGGATTCCAGCGTAGCATGCTTAATTAATTGAAATATGTATCATTAAAATCTAGCAAAAAATTAGGTCATAGAACATTTAATTATTATTATTTACTCCCATGTCTTTTAATTATTTTAAGTTTCTCGCTTTCATGAAATGTACTACAAAGAAGTATGACAGTATTGCTGCATTGCAATTGTTAAAAGAATTTTACATATTTTAATTAATGACATAAATCATTTTATTTTATCCTATCATCGAGTAATTGCTCGTTAGGACTTAACATTCTGAAACTAAGAAATTCTTGTCAATATTTTGATGACAGCTAAAGTTTCGTATAATTAAAACTGATATTACAAAACGTTAATATTAAGATATCAAAAAGAAAACATATAAGTTCAAATGCTGAAGCCTGTCAAGTAAGAATTTTTCTTTTAAATTTCCAAGAGTGATTTTTCTCTTATTTCATAATTATGTCAATCTATTTTTTTAATTTTGAATTCCTGCTTACGAAATTTACTGCAAAGGAAATGTTTATTATTTTTATATTAAAGGCAGGTAGGGTTAAATCCTTAGTAACTGACTAACTGACACCTTAAGGATTAATTCTAATTTAAATCACTTTTGCAAAATTTTAAATCAACTTTATACTTTTATTTCTTTTTGAAAGGATAGTAGAGATACTTTAAAAAATTACTATTGACAAAATTCTCAAAATTATACCTTGTATTATTAAAAACTTATTTTTTTCATAAATGTAGTCCATAACTACAGTAGCAGACATAAACCGCATTTTGAAAAGACAATAACCGACTCAAATTGAACCATTGTCAGACACTTTACTTGCAAAGAGAAAAAAATATATAATAAAAAATAAAATAAAATAAACACAATTTATGCTTTGAAAATACTTTATAACAAGATATTTAAAACTTTTTTATATACAGTATCCCCACTAAACTCCCTTGCCACCCTCTTAACTTCGGAACGGCTGCTGCCATATTCATAACAGAGGTGTCTAGGTATAGTAAAGTAGCCATGCGCTACTGAATGAAGACGCCTAAGGCGCCACGTGGTGGAAAACTATGGAGTTAGCATTCCTATCTCGAAAACAGAAAGAGATAGGGAAAAATGTGATTTACAAAGTTCTAGAGCATCATCGATTTAGTTCAAAAAGATATACCTTGTGGACATTAATGCGGAGAATAGAACTGTTAAAACGCACATTTGTTTTTTTCGTGATTTTCTACACTGAAACGTGGCAAAATGATCTTAAAAAGATAAAAAGAACTAGGTATAGCAATATGCCTTTATTTGAGATGTTCAAACTTCTCATCGGCAGTTGCAATGCAAATTTGGATGCACATTTGTCGAAAGATATTCATTTCGCCTTCCGTTCAAGCTTCTTGACGTCACAGCGTACGAAATCACAATAAAACAAATGCGCGTTTTAACCGTTCTATTATTCGCATTAATGTTCACAACGTGTCTTTTCGTACTAAATCGATGATGCTCTACAACTTTGTAAATCATTTTTTTTTCGCTATCTCTATCCTTTTTCGAATACTATCTCTGATATTTTTTGCCAGGTGTAGACGGTTTCATGACAGTAGCGCATGGCTAAATTACTATACCTAGATGCCACTTTTATGAATATAGCACAAGGAGTTTGAAAGTTAAGAGGGTGGCAAGGAACTTTAGTGGGCATACTGTACATCATATTACAAATGCGTGTGTCCTTCTTCTTATGTTTTAAAATATTAGCAATGCATATATCCAATAACTAACATTTATGAATCAGTAACTAATAAATGGTATTGGGCACTTGTAGAACAAATTGAACTTTAAAAATTTAATTAGTTTCGTATGAAAATTAGGTATAAGAATTAAATAAGGATAATTAATGTTAGTATAGGAAATATTTAATAGTCAATAACATGAATTTTACGATTGTTTACAATTATGTTTTCATTAGTTTTTTGAAAAGATTTATTAGAAGAAATATAGGAGGCAAGAAATTGGTGATAATAAGATTTACACATGTCTGCATAAATATTCGGAGATTTGTCTACATATATAATAACATAGTTTTTTTTGTATTTTAGTAATCTATACTAATATTATAAAGGGGTAAAAACTGTTTATTTGTAGAAGGTAAGCTCTGTAACTACCGGACCGATTCCAAAAGTAATGGTATCAAAATGATGGTATTAGTCCAACTTAGAACATAGGCTATATCTTATGTCCGTGCGACTGGCCAAAAGTGGGTGCAGGAGCAAAAAACGTTCTAAAAATGCGATTTTTGTGTTACTGAAGGGCCTAGAAACATGAAATTTGGAATGATGGTTACTTATAAGATACTAATGATCTATAAGGACATTTCTTAAAAAAATCGAAATTAAAAAGGGGTGAAAATGCGCGAAAAGCGTTCTAAAAAACGTTCTAAATGGCAATTTTTACGCGATTTCAGGAAGTACCAAACTGATTTAAAAAATAACGGTGTCAAAATGATGGTGACAACCCTTGCTCAAAATAGGCTACATTTTATGTCGGTGCCACTACCCCTAAAGGTGGTGCAGGAGCAAAAATACGTTCGAAATTGGGATTTTTGGTGTTACTGAAGGCCCAGGTACATGCAATTTGGCATGGTAGTTACTTATTAGATATAAATGATCTCTAAGAACATTTCTTAAATAATTCGAAATTTAAAAGGTGTGAAAATGCGCGAAAAGAGTTCTAAAAAACCTTCTAAATGGCAATTTCTACGCAATCTCAGAAAGTACCCAACAGATTTCAAAAATAATGGTTGGAAATTGATGATGACAGCCCTTACCCCAATATAGGATCTACTTCATGTTGGCGTCACTACTACCTTGAGGTTGCATTTTGAAAAACGTTCTAAATTGTGATTTTTGCGGTACTGAAGGCGCTAGCAACTTGAAATTTGTCATGGTAATTACTTATGAGATGTAAATGCTCTCTGAGAAGAGTTCCTTAAAAATTTGAAATTACATGGTGAAAATAAACGAAAAGCGTTCTAAATAGCAACATGTATGAAATCTCAAGAAATATAAACCGATTTCAGAAGTAATGCTTTCAAATGGATGGTGACAGTCCCCGCTCCAACATAGCCTATATTTTGTCACTTGTATTTTTGTCACACTGTATTTTTGTTCTCACCTTCACCTGGGGGTTACAGGAGCAAAACATTTCTAAATTGAGTTTTTTGTGCTAAAGAGGGGGTCTAACATTTTAAATTTGGAATGGTAATTACTTCAAAGATGGAAATTCTTTCTAAGAATTGTCGAAAGAAAATTCCAAATTTAAAATTTGGAATTTGGATTTGCTAAAAGTGTTCTATAAGCGTTCTAAATTACGATTTGAATGCTATCGTATGAAATACGAAACCGAATTCAAACATAATGGTTGCAAATTGATGATGATCGAACCTATTCCAACATACGTTATATTTTATGTCGGTAACACAACCCCTAGATGGTTGCAGGAGCAAAAAACTTTCTAAATTGAGATTTTTGCGGTACTGAAGAGGCTAGAAACTTTAAATATAGCACGGTAGTTATTTATAAAATATAAATGTCCTCTAAGAACAGTCGAAAATAAATTCGAAATTAAAAAGGGGTGAAGCGAAGGGAAAGAGCGAAAAGCATTCTAAATTAATACTAAATTACGATTTCTATGGAATCTCAGTAAATAATAAACCGATTATAGAAGTTATTGGTTGCGAATCAAGAGTGATAGTCCCTGATCCTATACGGGCTATATTTTAATCCTGTTTCACTTCCACGTAGTTGGCAGAAAGAACAAGAAAGCCTTTAAAAACATCTAAATTCCGTTTTCTATAGAATATTAGGAAATACCAATCGATTTCAAGGTTAATGTTGGCAAATTAATAGAGACAATCTCTGTTTCAACATTTTTCGAGACATTCAATTTCAACTCGATTTCGGCATTTTATGTTGGTGCGACTAACACCAGAGAGGTGGTAGACTGTTAGATAAGATGCTTGGAATTTGACATGATGGTTAATTTTAAGATGTAAATGTGTTAAGATAGTTTCTAAAAAATTCAAACTTCAAATGACTACTGAAATGAGCGTATGAAATGAGCATACAAGTCACAAAATACTTTCTAAATTATCATTTATTTGGAATTAGTTTTAGTTCTTCTTATTAATTAAAATCGCATTTCTGTCTATTGCGCTTTTATAAAGAAGTTTAGTCAAACTGTGGCTTAATTTGTAATTTTTGAATTATTCCAAAAGGTGTTCTTCTAATAAACAGGCAATATAAAAGAAAATTAAGTGAATTCCTACTTAGGACATCAAAGAAAAATTTCATATAATCCCTTAGGCTAATATTAGTTTTTGTTGCATTAAATTACCTCAATTTGTTGATTTTCTCTAAGCAAGTAAACCCTATTGGTTTACAATGGAAGTCCATGGGAAATTGGCGAAATATTAGAGATATCGCTATGATGGCGTCCGTTTTGGCGTCTCATTTTGATCGCCAAACTTGGCGATAAACTTGGCGGTATTTGGGGACAGAACAGTGTCCTCCCCCCTATGGTAACCCCCCTTACAGATATGAAGATGCATTAAATGCTGTTCGTTCAATAACCAATACCGCCATTTTTTCTCCCATATAAAACTAAAATTAATTAATTAAAATTTAATTAATGAATTAAGATTTGAAAAAACTGTATTAACATCAAGTGCCATCCACTACAAGTTTAAAAAATTTATTTGAACTTGATAGGATGAATAATAAGTATTTTATTAGCGATTGAAAATTTGAACAAGATATATATAGGGAGATTGTGAACTAATAGTAGGAGTTGAAAAATAGTCATGCAACTATCACTTGGCATATTTCAACTATTATGCGAGCAAAGCCGCGGGGGTTGCTAGTTTGCTATAAAATATGTTTCCGTTAAATTTAGATGGAAATCTATATTTAGTACCGTAATCCATTAGTTTTTTTCAGTGTAAAATCATTCACAATATTAAGATTTCCGGTTATTATATGTCCATGATCATTATTTATGTATTTTTTAGAGAGGGGTCATTGCATGTACACGGAAAAGTACTTTCTTTAGATCATATCTATATACAGGGTGATTCAGAAATATCGAAACAATAGGCTATCTCCTTAAATAATGCCCCTAGGCACATACTTCCAATTGCAAAGTTTCATAAAAAAAGGTGCAAAATTTGATGAGATAAGTTTCAACTCCATGGGGGGTCTATATGAGAAAACACAAAAATTAAATTTTTATATGTCCCCCCCCCCCAAGAGTAAAATTCCCAATTTTTTTAATTTTCCTTATCCATTCCTGAATTAAACACAAAAAAATTCATCTCGATATCTTCAAAATTCGCAGAGATATCAAAGTCCAAAATTTGTGACTTACACCATTTATTCATGCCTCTGAGTGACGAGTTTTTGACTCACTTTGAATGCAAGATAGGGATCATCCACAAATTGTACATTATTAAAAGTCGATATAAGACAGGGCATATCCTTTGTACATGAAATCGGCAACGTATAGATTTTACGTTAAACTTGTTGTCAAAGTATGCTGGTGGTCTGACTAGATGGTGTTTTAGTTATTTATTTTAAACAATGTTGGGTGAAACTGTAGAACAGACGATTTGTGATCAAAACAATTTTTTGTAATTTCTTGTACTATTTAAATTATTTAATAAATTTAATTTATAAAAAAAGAAAGTACTGTAATGGTCAAAATATACTAATTTTGTAAATGCTTCCTCTTTAGAAAATATTTGTCTAGCTATATATAGACAAACGTGTCCGTGAGTAACGCTGATGTCATTTTGAAGGTGGACACAGCAGACGATTAAGTTTAACTTTTATTAACTTTTATTGCAATTTTTTAAAATTCGAAATACCACACATTTTCAATCTTTGCACTTTCCAATAAGGAAAATATTCTTTCAGATGCAATTTGTTTGAAAACAATACCGAAATTTATTTGCAAACTGTATCGCAATTTACTGAATTTATATTGTATTTAAATTAATTTTCAAGCAAGATTTTTTTTTTCAAATCTATCTCTATTAGGTTCAGACGATTACGAATATAAATCCATTTGTACTTAATATAAATAGCTCAGAATTTGTTTCCAGCTTGTATTCCATAACGAAATTAAAACATTCATCAATCAATAAATATAATATAATAAATAAACAATAAAATAAAACTAAAATACAGAATTAACGGATATAATCGAATTTCGCTTTTCGTTTCACTAAAATAAACAGAATCAAAAATGTTGATTGTAAATAGCGGTTTTTGCAGATTCATTCGACTGTTAACTCATGACGTGAAGTCAATATGAAAATTTCGCTTTTAATGTGTTTCAAAATTTCTTTGAAGGTATATCAATATATATATCAGTATCAATATCAATAGATATTGTTCATATAATTATAATTTATAGTATTGTTAGCGGACATTCCAAAAAATACATTAAATGTAAAACATCTATCACAGCTATAAAAAGAGAAGTAGAAAGTGCTAGGATTTTCCGCCGCAAAATGTGAGATTATTCCTGTTACGCTTTTTCAGTAATTTTCGATTAACTGCAATTATTTCAATAAAACAACATGTTTTAATGATATATAAGTTACTATGTTAAACCGCTTGCAGAACATTTCGAAAGTTACCTCATTCATCGTTCTGTCTTTAGTATGTAAAGAAAAAAATGTTGTTAACATCAAAAATAATGTACACTGCTGAAAATAATTAAAAAACATTGTAAGTCTTTTATAAAAGAACTGTATAAGCGAATACTTTTTTGCAGAAAATGGAAGAAGCGAGTCGTAAATTGAAAAAAAAAAAAAAAAAAAAAAAAAAAAAAAAAAAAAAAAAAATCTGTTTTTCAAATTTTGGAGTATGCAAATTTCTAGTTTCAAGTCAAAAACGACGCTTTAGCGACAGCGATTGAAATTTGACTTCCAACTTACTGAAAGACAAAGATAAATATTGATCGACATTCAGTGAGTCCTTTGTTCATATGAGTGCGATATCTCAACGAAATCATTTAACCTAATCAGAATCTTAAATAGTTGGTGGTGGATTAGAGGGGGTCAAACACAAGACGAAGTAACAGAAGCCACTGGAGTTTCACAAAGTGTGATTTCCAGGAACTGAAACCGTTTTTTGGAGACTAGAATTACAAGCCGACGACCAGGGTACGGTCGTAGACGTTCACCAACGTCCAATGAAGATCGATATTTAACGTTAACAGGAGACACCAAAATATGAATGCCATTTTTCTGCAACATCATATTGGCTCAGCTATCGGCACCCCAGTTTCGACTCAAACTGTTCGAAACTGGCGCAACGCTGTAGGTATGTATGCTCGCAGATCAATAGTATGTGTTACGTTAACAGCAAGGCAACGTGGCACCCTCAGGGATTGGCCAAAAAGCATGTGAACTGCTGGAGAAATGAATGGCGCAATATTCTTTTCCCTGACGAGTTAAGTTTTTCTGTTTATCCTGATGTTAGGAACATTTTCATCTGGAGGGAACATGACACTAGAAAAAAATCTGCATTCATTCAAGGAAGTGTCAGATTTAGCAGTGGAGGAGTAATGGTCTCCGCTGCATCTCCATTGATGGGCGCACTGACCTCTCAATTATTCGAAATGTAGCTCTGACCACTCAGCAATGTAGGGATACGATTCTCAAACTTATCGTTGTCCTTTACGATGTAGCAATTGGAGACGACTTCATATTAATGGAATACAATTGCAGGCCACATCGTGCTCACTTGATGGATGATTTCCTTTTCTTTGTAGAAATCATACGTCTGGAATGGCCAGCGTGGTCTCTGGATTTGAATTCAATAGAGCATGTTTAGGACATTGTAGGCAGACGAATTGCTGCCCGCCTACCACCTGTCACCCTCTCTTCTGGAGGAGTGACACAGAATACCCAGTACCTCATTAATAGGCTCATTGACTCCAGGCGTCAAATGTGTTCAATTTTGCTGGCCGTCCGGGGAAACCATACGCCCTACTAAAAAATAATTTCTTTGAAGGAAACACCTTTTTTTATTTGTTTTTTATTCATTTTTCTCAAATACAATACAAACATTATTTTCGCTTTTGACACAAAGCTCAATACAGTGCTATTTTACTGCCAAACATGTGTATTTTGTTCCTCATATAGCCTACCATGTCTGTCGATCATGTATCAAACATCTAAACAATTCCCCAGCCGCAGCATGCATCCACAAGGTCAATATCATTTAATTCTTTTGAGCAGTGTATAAGTAGTTTTCAGCTATAGCCCGGGAAGCCCGGCTTCAATCCCTTGTTGTTATTAATATAGTAAAAATTAAAAATAAAGTTTGAGTGGAAGCTTAAAAGTACATGTATTGATTTAAAATAAATATAAAGATCATTTTTATCAATTTAATCTTATTTTACGATGTTAACGTAAGATTTAGTCATAATATTTTTTTATACTTTTAAATTCTCATGAAAAACATTTCATGACATTATTTTATACTTTTCTCATATAAAATATTTAAAATGCAACTGTAATGGCAGATTTTGTCATTATGATTCTTTCTTAAAGTTTTAAATGTTCTTTCTAAGCATTCAGAATTTTAAATCACCATAAGGCTACAAAGATTTGCACCACTTACATGCGTCATTATGATGCACCCAGAATTGATTTTGGTCTATGCTTATGTAAGATAGGAGTAAATGTGTCTTCATACTTAATATATACTCTTCAAATTTTGTTTCAAGTATCTTAAGTTTTACTGAATGTATTTTTTAGAGATTGTCATTTGAAATACTTATTTTCTTAGATGTTTCCTATTTAAGAAATATCTAGAACCATTAATAAACTGAAATCGATCTATATGATTAATTTAAGATGATATTTATTGATTTCTTAAAAGATTAATTTTAGCAATTATTTCACAATTTATGTTGCTATTATAATACTATTTGATATCATATATTGTTATAAAAAACATTGCAGTGCATTTGTATTCTTTCAAAATTACTATCATTTAAAATGTAGCTGTAATAGAAAATTCAATATATTCATCATGATTATGTTTTATTTTTTTAAATAGTTTTCTTCAGCTTTGGTAATTTCGTTTCACAACAGAGTTCCAGAAATTATCACTGTTTACCTTGTATTATCACGATACATTAAAAAATCATTTTGTTTTAAGGGGTGTTGTACCTTTTAAACGCGACGGAATTTAACGAAAAACTTCAAAGTTTGAATTAGTCTATCTTCAAATCCTTTTTATGTATAAACATGAAATTTTGGATATTGATTAAACAGATTGTGCTTTGTAATATACTACCAGCAAACATTTATTAACCCTTTATATAATTTGAGTATTGTTGAAATCATAATAGCTCTTTTTTTTACCCCATAAGTCATTGCGCGCATGATATCTTGAGACAGTATGTATGGATTGTCATAAAATTTGGTAAATATACTAAACAAATATGCGTGTTTAGAATGATCTACATTTAAGTATTTACAATAGTTATATTTTTAGTTATGACTATTTTTATTCATTAAAAATACAAACTTTTTATTTTTTTTACGAAAATATTTTTTTATATAGTTAATGAAAAGATTTTAGCCTAAGAGTATATCATTTTAAACACACATATATGTTTAGTATATTTACCAAATTTCATTCCATTCCATACATACTTTATTAAGATATCATGCGCGAAATGACTTATGGGGTAAAAAAAAGAGCTATTTTGATTTCAACAATACACAAATTCTGTAAAGGGTTAATAAATTTCTAATGGTAGCATATTACAAAGCACAATCTGTTTAATCAATATCCAAAATTTCATGTTTATACATAAGAAGGCTTTGAAGATAGACTAATTCAAACTTTGAAGTTTTTCGTTAATTTTCGACGCGTTTAAAATGCACAAGACCCTTAATGGTTATATAAAACAGGTACACAGTCTTCATTAATATTAGCACATTAGAACTCGATCTATATTCTTAGCTTAAGATTGCACTAATTGTTAAATACATAAAAAACTTATTTTAAGTAATTTCTTCCAAATTGTTTATCTTATTATAAGACTTAGACGGTATTATTATTTTTAGTGTCATTACATGTTTCTATTTTCAATTTGTAAAATCTTATTTTAAAAAAGTTGTTGGAATATTTCGTTTACATTTCTTATTTTTAATCAGAAACTGATGACATAATCCTTTATATATATATTTATATACTAAATGTTTACAATAGATGTGAAATATCAACCTTAATATGCCATGATTGTTATATCTTTATCGGTTAAGAGTTTTTTTATCAGCTGTTACTATTTTTAATAATAAAATAAATACAGAAGCTACAGAGTTTCATAAATTTGAAGTTGCATCAATATAATACATCAAAAAGTCATTTTGTTTTAATATTGTTTTTTTATATATAAATAATTAGCAATAGAGGTTTTATTATTCTTATTATGTATGCTGTTTTTTGCTGCAAGCATGCAACGTTTCACAAAATGCGTTTTTTCTAGTTATTTAATTTATTTTATAAATGCTTTATCTTGAAAACATATATAACGTCAATAATAGACTGGATTTCATTCTAAATGTTTAGCTCCAAAATGTATTGAAATAGGTTTCTAATGAATAAAAGTAAAGTTAGTGCGCGCGATAAGTTGACAATAATAATATATCATCTCATTTCGCGTGTTTCTTAGAAATATTGAAAATTTATGTTTCTAAGTTTATCATTTAATATTATTTTGTTCTAGTGTAAATACGAAATAGTGCTACCAATTATTATGTCTAAGAAATACAAATCGGCGTTGAAAGAATTTCTAAAGGAATTTTAGATTCCAATAAAATCATTTTACGTACAGGTTAACATTAATCATGTACAAACGCTGCACCTGATATCGCCGGTACACTGTTAAAAATTTCGTACTGAATCAAACCAATTTCTGATGCTTCAGTAATTTCAATCATAATTTGATGAACTATCGCTCCAACATTTACAGCTGCGGTTGAAGCATAGTTACAAGTCGAAAATGTCGCAATGAGATATCACCATCTTATATTTGCGGCAACTGCATAACCAAAATTCAGTTAAGCCCAATAAAAATAATATTTTCAGTGACTAGAAATGAAAACAGTATAAGGTATTGAATTGCAGGAAGAAAAAAAAAACTTAGATTCATTACAAGATTGAGTACTTTTGGAGCAGTTATTGATCAGCATTAACTTTTCTCATTTTAATCTATACGTCGTTATTGAAGATGTTTTTAATGTCTGTAATTACTTTACAATTTGGTCTATTCACATTCTAGTTACTAAGATCCTCTTACTGCGTATTCCATTGGCATGAAGATTGCTGTCTGTATTTCAAACTCGTATCTGAAAAAAAAAATAATATTAATCACAAACTTAGACAAAATGTGTTTCAAAATTAATGAGAAATATGTGAAATAAAAGGAGAAAAAAAGTTATTGATATTTTATCACTTGCACTCTGTAATTTAAACAATCGATTTCCTTACATTATATGGTATTAATATACTACTTCGCCATTTAGAATTATTGTTGTTTTAGGCTGTTCAAAATAGATTTTAAAACAAATTTTCTATGTTTCGAATTATAATTATTATTCTTCGAACAATCAAAAAGGAAAAAAAAAAATGGTGTATCATTTTCAATTTTTATATATTTCTAATGATTGTCTTAATCTGTGTTTTTGTTCAGCTTTCACAATTTCAAATCACAAAAAAACGTCAGTGGTTTATTGTTATTGTTCGAATTGCATGATTATGATTCATCAAGAAATCATTTTATTTTAAACTTTATGTAAAATAAGAACAAGAGTTCCATTATCCTTAATATATATTCTGCTTCGTTTGCTTCCAGCATCTAAAATTTTGCAAATATATATATATATATATATATATATATATATATTCTTAAAGTAAGTATTTGAAATTGTAAAAGTCTTCTCTTGAGGAAATATCTAGTATCATTAATAAACTAAAAGTCGAGATAGATTCTTGTTATAAAGTTGCCTTTGGTGTTTTCAAATGCACAAAACGATATTTTAAGTAAAAGTTTATTTTAATTTATGGTGTTAGAATATGACTTGATAATATTGTTTTATGGCTTTGTTTAAGCTCTCGTATAATATATCAGAATGCAAAATTTATTTTTAAATTGGGTGTACTCCGTTTAAGTTAGTATAAAACAAACATATGCTATTTTGTACATTAAGTCATAGTTATTTAATATATAGTCACACTATAAAATGGAAAAAAATAAGTACGGTGTTTCCTTTTTCTTTTACACTTTCAAGTTATGGGAGGAGAAAAATTGCAATTCTTTATGAATTGAAAACTTCATGATCGAAAGTAAAAATGTAAAAAAAAGAGTATTTGACTTATTATTTTTAATTTTCAATTTTCAGAGGCGATTATTTTCTGAACACATTTTCTGGGAGAAAAATATGTCCCCCCCCCCCCCATCTAATTCCAAAACTGCTGAAATAAAATTATGGAAAAATCAGAATTAGTAGACGTTAATTTAAACCTAGCTGGATAAAATTATAGCGATTACCCTAGGTCAGATAGCTTTTGGGAAAATCGCATTTTCTGTTACACATAAATTTCGATTTACGAGCATTCAGCAAAAGTGTTAAGCAGCACTGGAGGTACGTATCATATCAGAGGTATAAAAGCATTGTTGATAATGATTTTCGAAAAAAATCGTCAGTATTTAGCCGAAATATTAAACCTTAAACGTACGGACAGTTTGAACATACATAATGACAGGGGCGGCGTACTCTATGCCTAGTTAATTACTTTGAATGATATATTTGCGTAATGTAATGTCCAGTAGCAGAATAAAAGCAATAAACGTCATATTGTTAAAAACGGACTAATTTAAGACATCTTAGGACTCTTAAAATTGGAAAAAAAGAAGAAAAAAAGACCGTTTTCAACATTTAATGTCTTCAAATATATAAGATTTCAAAACACAATTTTAATTGGGATGAAAGGTATATGTTTTAATAAGTATGTTCTTTCATTTCATGCATTTCAAAAATTGCAAGATGCAGAATTAGTATTTACAGGGGGCTCGAAACTTTTAGTCATTTGTCGAACAGAAAATTGCCATAACATTTTACGCGCAGGATTGCAAAATAAATATTTCAACTAGAATGAAAAGTTTGGTGCTTACTTATACTTCAGATTGTAAAAATTACACTAATAAATTTGTATTTAAAGCTTTGTTATATTTTTAATGTAATGTTGCATTTAGCAAATACAAAATTTTGAAAATAACAACAGTATAATCACCTAAAAAATATTTTTTGAACAATAAAAAGGAAATTTTAGGTTCAGTTTAGACAGAATAACATGAGGTATATGTTTTGAAAATTTCATGAAAAAATATTCAGAATTTTTTGAGGTATCCTGCGCATTATGCCCAAAAACGCCATTTGGAGGAAAATGTTTCGGAAATGCTGCTTCAGCTGTTGAGCTGGTATAATTCTAAAAGCCATAACTTCTGTTCTAATGGGAATTTCAAGGAAACAATTATATCAAAATATTCAGAAAATATAGGAAATTAACATCTAAATAAATTAAAATTTCTAAAATTTCGAACCTTTAAGAGTCACCTGCGACCACTTAACCCTTCCGGCGCAAGGTAATTCTGTTTTAAACTGATGGAATAATGGACTGACATCATAATTTATAAACGAATTTATTAGAAAATACGAACTTGCTTATTTTCACGTACATTATAAAAGGAGAATTTTCATTAAATATTCTTGGTGCCGTTTGTCAGTTTTGGAATTAAAATTATGTGTTTCAGGACACCGCCCTCGAAAGATTTAATTAGAGTGAATCGCATAAATACTGTGTGTTTCTCTACTAGTTTTCTTTGAGTGGATTTCTCAATACGCCTCGATTGAATTTAAAAGTAAAATAAAAAAAAAAAAAAAATCTGGAAAAAACATAGGATGGAACAAGGCGGCGTTGCATCTTTGCAACTTGCTTTCGAAAGGCGCTTAGCACAATGCCAAATTTAAACTTTGAACAAAGGTTTTGTTTTAGCTACACAGCAGAAATAAAGGTTATTACTACGTTGAATTTAGTTTTATGAAATGCCAAATGAAGTTTAAATATGGACAGCTTTTATTGTCAGTAAAGAATTAAGTTCATCATAAACTGATTAGGATAACATTAAAAATGAGTTATACAGAATAGCTATATTTGATATTATTTAGGTCCCATATTTCTTTGAAATTTCATGGTATATCCATGTACACTTTTCTAGTATATACAGTTATACACAACCCTGCGTTGTAGAGTTTTTTTTTTACAAAGTCTTAGCATTCATTTAGCACCTTTTTTTTTTTTTTTTTTTTTTTTTTTTTTTTTTTTTTTTAAATAATACAATTACAAATTCATATATTTATCCTACGGAACCCTCTGTACGCGAGTAATACTCGCACTTGACCGTTTATTTAGAATCTCTGTCTTGAATCTTTGATCTATCTGATAATTTATAAGCTATTTCTGAATAAAATTCAAAACATTTTTGGAACGAACATTATTTAGAACATGCGAATTATATGTAAAAAGAAATTGGAAAAATGATGAGTCATAATAAGTTAAGAATAAATATTTAAAACAGATAGTAATGTTAGAAATAGGTCGCAAAAAGTGATATAAGTGCGACGGTTTCGTTTTAATATATGTTCACCAATGCTGAATGATGTCAAGAATCAGATTACACTTATCTATAATATTAAAAAAATTAAATAGACCTCTAATCTTTTATAGAGTAAAATTAATATTGATTATTTTCGATAAATGATATTTTCATTAGAAAATTCAAAAAATAATAAACGTATGTAGCAATTTGAAAATATCGCGAAATGTTGAATATTAAAGTGATGTCAGATAATGATTGTTGCGATTTAACTTGTAAATAGTGAAGAGAGAGACAAAGAGAGAATATTGACTATCCGAACTGTGTGTACTATACCAAGCCTTATGTGGAATTACCCCATAAATGTGAAGTTGCAAAATATGTTATCATTTCATTTCATTAAAACTTTTCTGCCAGTGCATGTACGCTCTAAAAAAATAAATAAATAAATAAATAAAAAATAGGACCAGATTTCCTGTAGGAATCTGAAAAATAGTTGCCCTTATCGTACCTGAAAATTTTCCGACCCAGCTTGGAATAAAATCAGTAAAATAGGAATAAAATCCGTAAACTTAGAATAAAATCCGTAAAGTACCGTTTTAATGAATGTTTCCTTATTTTTACGGATTTTATTCTGAGATGGGTCGAAAAAATTTCCGGTACTATAATGGCAACTATTTTCCCGATTCCTACAGGAATACTGTTCGGATTTTTTACAGTGTATCCGTGTATGTACATAACCACCATTATGTTTTAAACATTGTCCATTTCTTAATTTGGAGAAGTTATAAATTTATGTATACAAGCTTAAACTATAAAACAGTAATATTGCATATAATATCAGGGTTCGTACGCTTCATGGACTTTCAAGCCCCTTTTACCAGAATTTTTGTAAAGTAATATATGCCTTATAAGATGTAAATTTCGAACTGGGCGAAACATTTCGCACAGTTGGAAATTTACGTCTAATACGATTTATTTACCAAGTAGAATAATTGTGTTAAAATTAATCTAGTGTAATATTTGCCTTATTTAATGAAAAAATATTTTATCTTCAAATATAGAGACCATTACTTTACAAGATTTCCGGTCCTACAACTCCTAATGTCCTCTGAATCCCTTGATGCGTACGAACACTGTAATAAATATAGCTGCTCGTGTAAATTATTAAAGAAGAAATTGAAACTTAATTTCATGCAACCTTTAACCCCTTGGGGACGAGCGACACGTATACATGCCGGAAATAGGCCTAAGGATCCTCGTTTATCCTCACCAGTAAAATTTTACTGTAAAATTTGCCTTATTTAATCCGAGCATTTTCCCGATTTGAATAGGCACAAACTTCTGTTTTTTAAAACCGGTAGCAAAGTAATAAACATTCCGTAAAAGGCTCCCGTCGCGAAGGGGTTAAAGTTGTTTTAATAATATTTATTTCCCCTTCAAAAATTATATTTCCTTAAAATATTCACAGTTGAAAAAAAATGCAATACATTTATCTCATAAAAGTCGATATAATTAAAAAAAAACAGTCTGTGATTTTTTTACTGCTCACAGGAGTATTCTAGGATGGAAGAAAAAAAAATGCTAAAATGAATTAAAAATGAAAGAACGATAAATTCATTCTTTTTTTCTGTTTGCATACAAAACTGTGTATGTTTGATTAATATTTTTTGTAAGAATTTACATGGGATTTCTTTAGCTTAATGGATATTTAAATTTTCTTCATTGCGATATTAAAAGTTTTTTTTTTTAATTTTAAAAAGGAATACACATATATATCTATTAAGAATTTTAACAATGTTTAAATTGTTTGTTTTTCAAATTATGCATGCATATGTTTTATGGTTTCGTTCATCACACGAAAACCTATTCGTCTCACTCCTTTTTCTGTCTGTCACAGAGCCCGTTCTCAGAAACTATATATGTTGGAGACTTAAAATTTTGCATACTTATAGCTGGACACCTGAGATCAAACGACAAATCATAAAATTTTGAAAAAGTCGTAATTAACGGACGTTATTAATTAAAAACTCTCAATTAAAAATTGGAACGGGTTTCATAATTCAGGAAAAGCATCTACTTTTTGAAACTGTAAGATATTCTCGCAGAAATGATTACAATCAGGTGTGGTTTTAACGACAAATATGGAATGGCGATTTATTTTAAGCGGCAATAACATTTTTTTATTCATCTTACGGATTTGAAATTAGGACTACAGACATGAAAACAGCAAGCTTTCAGAAATTCAAAAATTTATCTCTATCGTACCATAAAAAACTCGAAAAATCCTTAAAAATCGAGTAAAAGATCTTTTATTTTCATTCTTTGAAAAGGCGATAGACGCCTGCTAGTTTAGATTATCTGCCATCAACGGAAATTCCAAAACCGTCTTTCAACGTACTAGGAGATTTTACATTGTTTTTTTTTTAACACTTAACTGAGATTTGCTTCTTTCAAACTGCAGGCAACGTGGCACGATACAAAAAACAGATAATTTTTATACTGCAGTTTTTAATACCACCTTTTAATCATTTTAACTTTTTAATCATTGCTTTTAAAATTTTGATTCTTGCGAATCCGCATGTAAAATCGTACGCTAATTAATATTATGTCAATTTAATGAAATCAGTCCACAATTTTTGGATTTATCAAAAAATCGATGTTTAAACTTATAAAAAAAAATTCGTCTTCGTATAGACAATGAACATATTTGTTAAAATGAGGAAAACTAAATATCATTATTGATTAGATAAATATTACTAATGAAATATAAAAATTTGAAATGGTGTAGTGGAATTTCGGGAGGAGGGTCATTCAGAAATGTAACCGTGCTGCAAGTTATGTAAGTAATTAATAATTTTAAATTAGCAATTTTGATTTGTTAATTTAAGGATAAAGTATTTTAAAAGAGATATTAAACGAAACTCTCTGTGCGATCTGAGATCACGTTTACCCACTTGTTTTTTTTTTGTTTGTTTGTTTTTTGTTTATATATATATATATATATATTACAAAATTTATCTGTGTAAGCCGGTAAAATATTAAAAAAATTAAAATTTTTCGCCAAGTTTAAATTATTTTATATAAATTTTCCCTTTTCAGTAATATTCCGTATCTTGTACCGGCTTATGAAATTAAAACCCTAGTCTATTAATCTCTATAAGATCTTAATCCATATAATAATATTTATTCCAAATTGCGTGAATCTAAAAATGGCTCTAACCATTTATGTTTCTTTAATAAAACTTTCATTATTTAAATTTCTATTAAATTCCGCTATTAAATCCTGGTATCATATTCCCCTAAAATCTTTATTTAACTGCTAAAATATTATTATTATCCCGTCTTATAGAAAAAAAACCTACTTATTTCAATTTATTCTTTTATTTAAAATATCCAGGTGCTAGCTCGAATATTTCAAAGATTAAAACTTCGCAGACATAAATTCATATTCATTTATCGTCTGGCACGGGGAAAGAAGGTTATTTTTAGCACAATCTCGACAACAGGGATAACTTTATTGCATCTGGGGCTAGGATATAGAATATTCTGGAACAATCTTTTGGCGGAAGTATAAATATTGAATGCTGCAACTAGTCAGGCGCAGTTAGAGAAATATGGCATAGTGGTAGTAGAGAGAGATCGAGATTAATGAGATAGATGGAATTTTCATTCTGCATTAATATTGACACTTAAAAAGCAACCTACATTGGTTTATGGTAATGATTACTTGAAAAGATTTGCTGCGTTTTTATTGAGATGTTGTTGGAGTTGTTAAGAGCTGTGTGAGAGATCTAGTGAATTTAAGAAGGTAATAAATGGCTGGTAATAGAATGAAGCGAAAAGGATTTTTTAGCGAGAGATGGAATAGCTTTTAAGCTAATTTTGATGGATCGAGTTTGATTCTTTTTTATCATCGGTAAAATGGAGCATTTCCCACCTAGACTCAAATTATGAGAAGGTTAATAATGTGGAATTGTTTTCAACCGACGCAATTTTTTTAATGATCTTTGAGTCTGTTATTCTCAACAACTATGTGGTCTTGGACGCCTGTGTGTTTTATAACTGGAAACCTTCATCAACTTTCGACAATGCCTGGTGCTTGCCGTCAAATCATCACAAGTAAAGAATTATTCCGACATTATATCGAAGTGACGGCAATAAAAGCGATTATGTCTCCAAATTACAAATGAGTAGAGATGCTGGTACACGTTAGTTTATGATCTTTACTAAAGATCATTTCCGGAAGACTACAAATCTACATCACCAATGTAAATAAAAATTTATAGTGCTGGTGACTGGAAGAACAAAATGCTTGGAGTGAGTTCTTTTTCACAATATTTTTGCACTTATTATTATTTATTTATTGAGATTTATTTATTATTAAGTATGATAATTATTTATTTATGAAGTTTATTTATTATTAATTCGTCAAAGGTATTTATATATTGTGAAGTTTATTTATTATGAAGTTATGAGAATTATTTATTTATTTATTACTAAATTCTGATATGGTACTTTATAAGTTATGAAAGGAAATAAAAGTCCTTCTTTTATTGCAATGAATACTGATATAATGACTGAACCTAAATTAGTGAAGTTTGATCCTAGTACTGGAATGGAAATCCAGGCTTGGTTAAACTATTATGATGATATGTGTAATAGGGAAAATAAAGATTTAGAGTGGAAATTTAAATCTATTTCGCAGTATTTAAAGGGTGAAGCCCTAAAAGTCTATATCAATGACTGTGTTGATTGTACTAGTTATGAACAGGTTTCAAAAGTCTTGATAGAGAAATTCATTGAAATAAATGTTCCAAATTTTTCTGATTTCTCAGCTCTAAAATTAGATAATTTAGATAATTTAGAAAATTATTTTCACAAAAAAGTAGGAATTGGGAAGAAACTCCATCTTTGTGAGACTCTTTTAGTACAAGGGTTAACAGATAGATTAAAGCCAGAGTATAGAAATAATATTAATGTAAGCCCTCCAAATAGTACCAATGAATGGTACTGGCTTGCTAAGCAATTTGTGGAAGTTTCCACCCCTCAAATTTCAAGCCAAGCAATAAATCAACAACCAGTTAGACAAAATTTTCAACAGTTGCATCTACCTAGGCCTTGGAATCAACCAAATATACCCAATAATGAAGGAATGTGCAACCGGATTATGGAAAGTGCATAATTCCTCAAAAGAAAATCGCAATATTTTTAATTCTAATTCTGTAGATTTTTTTTCTCTTCCTCAGATAGTTTTCAACATTAACGGGTATGTCTTTGGTGCGCAACGAGGATATTACTTGTTTTGGAGTTTTTGAGATTAAGTAGACACTTTATGCAGGCATAGGATGCATATTTGATTTTAGGAATTTTCAAATTGATATTGAAAAATAAATTTAAATGTTTTTAATTCTATATCAAGTTTATATCAAAATAAACTATATTTATTTTATTCCATTTTCTTAACCAATTGTTTACAAAAATAGTAAGAATTGATAATATTATTATAATTATATAAACCTAGAAGTTTGATAATTGTGATGTGATTGATTTTGTAGTGATTGTGTAACAATAGAAAATTGAGTATATAAACAAATTATCTTTTATTCCTATTTATTTTCTTTATTTTACTATTCAAAGTTTATCAAATGCACGTCTGTTCATCAAGAGTATCAGAGAGATAAATTATTGTAAGGAACTACTGGTTGAGAGTCCACTTTCTAAATATTTAGAGTTAAATTTATGTGGACTTTGGAATTAATATTACTATTTTTTTTATGTTTCGACTGGCAAAAATACTTTCTTAATTAAGTAAAAAATAAGAAAATTATTTAGTTGCTATGTATTATTTTTATCCTCAACCATTATTTTCCATGTCAATAAGTAAACAATCTGTGATATTTTCTTAGAATATAATATTGTTGTTAAGTATTATTATTGCTATTATTAATGTATACTATTGAGAATTTTGTTGTTAGTATTATGAATTGAAAATATTGTTTATTAATATTATTGAAAAATTTATTATTTATTATTGAAAAAGCGAACATAACTTATATGTGAAAAGTTATGATATTTACTAAGACAAAGTTGAGATGCTTTAAATGATGACGAATTCCAATTAGAATGGGAAAAGGAGCTCAAAAAAGTAGTTGATAAACAAACGTTAAAGGTAGTTGAATAAATACTAGAAATTTGTTTATTAAAATAAAACTACTATAATGCTGACATATAATATTAAAACCTAATGTAAAGAAATTTATTAGGCAGAGTAGTCAAAACAAATTTAGTAAAAATATTTATTACAGCTGAATTTTTACTTAAGGACTGTACCACAATCCTTACTGAAGAACTGTTATGACCTACGATCTGATTAAGCCAATATAACTTAAAGTTCTAGTTGAAGTAAATAAAGTGTTGAAACTTAACCCTCTAAGTGTTTGGGGCGTAATATTCCGTTCACTAAGCTGCAGGTTTCATAGCAATACAAGCAATATTTAAGATCATATAATTCTATAGCTTTAATAAATTTTAAATACATTGAAGAATGAATAACACTCTCAAGGATTACATTCATATTTGTAATTGAGTTTTTTTTATAATGTTGAAATAATCATATATTCTTAGCTTTTAAAACAAAATGCAAAGAAAACAACATTACAATTTTACCCTTTTGCAAGACGCTCGGAGGGTTAATTGATTGGAATTACATTTGTGATAAGATAAATGGAAATACACTAAATTTCCATAAGACAGAAGAATTTGTTGTTATTTATTACTATAATTTTATTATTTCTTATTATTTATTTCTCATTGCATTTATACCTGTTCTTTATTTATTAATGTATTTATATTTTCTCCTATGCACTTACAAATGGTAAGTGATGTTGTAACCAGTGTTTGTATTCTTTTACAGGGGAAATTCTCTCAACTAAATTTCAATGCTCTTAGTAATTTTTTTTCTCTTGCATTGCTATATTTATTTTATATTTCATCTCTTCGCTGACGTCTCTAAAATTTTAATATTCAAAAATCAACTTCCAAATTTATTAGCAGTCTGTTGTCTGAATTTGTAGTTAATTAACCACAAATTTCATACAAGTCTTTGGGGAGGGGGATAATATTACAAAATTTAAAAATTTTCACCAAGTTTAAAGTATTTTATATAACTTTTCCTTTTTCAGTAATATTCCGTGTATTATACCGGCTTATGAAATTAAAAGCCTAGTCTGTTAATCTCTATAAGATCTTAATCCATATAATAATATTTATTCCAAATTGCGTGAATCTAAAAATGGCTCTAACTATTTATATTTCTGTAATAAAACTTTCATTATTTAAATTCCTATTAAATTCCGCTATTAAATCCCGGTATCATATTACCCTAAAATCTTTATTTAACTGCTAAAATTTTATTATTATCCCGTCTTAAAGAAAAAACCTACTTATTTCAATTTATTCTTTTATTTAAAATATCCAGGTGCTAGCTCCAATATTTCAAAGATTAAAACTTCGCAGACATAAATTCATTTTCATTTATCGTCTGGCGCGGGGAATGAAGGTTATTTTTAGCACAATCTCGACAACAAGGATTAAACTTTGTTTACCTTTATTACATCTGAGGCTAGGATATAGAATATTCTCGAACAATATTTTGGCGGAAGTTTAAATAGTGAATGCTGCAACCAGTCGGGCGCAGTCAGAGAAATATGGCGTAGAGGTAGTAGAGAGAGATCGAGATTACTGAGGTAGATGGAATTTTCATTCTGCATTAGTATTGACACTTAAAAAGCAACCTACATTGGTCTATGGTAATGATTACTTGGAATGATTTGCTGCGTTTTTATTGAGATGTTGTTGGAGTTGTTAAGAGCTGTGTGAGAGATCTAGCGAATTTACGAAGGGAATAAATGGCTGGTAATAGAATGAAGCGAAAATGATTTCTTAGCGAGATATGGAATTGCTTTTAAGCTAATTTTGATGGCTCGAGTTTGATTCTTTTTTATCATCGGTAAAGTGGTGCATTTCCCGCCTAGACTCAAATTATGAGAATGTTAATAAATTGGAAAACATCGATTGCATTTTTTTAATGATCTTCGAGTCTGTTATTCTCAACAACCCTGCCGGCCTGAAAGCCTGTGAGTTTTATGACTGAAACCCTCATCATCTTTCGACAAAGCCTGCTGCTTGCCGTCAAATCATCACATATACCTATATAAAATGTTTCACTGACTGAAAAGTATTACTTTTTAATAATTATTATAAAATCATCAATTGATATACACGTTTTAGCTGTTTTATCAGGTTGTTACTTTTGCTTTTTAACTATAAGGTCTCAGCTTCCATATTTTGCTTTTTGTGTAATTATCGCCAACTGTAAAACAGCTGCTTCATTTCATAATCTATTACGATCACTTAGTAGTGATTTCTCTGCAAAAGTGAATAAAATGTTTTAGTTCATATATTTTATTTGATTTTTTCGCACATTTTTTCAGTTTGAATCTTTTAATTGTATGTAATGTATCAATTTCATCCTTTGAGTTTTGTTTTTCTGCTAACTCTGTCACACTTGGGGAATATAATATCCCCAGTAAAAAAATTCTATGGAAAATTCCTTTCAGTTTCAAAAGGTTATAAGCCTAAAATTTTAGAATAAAGCACCAAGAAAAAATCTCAGAAAAGAAATATATTGGAAAGGCACAAATTAAAATATTAAAAATCCCTCATTACAACAATTAACACGAGATTAATTGCGTCATTTTTTCAGAACGTTATTATTCGCTCTCGGTCTTTTTAATGCCGGCCCCCCGCATACAGAAAATATAAAATAAGAAACATTTTTCTTTTAATATTCGAATATTACATTTCGATGAAGTTATAAACTTGCAGTTTACTTAAACTATATATTTTACTCGTGAGATTTGGAATAATAGGAAAAAGCAAAAATGAACTGACATTAGTGATTGTTGCGTAAACTGATCGACCAATTTCATCTTTTCTTGTAAAAATGTACCTGAAGGAAAAACAGATATGTGTTGTTACTTCACTAGAAAGTTACAAAAAACATATAAAGTCATCTACATGGTAACTCTCCATTGTAATTGTAAGGGAATATGAGTTAGAAGAAGGCATTTATATGGATGGCAAAAAGACCGACACGCGTCTACTGCCGGGTTAAAATACATTTGCATTAATTTGGTTAAACGCAATATAAATTTAAAATTTTTCTTTATTCATAAATTTTATGATTAAAATATTCATGCCATCCATTATATGGAATTTTATGCATATAATTTAATAATACACTGCCCAGGTTTAGTAGTAAATATTTGTTTAAGGAGTAAATAGCTGAGTAATTCCCACTCTTTCACAAAAAATATGAAAGTCATTCTTTTATATACGTTCTGATTTAAAACAATGTGTTTTTAACGCTAGAAAGACCCAGAATTTTACTGAATTTATAGAAAAATATTTCATACCGGAATTTTTATTTTAAATTATTACTTATCCATTTTACTACTTTTTTTTCTTTGTATCTTTTAAACTAGTTTTAAAAAAAAATCTGATTCAAACGGATATTTATTCATTTGATAGCAGTCAAAATGACTGCTCGCGGGCTTTATAGTGTTAATATAACACGTTAAAAATTAATAATACTTATACGTGACATTAAGTGATTTAAATACTTTTCCAGGATTAAACTCGAAGCAGAAAATTTTGTAAGTTAACAATAACAATATAGTAATTAGTTTATTTACTCTGCCCATGGTTTAAATTTGATCTAAAATTCTTAAGTGATTAATAACTAATCAGAATTTTAAGATGTTGCACTTAAGCAGAAATAAAATATAAAAATGTTGAATTTCTTTTTTATGACTTAAATAGCTTTTTCTATGCTTATGACTTTTATATATATGACTAATATATACGGAATAAAAATTACTTTATAAAACATTCTACAGCTTGGAAAAAAATAACTAAAATTTTTTATTTTAAGTATATTTTTATTTTGAAATTAGGAATCCTGTAAGAATTAAAGTTGTTGTTGTTGGTGTGTATTTATGTATTCATTTTTCTTTTTGCTTTTTGTGTTTTTAAACTGTAAAAAATTAATTTTCAATAATGAATTAACCCATCCCAATCTCACCTATAAAGAGTGCAAGTCTAAATGCAGTACAAAAATATAAAGTCGTGGAAAAAGAAGTAAACACCCCCTACTAACTCTTCAACTAATTGTAATAGAAGAAAGTTACTAGTATAAACGATTGGAAATGAAGTCTACTTTTATATGATGTATATAAAATTTGTTTTGGTGGCAAAACAAATCAAAAAACAATCTACAAATCAAAAATTGTTTTTATTTTCAATGGCAACACCAAATTTTGACAATTTATTTTAAATCTTCGCTTTCAAACTACTCATAGAAACGAAATTCCAAGTCATTTGGATTCCAAGATTTTAAATTATAAACATTCAAAATTTAAAGCTTCTAAAGTTAAATTACATTTTCATATCTTTATTAATATCTCCTGAAATTATAATCCCTAATGTGATAACTTTTTGTGTGGTTATAATAAATTCTAAATAACCCAAACATAAATACATTGAATTTTCCATTTAAAATTTTTTATATGAATATATCAAATAAATATTCGAAAACAATATGAAATGTAACCTACAATTTCTGCGAAGTAATTTTCTAATTAAAAACATCTAAATGGCGGTTTAAGGGGGCATCTATGATGTGCAGAAAAGCATTACTCATTTTATTGAAACATTGGGGCTGACAATAGTCGAAACATATTGAATGAGTGAAATAATCATATTGGCTACAAAAATACAGTAGTAGAAGTAACTTAGTCATTCTGTAGTATGCCAACAATCGAGTACCGAACTTCAATTTGAATACAGCACCTAAATAAGATTCATTTTAGAATAATCAGTTTCTTTCAAACTAATTGTACGACTTTCATGAACATTTGTATTTAAACTAATTTAAAGGTGTCGAATTTACTTATGGTATCAAACTTGGGTATTGCAATTGTTAACAACTGTGTTTGGTTTTGTTTTTCTATGTAGATGGCCCCCTAAGCAAATTTATATACACCATTTAAAAGTAGACTTTATTTCCAATCGTTTGATACCAGTAATTTTCTTTACAATAATATGTTGCAGAGTTAGTAGGTGATGTTTTCTTCCCCCCCCCCACCCCCGATTCTTGTTAGAATACACTATTTTTTCAGCAAAGATTTAAATTCTGATAAAAGAATTAAAAACATCTAGTTTAAAATGTATTTTACTATATTTGTAAACATTTCATAGAAGGTTAATTAATAAATTGTAAATTGTTATATAGTTACAAATAAAAATATTTAGAGATTATAACACGAGAACTGAAAGGAAATTATGTTAAATTATTTAATATTTTAATGGTTAAAAATGCGAATCTAGATTTTTTTCTAACTCGTGATTGATTATTTTATAACGTTCAAAATTTCCCAATTTACTAACTTAGGAAGCAAATGTTTGTTCGGGTTATGTCAAAACACTCATCACTACCGACAACGTGCCATATACGCATGTGATTAATGAGCATAACTTATCGTAAATTGGACAGAAAAACATTTAGTACAACAGATTTTCAATTTAACGACATCATTTAAATTCTCATTAGCGAAAATTATTTGTTAATGTCTTCAAAATAGATACTTCTTTCAAATATTTAGCAAAGCATTTTTATTGTTATAACAAGAATGGTGAAACATTAATAATATTATTTTTTTGTCTTTGTCATGTAAATAAAAATAATTTTAAGAAATTATTTTTCGCCCAGCATTTATACACTGATATGTATCGTTTAGAAATTACTGAAAACGTATACAAATATGCGAGTAATATTATACAAATTTTAAAATTTTCATATAAGTATTTTAAAACGATTTTTTTTCCATGACATGTGGCTAAATTTGGATATATTGCCTAGTCAAACACCTTTAATTGTTAAAGCACATAAATTAACGTCTGAATTCCATTTTTATTTATTAAAGGTACAATATATGAAGACAGACTATAAATACAATTAAATACAATAAATCTAACTGGAGTGAAAAATTAGCCGGGGCCAGGAATCGAACCTGGGTTACAGCACGTTACGCTGTCGAACCAGGTTCGATTTCTGGCCCCTGCAAATTTTTCACTCCAGTTGAATTTATTGTATTTAATTGTATTTATAGTCTGTCTTAATATATGTGTACCTTTAATAAATAAAAATGGAATTCAGACGTTAATTTATGTGCTTTCATATATATTGCGGATCGATGGAAAAAGAAATTTATTCATCGTTGTCACGTCATCCAGTGCTATCTGATAGATGGACGGTCACGTTCTCCAACTTGATTTATTAGTGAGAAATTTCCGGGCTAGGACATCGGCCAGGGTAACTTAACGGTAGAGCAAAAGCACGTTACGCTGTCGACACAGGTTCGATTCCTGGCCCCGGCTAATTTTTCACTCCATTTGGATTTATTTTATTTATAGTCTGTCTTAATATATGTGTACCTTTAATAAACCTTTAATTCTGATGCAATAGTTACTGTAACGCAACATGCAACGCTTTTAAAAAATAAAGTCATCCCTTACTCCCAAAAGAAGCAAATGCTCCATAAGAGATCAGGTTGTTCCTTATCGCCTGATGACTATACTTAAAACTTATGGTTGTGAAACCGAAATTTTGTAGCATTAAGACACTGATTTTTCTTCCGACTGAACAATACTATGCCATACTGAAATTATATTCTCATTTGCAATCTCACCTGTTGGTCAAAAACGTAACTATAATTTAAGAAAAAACTTAATTAGAAACAAAAATCTCACACATTTCTTAGCGTTTCGGTGAAATCTGAAATTTTCTATTTTACTTAACATACTAATTAATAAGATCTCAAAAGTAGTGGGACTCTTCGATCACACGACATATTAATAAATTATTCCGAAATTATTAGAATGTAACTGAAATAGAAAATTTTACAAATACAGTTGACACAAAAACATTTGAATTAATAAGAGAATGTTGATCTTAGTAAGTATTTGTTTTATTATGTATAAAAAAATACTCAGTGAATCCACTCAAAAAGAAATGTTAAACATTTCAAACTCTCTGATAAATATAACGGATTATAAGTAATATTTAAGAGTACTTGCATGGAAAATTCTAATAAATGTATTCTTTTTTTCAAAAATCTTTTGTGATGTTAACAATTTTGCCTGCCAAGATTTCAATTCTCTTAAATTTTGAACCCCACCCAACGGAAAAGGGAACTGTTTTGGCCATGCTCCAATTGACAGAACTTCAAAAACATTTTTTTCATTTTGTATTTAGATAAAAGCCTACATGAAACTTTTGCTTTCCTCAAAGATGAAAATTATTCCAGACAAAGATAAAATCATAAAGTAAACCTCTATGTCAAATACCCTTACAAAAGTAGTAGCAAAATGCGCAGCTATTTAGAGTTGAATTGAAGTAAAATTTTGTTGTAATATTTGGTATGCTATAAATTTTTAAATATTTACAAATATTTACAAATACGTAATGATGCAGTAGTAATGCATGGTAATCTAAGAAAACATTCCAATGATATTTTTATGTATCTCATAATAAATTTACTTAAAATATTTGAAGATATTGAGTACTTTAAGTTAAAACCTTTTGACAGGGACTCTTTCAGGATTGCACGTTAAAGTGGGACAGATAATGCACGAGCCCCCGTAAACAGGTTTAACGAAAATATAGAAAATAGAATATTATAAATCTTAGGGTTATACTATTCACATATGTTTCCGGAGTTACCTTGTTTTAAGTGAAAGCATTTGTTTTCTTTTGTGGCAGCTTCTAATTGAAAGCTTCTGGGCGCAGTTTGTGAACACAAACTCAGCTATAAACTGTATTTAGAAAACAACATAGGTAAAATAGTTTATTTGTAGATACAGCTTAAGATAAAATACAAAATGCCGACAATATCAGGCCTGTTGTTTTTGACATATCACTCTAGAATTTTTCTTATCATCCTTTTTCCCCAAGTGCACATGCTTTGATGTTTTATTACTGTTAATATTAGTAACTAGATTTAAAGTAAAACTCCTTCATCTTGGACTTCGATGGGCCGAACTGTTGTCGACATTTATGGGAAAAGATTAGTTTAAACGAGGTTGAGTTTCGTGACCCTTATCTTTGTTCATTTTATAAAGGAAAATATTATCAATTTCTATAAATCTGCTGGGTGCAATTAATAGAAATAACTTTAATTTTGTACTGGTTAGTTGTTACCACTTTCAAAGTACCTTCAACAATCTGAGTATGATATATTTTCTGATGTAAAATATACTCATGATGTCTTTTTAGCGCTCAAAAGAATTTGCGTCAATCAGTACGCAAGAAACTGGAGACTGGTGTTCAAAAGTTTGCTGACCTGTTTAAGAAAGAAGAATACTTAGCTAAAGAAACTTTGATACAATTTCATTTACCCATACATATTCCTTGTCATGATGGCCATCCAATGAAAAGAGATAATACATCTCACGACAAACTTGAAAAATATTTCAGGAGATCAATGTTTCTTTCTTACCTGGATACTTTTATTTCTGATCACGTTGATTGTTAGAGAAAGAGTAAAGTGGTATTGAAAGGTTTTGATATACGTCTGGATTTTTGCAAAATAATGACGATTTTTGTTATTTAACTTTTCAAAACGATCTATGTTTTGCTTTCATCTATCTTTACAAAAAGAAAGTATTTTATTCGTTAAGTATTTCGACCTCCAGTTTTCGATGGATTTACTCGTTTAGGAAGTTCTTGATCACGATTTGTGGTTTTTAGAAAATGTCTGTCAGGTCATTTCCGTCTGTCACCCTGTCTGTCTGTACGTGACAAAAATTTTGTGGGTGCTCTATCTCAGGAAGTAAATCATGAAATTTCCCAAAACTTTAAATTATGTTACTCTTGATACCAATTGGTGCTGATAAGTTTTTGGTGTATAACACACAACTGGTGGCTCTGTTATGCTGCTTTTTTCACGTTTTCAGCAATAGCTCTATCGCAAGAATTGGTGCCAAATTTTCTTGAAACTTTATTTTCAAGTATACTTAGATAAATATTGCTGATGTTTGCTGAATATTGCTTATGTTATGGTGTCAATCGCTCAAAAAATGGCGCTACTATGCTGCATTGTTCACCATTTCTGCAATAACTCTATCTCAAGAACTAATTCACAAATTTTTTATCTAACTTCAGATTTATTTAGATGTTGACACACGTTGTTGGTTTTTAGGTTTTCGTGTCAATCACCCGTAGTTGTCGCTTCTATGTTGGATTTTTCAAGATTTTTGCAATAGCTCTATCTCAAAAACCAATGCAGGGGTTTTCATCAAACTTCAGATTCAATTAGACGTTGACATAAGTTGTTGCTGTTTAGGTTTTGGCGTAAATCACCCAACAGGTTGTGCTGCTATGCTCACCAAGAACTAATGCACATAATTTCATATCTTTGGAATCCTCATGATGGACATAGATTGCCATTTAATTTTAGTGCTGTGCTAACGAATTTTGAAGAATTAACATGTAAGACATAGCAGAAAGTTTTGGGATTTGCACATACGACTAGTTAATAAATTGTTAATGGAATATTACGTTGTTGTTTATTATTTTGAAGAGTAGATTTTTATTTATTTATTTCGTATTATAATTTTGTCTTTTGCTATTGTATGGGATAGTTAAGGCAGTTACATAACTATGAGAAAGTTCGTATTTTTTGTATGAATTTAAAATGATAGAAAAACATCGGAAATGGCCTTTACATTAATTACCCGACAGCGTAGAATTCAGGAAGGAAATACCCTCTCCTGCCTCTCGGAGCATTAATATGTCCCCCCGGAAGATTTGGAATTTTCTGCTTATTAATGATCCTGAAGTTTTCCACTCTCCCTGGAACTCCAAGGTCCCTAACAGAGCTGCAGAAATTACTCCCGTGAAAAAAGTCTGAATTCAACATTACCTTTCAACCCAATTACTACTTGCGAACACCCAGTTTAACATTGCTTCCAGAAATTCCATGGTAGCAATGAGATATTTGTGTATGGATGTTGTGTATGGTTTTGGGTAACGTTCTGTCTTTAACAGTGAAAAATCGAAAGCGTAAACTGACGCTAATCCTCGTATGAAAATCCTGATCTTACTGCTGAACCTGGAGAAAGCTCTACAATTGTTTCGAACCATCCTAAATAAATTGGTTGGGGAGTAAAATAACAGAAACTACCAATATTTTTTACATAACCTAATACTTCGAAAAAAAGTGCTAATTCATCCCAAATAAATTTGTTACAAAAATTTTACTTCCTTAAAGGCGACCATATATCGGGAGCAACTAATGGGGTAGAATATGGTATCAAAACCGGCGAAACATGAAACTGAGAAACCAAGAAGAATTGTGGTTGTTTTAGTCTAAAATAGTCTAAAATAGTTCGGTTACAACCAAACTATTTTTTCCAGCATGAACTATATTTGATGCCTGTGCTTCTAACATTACCAGTTTCTGTAGCTGAAATTGCAAGATCTTTTTCTTAAAGATTAAAACCTTATCTCAGAAACTCCCATTAATTAACGGCTGACGGGATTGGCACTTACCTGAAATCATTATCCAATATCTATTACAGCCAAAGTTCTTCATTCAATAGCCAGATATTAAACATGAATATTGCTGTTTTTAACTTATCCACTTGATCCGAACTTTATTGTAAGCAAATGGTATGTAACATGAAATTTGATTCAAATAAATTTAACTCTTCAGTATGAGCTCAGTTTTTTAACATCATGTTGTGTATTAATGTAACTTCATATTAATGTAACTTCATCGTATTATTAGCTGCAATTACACTGGCGTCCAAAAGTTAAGGTACAGGGACTAGATCAGACATGTCAAACTCATTTACCGCCGCGGGCCAAATTAAACATTATATACAAAGCCGCGGGCCATAAAAAAAGTATAATATTATTACCACTCCACGGAATAAAATTTGTTCGTACAAAATACAACCGTGTTATAGAAATTTTAACGCGAAGTTCTAAAGTTAATATTACGCAAACTATTAAAAATTTATTTTTAAGTTTTCATTAACCAAAATTTAGTTGAATTTTCTAAATTGAATTTATTTAAAAAATTGGTTGTACACGCGAATCTTGATCTAGCAAAGGTATAGCTGTCAATCTTCCGTGTTTTCACAAAAAAAATATTTTTAATTAGAAAATCTACTTAATAAAATGTATCTTATACCTGTGCACTACTTATTTGATTTCATTTATTAAATACCTTTTCCTGTTTAAATTATGTTTATTTGACTTGAAAAATAACAAAAGGTTGCAAACTATACTTTAAAAAATTGGTGGATTGATGAATAATTTTAGAAATCAGGAAACCCTATAGCCATATTTCAAATGAAAATCAAATTTCAAAGTAATTGCATAAGAGGCGCAAAGGCCAACATAGTGAAAAAGATTCCATGCCGACTCGAACCTGGGCCATCAGTATAGCGCACTGACGTTCTACCGACTAAAGCACATGGAACGATACCCAGCCCGGAAAATTTCTCACTATTATATGTTGGCAAGGCTACAAACGCAGCACAAGATGAAATATTTATCGTGAGCCACCGACCTGGGGCGAGCACGAAACTTAATTAAATCCAGCATCAGTAGAAACTACATTAATACATGGAAATTATTCCAAAGAGAAACATTCGCATACAATAATTCAAATGAAAATCAAATTTCAAAGTAATTGCTTGAGAGGCGCAAAGGCCAACATAGTGAAAAAGATTCCATGCCGGGACACCATCATGGTATTGTACCAATAGAACATGAGAAATTTTCCCGTCTGGTATCATTCCATGTGGTTTAGTCGGTAGAACGTCAGTGCACTATACTGATGGCGCGGGTTCGAGTCCCACGCATGGAATCTTTTTCACTATGTTGGCCTTTGCGCCTCTTAAGCAATTGCTTTGAAATTTGATTTTCATTTGAAATATTGTATGCAAGGCGAATGCTTCTTTCTGGAATAATTTCCATGTATTAATACCCTATAGCCATTATATATTTTCGCGCTAATATGGAATCGCACTGAATTTTGATTAACTGCAGTTATAAATTCTGAACAATTATTTCAACATCAATCATTAGAAGTGAAGTAAACCGAATAAACTGATTTTCATATTTCTTGAAATTCAACAATCTTCTTTTGAATTGATTTTTACTTTCTTCTATCTTCAATAGAAGAAAGTATTATAATAGAAATTCTTTTCGACTTCCGGTTTTCGACGGATTTACCTGTTTTATTGGTTAGGGATTCCCTCAAAAACAAAATATCTGTATGTCGCAATTGTACCATCAAAATAGTATAAAGTTATGCATAGAATTGAACCAAATTTTTTGTGTATGTTTTTGAATGTGGCAAGCATGTCCTTTCTGAATTTGAAAAAAGTCTGCTGGAAGGGTGCTCTGTAATAGCGATTTATGTGCCATTTTCATTATTGTACCATCGAAAAGAGTACGAAGTTATACATAGAATCGAACTAAATTTTTTGTGTTTGTTTTTGCCTAAGCAGGTCCTCCCTGAATGTTACAAAATGCTGCTGGAAGGGGACGCTGTTATAGCAATTTTTGTGTCATTTTCATTATTGTACCATCGAAAAGTGTATAAAGTTATACATAGAATTCAACCAATTTTTTGTGTATGTTTTTGGCTATGGCCAACAGTTTCTCCAGAAAATTGAAAATATTCCGCCGGAAAGGTCCGCTATAATAGCGATATTTGTGACATTTTCTTTAATCTACCATCAAAAAGTGTATAAAGTTGTGCATAGAATTGATCAAAACTTTTTGAGCATGTTTTTGGCTATGACCAGCAGGTACTCCTTGAATTTGGAAATATTCGCGGGAAAAGGGCGCTGTGATAGCGAGTTTTGTATAATTTTCTCGGTTTTTTGTAGTTCTATTGTCCATCGGCGGCTCGTGCAGCAACGGAAACTCGCGTCCTGCTAAGTCGGCTATTCGCAAATAGCTGATGACAACAGAATAAGTAAAAACTATTGATTTTATTAAATATCATGATCTAGATTAACCCTTTTTTACTCCGATTAATTGACAGAAGCAGAAATTTAAGATGAAAATCAAAGTTGGTATAGTATTGAACTAATAATAAATACTGAAGTATCAATATATGTAACTACTTTTTGAAGTAAGATGTATGAGATAGAAGAAAGTTTTTGGATTGGCACATCCAACTAGTTTAATATAATTTTTAAAAATTCCACTCCGGTGATTTTTGCAATAATGCAATCCGAGATGTCTCCGAAACCTTAACTGTCTCTGGCTGGTGGCAGATACTAGCCAAAGGCCATCAAAATTAATTTAGTGATGCATGTGACCCACTTTTTTTCTCAGTAGGATTCAGTTTAGTTTCGGGCCTCTGGTGAACCTTTTGATATGGCCTTGGTGTCACTGTGTCTCTTGGCACCTTACTCCCTACTCATTCTTACTTTTCCTATGTGTAAACTGGCCTGTAAATTAAGTGTAGGTCTCCCCAAAAGTTTGGATGCTCTATGAGCCATTTTTTGAGGCTACATGGGGTCTCAAATTCTCCAAACTCTTAAATGGCTCTGTTGTTGCTGGATTCTCCACCAGAGTTTCCAAAGTTTTGGATCTTTCTTTTGTTTACAAAATTCATTTTAAGTTCCTTGTTCAGTTTCGATGGAAGTTATACATGACGGTTCCGCGTTCCATGTTGGCATTTATTAAGGACCAAGTTGGCTTGGCTTGTAATAGAGCCTGGCATATTTAAAATTAAACACATTTTCTTTTTGAAAATTATTTTGTTAAAGTAATATGCCCTATTTGAGAACGCTAAGACTATCAAATAGCAATATAGTATTGTGGAATTTCTTTAAAGTTGAAGTTTGCTCAGGTGGTTTCGAATTTCAAATGACAACTCTAAGTACTTTGTCTACTGGCGGACTTTTAAAATTACATATTCATAATTTGTCGATTTAAAAGGAAAATGTAACTTTGCATAACAGTTCATAATATTCGAATGCATATCTCTCATATGTTTGCCATCTGTGTGACCCCGGGTGATGCAAATGTGTTCGTGCAAAGTCTATTTTTTGCATGCACATTCTAACAATTAAATTAAATGCAGGTAAAATGTCAAAGGCTTCGCGGGCCACAGATAAGTTGTCGGCGGGCCAGTTGTGGCCCGCAGGCCATGTGTTTGACATGCCTGGACTAGATGCTTTCGATTGTACACGGTTTGTCGAATATCTACCAACATTATTGGCGAATTGTTCTCGAACTTCTGGGATATAAAGAACATGTTTGATTTCATATTTCTCGGTGAGGATTAAATCGGGAGACAATTAGTGGGCTAATAATAAATTTAATAATAAAGTAATATTTGCGATCACCTGTGTAACAGAAAATGCTGAAAATGGTTTGTCACTGTATTAAATGACTATTTGGGACCTGTTCAACATTTGTGTGCATTCGTGTAAGCTTTTCACTCATATTCGCGAAGATGTTATTGTGTCTGTTAAAAATTCAAAATTGTTTGATTATAGCATACAGAGTTTTCAACCAAATTTAACACCAGTTTCCGAAAATCTGACAAAGGAGAGTAGCAACAGCATACTGCAATTAAAACGTGAATATATTGAATATTTAATGAGATATTGGCACTTGTATGAAATAATTTTTAACTGCGCATGCGTAGAAGATATCAAATTTTTTATTTCATAATTTAATAGTCAGCTATTTAGTGCAACTCCTATAAAAAGTACAGTCAAATATTGTTAAAACTCAGAAAAATATAGTGAGCTGATTGAAAAGTTGTGGAAAAGCCCTTATAATAAAGCTATTTTTAGAAAGAAACTCACTATATCGCCCCTATCTTTGGGAATTTTCGCGATATTGACTGGAAATTTTAGATAAGTTGCCCTAAATAGCTGTATACCAAATTATGAAATAAAAATTGAAATTTTCCACGCATGCGCAGCTAAAAAGTATTTCATACAAATGCCCATATCTAATCAAATATTCAATATATTCATGTTTGAATTAAAGTGTACTGTTGCTACTGTTCTTTGTCAAATTTACGGATAGTTGCGTTAAATTTGGTTGAAAACTCTGTATGCTATAAATAAAAACTTTTTGAATTTTTCACAGACATAATAACAACTTCACGAATATGAGTGCTATGCTTACACAAATGTACACAAACCTTGAACAAAACCAAAATAGTCATTTAACACATTGACAAACCGTTTCCAGGATTTTCTGTTAAATAGGTGATCGCAAATATTATTTTCTATTAAATTTATTATTAGCCCCTAATTCTTCCCCCGACTTAATCTTCACCGAGAAATGTGAAAAAATGTCCTTTACATCCCAGAAGTTCCAGAACATTTCGCCAATAATGTTGGTTGATAGTCGACAAACCGTGTACAATCGAAAGCATCCAGTCCCTGTACCTTAACTTTTGCCAGTGTATAAAGATTAATCTTACATTTTTTTTTACATATGCTATATTTTAAATTAAGAAATTATATAAGGATATACCTAAATGCTTAAAGTTACTGGAAATATTTCTATTACACATACGCAGTTCATCCTGTCAAGACGTGATCGCAAACGACTGGAAAAAAATTCCATTTTAGACAGGCTTCCGCATAAAGAAGTGTAATTAATTATAATTCTAAGATACACTACCTCAATAAGATCTATTTCATTGGGATCCTGAAATACCTTCGTATAAAACAGGATTCCGTTATAGAAATATTCCGCTTTCATATTTTTTTCTGTATTTTAAGAACAATAATACCTATTAAGACGGAACCGCTAATGAGCGAAAAAATCCCCTTTTAGACAGGTTTGCAGAAAATTTAATGTATGCAACAATATCACGATTATGTATGGCTTCCGTTTAAGGCAGGATTCTGTTATGCACAATTACTATTTTTATTAAAGAAATCCTTAGTACGCCACAGCCAGCGATCCTGAACACCTTTGCTGAACGCCAGCAAACCAAAATTTGTGTGTATCTGAAAAATGCGATTTTCTAAAAAATTATGTGACCTAGGGTAATTGCTGTAGTTTTCCTGCAAGTTATAAATTAACCTCTACTACCCCTAATTATTTCATTATTTTTGTTTAGGTAGATTCGGATATAGGAGGGGGGTAACATATTTTTGCACTACATTTTCGACGACATCTCTGGAAATATAATACCTACAATTAAAAGAAATGTATGTTTGAGTTTGGCATTACGGAAGATTTTAAAGGATGGAAATACAGGATATGCAAAAAAAAAAAAAAAATTTCAAGCCTCTACATTTTTCCAAAATATATAAATGAATGGTAAATAATCTTTAAATATGTGGGTCAACAGCCTTTATTACTTCAGCCAATTTGAAATTTCCACGTTTCATAGTTTACGAGTAAATTGGCAGTGACAGATGGAATGATAACAAGATGACAGACACGGGAATGGTGTTATAATGGTTCCGTTTTTACTTTTTAAGTTCGGAACCCTAAAAGTATGACATGTCATAATTGATCTCCATTCACTTCCGCCAAAATTAGTTCAAATTCATCTTACATATAAACACACACAGACACATACGGCCAAAGCCCGAAATTTGGCCAGTTTGCGAGTCGTCCGGACAATTCGGGAAGTGGCTAGATAGCCCTGGCCAATATCGGAAGGGGTCATCCAAGACTATCCAGTAGAATGAATGTCCACTGAAGTGCACAAACAATGGTAGAAGGGATCATTCCATGCTTAAGAATTAATTTACTGTTTTGATTATTTTACATGAGTATTAAAAAGGTAACAAATGCAGCAGAATTTGAATTTATTGCAACATTTTTACTTTCTTGGTTTATCCTGAAACGATTACATATAAAAATATGAAAATTTACAGTTTTATAGATAAATATATGATAAACACATTGAAGTAGGCAGTTTTAAATCTATAAGTTTTTTTAAGTTTCATTTAATTTTAGAATCGATGAAGATAGTTCAGTTAAATAAGATTTAGAGAATAAAAACTATTTTTAGCAATTTGACAATATTATGAAATCATATAATTTACCAGACATTCATTCAATTCATTTCAATTTATTCAATGTTCAGCGTCTAATTATACATTATATTTGCCCAACCTTTTACTATTTTTCCTTTTTATTATTATTTTTCATTATCCTTACAGAAGTTTAACTTACACTTTCAATAGTCGTTTTTATCTCATGCTGCCACATTTAAAAAAGCCTAAATCATCTTACTTTTTAATTGAAAAATATATTTACACGTGGAATTAAAAAAAGAAAGTATAGTTTAAATTGATTAAATTATAAAGTGCGAAAAGCATTTAATAGTGAAAATTACGTCATTTTCTAAAACGATTTGCTTACAGCATCTTATAGAAAACTTTTCTTCTAGACTTTAAGAGTCTCGGGGAGGCAACGACAGCACAATCTAATTTATAAATGTTTCATAGATCTTAATTAATCAAGTGTTACCTGCCGCGGATGTAGTCGATGCGGACTTGGGTAACGAAAAATATCCCAGTCTATGAGAAATGAATGACACTTAGATAACAGAAGGTTTGTTCTGGAAGTGAGAACATCACTTAATCTTACTTAAAAGGTAAAATATTTTTTAAACAGACCTAATAAATATGTTTTAGAACCTGCGAATCGTATTATGAATGACGGTTGCAGCTCACCAATTTTTTTTTAATTTTTCGTAGACCTGCCTAGTGCAATATATATATATATATATATATATATATATATATATATATATATATATATATGTATGTATATATCTTTTATTTATGCTTCCTACAAGAAAATATTCCTTGTCTAAAATGATTTTTCAAATTTTATTAATTTTTCTTTGCTTGTTCTTTTAAAAAAATATGATACAATTTATTCATCTCTAAACATTTGAAGATAATTAAATGCTGAAAAGAGCGGGAATTAAGAATGTTCGTACTAGCCCTCTTTGCCCATCTATCCTCGTTAAATACAAATGTTTTTCTTTCATGTCCTTGTGTTTAACAATTATTTTAAACAGGGTCCCAGAAGGCGGAGCCCCTTCTCCCTCAAAAGGAAAAAGTAATAAACAGTCTCAAGTCGTCATTTTTAATACTTGTTGTTGAATTTTTAATGTATGATATATACGTAAAAATAGTTTTTATGTGAGGTTCTAACAAAAAAAAAAAAAAAAAAAATTAGTTTAATTTATTTAATGTTTATAGTCTCCATTTACAAGGAAAATAAATATTGAGTTAAATGTTATCGGACATCTTGCCCCTTCTTGAATTTTGTCCTGTGATCGTCCATATTGACAAACAAATATATCTAGTGTTTTGTGCATGTATAAATGATTTTAAGATGAATATTTAAAGTTGACATAAAGAAAGGCACGCTCATATTAAATTTAGATCATGTGCATTGCACTTGATTCTTTTGATTCTCCTTTTTTTACTATAAAAAGATTTCTTAAAAAGTTTTGAAATATCTAACAGCTAATTTACTTTGTTTATTCTGTTATTTACGTTAGTATTTTTTAGCGTTGCATAATTATCCTAGTGTATCAGTTTTTCTATTTATTATATCTGAGTTCTGTGTTCCTTACGCCCATGTGTTCTGTGTTCCTTACGCCCATGTGTTCTGTGTTCCTTACGCATCGTGTATAAAAGTAATGGTATTTGGTAAATGAAGTTAATTTACTTTTAAGGCAACTTGACCGTTGATGATCTTAAACACATTTTTTTTTTTTTTTTTTTTTTTTTTTTTTTTTTTTTTTTTTTTTTAAAGGAAAAAAAAATATTTTTTATTGTAATAAAAAAGCATCAATAAGTTATAATCATTTTTTTAATGGAAGATGGAAGTAATCCAATTGCCCCCAATTTGAAGAGATTTCTTGAAAAACATGTAATTAAAAAAAAAAAAAATCTTGTGCGAGCTCATCTGCAAATGAATAGCTTTCATTAAAATAATGTTAAGATTGATTAAGTAGAAACTATACAGATCTTAAAAATCAGCTCATAGCTTTTTATTTTCTTTGTAGCAACACGCCCCTAACCATTTCGCAAACTGGCCGACAGCATCTAGCCTTTTTGCAAACTGGCCACCCATTGCCCGAATTGGCTAATCAATTTAAAAAGAAGTTGGCCCCATCGCGATCTGGATGATTTCGGACTTTAGCTGCAACATGTATGATTATAAATAGTTAATTTAAAGATAGGAGGCCTCACCGTCATTTCTGAAAATAATTGTTCTTTAATCTTATTTTTGGATAAGATTTAATTGACTCTAATTCGAAATTTATTTTTTTTTAAGTTCTGTATATTTTAAATCATGTAGAATCCATCGAGGTTTTCGAAAAATTTTAAAAGTGTCGTTTTAAAAATTATTTTATAAAATGATATTCATATAAACTGATTATTCCATTTTTTTTTCAGAATGAAGTAAAAAAATTCAGCTAGGTAGTGTCCATCTCATTTCTTGTAGTCTATTAAATTTCACCTTTACATATTTCTATTCATTACGCTGTACCATGATTGTTGATTCTTTAAATCTATTTTATACTGTGATTTTATGATATAAACATCAGTTTGCAGATGGATTTTATGCTATCATAACATCCAACCAGCAATGCTTACTTATGTGCCAACCACTTAATATCCTTATCTGATGAGAAGTTGAATGAATTCGTCAAAGAGAGGTACTTATGGAAATGTAAACTGAATTTACTTTAATATCTAATTTAAAAGATCTAGCGTGTTAAAAATTTTCGTTTAGGAAAAGTTTTGGTGGTGTTTCTATAATATTTAAAAGTAAGATTTTATTTAAATACAGTAATACCTCGGTTTTCGTTGACTTCGGTTAACGCTGGTTTCGGTTTTCGTCGTTTTTTTCAGCCAAACATTTGTCTCGGTTTTCATCAGTTTTCTTGGATTTCGGCGGTGCACCTTAGTGACATCGCTGCAGTTTCTGTAAACAAAGGTAACGACCACGGTTCTCCAGCTCAATAGGGCGTTGTTTCACGTCGTGTGTGCATCACTCCGCACGTCTAGACAAACAATTTCATTTATTTCCGTGGTATTTTGAGGTGTTTTAAATTGATTGCGACTGGTACATCATCGGATCAAGGAAAGTTTCCAGATCCAACAGACCCTACACAGGTGGTGCAGTCGATTATTGATTTTGGGAGTCCGTTGTCTTGGACGTGAGTGGTGAGGATGTGGAAATTTTGGAGGTAAATACAGCGAACAACTCACCACTGATGAGCTGCAAGACCTTCACCTAGAAATGAAACAGATGACAGATGAGATACGGAAGTGACAGGAATCCACATTCCTTCTTCAGAGATTAAGGTCACCTTCTCTATATGGAGTAAGGTACAGGGATTTGTGGGGAAAACAACCAGACAAATCTTAAAGAGGCGGGAAAAACAGACCACATTTTTGAGCGACATAGGTCCTCTGATTCTTAAGCTAGTCCTTCTACTAGATCTTCAAAAAGGAAAGTGACCCCAGAAATAGTGCCTTCATACCATACGCCAAGTAAAATATATTAATGTCTTATTGCTTTTAATATTAAACATTATACTAATTATCAATAAATTGTGCTTTTGGTAGATATTTTGGAGTGTTTAGAACGAATTATTTCGAATTTACATAGATGAATATGGAAATAATTGCCTCGGTTTGCGTCGGTTTTGGATTTCACTGATTCCTTTCGAGCGGATTATAGACGAAAACCGAGGTATCACTGTATATCCTAATCCATTTGGATATCATTATCATACTAAATACATCCCAAAATAGATTTGAGATAAATTATACGTTATCATAAGTGATTTGGTGATCTTTTTTAACAGCGTTTTAATAGTGTCTGCATTCGATGTAAATCATACTGTTACCATCATCATTGAAATTTCATCGAAACCTAGTCTGTAAACTTGATTAATTTCTTCTTATTCTTTCGTAATAGGGATTATTGTAATGATTATTTTATACTCCATGAAATATAGTTACCACATATATATAGGGGAGACCGTGGCTAGTAGGCGCAGTTTTTAGTTATTAATTTTTATTAATTTTTTGTTAAGTTTTTTATGAAACTTTAACTGTACTTTTAAAGAACAGGCAGAATCACCCAACCGGAGCACCCACCAAATTTGGCATAGGTTCTATTGCTCCGGCGGAAAACCCTATGCACCACCAAGAAAAACCACCGCTAAGGAAACAGGCCCAGAAAAACCAGACGGCAAATAATTAAACATAGACTAACGTTTAGTAGTGAGACTTGCACTAGAACTAAAATCATCTACATACATAAGGTTACATAATTTGTTAACCAAAATAAAATTTAAGCAAAGAACGAGAACACCTCTCGTTAAACACCAACAGAACTAAAATAAAAATATCACACATGTTCAAGTCACTGACTTGAAAACTTACACAAAACTGTAATCACATATTGAACTAAATTATGAATTAAATTGACCTGCAAATATACAAATTGCATTAGACTAAAATAAACGAGTCCATCGCCAAAGTCCTACAAAATAATTGTTCGTATCATAGTTCCTAAGAAAGACACCACATACACTCTGAAACACAAAGTCTGTAGAAAGTAGTCCGAAATGTTCGTAAAAAGACATAATAATGTTATTAAAAAGTTTTTAAAAGACCATCATATGTAGCCGCACAACATGCCAATGACTGTTAGCACCGAAGATAAAAAGATAGTTCCGACCAGCAGACCAAGTATTTCAATGTCACAATAAGGGAACAGCTTTATAGTACTTTCACCAGCTTGCAGTAAAAACCACAAGAAGTAGACATTCAAAACACATATTTAATAAATGAAAAATTCTTATTTAGCTTGTTATAGATATTTCGTAACTTATTATAGTTCCCACGACAGGCAAGAACTCTTCTGATATTCCATGCCACTGGACGGTTCCTAATAAAATCAAATTTCTCAGCAGACACTTGGCATGAGTCAAATAAAAAATGACGAACATCGCCCTTAGTACCACACCTGCACTTATCACTCTCTGCTTTTCCCATTTTTTTAAGATATGCCGGAAAGGCACCATGCTCTGTGTAAAAATAAACACTTATCTGAGAATAACATACATAATCCAAATAAACTTTACTTAATAAGTCATACGTAAAACGACCTTTTTTACTATTATTCCAATCAGTTTGCCAATTACAAATAAGTTTTTTAGACAGACCGGCTTTTAACATGCAGATCGGCATAGGAATGTTTTCTTCAATATCATACTCATCGTTAAGAATCACTGATTTAGCAAGGAAATCCGCTCTTTCATTTCCATAAGTGCCAATATGGGCCTTAACCCATCCTATGTTAATAATTTTATCACTCATTAATCTCAGATTATCGTAAATTCTCATTAAAAGATCATCGTTAGGAAAAAGACGCTGGAGAGAGCAATACGATGAAAAACTATCCGTAAACAAATAGAAAACTGAAAACTGTGATGACCTGCACCAATCTATTGCATCAGCAATTGCAACCAGCTCTGCCTGATAGATCGAATTATAATTCTTAAGTTTTATCCTTTTTTCAAATATAGAGTCATGGCCCCTGAACACAACATAAGCTGCAGCAACCCCTTGATCCATCTTTGATCCGTCAGTAAACGGAACTGGGTGACCAGCAAATGTATTATATTTCATCATTGGACGAATAAAATTAACATTATGAGGAGAATAAAAATACGGATAATCAAAAGTTCGTATCCTTCTTACTAATTTATCCGAATCCATGCGACAGCCACTCAATTCAATAGACGTTCTGCCACGCAGCACATTGTATTTTAAGGCTGAGATCGAAAGCTGGAGAAAAATTGGAGGAACACCAGCTAATACACAAAGCGCATCTGTAGAAGTTGTACGATAGCCATGAATAAATGAGAACAAAGCCACTCGCTGACAAGAGGATAAACGCTTAATACCGTGATACTTCAAGTCCCCCAACCAAATCTCATGGCCATAACTTATTTGTTTCAGAAGAACTGTTTGATACCACAATTTAAGATATTGAAGAGGAGTACCCCGGTCACGAATCCTCGACTTCTTGATGTTACAGGAAAAATCTGTTACTTTAGATCTGACAGCTTCCAAATGAGGGAGCCAATTAAACAGGTTATCCAAAGTAAAACCTAAGTATAACATTGTATCTTTAACAGGAATGCTGTTATGTAAAATTTTAAAGATTGGTCTTCTTTTCTTCAACGTTTTTGTGCCAAACATCATAGCAACAGTCTTTGATGGATTAATGGTGAGATTCAAATTATTACAAATATTATTAAAATTTTCCACATGACTATTCATTTTGTCTTCAAGCGACTGTCTTGTATCTGCACCATCAACAACAACAGAGTCATCTGCATATGAAATCAAATCCATATGCACCTTACGTGCGTTCTTCAAAATCTCGTCAGCCACTATCGTCCAAATCAAAGGGCCGAGGCATGATCCTTGCGGGCAGCCCACAAATATCCTAAACCATCGGATGCCCCTCAGAAAACGAAAACCGATTTGTCGATTAGAAATGTAACTCATAAAAGTATACTTTATATAGCTGTAAATCGGTAGGTCATCAATAATCCGAGAAGCAACCAACCAGTCCAGGACATCGAAGGCCCCCGCAATATCAAATGAAATGGCAGAACAGTACTTGAATTTCGTAAGCTTTTCTGCAACCAAAGTCTTGAGAGAACTTAAAGCTGTGAGCGTTGACCTAGTCTCACGAAAGCCATGTTGATTGTTATCAAAAAAATTCAGAGATTCTAACATAGTTAGAACTCGCATCTTCAAAAGACGCTCGAAAACTTTACCCAAAATGGGCAGAAGAGTAATAGGCCTATATGACTTCGGAAGATTCGGTGGACGGTTTCTCTTCCTGAAAAAAATAATAACGCCTTTCTTCCAATTCGCCGGGAAATGGCCAAACCTCAGACAAGTATTAAATAACATTAACATAAGAGATCTATATTTTGTGCACATATTTTTTACTACCAAAGCATCAACGTCATCAGCTCCCGGAGCTTTATTGTTGTTCTGGCACTGTAGAGCAAAGCGTAATTCACGTCGGGTAAAAGGCTTATAATCAGGGTGATCCAGAAAATCCTTATCACTAACAAAATTATGAATCTGTGCTGGAGTATTCGTGATGCCAAAGTGCTCGTTCATAAGTTGGGAAGCCACTTCATCGTAACTCGCAAATGCCGAAGAATTCTCTAGTCATGAAAACCATGTCTGACGGTGAAGTCTTCTTGCCTGAGAGATATTTGTACAGATTACCGTAAGCGTTGTTCGTACGTTGACAAAAGCTGATCCACCCAGCCCGTTTTGCCTGACGAAGATGACGTTTATATGATCGACAAGCAGAGATATAACTATCCCTATATGCTATATTAGACAAATTTTTATGATACCTTTTATACAATGCTTTAACTTTATTTCTCTCTATGCGAAGAGCATCTGTGTACCATGTAGCCGTTGGCTTATGATTAAGTGAACCCTTTTTAAAACAGTTATCTAAAACGTAATGCAAAAAGTCATCGAAGTTGGACAGCCAATCTTCCAATCCATCTACTCCCTGTACTCTTTCAAGAGTGCTGTACAATCTGTCGTTCATTCTTCCAAAATACTTGTTAAACTTCCTCATAGACTTGTTTTTAGTTTTATACCTCAGATTTGTAACATTTAATGGTACCAATTTCATATCAAACTTTATGTACCTATGGTCCGAGAAAGAAAAATTTTTATCGTCAACTTGCCAAGAATTCAGGTATTGCACCACGTCAGTACCAGCCAAGGTGAGATCCGGGCGGCCTTTACATTCACCACGAACAAAAGTGTGAGGAGCATTATGATCATTCAGAATCCTGAGATTACCCATCATCAAGTAATCCTGAAATGTTTCCGATCTATCGTCTTCTCTGGTATAACCAAATGTCATCAGAGAAACATTGAAATCACCACCAACAATAAGTGACGAGCAATCTTCAAAATAATTAATCCAACACGACATGTCAGAATCAATATTACTCGAAGGGGCTGAGTAGACTGAGCCAAGAGTCAGTGAAGTCTGTTCAAAAGTCACCGTAATAAAAACACTGTTTGGGGTGATTAAGCTTATAGTGCAATTCATGGTTTTATTAGTACACAGAATGGAGGAGGTGTTATTTAAAGAAGAAAATATTAACCAGTCTGGTGAAATCCCAGAAACTTTACCACCGTAAGCATGTGGATCCTGACAAAGAAAAAACAAAACGCCCTCCCTCTCCGCATAGTCAAACAAAGCTTCATAAGCATCGGTACAATGGTTAAGATTAATCTGAACGATTCCAACACCACTAGATAGTGAATCATTTGACATGACCTATGTTATAATCTCCTCGCCATCAAACCATCACGGTAGACTTTAAAAGTCGGACAGTCAGAACTATCAGCACGATGTCCAGTGTCCGTGTCCGTGTCCACTTCCTCTTCTTTTTGACAATTTACACAAGACTCTGTTTCAACTGTGCAATCACTCAATCGATGGTCACCCGCACACTTCGAGAATTTCTGATCGCCCTGACATTTGGATGCGAGATGACCATATCCTTGACATTTAAACATCTTATTATCTGTAAAAAGTCCACGATTCTATAACGATTAAAATCTATGCAAATACGTCTTCTTCCAATCAGACATCTAAACACATCATTATCGACATCCAGTACCCAGTTCGCCTTACCCATTCTAGTACCAATCTTTCTTACCACATCAATATCTCTGTCCTGATCCAACCCCTCACAAACCAATGCCTCCTTAACAGAATCAAGAACCATACTCTCGTCAATTTCATGATCCAGACTCAATAATAGCAATCTTGATCTTCGTCTCTGTAGCGCTGATATTTTCATTTTATTTACCAGTGGCTCAATTTTCTTAATCAACTTGTCTGACTCTTGTTTAGATTTCACCTTTAGCACCAACTGGCCACTCTTTGTTGTTACCACATCCGAGAGCTTTGGAAACCCCATATCCCGCTTGGAAAACCTTCTCAGCTCTCCCCTGATATCATCAACCGTGCCTTCACTGGGTGTTATCAAAACCGAGAACCCTGTATCCACTCTTGACGGCTTAGATTTATCAGCATGATCCGCCAATCTAGAAACCGGAGTCGAGTCCAAAGTACCTGATCTTCTCATCAACAACGCCTCGTAAGCCTTGCTATCCGTAATCATTGTCCGTAATTTCGTCTCACTAGATACATAATCCGTGTGTGCCTTTACCAGTCTTAGATTAACATAATCCAAGCATTTCTTTATTGTATTTAAAATTTCACGGGTTACTTTACCTCCGCTACTCTTGGCCTGTTGACCCTCCAATAATTCATACATATATGAGTTAACCTTTTGCACAGCTTCCGGGAACTCATCATCCGCTAAACCCTCCAGAAACTTATCCACTTTCGCCATGATCAAAATCAACTTAACCGCCAGAATAGACCACAAAAGACCACCAAAATTTTATAAAAATAACTAAAAATTAATCAGATAAACCCGAGCCAGAGACCCTCTATCAAAAAATCACATAACGAAAAAACCCACCGTCGATGAATATGAAGCTGATTACAAACCGCACTAACTTTCACTATATATGTAGAGCTAGTCTCTAACTCAAATAGCAACAAAAACTGATAAAAAAAAACGCAGCAGAAAGCAACTAGAGAAAGAGAGTAAAAAAGTAACTAGGCAACCACCGCTTAAATGGATCAATACCAACGCCGGATAAACGGGTCAGTAAAGAAATACGTCATAGACAGCTGATAAACCCCTGATTCAAAAACAATACCAAGTCAACTCATAAACAAACAAACTAAAGCACTCCCACGACACGTGACCCAGACTAACTCAGGCTAGGACACAACAAGAAAACAAAAGAGAGCCCAGCTAAAACTATGACGTAATAGCGCTGAAAAAAAGAAACTCAGGACAACTCCATCTTACAAAACTCCAAACTAAACTAAAACCTAAAGACAGCTCAACACAAAGAAAAACAAGTAAGCCTAACTTAATAAGCAGGAAAACAACTCAACACGACACTGAGCTCAAAATGGCGACGTAAATACAGAAAAAAGAAATGCCCACCGAAAACTTAAAAGAACTATTAACAAGTAATTAATATATGCAGAACAATAATATACATACCCAGAGAAAGAGAAATACTAAGTGAGTACTTATGAAAACATATTAAACTGATATAATAAAGTAAAAGTAGTAAAATATTAGTAAAAAGATTGAAATGCCAAAAGCGCAATGCTTTCACATGTGCTTCGGCAACGGAAAAATAAACTAAGTTCAAAATATGCCTAAATATCAAAATAATCTCAAAATAAATACATAATATGAAACTGAAATGAATAAGTTAACCATGAATGCAAAAATAAGCTAATTTAAATAAATATTTACCGATTTAAAGGAACTTTGAAAATGAGCTCGAAAAATCATGTCAAACATCAATGGCGCACAGGGTAAAGAACAGGCATTGGGCTATAAATACCCGGAGTTTTGAGTTTGTAGCTTTTGTAGTTTATGTGTAACGGAAGCTTAAAGTAAAAGGAAAATTGTGCGCCAACCTATTCCGTCACGGGACAAGTTGCCTATACCTATGGGGTAAGTTGGCACACGTTTTATAAAAATTTAAATGAAACCCAAATAAGACACGCAGTTGAGAGAAATCAATTTCATTATTACCAGTAAATTTAAACAAAGGCGTTATCGCCGTATAAGGTAAATTCTAAATTATACAGACATAAAAATAATGGATAAAGCATTAACACTGAGCAACTTCAATCCTACTTGATATCATCATCAGAGTTACAGTTGTCACAAATATAAAATCGAGTCTATCCGTTTATGGAAGCCTCGTGTGCCCAAACTGTTGCATTGCAACCGTTTTTCTCGCTTTTCACGGCTGTTTTTCAAGCTACCAGCACACACCAGACAGCGAGCCAACTTGTCCCGTGTTCAATGCGCCTACTAGCCCCATAATAAATTTCTTCACAAAAGGGAAACATAACCATCTAAGCATAAATAATTCAAGTAAATCACTTATGGAGTAGGTACGGTTAATTATACACTAAGTAGGACTGCACAAGTTACATCGCAATTATTAAGATAAGTATTAGAAATTAGAAAAAGAATGAAGCAACAAAAGATTACTTATGAGTGCAAAAAACAGAAAAATCGTAATAAATGTCCACTGTACGTAGGTAATGCTGCAAATCTACAATGAGGATTGTAAAAAGCAAGAAGAAAGGTACTCTGTGACTGGTTGCTCAATCTATCCACAAACAGTTGATTTATGAGGACTGCGCCTACTTACCCCTGTAGTCAACTAGTCTCGGTCTCCCCTAAAGTTATATCAATCATTGTACGCAAAAGTTTTAAAAAGTTGGCAAAAGTAGCGAAAAAGTTTCAGATTAACTATCCCTTTACCACAGTAGAAATCGCTTTTCTAATTTAACGTTTTAATATATTATGCAGTTGTGTCATTTTCGTTTTAATGAATGGTAGCTATTCTAATCTTTCCGGAAGAATAAACCAAACTTTAACCAGCTAAATTCGGTAAGTCATTCTAAATACAAGTTAATAAAGCGGAACAGGCAAACAAACAAGCAGATTAGCACACTGACACACAGACAAAACGTAGAAAGAGTTTCTGTCAAAAGTGAGATTGAACTGACATATCAGCAGTTATATAAAACGTATCTACGTAGAAGTCGACAAATCATGTTCAAATATCACTGGCGAACTAAAGAGATTTCACCCTTTTTGTTACACTTAAAATAAATTTCAAATATGTACTGTTGATCATTTTTAGGTTAAAATTACAACGGTAAAATTTCTGAGGCTCAACAAAGTGCATTAGGGATACAGATTATAGTTGCAATAAAAAAGTATTACAGTTTAAAAAATAATTCATAAAGAATAAACCAAGTTTTACCAAAAAATGTACAGCTAAACCCGAGTGCCTAAATAAGATGCATAATTACCATTTAATCTAACGTGTTTTGTGGAAATTATCGGAGAAAAGGCAAGTAAACGAACAGGTAAGCTAACAGACTAATTGACAGACTGACCTCAAAACTATTCGACGTCACAGTTAACCTGAAGTAATGCTTCGGCAATTATCCAGCACGTATAGGTACATAGAAAGTTATTATCACTAACGAACTAAAGAGATTCTGCATATTATGTTTTGCCAATAAATTACAAATATTTAATATTGATATTGAATGGGTAAAATTTACAGCGGTAAGATTTCTGAAACTCAATGAAACAGGAAGTTTAACGAAAATTATTTATTCTTAAAGATACAGAAGACCATTAAAAAGTAAACTTTTTTGAGTGTAGTGCATTTGTTCAAAATATTAAAAAAATGTTTAATGAATGTTATTTTTTGTAACTTTTAAAGAAAGTGTCATGATAATTTCTTTTAAATAAAAAATGTATTTATTAACTTTCCTTAGTCTTTTACTGGACAGTCTACTGGTACATGTTAAAAGAGTAGATTTCTTTATTCCGAGTGATTTTGTTTTGCCTTACATGCGACATGTCCACTAAAATATAAATGCGAATATTTTTTAACTAATAAAGAGGATATTCAGAACAGAGTTTGAGCGGTGATATTTAACCTGCAAGATTTCGCTATTAACACGAGTTAGTGTAACATACTGTATTTTTTCCGAATTTTAATGTAGAAATGAAGATGTATTAAGAACGTTTGTGCATGGAACCCATAGCAAATTATATTCTTCACCGTTACATTCTACCATTATTAAACAAATATTTTTATCTATTAAAAATGAAACGAAGTTTTTCACAAAGAAAATGCTCGCTCTAAATATCATCATTATTCGTATATCCCTTAAAATTGAATTCATCTGTCTTTGAATAATTATTCTTTAAAAATCACGATATAATACCAAAACTTTCATGTATTTGCACATATTTTAAGATTTTGGAAACACCTTTCTTTCACTTATTCTCACGTTTTAATCAGGTATACTAATTTCAAAATGCCGGTTATCTACATTTTCAGTTTAAAAAAAAGCCTATTATTCAAGAAGAAATATTATGACAAAATATTTATTAGACATGTTATTCATTTCTTGGTATTTAAATGCCTTTTTTTTTGGGGGGGGGGGGGGGTTAAGTGATGTTTTTATCCTTTCTCTAATAACTTAAATTATACAATTTATCTTGTATAATTTTCATACTAATATTGTTCTCCAGTCCAAAACGGATAAACCCAAAAATCGTGAATAATAGGTATTATATATCATACACAAGGAGCTGTATATGGACAAATTCCTACGTTTGAACATCATTGAAAGAAATTTTACCGTACAAACAATAACCGATAGGTACGGAACACATGGATAAAAATATAGTTTCTAAAGAAAATGAAAAAAAGATCTATACATATATATATGCTGTCATCCATAATGTCTGACAGCATATTAATTAGTGAAGTCATGTGTTTAATTTCCTAAGTAATTATCAGTATTTAAGAAAAATAACTAAAATACCATAATATTTAATAAATTCAACACAACGAAAACTTAAAAAAAAATTAAATAATAAAAAAAAAGGTTAGAAGATAAAGTAAACAATGAGATCGCATGCCACTCAAAGTATGATGGAAATAAAGCGAGAAAGAAAACATTATTATTATGCGAAATGGTCTCAATATTAAGTTGTAGAAAAAATATTTCTATTTCATTTTTAAAATATACGAAAGAGCTACTGGACAGTTATGTATTTCTTTAAATACTTCTTATGAATAATCTAATATAGAAAGTGAAAGATTTTTGTTACTTTTTGTAACTTCTTTATATCAACATAGTATTCGCTTCCTTAAGTTTACACTAAAATTTACCCTTCATTTATTGGAATTTGCTATAACGTCAATATTAACATAATCGAATATTCCGGATGAAATCTTTTCATTTCAAGTTTCATTTAAAATATCTTTCATTTCAACGATCTTATTTATCTTAGAAAAAGTATATTTTAGAATAAAAGAGAAGGCATGTTAATAAATCTTTGGATATAGTTCGAGGAAAATTTCACGAAATTTGTGTTTATTTAAGGAAATTTTTGGGAAAAGATGTATGTGCTAAAGTTATAAAATCAAAGTATTTTAATGAAATGTATTATGAATTCGAGAAGTTAAAAAATATTTCTTTTAACTAACTCCGTGCCTTTCAACCGTATTAATAAATTTTTATTTTTCATTAAGCCTTTAGGTATTGAATTATGAATTCATGACAATTTTCGTGAATTCCTTAAACTACATTAAAAGATTTACATAATCATTTAATAAATTTTAGAAGGATTGAATGATTTAGAAGAATTAATTAAATTTGAATTTATAGGATTTCTGTGTAATATTTATAACACGAATCAAACTTTTATTTTAAATATTTTTTCTTAGTATTTTATAGAATTAGGAAATGTGCAAATATAATGTTCTTAGAAATGAAATATTTCCGAAATGAATAATTCCCTCCCCTCCAAAGCCAAAAAAGCTGAAAAGATTCAAAGGCAAAAGAAAAGGCTTTCATAAATATTTTTGTTTTGTGTAACCAATAATGCTTTTGGAACAAGATAAAGTAATATATCTATAACCCACTCTAAATTGTATTGCAACTAATCTATGTGTTAAATGAATTTTATAACAAGTTATTTGAATGGTACTTATACCATCAATAGATAAAGGGTTAAAGATATTTGGATATTATATAAGGGTTTTACAATAAAAATATATTATAACATGCAGAAAAAAAATAAATATAATTTTTTTCTGTTGGAAATTAATATTACTATCGAAAAACTTAAATTTAGAAGAATTCTGGGTTTATGCGAAACAAAATGAGACATTCTTAAAAGTACTGCATCAACTATGTTATGTATATCATTTCCTTTGTGTCATCGAAATGTAATGTCATATTTTTATAATTATAATGCGAACTGAGATTCCAGATATTAAGAAAATTGCTCTCAAAAGTTTTCCTACATTTACATTAACGTTAACTAATTTCTCCTTGTTCAAGAAGTAAACGAACTAGCAGCCGAATTATAGAGTAAGTCTAAATCGTTACACAAATGAATAAACATTATCTATATACAAGAAAATATGCGTAATATGAATTTCCATGCATCAAAACGGACTTATTGTGTAACACCCTTAGGGTTTATTGATTCTAGTTTATACTTTTATTTCTCTTCAAAAGTAACAAACAATTTATAATAGTATAAAGCATAATAATAAGAATTTTATAAAGATATTCCAACTTGTTTCAATAAAAAATGTTTTATACATTTCTTTTTTCGAACATTAAGAATATTTTTAACAATAAATATTTTCAGTGATATAGCTTCCATAAAGCTGCAGCCTTTAAATAAAGGTAATAACACAATATTTACATATTACAAACCTTAAGAAATCAATCTCTTAAATAAAAGTAAAATTTTCTTAATAATATATAATATAATATAAATATTTAGCTCTCAAAAGATTACAGAAAACAAAAGCAAGCGTATTTTAGGAAAAATTGAGAGCAATATTGAGCAGTCTTTAAAAGTCACTTTACATCAATCTTAACTAATAGTTAAAGAAAATGCTTGATGCAGTTAAATATTTAAAGTTTAAAATTGACAGCAACATTTTTAAACATATTAAACTGAGAAATGGAAGTGTCAACCTTTATTCTCTGCTTATTTAAAATCGGAAGATATTCACATCTTCAATGATTAAATGCTATTTCTGGAAATTATTATGATTTTCAAATTTAGAAATCTTGACAGTTAAATCTGGCATTTTATTAGAAGAGGAATACATTTTCATATTTATTAGATTAATGTTAATTTTTCTAAATATTTTTCCTTAATGCTTGTCTAAAAATGCTTTTTCTGCAAAATCTCATCCATATTAAACATTTTCTTTAACATAAAGAATGGAAAATAAGGAGTGATTGACAATATATTTTTTCCAATGCACAGTATATGCAAAGTATTTTAATCGATGTCTGTGTGTTTGTGAGTGAACACATTAACTCCTGAATGGTAATTTCATTTAATCTAAAATTAAGTGAAATGTTATAGATCACTGTCGCAAGATCCGTATAGATTTTCGCAAAAATAGGATGCATCATTATTTAAATCAATTCTTATTTCAAACAATTAAAGCACACATAAATTAACGTATGAATTTATTTATTTAATTACTAGCAAACCCCGCGGCTTTGCTCGCGTAATATTTGAAATATGCCAAGTTATATTTATACGTCTAATTTTTATTAAAAAGTACTAACTAAATTTTTATTTTATTAAAAGGTAATATTTTATTTTATTAAAAGGTTTTTTTTTTATTATTAAAAGGTACTTATTACTTTTAGGAATAATTAAAAAATTACTATTTAAAACACAGTTTGATTAAACATCCTTATTACACTGCATTAGGCAGAAATGAGACTTAAATTAATTAAACGAAATAAAACTAAATAAATGATAATTTAGAAAATAATTTAAAACTTTTATGCTCAATTAATACACTCATTTCAGTATTCATTTGAAGTTTTAAATATTTTAGAAACCATCTTCTTACATCTTAAAATTAACCATCATGTCAAATTCCAAGTCCTAGCACCTCTCTAAACATAAAGGGCTATGTTGAAACAGGAACTGTCACATTAATTTGCCAACATCAATTTTGAAATCGGTTTGTTATTTCCTAATATTCCACAGAAACGTAATTTAAAAAGCTTTTAAAGCCATTTTTTAGAACGTTTGCTGTTCCTGTAAACCCCAAGTGGTAGAATCACCGGCATAAAATATAGCCTGTGTAGGATCAGAGACTGTTATTATTGATTCGCAACTATTACTTTTATAATCGGTTTATATTCCCTGAAATTGCATAGAATCGTAATTTAGAACTTTTTTAGAATGCTTTTCGCACCTCCCCTTCGCTTCAACCCTTTTTAATTCGAATTCATTTTCGACGTTACTTCGAGGGCCTTTATATTTTATAAGTAACTACCATGTCATATTTAAAGTTTCTAGCCTTTTCAGTATCACAGAAATCGCAATTTAGAAAGTTTTTAGCTCCTGCAACCCTCTGGTTGTAGTGGAACAGACATAAAATATAGCTTATGTTTGAGCAGGTTCTATCACCAAAATTTGTCATCATTTTTTTTTTTTAATCGGTTGGTAATTTATAAGTTAGCTTAAAAATTGTAATTTATAACGCTTTTCACTCACTTCATTTTTTTTTTAATTTGGAATTTTATTTCGACTGTTCTTAGAAAGCAGTAACATCTTGTAAGTAAATACCATGCCATACTTCAAAGTGTTAGACCCCTCAGTTGTGCAAAAAACGCGAATTAGAACATGTTTTGCTTTTGCAACCCTCAGATGGTAGTGACAGTAACATAAAATATAACCTATGTTATAGCAGGGACTGTCACCATTGTTTGCAACCATTACTTTTGAAATAGCTTTGGTATTTCCTTAGATTGAGTAGAAATCGCAATTTAGAAAGTTTTTAGGACGCTTTTCGCGCATTTTCACCCCTTTTTAAATTTCCAATTTTTTTCGAAACTGTTCTTAAAGATCATTTATATATAATAAATATGTACCTTGCCTAATTTTACGTTGCTAGCCCCCACCGATCACAAAAATCGAAATTTAGAACGCTTTTTTGCTCCTGCAACGTCTTGGTGATAGTGATACAGGTATAAAATAGAGTCTATGTTAGAGCAGAAGCTGTCAGCATCAATTTCCTACTATTACGTTTGAAATCAGATTCATTCTTCCTGAGATATTGCCGACAAATCGGCATTTAGAACGTTTTTAGAACACTTTTCGCTGATTTTGCCCCTGCATCTCCTCAGGGGTAGTGGAAACAGATATAAAATATAGCCTATCTTGGAGCAAGATCTGTCACCATCATTTTTACACCATTATATTTGAAATCGGTTCAGTACTTCCTGAGATTGCATAGAAATCGCAATTTAGAAAGATTTTTACAACGCTTTTTGCGCATTTTGACCCCTTTTAAATTTCGATTTTTTTAGAAAATGTCCTTAGAGACCATTGATATCTTATAACTAACTACCATTCCAAATTTCACGATTCTAGGCCCTTCCGTAACGCAAAAGTCGCAATTTAGAACGTTTTTCTCCTGCACCCCCTTCGGGGTAGTGGCACCCATATAAAACATCGCCTATGTCGGAGCAAGGGTTGTCACCATCATTTTGATGCCATTATTTTTTAGATTGGTTTGGTATTCCCAGAGATTGTGCAGAAACCACCATTAGAACGTTTTTTAGAACGTTTTTCTCGCATTTTCACCCCTTTTAAATTTCGAATTGTTTAAGAACTGTTCTTAGAAATCCTTTATATCTAATAAGTAGCTAATATTTCAAATTTCATATTTCTAGGCCCTTCGGTAATGCAAAAATCGCATTTCTAGAACGTTTTTTGCTCTGGCATCCCCTTTTGGTTAGTGGCACCGACATAAAACTTAGCCTATGTTGGAGCAAGGGTTGTCACCGTCATTTTGACACCCTTATTTTGACACCATTATTAATAAATCGGTTTGGTATTTCCTGAGATTTTGTAGAAACCACCATTTAGAACGTTTTTTAGAACGATTTTCGCGCATTTTCACCCCTTTCAAATTTCGAATTGTTTAAGAACTGTTCTTAGAAATCCGTTATATCTAATAAATAGCTAATATTTAAATTTCATATATCTAGGCCCTTCAGTAACACACTAATCGCATTTTTAGAACGTTTTCTGCTCCTGCACCCCCTTTGGGGTAGTGACACCGACATAAAACATAGCCTATCTTGGAGCAAGCGTTATCACCATCATTTTGACACCAATATTTTTTTAATCGATTTGATATTTCCTGAGATTTTGTAGAAATTACCATTTAGAACGTTTTTTAGAACGCTTTTTGTGCATTTTCACCCCTTTTAAATTTCGAATTGTTTAAGAACTGTTCTTAGACTTCATTTATATCTTATAAGTAACTAATATTAAAAATTTCATATTTCTAGGCCCTTCAGTAACGCTAAAATATCATTTTTAGAACGTTTTTTGCTCCTGCACCCCTTTTGGGGTAGTGGCACCGACATAAGATATAGCCTATGTTCTAAGTTGGACTAACACCATCATTTTGATACCATTACTTTTGGAATCGGTTCGGTAGTTCCAGAGCTTACCTCCGACAAATAAACAATTTTTTCCTCTTTATAATAGGAAGTATAGAGTATAGATTAAAGTTACATATATATGAAGACAGAGGTAAAGCAACAGCGCGGTACGCTGTGGACCCAGGTTAGAATCCTGGCCCCGGCTAATTTTTCACTCCTGTTGGATTTTTCAGGGTTCGTACGGGTCCTTAATTTCCAGACTAAGAAATTCTTTGGTACCAGTACTTTATTCTAGAAAATCTGTCCTTTTAAAATCCAAAATTTCGAGCGTTTAAACTAGATTTATCTTCTATACTCATATTATAAAGAGGAAAAAATTGTTTATTTGTAGGAGGTAAGCTCAGGAACTACCGGACCGATTCCAAAAGTAATGGTATCAAAATGATGGTGTTCGCCCAACTTAGAACATAGGCTATATCTTATGTCGGTGCCACTACCCCAAAGGGGGTGCAGGAGCAAAAAACGTTCTAAAAATGCGATTTTTGCGTTACTGAAGGGCCTAGAAATATGAAATTTGGAATATTAGTTACTTACAAGATATAAACGATGTCTAAGAACAGTTCTTAATCAATTCGAAATTTAAAAGGGGAGAGACTGCACAAAAAGTGTTCTAAAAAACGTTCTAAATGGTAGTTTCTACATAATCTCGGGAAATACCAAACCGATTTAAAAAGTAATGGTATCAAAATGATGGTGTTAGTCCAATTTAGAACATAGGCTATATTTTATGTCGGTGCCACTACCCCAAAGGGGGTGCAGGAGCAAAAAACGTTCTAAAAATGCGATTTTTGCGTTACTGAAGGACCTAGAAATATGAAATTTGGAATATTAGTTACTTACAAGATATAAACGATGTCTAAGAACAGTTCTTAATCAATTCGAAATTTAAAAGGGGTGAGACTGCACAAAAAGTGTTCTAAAAAACGTTCTAAATGGTAGTTTCTACATAATCTCAGGAAATACCAAACCGATTTAAAAAGTAATGGTATCAAAATGATGGTGTTAGTCCAATTTAGAACATAGGCTATATTTTATGTCGGTGCCACTACCCCAAAGGGGGTGCAGGAGCAAAAAACGTTCTAAAAATGCGATTTTTGCGTTACTGAAGGACCTAGAAATATGAAATTTGGAATATTAGTTACTTATAAGATATAAATGATGTCTAAGAACAGTTCTTAAACAATTCGAAATTTAAAAGGGGTGAAAATGCACAAAAAGCGTTCTAAAAACGTTCTAAATGGTAGTTTCTACATAATCTCAGGAAATACCAAACCGATTTATAAAATATTGGTGTCAAAATCATAGTGACAACGTTTGCTCCAAGATAGGCTATGATTTATGTCGGTGCCACTACCCCAAAGGGGGTGTAGGAGCAAAAAACGTTCTAAAAATGCGATTTATGTGTTACTGAAGGGCCTAGAAATATGAAATTTGAAGTATCAGCTACTTATTAGATATAAAGGATTTCTAAGAACAGTTCTTAAACAATTCGAAATTTAAAAGGGGTGAAAATGCGCAAAAAGCGTTGTAAAAAACGTTCTAAATTGCAATTTCTATGCAATCTCAGGAAATACTCAACCGATTTCAAATATAATGGTGTTAAAATGATGATGACAGATCTTGCTCTAAGATTTTCTATCTATAAGGCTATATTTTATATCTATTTCCACTACCCCAGAGGAGATGCAGGAGCAAAATGAGCGAAACGCGTTCTAAAAACGTTCTAAATGCCGATTGTCCCAATATCTCAGGAAAAATCAAACTGATTTCAAAAGTAATGGTAAGAAATTGATGCTGACTGCCTCTGCTCTAACATAGATGCTATTCAAGTCGGTATCACTATCACCTAGACGTTGCAGGAGCAAAAAAGCATTCCAAATTTCGATTTTTGTGATCGGTAGGGGCTAGCAACTTAAAATTAGGCAAGGTACATATTTATTACATATAAATGATCTTTAAGAACAGTTTCGAAAAAATTGGAAATTTAAAAAGGGGTGAAAATGCACGAAAAGCTTTCTAAAAACGTTCTAAATTGCGATTTCTACTCAGTCTCAAGAAATTCCAAAGCTATTTCAAAAGTAATGGTTGCAAATCAATGGTGACAGTCCCTGCTATAACATAGGTTATATTTTATGTTGCTGTCACTACCATCTGAGGGTTACAAAAGCAAAACATGTTCTAATTTGCGTTTTTTGCATAACTGAAGTGTCTAACACTTTTAAGTATGGCATGTTATTTACTTACAAGATGCAACTGCTTTCTATGAACTGTCGAAAGAAAATTTCAAATTTAAAAAGATGAAGTGAGCGAAAAGCGTTATAAATTACAATTTTTATGTAATCTTATCAAATACCAAACCGATTAAAAAAATAACGATAACAAATTGTTGGTGATAGAACCTGCTCAAACATAAGCTATATTTTATGTCTGTGCCACTACCACCAGAGGGTTGCAGTAGCTAAAAGCTTTCTAAATTGCGATTTCTGTGATACTGAAAAGGCTAGAAACTTTAAATATGGCATGGTAGTTACTTATAAAATATAAATGCCCTCGAAGGACTGTCGAAAATAAATTCGAATTAAAAAGGTGTGAAGTGAAAGGGAGGTGCGAAAAGCATTTTAAAAAAGTCCTAAATTACGATTTCTACGCAATTTCAGGGAATATAAACCAAATATAAAAGTAATAGTTGGGAATCAATGGTAACAGTCTCTGATCCTACGCAGGCTATATTTTATGCCGATGATTCTACCACATGGGATTTACAGAAACAACAAACGCTCTAAAAAAGGCCTTTAAAAGTTTTCTAAATTACGTTTCTGTGGAATATTAGGAAATAACAAACCGATTTCAAAATTAATGTTGGCAAATTAATGGTGACAGTTCCTATTTCAACATAGCCCTTTATGTTGAGAGGGGTGGTAGGACTTGGAATTTGACATGATGGTTAATTTTAAGATGTAAGAAGATGGTTTCTAAAAAATTCAAAACTTCAAATGAATACTGAAATGAGTGTATTAATTGAACATAAAAGTTTCAAAATATTTTCTAATTTTTTACTTATTTAGTTTTATTTCGTTTTATTAATTTAAGTCTCATTTCTGCCTTATGCAGTGTAACAATGATGTTTAATCAAACTGTGTTTTAAATAGTAATTTTTTTAATTATTCCTAAAAGTAATAAGTACCTTTTAATAAAATAAAATATTACCTTTTAATAAAATAAAAATTTATTTAGTACCTTTTAATAAAAATTAGACATATAAATATCACTTGGCATATTTCAAATATTACGCGAGCAAAGCCGCGGGGTTTGCTAGTTTTTCTATTAAAAAAAAAAAAAAAAAAAAAAAAAAAAAAAAAAAAAACTGATAAACTTCCTTGAAAATAATGGTACCCGTACGAACCCTGTTATTGTATTAATTTTGTTCAAGTCTGACTTAATATATGTGCACCTTTAATAATTAAATAAATAAAATCAGACATTAATTTTTGTCTACTTTAATATGTATTGTGGATTAAGGAAATATTAAATTATTCATCGAATGCTGTGCGGTTCTCGCCGATGACATTCCCCAACATGGTTTATTAGTGCGAAATTGCCGGGCCAGTATTCCTTATTTTTATTAGAACTGCAAAAAATGACGCGTTCTTTCGTCATAAAAAAATGGGTTTATTTTCCATGAAATTAGGTACATATTTGCATTTGCGCCTATAATTATTATTATTATTATTATTATTTTACATTTCTAAGAAAATTTGATAAAGGCTTTTAAGAATCGTCATTCCAGTTCCTAAAATAGTTTGTACAGTTTGGCTTCACTTTTCGAAATAAATTTTTATATTTTGTAATTCTTTTTCTAAATTAATAAAAAAAAACAGAAATTACTATATTTCATGCGATATAAATCTACATTATAAGGGATATAGTCAAAATTTATAAAAATGTATGTAGGAAATATGTGAATTGGAAGAAATCAACGAATATTTGAATGAAACTTATAAAAATTGTAATATTTATAAAGACATGAAGAACAGTTATTAATATTTATAATTGAAGAAATTGCATTGAAAAATAATTTATTGTTTAATTTGGGTAAGTTTCTACAGTGTTACCTATTTCCGATGGCGTTGTCCTTTTAAAACCTGGATTAAAAATAACAATTTGATATTGGAAGCTCTCGCAAGAAAATAAAACAAGAAGCTTTCTACAAAATTTCTTTAATCCTCTGCCTGAAAAACCTGTCTTGTAGATTGACACCATTTTTTGGATAAACCATATTACGTCCTGCGACATTAAAAGTACTTTCCTGCGATTACTATCAATACATGCGACAGAGTAAATTTACTATTTGTAAAGTAAAATTTACCATTATAATGTTATTTTTACTATTCTAATGTCACTTTTACCCTCTTATTTTCACATATTCCAAACCCTCATGATATTTTACTCTCAAGCGATCAAAGCCTGGAAGCTAATGTGGCCGCAGGTTCTGTATGTAAGTACGTATATATGTACGTAACGCGATAACTCTTGATAAAAATATCCGATTTGCTTCAAATTTTGGATAAACGCTCATTCTGATAAAACCCTTCTATGACTAGTTTGGGGGTTCATTGGTTAAGTATAAAGAGGTAAAGTGGGACTAAACACTCCCCCCCCCCTTAAGGCTGCTAATCACTGAGCTTCCAAATTCCCTTAGAAATGTTAAGTCTTCGGGCGTTCAATGCGTTCGTATATTTAAAATATCTCCTCGGGAAATTAATATTTTTAATTTCAATTTCCTGTGTAATCTTCTTAAAGGATGCCTCTTTTTCTTCTTAGTTCTCAAAATATTTCTGAAACCTATGCATATTTTTATATGAAGTATAAAAGTTTTACTACCAGTTCGTCCGTTTTTAAAACATTAGATATTAAATTAAGCATTGATTTTAGAAATATTTTGAGAACTAAGAAAACAAGTGACATATTTTAAGAAGAGGACACTGAAAAAAGAAGTTAAAAATATTAATTCCCTGGGGAGATATTTTAAATATAAGAATGCGTCAAACGCCCAGAGACTTAACATTAACGAATGAAATTCAGAAGCTGAGTGACTAGCAGACTTAATTTAGATAAATGGGTTTTTCAAGCAGAATTATCCGATTAGCCTCGATTTGCAATACCAGTTTATTCTGATAATGCGCTTCCATGATTAGATTTAGAGATTCATTGGTTAAATATAAACGGGAGAAATAGGGTAGCTAATCAGCCCTCAAATGGGTCTTTTTTGTCTATTTCTTTATTTTTCGAAGGGGATTATTCTTTTAAATAAGAGTATATAATATACAACTAGTATGAACAGCGTTTGAACTCAATACCGTCCATTCAACTGGGCAATGTTATTATTATTTAAAGTGGTTTTTTTTTTTTTTTTTTTTTTTTTTTTTTTTTTTTTTTTTTTTTTTTTAATTATGTCTTAATATAATTCCTAATATAAGAAATGAGAAATATAAATTTCAAAAAATGCATATTTTATATGGCATGGAGCACAAAAATTATTTCGAGCAAAAAATTAAAACTTCTTTGAAATATGAACTCTCCAAATTACAACTATATCTTTCTCCTTTATTTTTTATGTTAGAATGTTTAGAACTTCTGATAGCACATTCTTTTAGCAATATTGTGCTTACTAAATCTATTACAATATAGCACGATATATTTTACCAATATCTTGATTTTCTTAAAAAAAGAATATAAAATAATAAACTAATGAAAAAATTAAAGGTTAAATGTACCATTCTAATGTTACTTTACCTTTTTATTTTGAGATATCTGAATCCCTTATGATTTTCTGTAAGTGTCTTGCAGGATTTCTAATAAAAAAAAATAAGAAATTTTAATTAAAAAAGTACATTTTATTAAATGCGCAAAAAATTATTGCAAGCAAAAAAATAAAGTTGAAATAAGAATCCTATAAAATTACAAATAATATGTTTTTATTTTAGTTTTTAAGTTAGAAAGTTCAGTACTTTTGATAACACAATTTTTTTTAATAATGGGATTACTAAAATATTAAGGTTAGTTGGGGTAACTGGACCCACGAGGTAACTGGGCCATAGGCTATTTTATATAAAAAAAAACCATTGATGTATTTTAAGTTTTAGCTTTTGAGAACAATGCCCCTTAACATCTACTTCCTAAAACAACGTGTGTCAACTCAATCATAACTCTCTCTTTGCTGTGGCGCCACCAGTGGCCGAGAGGTTCTGCTCTCGAAGCTGGTTGACGGGAAGTGCTGGGCTCGACCCCAATCGCGCACGTCGTCCTAATCGTTCGGAGTTTTCGTGGTTTTCTTCGAACCTTGGATTTCCAAGCGTTAATACGGGTTAGGTTCATTTAGAAAGACCCCCACGAAGGGCAATCCCCCTTTTTGGGCCTATATCCCTCGTGTTGATAATTGGCCGTCATAAACACAACCAACCAACTCTCTTTGCTGTGATAGGTTGTCGAAAATTTACGCTTCTTTTTTTTTTTTTTTTTTTTTTTTTTTTTTTTTTTTTTTTTTTTTTAAACGTCAATTTCGTTGAACTTACTGTACAATTACTGTTAAAATACTGTAAGTACTTTTATTAAACAATCTTTTTTTAGGTAGCTTTCATTACAATAAACTACCTATTGCAGCCGTTCGGAGGAAAGCGATTTCAAAAAATTTTGGTATATTTTCATCAATCATGACCCCCGGACCCCGAAACCACCCTCCGTTCAAAAGTTGATATATATATATATATATAACCATTAATTAAACATTACCGACCATCATCAAAAAACGCAATATTGTGAATGATTGACAACAAAAATTTTTTCCCCTGTACTCAAACAACCAATATAACCAAAAGAATAGTTTCAAGATGAAAACAGAACATAATCAAATGACATGAAATGGAAAAAAACTACAACCCATTAAATATTTAATTTATAGCAATAGAAATCTTACAAAACATACCGAATAATTCCCAGTAGATTTTCATAATATATTCCCGCACATGAAATCCAAAAGGCGTTATAAGATTAAGATGAATAAAACAGTTAACACAGAAATTAAAACCTAAGGAGTTAGTTAATTCATGTTCAAATACCGTGATAAATATAATTAATATAGTATAAATAAAAAATAATTACATTATTTATAATACCTAAAAATAATTTTAAATTGTTTAATAACAATTTTACAACATTGCCAGTATTCAGCGTTAATTACCACCTGGTGTAAAAAATTAAAATTATTACTTTATTAGAAGCTTTATAAATACAAAATTTATGGTTCTGCCATCTATTATTTTATTTTAAAAACAATCTATATACATATAAAAGCCGTTCTCTGTGTCTATGTCCTTTATAGAAATCTTTAATTTTTGACCGATTTGAACGAAACTCGATGTACATACGTTTTAGAACGTGGAAAAGATCACAGTCTGCTTTAATTAATTATCAGACCACTATTTATCCCTTTTTTCTACGACTTCCATAATTTAACATTATAGAAATATCTCTTTTTAAAACTTTTTTTAATTCAAACGTTTCTTTCCTGTTGCCAAACCCTAAAAAATGACAGAATAATGTGAAAAAAATAAGGATAATGCGTGTATTTTGTTTCTCTTTGCCAATAAAAATTCAGATTTTCTTGCTATATTTTTGCGTGTTTGATATTGACGTCATTCTAAACAGAAAATTTACATTTATATATATATATATATATACAATAAAAACTTTAACTATAAGAGCGGGAAAATAGCATAGCATCTCAATTTGAATGTTTTTTTTTTAATTAAAACATCTATTTTAATACAAACAGTCAAATTTCATAAAAACAATTTAAGAAACAGAAAAAAAAAGGCTAGATATGACGTCACATTCTATCAAATCCTTTCAACGCGTAATCAAACTCATTGTAAGTATATGGCTCCTATATGTTGCTTACTACTTCGATTGTATACTACAGCCATATCTTATAGCTATACGTTATCGCTAAGTGTTGTATTGGTTTAGATTCAGTGCTAACATTTTTTGTGATTTATTAGCAAAAAGAGAGCGGTTATTTGCATTTTTTTAAAAAATCTTGACAGATGTCTTGATTTAAAATATATGGAAAATGACATCATTTCATCTAATCATTGTAGATTCAATTTCAATAAAATTTCAAATTTTCCAAATAAAATTTTAGTAACTACTACCTCATTTGGATGTATTTTTTTGCATTTCCCCCCGTATTGTGACGATATTGTATACTTCTGTTACGCGCGTCAAAGAAAACATGTATTTTAATTTTAAAAGTTAAAAAAATTACCACAATGTGTCAAAAGAACATCCTTTTTCTGAGTTTAAATTTCGCGAGTTCCAAAAGTTCCAAGGCTGAGTTCCAAGGCTGTTCTCAAATCCAAAGGAGCTATTTTCTGACATAATTTTTAATTATTTTTTGTTCGGAAACGCATGAATTTGGCAGTAGTTCTTATTTAGAAACTATGTAATCGAAAGATAGTTTCCATTTGTTGGTAAAGGTATAAGATCTTTCAGTTGGTCTTTTGAACTGAATTTCGGACGCAACAGTGCCATAAAGGATAAAACCCGGCCGTCACGCAACCACAATTGCTCATAACTCGATAAGTAATTTATTTATGAAAAAAGGAAAAGCTCATTTCAATTCCAAATCGCTTTAATAATCAGGCCTACAAATTTTCAGCCTTTAAGTTTAATGAGTCAGAAAATGTGTCAGAAAGTTTCGAGTTGTTGAGCAGGGAACTGGAGAAGCACCTTAAGCATTTGCAGGCTAGTATTTTGTAATCAAGTTGCATGCCAGATAGTCGCTTAAAACATAAGTCATTCTATATTGTTTTACACAAAGGTGCATGCCGTAATAGGTGTCAGGCACACTCATTAAAATAAGAATACCCTAGCTCACAGACCCATTACCGAAGATAAACCCGTCAATATACTTAGAGATAAAAATAGTTTTACATTTTTCATTCAGCTAATAAGACTAATCCTTCATAATTGGGTTAACATGATTATATAACTTTCCCCTATAATTCTACGACTAAGCAGCGGAAAACAATATGTAACGCACTAAAATCTTCCCTAAAAAACTAATAGTGCAAGTCGCATGGAAATCCGTTCTGAAGAATTCAAGTTATATGCACCCGGAACGAAATTCCCATTTGAATTTTATGTACTTATCAGGTTATTTTGAGTAGTTTTATTTGATATCTGTTAAATTCGTGTTTTATTTTATTTTATTTTTGGCGTTTTAATTTCGTTTGTCAGTTTAGTTATTGAATATTACGCAAAAGCAAACAAATTCTGAATTATTTATAATGTTTTTGAACAATTGAGTTAATCTTTTGTATTTGGGTTGCAAGCATATTTAAAAAATATGCATGCTTAAAAATTATTTTAAAACCCATAAAAAATTCGTAAATTGAGATAAACATTACAAACAAATATCACTGAAAGTACTTTTGTTTTCTATAATACGTTGGAACAATGGAGGATATTCCATCTCCGTTTTGATCATGTGGTCAAGGTCAAAACTTCTAGCGTAAAGAAGGAAGGCGCCGTAGACGTGTAATGTAAATACCCGCTAGCTAATGAAACAGTTAATGAGGCAAAGCAGTAGTATCTTCCCTTCTGATCAGTCAGAAGTTCCTTGGGTAAATTACCGGTATCACGTGACTTTTTTCAGCCTCGAACCCATATTTGGAATATCCTCCATTGAATGTACAATGTTTAGACGTTAAACTGCAATAAAAGGGAAATTTGTTGTGTTAGGTTGTTGCCACCGAAAATATGATACCAGCATTAATCATAGACGTGTCTTTTCTTTATACTATTGCATTAAGTGTAAACAGGTTCATCTTTCGTAATCGGGTTGAAAACAACTTTTAAAATATCCATGCTTAAAAATTACTTTAAAATCCATTAAAATCAGAAAACTGAGGTACAATTTTCGAACAAATTTCATTTGAGAGAACTTTTTTCCATTCGACATTGTGAAAAATGAAATTGTGTTAAAGTGAATTGTGAAAAGTTGTGTTTAAAAGTTAGAAAAATTGCAGTAAAGGCACATTTTATGGGTTACAATTTATGGGCACTGACATAGTGCTTTTACTCTATAATGTAGCCCGTAAGGCATGGTGACGTCACGTCGACGTCGTTGTGAAGTCACGCTGTGACATTGTGACCGTCGATGTGACGTCACGTGACGTCGATGTGAAGTCACTGTGACTAGAATGTGAGGTCGTTATGGCCGTTTTAGAGCTCTTCTGTGACGTCACATTGTGACGACTTTGTGAAGTCACGGTGTGACAAATTTGTGAAGAGTGTCATTTGTGACTATTTTGGTATTAACTTTGTGACGAATGTGAGAATGCTTTAAAGTCACATTGAGATCAATTTGTGAAATATGTGCCATTTGTGACGAAATTGTCTTTAACACTGTGATGATTCTGTGACGACAGCGACATTTGCTTTGAAGTCACATTGTGACGATTTTGTGAAAATTGTGTGATTTGTGACGATTTTGTAATTAACGTTGTCACGAATATGTGACTAGTGGCAATGTTGTGAAGTCACACTATGACATACTTGTACAGTTGTAAACACGTATGCATGTCACACATAGTCATAATTATGCATGTTGTAAAATCATTTACATCTATAACGTTAATATACTTCGGCGATACATCGCAATTAAAACTTGGGGGCCGCTATAACAAGGGTATACCAAAAGAATTTTATTGAATCAAAATGCAATACCCCGCAGACTTCAATTTTTGTTGCACCTTTCTTTACTATTGCAATAAATGATAATATTGAAGACAACTGAATGATCGATCTATCACATTTTTTTTTTTTTTCAAAATTAGCTATTTGTTAGAAGCATTAAAATTACCAAAGAGACAATTTGTTTAAATATTCAAATCTTTATCAAAATGAAATTTGTGTTAAAAATATAATATTGTATAATATATACAGTACTTTTTATATTCTTTAAGCTATAGAAAATACTAAATGAAATTAATTTATTTCATTTAATACGCATTACAAACTCGAAGTCACTGGTGAAGTTGAATTTTTTCGATTACACAACATTTATAATAAAAAAAAATGAAAGATAAAAAGAAATGCCGATATTAAGTAATTAAATTTTATATGTTTTATGATATTGATTGCCATAATATATATATATATGATTGTAATTCAAATAAGTTGGGGCTGAGAAAATAGGGTATATTTCTTTGTTATAGAGGCCCCTATAAATTTGATTATGCAAAAATTGCAGTAACGACATTGCTAAGATCATTGTGAAGTTTATGCATGCGTTATATACATATATATATATATACACTCGAAACGCTCATCATGTGCCATATAGTCATTATATACGTATTGTTTACGTCTTTTATGCCACATACATGCATTACAAAATTTACGATGTACATTTTAGCAATAACCATTTAAAACTACTCAAATGAAAAATACAGCTTTGGTATAGAAAATTAACTGAGTATCACCAGTATCATTATGTTGAGAATTCTAAGAAAAATTTCGGCAATACTCGTTATGTTGGAAGATAGCAGCAATAAATTAAATCGTATTTTTAAGCTCACTGTAAAAGTGAGTAAAACTTTTGGGTATGCATATAACGGGGATACAAAGGGTTAATTTATTTTACATCAGGGTTTGCTTGAAGTAAAATCCATATATAAAACAACTTTTTGATTATTAAAAAACAACTTTAATAATTGATTGCCAAAATTATATTTTTATTTATGAAATTATATAGTATAAAAATAACTCTTACTATCTATGATTTTTTAAAACAATAATACCTTATTGCTTATAAAACACAGCACCGCAGCTACTCTATTTTGCGTCTAATATGAAAGTTTTTATGTTTTGCCAAAGATCTATCTGGCTGGATATATGTTGCCATGACATATATAACCCTGATATTATCATAAATAGTACAAAGAGTTAGAATCTACAACGAAATTTTTAGAATAAAGTCTGGTGAAAGTTTTATAAATAAAGTCGAACGTCGATTATCGGAACTCCAATAAACCGAACTTCCAATTATCCGAGCAGCATATTTCTCACAAAGAATTCTTTTTAACCGAATTTCCAATTATCCAATTATTTCTCTCTCTAAAAAAGAAAAAAAAAACACCTAACTTCCAATTTATTTTTTGCTTAAATTGTAATCTCTGAAGTTTAGAAAATGATAAAAAGAGAAAAAAAAAATAAATAATAAAAAAGTAAACAAAAAATTCGGACAATCGGCGCTCTACTGTATATATTGTATTAGAAATACAAATAATCATATTATTTTTATATGACACAATAAAACAAAATAATGAAGACAGTATCAAATGGTTCACTACTTTTTAATGTAAATAAAGTATAAAAATTGAGGCCATAAACACAAAATAGAGCCACACATAGGTTCATTATTATTACTAATATTTTATTTACAAGATTATGGTAATTATAAATAAGAAATCCATTTTAATCACGCTGTTTATAAAGAGTGTATAATATCGATACTTTGAAATTTATCTCGATAAAATCATTCAGGAAACAAAATGATAAAATTATCCAGAAAAAAGTAAATAATAAAAGATGGTTATTACATTTTAGATTCCTACCGTTTAAGTATTTGCGTTATTTTTAAAGTAAAATCATATTTAAACACTTACTGCTTGCGTAACTTCTATATTTTCATTTGCCAACAGACTTCTAGTTCACTTTGAAAACATTTCAGTAAGAATGTTTAACAACTGAAATGCTTCCACCCGCTATGACTATTTCTTTATAGATTTTAAAACATTTCTCAGGTTGAATAATACATTAAATAATCATTTTTCTTTCCTTAACATTACATATCTACGATCTCTTTTAATAGTATACGTTTCCGTTGTGTCTTATTTTTTATAAATTCCTCTTCTGAGCAGATGCAATTTTTTTAAATAAAAACATGCAATGCAAATTGTTTAAGACCATCACTTAATACAAAATTAAACTAGTATGTTGTGGCCATCACAAAACTTTCTTCTATCTCATACTTGTCAATACTTCAAAATTCATTATCACAGTGCATCTATGCTCATCATGAGGATTCTAAAAAGATGAAATTCCGTGCATTAGTTCTTGAGATATTACTGTCCATGAAATCGTGTAAATCAATCAAAATGCAGCACAGCAGCGCCACCTATTGGGTGATTTACACCAGACCCTAATTATCATCCACATGTGTCAATGTCTAACTGAATATGAAGTTCGGGGAAAATCCGTGCATTAGTTCCTAAGATAGAGCTATTGCGCAAATCATGACAAATGCAGCATAACAGCGCCACCTGTTGAGCGATTTACACAACCACATAATCAGTATCAACATTTATCAAGGTGTACTTGAATCTGAAGTTTGATGAAAATTCGTGCATTAGTTCTTGAGATAGAGCTATTGCGGAAATAGTGCAAAATGCAGCATAGCAGCGCCACCTATTGGGTGATATTCACCAACACGTAGTCAGCATCATTTCATATCAAAGAGTAACTGAATCTGAAGTATGATGAAAATATGTCCATTACTTCTTGAGATACAGCGATTGAAGAAATCGTGAAAAATGCTGTATAGCAGCGCCAGCTGTTGAGCAATTTAAACCAAAATGTACAAAATGTCAATTCATATCAAGGATTAACTGATTCTGAAGTTTAGTGAAAATTGTTGCATTAGTTCTTCAGATACCGCTATAATGGAAATTCTGAAAAGTACAGCATAGCAGCGCCACCTGTTGAGCGATTTGAACCAAAACACAAACAGCACTAATTCATATCAAAGTATACATGAATCTGAAGTTTGTTGAAAATCCAAGCATTAGTTGTTGAGATAGAGCCACTGCGGGAATTGTAAAAAATGCAGCATAGCAGCGCCACCTGTTGAGCGATTTGCACCAACATGTAATCAGCATCAAGTCTTATCAAGAACTAACTGAATCTGAAGTTTCATGAAAATCCGTGCTTTAGTTCTTGAGATAGAGCCATTGCGGAAATCATAAAAATGCAGCATAGCAGCGCCACCTGTTGAGCGATTTACACCAACACGTAATCAGCATCAAGTCATATCAAGGTCTAACAGAATCTGAAGTTTTATGAAAATCCGTGCATTAGTTCTTGAGATAGAGCCATTTCGGAAATCATACAAAATGCAGCATAGCAGCGCCATCTGTTGAGCGATTTGCACCAAAAACTAATCAGCATCAATTTGTATTAGGGACTATCAGAGTATAAATTTTTATTAAATTCCGTGCATTAGTTCTTGAGATAGAGCGCCCACAAAATTTGTGTCACATACACACAGACAGACAGACAGACAGACTCACAGAGTCACAGACAGACATTTTGTAAAAACATGTTTTTCGGGTTCTCTGACCTCTAAAACGTGTAAATCCGTCGAAAACCGGAATTCGAAAATTTTCATGAATCCAATACTTTCTTCTTGTAAAGATAGAAGAAAGAAAAAATTATGTTTGCCAATAATTTTATTCCATAAAAAGCCCTTTTTTAAATAATTTAATTATCTTTAAAGGTTTATTAATTATATTAATGATTGATTATAATACTTGTCCATATACTTTCATATTTATGACACCATGTGGTTTTAACCAAATATTTAAATAAGAAAATAAACCAGACTAAAATGCAATTTAAATCACTAATTTTAATAATCTGATCAAAGCTGTTGAAAAGGAAGTTAGATATTTTAACAAAATAAAAAATAAATGTAATGAAATATTTGTGTTCTATAACATGTTTATTAGAAGATAACTAAAATCATAGTAATTTAAAAAAAAAAAAAAAGCAAACAGGGAAAATAATATTTTTACATACCTAATTTCATTGTACGTGATACTTTGATTTTGGGGAACCAATTAAATCCGATAATAAGTACGATAGCAATGACTTGAATCATCTTCAACAAGTCAAAGCTACCGTAATTTTCTCGGGTTTATATTTTGTTAGCTGAACTAACTTATATCCTGATAACGTTCTTGTTTCAGTTTTGAAATCCATGTCAACAAGTCTATGCTGTCCAGTGTCCACAGAACCTTGCACAGAACTCCCCGCGTTTATTCTAAAAAGCTTCACTGTTACTTTTATCCGTTATTCTGCGGTCGAGTCGTAACAACTGAAATAGTGCAGATGCAGACGATTTTTAAGTTTCGAAGTTCGAAGCAGATGTTTTCGGTTTTATTTGTTTATCTATAAACAGTTTTGGAAGGAAATTAAATGCGTAATAATTTTATCAAATTGTCTCTAATTCAATTTCCTGCTTGGAAATGTTTTATTGTATTTCACCTTTTATTTTTATCAGTTTTATTGAATTGTAAAGTTTCATTTATGTAAATTATAATAATAATATTATCCCTAATTAGAGTTTACTAGATAAAACATTGCTTAATTTTTAAAAATGTGTACAAATTAATTTAATGGTAATAATGAAGACCCCCTCTTTTTTTTAAAGTAAAATTTGTATCACAGGTAATATATACAAAATATCTTCTAAAAAATACAACAAGATTACCGAGAAGAGATGAGTTTTTCTTTGTCAATCTGTCATTCTCTTAATATTAATTTTCTGTAGAATAAAACATCTTGTAAAATAATTTTTAAAGATATATTTTGAAAACAAAAAATAAAATATGAATAATTAATTATGTCATGGGCTTTGCATAAATTGTACATAAATTTTATATTCGGAAAATGTCAATTTTATTTTAAACGTCTGAAAGAAGTAGAATTTAAAAAAAAAAGTTAGCTAAAATAGTGAAACACTAAGAGGAATAAAAAATGACTTGAATGCAAATTATAAAGCAAGATATGCATATATGACTAAACTTTGAAGACGCTTTCTGCGTGCTCATTAAAAGCTGCAGACTTAACTGTAATAGAAAGTTTTTAGTTTGGAACCACAGAACTGTTTCGACTACTCTTTGAGAAACTTCTAGTATAACAGATGATCATTTACAAAAATCTTTATAAAAGATAAGTCGAGGTCTGTTTACCTAAAACATTTTTTTTAATAATATGAAATTCGCATAATTAGGAAACCTTTTTGTGTCCTGATGAATTAATTACATTTTATGTTATATGAAAATAAAAAGTTTTGGTTAGAGGCACAGAGGCAACTTGGACCACGGTTTAAAAAAATTTTAAATCCGGCAGAAAAATATTTTTTACAGTAAATAACATGTTTTTATTATTTGTTGTAATTTTTTTAAGTTTTCTAAGAAGTTCACATCTCAGTCACAATGTGACATCACTGAGTGGTGGCATTTTGGTCACAGATGTGACGTGACCACAGTGACTTACAGTGACGTCATAATGACGTCACTGTGACCATGCATGCTATGAGGGAGATAATACCATACAAACGAGAAATTCACTAAGTGCTGCGCGATTTGGGGGAATTTCTTTTTTTTTCGTATTGACAGGAAAATCACATATTAGGTAGCTTTCATTACAGAAAGCTACCTATTGCAGCCGTTCGGAGGAAAGCGATTTCAAAAAATTTTGGTATATTTTCATCGATCATGACCGACAGACCTCGAAACCACCCTCCGTTCAAAATTGATATATATATATATATATATATATATATATGACCTATGTCACACTGTAACTCCCGTAATTATGAACCGATTTCGATGTAATTCGGTGTGTACATAGTACATACCAATGTCTCTACCGAGTTCGTTGGCCAGGTTCATCCGCCGTTTTGTTTCAAAATGGCGGCCATTTAAAATTTTTAAAAAAATTTAAAATTTGAAATGTCGTACAAAAAATTAAAAATGGAAAAAATATTTTTTCTTATGTGTTTGACCTTTATACAAAGATTTCGGAGCAGTTTTTGTTTCGTCTATATCTTAAAAAATGGCTGAGTTATAGCATTTGAATTTCTAGCGTGGCTGATATTTTGAAACGTCCTGAATTTTGTCACGCGATAAAAGGCGTATTTATGAACCGATTTGGATGTAACTTCGTTTATACATAGTACATACCAATGTCTAGACCGGGTTCGTTGGGCAGCTTCATCCGCTATCTTGTTTAAAATTGGCGGCCATTTAAATTTTTAAGAAAAATTTAAATTTGAAATGTGGTACCAAAAATTTGAAAATTGAAAAAATATTTTCTTCTTATGTGTTTGACCTTGGTAAAAAGATTCGGGAGCAGTTTTTGTTTCGTCTATATCTTAAGAAATGGCTGAGTTATAGCATTTTGAATTTCTAGCGTGGCTGACATTTTGAAACGTCCTAATTTTTCTCACGTAATAACAGGCGTATTTATGAACCGATTTGGATGTACCTTCGTGTGTACATAGTACATACAAATATCTCGACCGAGTTCGTTGGCCAGCTTCTTCTTCCATCTTGCTTCAAAATGGCGGCCATTTAAAAAAAATAAAAAAATTAAATGAGATACCAAAAAATAGGAAAATGAAAAAGATTTTTTTTGTATGTGTTTGACCTTAATACAAAGATTCCGGAACAGTTTTTGTTTCGTCTATATCTAAAAAAATGGCTGAATAATAGCATTTTGAATTTCTATTGTGACTGACATTTTAAAGCGACCTGATTTTTGTCACGCGATAACAGGCGTATTTATGAACCGATTTGGATGTAACTTAGTCTGTACATAGTACATACCAATGTCTCGACCGAGATCGTTGGCCAGCTTCATTCGCCATCTTGTTTCAAAATGGTTGCCATTTAAAAAAAAATTAAATTTAAAATTTAAAATGAGGTATTAAAAAATTGGAAAATGAAAAAGATTTTTTTTATGTGTTTGGCCTTGATACAAAGATTCCGGAGCAGTTTTTGTTTCTGAAAATTTGTTCTTTTTTTATATCTTAAAAAATGGTTGATTTATAGCACTTTGAATTTCTAGCATGGCTAACATTTTGAAACGATCTTGTATTTGTCACGCGATAACACACGTATTCGCCTATTTCGATGTAAGAAGGCATGTGGATAGTATACATCAACACCTCGACCAAGTTGGCTGGCCAGATTCATCAGCCATCTTGTTTCAAAATGGCGGCCATTAAATAAAAAAAATATATATATATATATATTTAAAGTGAGGTGCAAAAAAAATTAGAAATTGAAAAAGGTTTCTTTCTTAAGCATTTGACCTTGATATAAGGATTCAGGAGCATTTTTTGTTTGTCTTTACCTTAAAAAACGGCTCAGATATAGCAGTTTCAATTTCTAATGTGGGTGACATTTTGAAAAATCTGATTTTTTGCATGCGACAGCACTCGTATATATCAACCGATTACGATGTGAGTGAGCATGTGCACAGCAATTATTAAGGTCTCGACCAAGGTCACTGGTTAGCCTCATCCACCATATTGTCTTAAAATGGCAGGCACTTTATAAATCGCCGAATTTGGCAGCCAAATATAAGTTACTTTAAAGAAAAGCAGCCTGGATAAAGCTGACTAATTTCGCGAAATTCTCATTCATTATATTGATAAAAATTAGTATTGAATCTCCTATATTCGGTTTCCACTAAATTGAGCTTCGTGTGTTTGAATGATATAAGTTGGCTTTTTTAAAATAAGGAATATGAAAGCTACCTCTTCCTCCCGGCACTGGCCGGAAGGACTTTTTTTCTCTTATACCCGTCAAAGAAAACGTGCATTATGTTATTAAAGCTCGGGGATTTTACTATAGTTGCAAGACAATAACGCCATATTTTTTTTTTGTCTTTATAACGATTTGTGGATGGGAATGCAAAAATTTCAGTTATTGTGATTGGCGTATTATTTCGTTTTAATTTATTTTACCTGGAAAGCTTCTTATAATTGACACGGGCGAATCCGGGTGGTTCTGCTAGTTATTATTATACAAATGTCACAAAAAGAAGAACCTAATACATGCTAATGAAATTAAAATATATCAACTGCATTCCTACACACATCCTAATATAAACAATACTACACAGTATATCATTATTTAAAAAAAAAAAAAAAAAAAAAAAAAGTTAACAAAATGCTTACAATATATTCTATTACCACACCATTAAATCTACACTGAGAAAGTAAAAAAAAAAATTAAACTTTATAATATATAGAATATAGCTATATGCTATATAATAAAATATATTATATATTATAAAAATATATAAAAGTCTTAATATTTACCATTACATATAAAAAATGAACAGGAAAGAAAAAAAAATAATTAATTAATTATAAAATAAATAAAAAGAATGTATGTTTATATAAGATTGTCAGATTCTAAAATTCCCAATAGTCTAAAGATCTCAAATATAGTATGTGAATTATCCTTATATTAGCCATAAAAAAGCTAAAAAAATATTATTGTGACAATCAAACATATAAACCAATAATTAAGCATGGAATACAAAGTTGAAAATAAAACAATATTAAATAGTATAGAGGAATAATAATATAAACTATTTACCCAATTTTAATGCATACAGTATAACATTAGTTATATCTATAAACTTGTATGCATAATAATCACTAAAAAGATGGTATACTATTATTAATTAATATGATATTGTCCTGAGTAGACTAAATTAAAAATAAGTTAATATTGAATTTGATTAAATAAGTTAAATTTAATATATCAAATCAACATCCATATAAAATACGTAATAGAAATATATATATATATATATATATATATATATATATATATATATCTGATGTTTCTCACGCTATAACTCTCGTATTTATGAACCGATTTGGATGTAACTCGGTGTGTATATAGTACATGCCAATGTCTCGACCGAGTTCGTTGGCCAGCTCCATCAGCCATTTTGTTTCAAAATGGCGGCCATTTAAAAATTTAAAAAAAATTAAAATTTTAAATGTGGTACCAAAAAAATTAAAAATGAAAAAATATTTATTTTCTTATGTGTTTGACATTTATACAAATATTCCGGAACAGTTTTTGTTTAGTCTATATCTAAAAAAATGGCTGAGTTATAGCACTTTGAATTTCTAGCGTGGCTGACATTTTGAAACGTCATGATATTTCTCACGAGATAACAGGCGTATTTATGAACCGATATGTATGTACCTTCGTGTGTACATAGAGCATACCAATGTCTCGACCGAGTTCGTTGGCCAGCTTCATCCGCCATCTTGTTTCAAAATGGCGGCTATTTATTATTATTTTTTTTTTTATTTAAAATTTGAAATGTGGTACCAGGAAATTGAAAATGGAAAATATCTTTTTCTTTTATGTGTTTGATCTTGATATAAAGATTCCGGTGCAGTTTTTGTTTCGTCTATATCTTAACAAATGGCTGAGTTATAGCACTTTGAATTTCTAGCGTAGCTGACATTTTGAAACGTCTTGATATTTGTCACGCGATAGCACTCGTATTTATGAACTGATATGGATGTACCTTCGTGTGTACATAGTACATTCCAATGTCTCGACCGAGTTCGTTGGCCAGCTTCATCCGCCATCTTGTTTCAAAATGGCGGCCATTTAATTTTTTTTTTAATTTAAAAATTAAAATAAGGTACCAAAAAATTGGGTTGGGTTGGGTTGATTTTTGACGGCCAATTATCTGCACGAGGGATATAGGCCCGGGGGGAGTGCCCTCCGTGGGGGTCTTTCTAAGGGAACCTAATCCGTATTAACGCATGGAAGATCCACGGCTCGAAGAAAACCTCGAAAACTCCGAACGATTAGGCCGACGGGCGCGATTGGGATCGAACCCAGCACCTCCCGTCTACCAGCTTCGAGAGCAGAACCTCTCGGCCACTGGTGGGGCCCAAAAAATTAGAAAATGAAAAAAAGTTTTTTTTTTCTTATGTGTTTGAACTTAATACAAAAATTCCGGAACAGTTTTGTTTTCGCCTATATCAATAAAAATGGCTCAGATATAGCATTTTGAATTTTTATTGTGGCTGACATTTTGAAACGACCTGATTTTTATCACTTGATAACAGGCGAATTTATGAACCAATTTGGATGTACCTTGGTGTGTACATAGCACATACCAATGTATCGACCGAGTTCTTTGGCCAGCTTCATCCGCCATCTTGTTTCAAAATGGTGGCCATTTAAAAAAATAATTTAAAATGATGCAACAAAAAATTGGAAAATGAAAAAGATTTTTTTATGTGTTTGACATCGATACAAAGATTCCGGAGCAGTTTTAGTTTCGTCTATATCTTAAAAAATGGTTGACTTATAGCATATTGAATTTCTAGCATGGCTAACATTTTGAAACGATCTGATACTTGTTACACTATAGCACACGTATATATTAACCTATTTGGATGTAAGATGGCATGTGGATAGTATATAGCAGTGTCTCGACCAAGTTTGCTTGCCAGCTTCATCCGCCATCTTGTTTCAAAATGGCGGCTATTAAACTAAAAATAAATTAAATTTAAAGTGAGGTGCAAAAAATTAGAAATTCAAAAAGATTTCTTTCTTAAGTATTTGACATTGATATAGGGATTCCGGAGCTTTTTCTGCTTTGTCTTTATCTTAAAAAATGGCTCAGATATAGCAGTTTGAATTTCTTTATGTGCGTGACATTTTGAATTATCTGATTTTCTGCCTGCGACAACACTTGTATATATTAACCGATTCCGATGTGAGTGAGCATGTGCACAGGAATTACTAAGGTCTCGACAAAGTTCACGGGTTAGCCTCATCCACCACGTTTTCTTAAAATGGTAGGCACTTCAAGATATCGCCGAATTTGTTAACCAAATATAAGTTACTTTAAATAAAAGCAGCTTGGATAAAGCTGACTAATTTCGCGAAATTCTCATTCATAAGGATTTAGTATTGATAAAAATTAATATTGAATCATCTATAATCGATTTCCACCAAATTGAATTTCGTGTGCTTGAATAACATAAGCTAGCTTTTCAAAAATAAGGAATAATAAAGCTATAAGAAATATGAAAGGTACCCCGGCACTGGCCGGAAGGACTTTTTTAAAGATTAGGCATATAACTAAGTTAATATTATTATGTTTCTATACATACTTACTTAATGTTTCAAATATAAGCCTGGTGTCCCAGTTACCCCATAAATTTTTCAAGGATGGGGTAACTGGGACCCAATATTTATAAATAATTTTTTGAGTTTCTCTTACAACGGGAAGTAAATTTCTCCATTGTTTTTTGCTCACAACAAAGAAATATATACAATACCTTATTAAACTTACGTAATGAAATTAAAAAAAAACATATTGGGTGATATCAAACCAAATTTCTTGACTCCTTGAGAGGCGGTGATGCCGTTATGGCATCGAATAATTTTTATTCCTAATTTCCACATTAGCACCGGAATTTTATAATGAAAATTTCCCTTTATTAAGTACGCAAAAAGATACTTTTACTTGTTTTCAAATAGATTCTCTTGTAAATGCTGGTATCATTAAATTATTTCAACATTTTACGAATGCCTTGCCCCTGAAAGCGAGATAGCCAAATCTCGAAATTGTACGAACAGGGGTTGCATTCTATAGGGAAACTTTTATTGTTCCTACCACTATTTTGAAAATAATATCTTCATCGCACCTTTCTTTAGAATCTGTTAAATAAAATGATCATGAAGGTAACTCTTAACGTGTTCTGGTAGGATCAATAAAATTTCCCTATGTAATGCGACCCCTGGATACAGATTGATTGATTGATTTTTGACGGCCGATTATCTACTCTAGGGATATAGGCCCGAGAGGGAGTTCCCTCCGTGGGGATCTTTCTAAAGGAACCTAACCCGTATTTACGCATGGAAATCCAGGGCTCGAATAAAACCTCGAAAACTCCGAACGATTAGGCCGACGGGCGTGATTGGGTTCGAACTCAGCACCTCCCGTCTACCGGCTTCGAGAGCAGAACCTCTCAGCCACTGGTGGGGACCCTGAATATAGATAAATTACTTAAGTACTTACGTAGCCATTAGTTCATAGAACCTTGCTATTTTTCCCCTTAAAATACCCATGTGACATTTATACATATTACTTACACTAAAGTACATAAGTACTTACTTAATTTTTATGTTTTTGGTATAAATAAATCTAATATTTTCACTTTTACTGCTTTGTTTAGACACATTGACAGCAAAGGTTTCCCTTACAACGCTCTTTAATGACATATAATTTACATGATGTACCTGGTTTAATTTTTTTTAAGTTGTTTACACTTTTTCAAACAGGATCTGCTATCCCAAATGAAAAAAAAAAAAAAAAAAAAACGCGTGTGGAACATAGACCCTCCTGGTCCACTGGGGCAACTGGACCCATGAGGAAAGAATGATCAAATATGCATATTTTTATATTTTTAAATATTAAAATGTAATTTTGAGCATTTCTGTCTGATAGAAAGAACATAACTGAACCAATTTACAGAAGTTCAGACTTTAATTTAAATGAACATTAGCTTTCTGAAGCTCAATTATCAGAAGCTTCAGAGTCACATTGTAAAATCATGGCCCAGTTGCCCCAACTAACCTTATAATATAGCAGCAGCTATTTCATATTATATATGATTGGTGATATATATATACATACCAATCTCTGGTTTTTCATAAAAAATTAAAAATTATGAGAATGATACCATAACTGAGTAACATATAATAATAACATGTGTTGGCATGATTTCAACATTTTGGATATTTAGAACTATTTTTTTTGAAGGAAAAAGATATATATATATATGAATAAGTTTACTGTCGATATCATCTATGTATATATTTATCTAAGTGATTATTTTATCTAATTGATTAATTTTTTAATTCAAGTTTTTTTTTTATCTAAGTGATTATTTTATCTAATTGATTAATTTTTTAATTCAAGTTTTTTTTTTTTTTTTCAATGTACAGTATTATTGTTTTTATGTATGCATTTATTAGTACATTATTATTATTTTATTAAGGATGGGTACCAAGAGCATTAAGTATTTTCCCAGGCAAGTGTTTTGCTAAGGGGAAAGCTTAATTGCCAGTTACTATCTGTATGTATGATATTACGATGTAAAGTAAAGAATTGGACAGTTTTGGTACAAAAGAGGGACTTTTATGACCTCATGTTTTATGGGACAGCTGCAGGATCTTCGTGTGGGAGCCCGCGGTCTCGTGGGAAAGTGGGGTTTGAAATATCGGATGTAGGAGGGTCGAAAGGCCCCGTGCATTCCGGGGACCCACTGACCACTGGCCGACACGAAGGCGGGTCCAGGCAGCGGCGAGTGGTTGGAGATTTTAATTATGCTGAATATGTTAATTCGCATCCACCACTCAGGGCCGCACATGCAAATTTTTAACAGAGAGAGATTTTCTTTTTCTCGAAAAAAATACAGAGTTACAAAAAGAGTTCCAGAGTGCGGTAGTTATTTTTTTTCAAGCCCTTTTTGGCTGATCTGCCCATGTTTACTTGCTCTGTCTATGACGAGCAATATAGTAGTGTTAATTTTTTTTTAAAAAATGATTTAAACATTTTTGCTTTTTGGCCCAGACCGGGGTGGAATTTAGTGTAAATAAAACTAAAATTACGGAACACGAATATGTGTGTTGTGGTTCTACAAACAAAAAAAAAGAACTTTTGGATATATATATATAACTGTCAAGTCTACAACTCTAAAAGGATCTTGTGACCCCAATGGGGAAAAAGGTACGATGTTATGGATGTTCTCTTTTCTATTGTGTACCGTTTTAATATCAAATGTTTTGAATTGGGAATAGGGTGCCCAGGAGAACTTGTCAACTTCAATTAATATCCAAATTAGTGTTTTTTTTTATGAGTTATTATTTTGGATGGTAAAAGTATGAATTATTTAATTGTAACTTAATATAATTTGCCTGTGGTGTAAATAAATGATGTATTATTATTAATTCCCTTCTTTGTTATTATTTGTTAAAAGTCTTGCTAATTACTTACTTTACGTATTTAGAAATTACCTGACTGCTTAATATTATTATTAGACCATATATGTAAAAGCCATAATTAAATTTATCTTGTAGGGTTGGTTTGTCTGAAAATTGGGGAGTTATATTTAGTGGTTTTAATTATATTATATATTTCCCTTCAAACCAATTGGCCATAGGTTAGTTATCTTCTAAACATTTCACAACGCATTGTCTTATTTATTCAAGATAACCTTTTAGGTAAATGACCGTAGGTTATCTATTAACTAACTAGGCTTTGCGATCACCAGGTCCTCTATAATTAGAGGCCCCTATAAGATAGATTTTCTTTTGGATCAAATAAGTTCGGAGAAAAGGGTGCGCCCAACACTCTTGTTAGCTTGTGTTAGGGAATTTATAGATAAATTAAGATATTCATTAACCTAATTTTTAATAGTTATCTAGATCTTGCCAGCATGGGCTTCCCCGATACTTAGGTGGTACCGTGATCTCTTCCTTTGGGAACGTGAGGTTATTATTATTTTATCTTAATTATAATTACATTTTGGGTCAAATTAATTACATTAATAATTTTTTGTTTTTATTCAATAAACTTATACCTTTTTTATACTTTACGTATTAACATTCTAAGGATATTTAGGTCTAAATTATTATGCAGATAATTTCAATTTTTTCATCCTACATATTAAATTTTTTTTTTTGTTTTGTTCGAATGACAAAGTTCTCCTGTGGACAAAACAAAGATTGGCACAACTTTTATAACAAGGTTCAGTCATGACAAATGATAATATGAGAAAATATATTATTGAAAATTATATATTTACTTTTTATATATGTTTTTCTCAGGTTTAGGAGTTTGTTAAATATATCGAGTTGAATTATAATGAGTAATTGTATATTATACATGTGCATTAAGAAATAATAATAGAGGGGTATTATTATGAAATAAGAAAAAATAAATAAATAAAAAGAAAATAATAAAATTTTTCTATAATTTATCAGTGCAACTGATAGAAAAGGTAGAAATACATAGATGTAAAAAAAAAAAAAAAAAAAAAATATATATATATATATACAGTTATGTGTGGCTGAGATGGTGCACTTGAAGAAAGATTTATATACATTACATTAATTTTTCTTTTCCTCTATTTTTCGGAAGAATTTATTTTTTTTTTTGGAGTATGCGTTATATGTACTGTGATTAGTTTTCTTATTCCTAAGGGTTTTTCTTTGAATGGTGTGTTTATATTTCTTTACATTTTATATTTGATTTTTCATGGTATTTCATATTATTAATAATTTTTGCAATTGGAAATTTTACACCCAATTTATTTAAAATAATGTTAGCGCATGGGAAATAAGTCTAAAATTAAAAAGCGTACCAGTTCGGAATTTAATAATTTCATTATTGAAGCGCGTACCCGTCTTGCACAGAGTAAGTTAAAAAATTCAACGAATAAAGTAAATATGTCTAAAACGGATACCGAAAAGGCGAATACGGATAATTTATTAAATGTGATTGCACCATATGATGGGAAGAAAGAATGTAATATACATTATTTTATTCAGGAGTTCGATAGAGCTGCCGTCCAGACGAACTTTTCTAATGAAGTGAAATTAATAATTTTACGCTCAAAATTTGTCGGAACGGCACGTGAAAGGTTGCAAACGGATGTAGAACTAAATTCGGAAACCGATTATGCGAAATTTAAAGAAAAAGCGATCCAAACCTTTGACACAAAAAAAACATTCGGTGAATCACATAATGATTTTTCAAAGATTCAACAAAAACCAGCGGAGAGTATGTCGGATTATATTGTGAGATTTAATCTGGTAGCTGCGAAATTTTTTGACATTTCGGGTCTTTCTAACAAGGCAGATGCGCGGAAATTATTTGATTTGATGAAATTACACCGATTCTTAGAATCTATCAAACCGGATATTGCTTTGGAAATAAGAAAGAGAGCGATTGATCAGTATAAGGAAGCAACCGAAATTGCCCTAACAGTGGAAGAGGCGTTTTTGTCGGTTAAGTTTGAGGAATTAAATGCGATAGGTACAAGTACAACAACTGAATTTTGCGAATCATTATTAAGAAAAAATGAAAAACAAGAAAAGGAATTAAATCAGTTGAGAGCTGAATTGAAAAAATTAAAATGTAAGCCAACAGAAAAATGGCAAAATAATTCACGAAATAATACGAGGTATTGTAATATATGTAATTTAAGAAATCATGATACGGAAGAATGTCGTTATAATGTAAATAATAAAAGAGAGTATCGGAATAATGATTATCAACAGAATTTTCCAACACATGGACAAAATATGCAGGGATTTACAAGCTCTAATAATGAGTCTCGGAATTTTCAGGGGTACGGAAGTGTAGGTAATTGGAATTTTCCTCCACCCCCTCTTCCTCCTTCATTGCCAATGGGTCAAAATTATCAGTATAATTATGTCCCACAGGGACAGCCTTCAGGTTATGGTAATTATGGTGTGGGAAATATTCATCCTAATTATAACTATGGGCAGAATTTTCCGAATGGGCAGGGGTATCACCCACAAAATCAAGGTCAAATAAATCCCCAGGAAAATTATAGGAATGTGAATAATGCGAATCGCGATAATAGTACATCAAATAAAACAGAGGGACGTAAGATAACGGGAAATAAGCAACGTTCGGGAAACATATAAGGGGATCTGGGGATACTAAGAATGAGGAGCAGGAATCGGTCCTCAGATCCCAAAATACGAAGGTTATAGCGAGTGTTAGTGATAAAGAAATGGAAAATGTACCAATTATTAATTTTGATATTAAAGGAATAAAAGTTTCAGCTCTTTTAGATACGGGCGGAGCAGTGTTTTTAATTTCAGCCAGTTTATTTGAAAAAATAAAAGAAAATAATGTAAAATTTAAATATTTGGGCCATAGGATTAGAATACAATCTTTTAGCGGTACATCAATTCCATTTACACATTGTATACAATTGTCATTTAAATTACAGAATGCATTTACTTCTGGCACATTTTATGTAACAGAAAATAATTTTAAGGCATCTTATAATATGTTGTTGGGATATGATTATTTAAAAACAAATCAAATGGTGATTGACATAGAAAAAAAAATGTTGAAATTTAAAAATGCGAAAATTCCACTCAATCATAATGATAACAAATTACCAGTGCAGGACATAAATATTATAATTACTGAAGAAGTAGAAAATGTAGTTACTAAAAAGGAGAGTAAGAGAAACAAAATATGGGTAAAATCTGTGCACAAAATTTATATTGCTGCAGGGCAAGAAAAAATAGCTACTTTACTATGTCCTGATTTTATAGAAGAAAACAGTATGGTACTTTTTGAGCCAGATATTCATAATTTGGGCATTAAATGTTATAACTCGGTACACGAAATATCTCAGAACAGAATTATTAATGTAATAATTAAGAATATTTCGGATAAGAAAATTATTCTACAGAAGGGTACAAAATTTGGGAATTTAATTTTAGACATTGATTTTGGAACGGATGAAGTGCCTGAAAATATTATAGACGGTAAGGTACATGAGATTAATACTTTAAGTATTGAGGAAGTTCGTAAATTGAGGGAAACAGAAATTTCACCGGAAGATTTTGATCTTGCGCATCTTCCCAAAGAACTACAGGAAAAGATGGAGAACCTTTTGATGCAACATTTACATGCATTTTCGAAATCTTACAAATCGTTAGGTCAGACATCCTTAGTCACCCCCCAAATCAAATTGGCGCACAATCATGCTATACAGTCTAAACCTTATAAGATTCCTCATACAGTGCGAGAATATGCACAAGCAGAGATAAGAAAGTTGTTGGAGGCAAATATTATTGAGAAAAGCAAATCTTCGTACGCGTTTCCGGTATTATTTGTAAAAAAGAAGACTGCGGAGAACCAGGAGTTAAAATATCGTTTAGCTTGTGATTATAGGTTACTAAATGCAATATTAGAAGGATATGCTTATCCGATACCTGATATTCGTGAATTGTTGCAGAAAATTAGCGGAAAAAAATATTATACAGTCCTGGACCTCCACAGCGCATTTTTCCAAATAAATTTACAACCACAAGACAGGGAAAAGTTAGCATTCATAACGGAATTTGGCAAGTTTCAGCCAGTGAGAATGAATTTTGGCTTGAAGGTCAGTCCAACTACTTTCGCAGAATTAATGGACTTAGTTTTAGGCGACTTCAATAAAGAGGAAGTCACATATTTTATAGACGATGTCTTTATTGCGGCGAATTCGGTGGAAATAATGCTAACTCTAATTGCAGAGGTCTTAAAAAAATTGATTGACAACAATTTAACAATAGAGCCACGAAAGATGCAAATATGCAAACATGAAATTGAATTCTTAGGTTTTAGGGTTCATGAAAACGGTTATTCTCCTTCGAAAAAGAATATTGAAAAAATTCAAAATTTGGCAAGACCTAAAAACAAAAAGGGTGTCAAATCTCTTTTAGGAATGGCCAATTACTTTAGATCGTTAATACATAAATATTCGGAAATTGTAGATCCATTAGTTCAAATGACCAAAGAAAAAGTAAAATTTAATTGGAACGAAGAGGCGGGAAAAGCATTTTTGGCCATTCAAGAAGCTATTTTACATAATCCAACTTTAAAAGCGCCAAATTTCAACAAGGAATTTTTTTTTATTACGGACGCATCTAAGACAGCACTTTCTGCAATCTTAGCACAGAAACAGGGAGAGGATTATGTACCGATTGAATTTTACGGACGAAAATTAAAGGATTCTGAGAAAAAATATCCTAGTATAAAGTACGAATTACTAGCGATTCATGATGCTTGTGTTTATTTTGAAAATTTTCTTTTGGGAAAAAAATTTACAATACTCACTGATTCTAAAGCTTTGACTGATCATCTTAAGTTAGAAAAACAGAGCGATATCATAGCAAGGTGGATAATGAGGTTAGGGAATTTTGATTTTGAGATAGGATTTATTCCTGGCGAAGAGAACCCGGCAGATTTCGTCTCAAGAAATATAAATAATATAACGGCTTTAAATGAACTTCAAAATGATTTATTTAAAGTTAATTCTAATCTTTCAGAAGAAAAGATAAGAGAGGCTCAAAATGATGATCCAAAACTTAAATTAATTATTCAGAAAATTGAAAATGGTAAACCAAATCGCCAGACTAAGAAATTTGAGCTAAAGGACAACAAAGTACTAATATTGAAGCAACGGTATAAAGATAAACCACTGCTGATAGCTCCTAATAAATTAATATTTGAAATAATTCAAGAGGCTCACAAGGCACATTTTGGTTTTCCCAAAACATATGAATTAGTGAAAACAAGATTTTACTGGTTTGGGATGTATAGGGATGTAAAAAATTATTGTGCAGCTTGCATACCTTGTAACAAAAATAAGCAGCATAAAATGATTAAGGTTCCCTTACAGAAAGTGGAGAAAGATCATATAATAGGCTCAGTGGTGCATACGGATATTGTGGGCAAACTACCACAGACCTTAAAAAAACACTGCTTTATCTTGACGATCATTGACGTTGCGTCAAGATTTTTACAGGCAATACCATTGCGTAATGTAGAGACACAAACGATACTAAATGCACTCACAAATTACATTAGTACATTTGGGCTCTTTCGAGAATTAATTGTGGATAACGCGAAATATTTTCGGGGAACCCTTTTTAAAGAATTTATGACAGCAATGGGGGTGAACCTCCACTTTTGCTCTACTTATAAACCTTCCTCGAATGGAATTCTTGAAGTGACTCACAAAGAGTTAAAGTCTTCGATTAGTGCAATGGCAAGAACAACAACGGAATGGGATATAAGGTTGCCGTTCTTTATTCTGTCGCATAATACTTCGATGCACAGAGCTTTAGGATACCGTCCTGATAAGCTGTTTTTCGCTAGAGAAACGGCCAACCATTTTACAGCTCTAGAGGAGCCGGATATGTTATGTACACAACAGTTTGTTCAAAAACGCATTGCACATATGAAAGAAGTTTATAAAACTGCACTCGCAAACCAAGAACGAATGGCGAAAGAATATGTGGGCAAAGATTTTGAAAAAGTTGTGAAATTGGAAATTGGGGATCAAGTATACTTAAAAAATGTTGGACGCCCATTGGCATTACATCCTAAGTTTGACGGTCCTTATGAAGTTGTAAAGGTGGCAAGACGCAATAATTATATTTTGAAACATATACTCGAACCTAATAAAAAAAAGATTCAACGCCATATTACTCACATGTGGAAGCCAAGTGCTAAAATTAAATTACCTCAAACGAACGACAACGATGAGGAAAGTACGGAAGAAGTGTAAAAATATTTTAAATTTTCTTCATTTTTATGTTTTTTTAGAAGTAGAGGTTGATCTAACTAAAGTATTACACAAAAAAAAAAAAAAAAAAAAAAAAAGACGGGCGGGAGCTGAATTGTTCTGGTGTATCTACTAGTGTGTATGTTTAGTGTATATAGTGTGTTTAGTAACATAATTCAAAGTTTACTTGTTATTTTTCTGTTTATGATGATAAATATGTCACCGAATTGTTCTTTTGTATCTACTAGTGTTTAAGATTAATGTATATAGGATATTTAGTCAGATAATTCGAAATAGGTTTCTATTTTTTGTTCTTTAGGGTGATAAACAGGCCACCGAATTGTGCTTCTGTATCTACTAGTGTTTAAGTTAGTATATGTAGTGTAGTGATTCACATGGCCTAAGAGGTGCTTTATATTTTTGAGGTTTAGGGTTATAAACTTGTTATTGAATTGTTTTTATGTATCTACTAGCGTGTAAGTTTTAGTATGTATAACATGGTAATTAATGTAGTTTAATATTGGCGATGGAGATAAACAGGTAGTTTAACGGCTTTTATGTATCTACTAGTGTGTAAGTTTTAATATATATAGTATATTAATCTAGATAGTTTAACAGTTGCGAGGGTGATAAACATATCACTTAAAGGTTCTTATTCAAATATTAATTTTTATATCTAAGGGCATATATTGATATAAGAAAAGTGTCTTTTCTTTGCATATTTCGGTTATTTATAGTATATTAAAGCATGTAAAATAGTAAAATAGGTAGAATATGTAGCAAAATACATATATATAAATAGTAGACAAATGCTCACAAGCATAGGATGGTGTGTTTTTTTTCCCTCTTTCTCTCTCACTCTGGTACACTGTAACAGTCTGGGAGTACGTTTTGGGAGAATGGTAATTACTAGGTTCCAGTCTATTAATAATACACATAGAGCGGATTTATCACTAAGTGAAGAAAAAAAAAAGGAAGAGGGAGAACTTATAATATACATTGTTTTGCTTAGGCATACTAGGTTGTAAATAGCGATGATTTTTGATGTTCTCTGGAATTTTAGTTAGTATTTTAAACTTTTTGTAATTACGATTCCTGCGGAATATATTTTAGTTAGTTGCACCTTTAACCAAGTGGTTAAAATAGTGGCTAGATAGTTTTAGGTAAAAGGTTCAAGCAAAGAACATACTTCATTTTATTATTTTTTATTATTATTTAGTTAAGCAAATTTCTAGTAGAAATAGTTTAATGAGGAAAATGGTATAAATCCATAAATAAAGTGAAAAAAAAATTATAAACATAGTAGATCTATGATTTTTGACTAATTTTTGATATATTACTGTAAAATATAAAAATTTAATATTTCACTTTTATAATATTTACAATACTTGGAATAATGGTATTATCAATGAATAATTAAAAAAAAAATAGTAATAATAAAAATTGGGAAAGTTACTGTATTATTGGGGTATAATTACTATTGTTGGGGGGGGGGGGGGGTAAGTTATATGGGTGGTAAATGGATATACATGACTAAAATGTTTTTTTTCCCAAATTGGCCATATGAAAAAAAAAAATATATTTTTTTTGGTTGTGGTGGATTTTAAAGTAGGGCTCTGAACACTGGTTTTGTAACTACTAGTCATTAGACAAATGGATACATGTAAAAAGCATGTGGTACGCCTCTAAGTTAACCTTTTGCGGGCTACACACCACTGTTTTAGGTCCTAATAAAATCCGGTGGACTCTAATTTTAAAAAAAAAAAAGGGATATTTTTTTTAATATAAATGGGGGGGGGGGGGGTCTACAAGATAATAAATAGGGAACTCTACAACATTTTAACAAGAATAAATAATTATTTTTATATACACACATATATATATATATTCGGAATTCAAGTTAATACACAAAGGGAATACATAAAACAACTCTTTTTTTTTTCCTCTCTCTTACACAAATAAAGTAATAAATACAATTTATATAACATAAGCAAAAGTATGTGCATAGGGTCACTCCGTACGGATAAGTAAGTAAGGAATGTAATAGGTAATAACTCGCTGTCAGTTAGTTTCTGTTTACCACGCAATAAGTGCGCGCGCAGGGCAGGAAAGACATTCAGAGAAGGGATTGTTTTTCTCTCGTGGAGAACTCCCCATCCTCTTTTTGGAGCATCAGTTCACGATCTCTCTTTACAGAAACGAGAGAAGGAATTCGGGTTCAGAGAAAGGGGAGGATGAAGGGGGAGTGAATAACTACTCAATATTTTTACTTTTTGGTTCATGACAGCGGGATTTTTGGAAAAGGGGATTTTCAAAATTTCTATGGGAACTGCACACATAGATAAAAAAATGTTGCAGGATAAATTTTTGGGGATGCATAATTAAAAGGGATTTGCACTTTTTAAAGGGGGGTGGTGGTATTTAAACAACACCTAAATTAATAAGGATATTAGGATAACTGTGGAAGATGGATTAACAGCAGAGTAGGGTATATTTTATAAATAATTATTAATATAAAACTGGGCAGAGCCAAAGATAAATATGTATATACATTTTTTTTTGGTTTTGGCAACTTCTTTTGGGGATGTACTTTTTTTTTCTTCCCAAGGAAAGTAAATATATAACAAGGGTATTTACGGTTCCAGTTATTTTACAAACGATTCGAATGAAATGGATACATTATATTTATAGAAATAAAATCTTAATCAAATAAACTGATAAGCAGTAAAAAAAAAAAAAAAAAAAAAAAAAATCAGTAGGTTTGGAAAAGGGCTCCCTATGCACACACATCAATATATAAGATTCAAATTCATATTGTATTTAAATACAAAACAGATAGTATTGTGCAAAAAAAAAAAAAAAAAAAAAAAAAAATAGTAAATTAGGGACATACATCTGCTTCACCTTGCCTGAAAGCATTTTATCACATTTCATATATATATATAAAAAATTGTCATGCAGAGGCATGCGGTTTAAAATCAGATAAATAAACAGATAAAAAATTGTCATGCAGAGTACGTGCAGTAAGAAATTAAATAAATAAAAATAAATTGACCAGCAGGCATTCGGTTGGAAGTTTAAAGGTTGTGGCCTCTCTAGCGGACACATAGTTTTAAACATACTGGCATCAAGAAAATTCAATTGGATTTTTCCCCCCTTTTATGAATAAGAAAATAATGAAGACTTTTTTTTTCTTCTAAATTTGATTTTAAATTCTGGTGTCAGTTTTGCATTTCATCTTTTCGGAATACAGATTGCTTGACACCGAAAAGAAATAATTTAAGATTTAAGTGTGCGAAAAAAAAAAAATAATAATAATGAATAAATAATTAAGATTAATACTATTTATACCTTATGTATATATATATATATATATATTCTACTAGTATAAATAGAAAAACAATTCATATTGTCCTAAGTAAGTATTTTTATTAATAAATGCTAGTTATGGTGTGTAGAAGGTAGCGGTTACACCCCAAGGGCAATGTTTACTACAGGTCACGAAAAGTTAAAGGGTCAAATGTAAATAAACAGTCGCCTAGCGCCATCTATGTGCATTTCAGAGAAACATGCAAAATGTATTCAAAGACAGGCATGCAGAAATGGTAATTTTATCTTACCGGTTTTCGCTCTCTGTAGAAATCCTGGATTCAGTCAGGAAGGTTCGCCACATTGCGACCGCCAGATGTAATTTTTTAACCAGGAGCAACAATTTTTTTTTTCTTCTTCTTGTTCACTGAAATAACCCGCATAGTATTAGCATAGTACATAAAAAGACATTACGTATAGATATATAGGACATTTAAACGGTATTGGGTTAGAAAATATCTTTAACAAATTAAGATAAAATAAATTAAAGTAGAGGATAATTTTTTTTTTCTCGTCTTTTCGTTAGTCAAAATTTACATTTTAAAAAAAGGAAGGACTATTATCAGATTTAAACAATTTAATCCCGTCAAGTGTGGTGCATACTGGATGGTAAAAAATTCATTAACGAATGTAGGTTGCAATTAAATTAATAAGAATTTTTATCTATTGGTATATCTTTTTTTTATTTTTTAGTATGTATTAAATTTGAAATAATACAAATTAATTAAATAAATATAACAAAATAAATTTCATAATACAAGTAAATACGCAAAAAGAAAAACAAAATTAATTATTATTATTTTCTTTTTCTCTCTCTACGGACTCTTTTGGTATATATATATTTTTTAGTTACGAGGTAATACAGCTTTTTTTTTTTTTTTTTTTAAGTAACATAAAAAATCTACACGTAAGAGAAAATATAGAGTACATAAAAGGGTTTACCAGGGGTATCAGAACTGGGAGAGCTAGGTTAAAATGAAAAGAAAATGTATTATTGAACACTGTAGGTTAAAAAAAAAAAATCTATTTATAATTTTTGTTTTCTCTTGTGGAATAATAATTAAATCATTATTTAAATTAATTTTTACTTACATTTTTGTGTGGAGAGCAGAAAGAGGGCTGATCAGCTTCCAGGCATTGATATTCTCTGCAGGCGGAGAATTATTTGTAGCCGGCCGGCATTGTGTGGAGGAGGATCATGTCTTTCTTCAGGGTTCCCCTGTAAAAATATAGATTGGGTGCAGGTATTAGGGTATTGTATTTAAAAAAATAAGGGTTTCCACATACAACAACAAAAAAAAAAAAAAAAAAAAAAAAAGGAAGAAAGAAAGAAAGAAAAAACATTCGTGGTTTTAATTCAATTTTAAGAGTATCAGTTGAAAACGATATTTATATATTTTAGATAAGAGTATTCGTAGAGTTATTATTGATAATTTTTTTTTCCTTGTTTTCTTTTTTTTTCTCTCGGGGTGAATACAAAATTAATTGTTTAGGATATTTTAATATAAAGTACACAGAACCCGTTTATTCTGCAATATACTGTAAATTCGAAGGCGCGGTTCAACTTTATTAGTTACGAATTAAGTTTCGTCTTATACAGGTGTCAGTAAAAGTGAGGGATTCCAATGAACAGGAATATCATTTTTGGATGTTATATTTTAAGAAAGTATATCGAGTTTTTCTTAGCACTTTTCATAGGTCTAAATGGAACTAACATTTATAGGGGAGACAGTAATCAAATAAGGATATCAGATGCTGTTTGTAAGAAAACAGGCTACAGTTCCGTACGGGAGGAAGTGAAACTGGTTTCGTGGAATGTCATTGATGCAGCAAAATGGCTACTAGGCTTCCGTATTTGCATTACAAACACTTGTATTATAGTTAATTATTATAGTAAATAGTACGAAAAGAAATTGTTTTTGTTGCGTAGGCGGTGTATAGGGTGCAGATTAAGGAATACGGAGAAGTAATGTAAAGATAATACATGTATTACAGGGATTAATAGAAGTAATTGTTACTTACTTTGCAAACGGAATATCCACGCCTTTATCTTAAGGGCCACTCCAGCACCAGCTCGTACTAGACTTGGCTTGGCATTAAGGGGTGACCTTCGGCCGCTCTGGAAGTATCACTTTCCAGCCTGTTTCGATACAGTATAATGGGCGATTCTAAGTGTTATCGATGGCAGGTAACGGGTAGCTGGAAAAGTGGATATTTTTTTTTCTTCTTTCTCCTCTTTTGTTGACGCTATTAGAAATTGTAATTTTACGATAGCTTGTATTGCACTGTTTGCTAGGGTGTCTAAAGTACCTATTGAGGAAAAGGGAGTAGTGAAGCGGTGAATGAGTGGAAACAATTCACTTATTTATATGAAAGAAAAGAATAAATAGAAGAAGAGTGTTTGAGTAATTTATTTAAAATAAAGTAACATGATAGTACTTACACTCATAATTTGTAATTTCAGATAAAGGATTCAGTCACAAAATAATATGAAATACTGTCTTTTTTTCTTTTCTGCTTTCTTTTGTTTTTAAATTTCTACTATCTCTATCTCCTTCTCTGGGTGGAAGTGCTGTTTTTGTTTTTTTTTTTTTTGTTTTTTTTAAGTCTGAGACTGAGTTTCTTATATTTGAGAGAATATTAATAGTTATTTGGTTAACTTTTAATTAGAGGGTACGTTTAGAGAATCACGTAATTTACTGAATGAAAGTATCGAATTTACTATATGAGAATCAATTTTAGATATTGTGGTTGCATAGTTTTAAAAATATATGTGTGTTGTAAACTATAAAGGTAGTGAAATAATTGTAAAAAAAAAGTATTTGAAAAATGTAAGAATATGTATTGATATATTTGCTTGTTTGGTAGTTAAATGATTATTCGGTGTAAAAAGTTATGTTGGTAAATATGTTTCATTGTGTGTTATAAACCTTTCTTAATATGCATATTTAAATGTTGTACTTATGTAGTCATGAACTGAATACTTGCTTTGTGTAAAAAAGTGTGCTAAACTTTGTGGATCAGTATTTAAACTCTTTGGCATAATTAATTAGGTTCCTAATTTTGGGATTTTATCTTTTATGATTAACTTTTTGTTTTCTCTTCTAAATTGGTACACATATATACAATTTTTGGGAACATTCAGGGACTGTACCTTCATCACAGAGAGACAGAACTCATGCAGTATGCGGCTGTGATGGTTATGGGGAACACTGCTTTAGGGACCGTATACAAATCTGCATAAAACAGTGGACAGAATAAGAAGGAATATTCATCTTATGTACAATGTACAATTTAGGGTACAGGCATATTTTAATGAACTATACAGATAACATCAGCGTGTATTTGATAATGAACATTCCTATCTTTGCACGGACTTCACAGAGTTTTGAACACTACGGAAGAGGTGAATCAGGGAGCATAGAGGAGATGCCCCAGTGCCTTACAGATCTGCAACGTCCAGCCGTTGGAGAGGCTTTCGGTGTTTGATAAGGACATCGGTCCACTTGAAAGATGTTATAGTTCCTGTACATGGACTTTCAAGTGCTTTGTGTTGGGGGGGGGAGTAATGTTGGCATGATTTCAACATTTTGGATATTTAGAACTATTTTTTTTTGAAGGAAAAAGATATATATATATATGAATAAGTTTACTGTCGATATCATCTATGTATATATTTATCTAAGTGATTATTTTATCTAATTGATTAATTTTTTAATTCAAGTTTTTTTTTATCTAAGTGATTATTTTATCTAATTGATTAATTTTTTAATTCAAGTTTTTTTTTTTTCAATGTACAGTATTATTGTTTTTATGTATGCATTTATTAGTACATTATTATTATTTTATTAAGGATGGGTACCAAGAGCATTAAGTATTTTCCCAGGCAAGTGTTTTGCTAAGGGGAAAGCTTAATTGCCAGTTACTATCTGTATGTATGATATTACGATGTAAAGTAAAGAATTGGACAGTTTTGGTACAAAAGAGGGACTTTTATGACCTCATGTTTTATGGGACAGCTGCAGGATCTTCGTGTGGGAGCCCGCGGTCTCGTGGGAAAGTGGGGTTTGAAATATCGGATGTAGGAGGGTCGAAAGGCCCCGTGCATTCCGGGGACCCACTGACCACTGGCCGACACGAAGGCGGGTCCAGGCAGCGGCGAGTGGTTGGAGATTTTAATTATGCTGAATATGTTAATTCGCATCCACCACTCAGGGCCGCACATGCAAATTTTTAACAGAGAGAGATTTTCTTTTTCTCGAAAAAAATACAGAGTTACAAAAAGAGTTCCAGAGTGCGGTAGTTATTTTTTTTCAAGCCCTTTTTGGCTGATCTGCCCATGTTTACTTGCTCTGTCTATGACGAGCAATATAGTAGTGTTAATTTTTTTTTAAAAAATGATTTAAACATTTTTGCTTTTTGGCCCAGACCGGGGTGGAATTTAGTGTAAATAAAACTAAAATTACGGAACACGAATATGTGTGTTGTGGTTCTACAAACAAAAAAAAAGAACTTTTGGATATATATATATAACTGTCAAGTCTACAACTCTAAAAGGATCTTGTGACCCCAATGGGGAAAAAGGTACGATGTTATGGATGTTCTCTTTTCTATTGTGTACCGTTTTAATATCAAATGTTTTGAATTGGGAATAGGGTGCCCAGGAGAACTTGTCAACTTCAATTAATATCCAAATTAGTGGTTTTTTTTTATGAGTTATTATTTTGGATGGTAAAAGTATGAATTATTTAATTGTAACTTAATATAATTTGCCTGTGGTGTAAATAAATGATGTATTATTATTAATTCCCTTCTTTGTTATTATTTGTTAAAAGTCTTGCTAATTACTTATTTTACGTATTTAGAAATTACCTGACTGCTTAATATTATTATTAGACCATATATGTAAAAGCCATAATTAAATTTATCTTGTAGGGTTGGTTTGTCTGAAAATTGGGGAGTTATATTTAGTGGTTTTAATTATATTATATATTTCCCTTCAAACCAATTGGCCATAGGTTAGTTATCTTCTAAACATTTCACAACGCATTGTCTTATTTATTCAAGATAACCTTTTAGGTAAATGACCGTAGGTTATCTATTAACTAACTAGGCTTTGCGATCACCAGGTCCTCTATAATTAGAGGCCCCTATAAGATAGATTTTCTTTTGGATCAAGTAAGTTCGGAGAAAAGGGTGCGCCCAACACTCTTGTTAGCTTGTGTTAGGGAATTTATAGATAAATTAAGATATTCATTAACCTAATTTTTAATAGTTATCTAGATCTTGCCAGCAACATGAATGTATCAATATTGATAATACGGCTTAATATTATTGCTTTAAAAAAAATACTTTTTAAATTATTTAAAATAATGTAGAGAAAATTTACTATTTGTAACAAATATAAAATTTAGAGTTTTCCTTCAAATATCATCAGTCTTACATAATCCAATTATTTTCTAGGTAGATAGTAATGGAAATATTTATTTTTGTGAAAGTTTTCCCTGAAACGAAAGTCTAGTATCATTAATTTACCTTAAATTTAGTTGAAGATCTAATTTAAAATTGCATCTACTGCTTTTAAGAGGGTAAATGGATTTTTTTAGACATCTTCTTTCTTTTCGAGATACAATGGTTGGTTGGTTGTATTTATGTCGGCCAATTATCAGCACGTGGGATATAGGCCCTAAGTGGGGGGGGGATGCCTTCCGTGGAGGTCTTTCCGAGATACAATGTACATACAAACATTAATTATGCAGTATTATTCAAATATGCTCTTATATGTTCTTATGTTTTAGATTTTTTAATGCATCCATTTAAATTTACGATCATAATATTTTCGAGACTTAGATCTTACAAGGAGAGGGGGCCAACCCTCGTAGTCACAGATTTTGATTATTTTTATATATGCTGTAGAGTTGAGGCCTCTTATTCTCCGTTTGAACGGATTTTAAACAACGCTCCATAATTCTTGAGAAATAGGGGGTCTAATATTATAAGACAAATGAAATACTTACTTTTGTAAAAAAAAATTACTGCGTTGTTCATAGTTCGGTCGGTACGGGGTCTGTTTGTCCTGCCGTTTGTTGTTCTGTTTGTCTGCTCGGGTTTGGTACCAGAACGTGCTGCATTTGATTTTCTCATTTTTTGTTTTATAAAATATACTTTTATTTATAATTTAATAATCTCATTCTCAATTAAAAATTGTGTATCAATTATTCTTTTTAAAAACGTTTTCAAACGATTTAATTACAAATTAAAAATAATAATAAATAAATAGGTGAAAAATTATTTTTTTTATTTGTAACTAAATCATTTTACATAACATCAAAAAATGTTATTTTATTAAATGACTTTTAAAATGTATTTCATTCATTCTTTATCGATTCAATGATATTGAACAGTTGTCTCAATTCGTGATTTTAAAGAAAGTTTATTTAGGTATTGCCTTAATAAAGGAAGTCAAAAAGGAGGATAATGCTACTCTGTTTTTAAATAAGAAGCACAATTATATTAAAAATTAGCATAAGAATTAAATTACAACATATTTTTGGCATATTAAAGATTTTTTTATTTGTAATAAGTTCCTTAGGCTTTGCATTATTTTCCTTTCTGATTTATCTTCTTTCTCTTTTGTTTTTTATTTTATTTGTAAAAGTTATATTTTATTATAACTAGAGGGTGCAACAGCAGTCTTTGGTTATTTGCTTTTTATTTGGTGCAGTCAAATGGTTTCTGTTTGAAATCCTTATTGTACAAGTGTGTATCATTCTATAACATTTTATAATCGTATAAAAATGGAAGAGGCAAGCGTTCACAAGAAGATCAATCTGAACTGTCGGGATTCGATAAAAATAAGAGAAGAGATGTCACAAATGCATTAAAGTATTTAAAAATTTTATTACAAAATAATGGTTTTTTAACAAATAAACCAGCATCTGAAATATCGTCCGTTTCTATTGCGATTGGAGAAAAATTCTATAATTCGATAGTAAATGTGGTATAATTTTGTAACGTTTTCGAATTTTTACTAGTCAATAATAGATATATTTAAAAAAATCTTTAAATGATAAGAAATGTTTAAGAATGGTTTAAAAATTAAAAATGCTAAATAGAAATTTAACACATTCACGCCGGCACGGTGGGTCACACTCGACTGTCTCAGAGTTGTCAAGTCTCTGGCTTTTTGCACACCACTGTTATTTTAGAGAAAATGCTCTTTAAATCGCCCAATTTTTCTAATTAAATAAAACAGCATTATCTGTATTAAAACACTTGTATCCAAAAGGCCGGAGACTTGCCAGCGCTGAGACAGTCGAGTGTGACCCACCGCTCCGGCTTCAACGTGTTAAATATCTTAGCATTATAATTAATGCACGATATTAAAATTTCTAATTGAGATTATTAAATTATAATTACAAGTATATTTATAAAACAAAAAATAGGAAAATCGAATGCAGCACGTTCAGGCATCGAACCCGAATCCGCGGAACTCGAGCAGACGCCGTACCGACCGAGCTATGAGTAACAAGTAATTTTCTTACAAATTAAGTATTTCATGTCTGTTATAATATTAGACCCATCTGTTTTTCAAGAACTAAGGAGCGCTGTATAAAATTCGTCTATCCTGAGACTAAGGAACCTCTACCCTACAACGTATTATAAAAACAATCAAAATCTGTGAGTACCAGAGTTGGCCCTCTCCATGTCAGTAAAATTCTTGGAAACCAGATAAGAAGGAATTAAAACGGACATGGGAAAAAATCTTTATATGCAAGTTCTTTTTCTGCATGTTAAATGCCTTTTATCAATATAATCTCTTCACCGAAAACACGAAATTCTTCCATTTAAAGCGAAGTTCCATTATAGAAAATTTTCATTTTAAACCCTTTTACTAAACAAGATTTGTCGATGGAATATGAATGTCAGTACAGCTAATGTACATCTCACAATATAAATCTTTTTTTATTATTGTTTCTGCAGTTTTCTAAGTTCATTTTTCTTTCATATTAGTATGCCTAAAGTTAAATCTGACTCAATTATTTTAAAGAATTTTATGCAATTATCCAATAAACAGCTATAGCAGAAATACAGTTTCATCATAATGAAAATATACAATTGCAACTATTCAACGATTTTTGATGTTTTCCAATGTGAAGATCATTTTCAAATTGGAAACTGGGTGTCGTCATTTGAAAATTCTGAAATCATTCCACTTTAACCTAATTGTGAGTGTTTTATTGTTCTCTTAACTGCAATCCTTTGCCCACATCTTAAAATACATAAATCTTCTATTCCATACCATTTTTTTAAACAGTACGTTCAATACGGACTCATATATAATGACAACATTTTTATAGCTACACTACAGTCATTCAGGATAACATTGAACCATGGGGTGTAACTTTGTACCACCTCCTATTTTTCAATATTTTTGAATCCAAATGACTAAATACACTCCAGAACTGAGCTCTGTTGGCAAGGTTCTAAACTGGGATTCCTATTCTTTATTATAGAAAATAAATTAGTAACATTATGCGCTATTAATTGCATCATCTAACCATTTTTGTGAAGTACTGTTTTTAAGCTAATTTTGAATGCTGTTTTGAAATTGTTGTAGTCCAATTAAATTTTCATAGTAAGTAACAATATACTCATTTATCAGACATATTATTGTCTAAATGTTGTAAATGTGATAATATTTTGAGATTATTTATTTATTAATAGTTCATAAAATGTAAAATAAGAAGGCACTAACATTTTGTCACTTTTCAGGGTAACTTTGAGCCGGCTCAAAGTTATACTGATGTTTATAATTTACTGATTATAGGTGCTACTGTCAAAATTTCCCCATATTTACAAGTATATTTTATATAAATGCCTATAGTGAACATTATGTATAACATATAAATATTTTCACAAATATGTGTAAAATGCGTACAATTCATTTAAAGGCGTTTTTCGAGGCGGAGATACCCAAATTTGACATTTCTTTTTTATTCTTGTTTGAATAATACTAGTACTGGTATGTATTACTGTAACTATGGATATATTATTGAGATAAAACATTTAAAATTGTTTTCCACTGCATTTTTATGTCTTATATAAACAATAAACAGGTTTTTTTTTAATGTTCATGGTTCTTTTCTTCCACTTTTCTTATGCATGATATTTGTTGTAATATCATAAATTATACAAATCTTGTGATGTTGGGAAATAAAATTCGGAGTCTTTACATATCTGAAAACATTTTTGGGGGTTTAAAGTTGTCCTAACTATAATACTTTTTTTAATAATTAATTATTTTAGATAATATTTATCATATAGTGCAAAGTTTCCCTAAATGGCTGGGTAACTTTGAAACAGGCTAAAAATTCCTTTTTTATTGCTTTTATCCTTATTTATTCCTTAATTTTTGATAGTCAAACAATAATTTAGGATGATTTCTACTCTTTTATGCCTCTAGTTGCTACAATATTCTTAAAATAAGAGTGTGGCATATGAAACTAGAGATAATGCGGATCAAACTTACACTGAATGACTGTACATATATATATATATATATTTGTGTGAGTGGGTGCGTGTATGTACATGCGTGCGTGTTTGTATAAGTATGTGTGTTTCTGAGTGAAACTTGATATATTTATTGTGTAAAAGGCTTTCGTCCCTATTGTTAGTAGTGACTATTTTAAATTATATTCTTAAGAAGAATAAAACTCGCAGAAGCATAGATTACAAAAATAAACTATTTTATTAAAATGTCGATGATTTTATTAATAAACACTGTGGCATCATTTTGAAACCACAAATTAATTTAAAATTACTGTTAGTTTAATCTACAAGTATTTACATAAATAAATCATTTGAACACATTCTTCTTAAATAATTTGTAATTTTTACAAGCATTAAGAATTTGTAACTTATTATTAAAATTTCCCCTGTAAAACTTCTTATCTATATTTCTACAATCGAGAACCTATCGATAATAAAAAAGCAAAATAAGTGACTTTCAGAAAGTTCCAACATGATTTTAAATTTTTTTCTTAAGTCAGTTAATATCCGACATATCTTCGTGACAAAAGAAATATTTGTTTGACAGTTTAGGAGAATTATTTATATCTGAAAGTTAAAGAAAATACTTGTTGAAGAGAAATATTGAAATGTCAAGTTTGTCAGCAACATTTTAAAACATATTAAAATGCGAAACTGAAGTGTCATTCACCGCTCTTTTAAAACCGACAGTTAAGATAACATTAGAAATTAAATCTTATTCAAGTGTTCCTTATCAGTCTTTATATTATGATATTTCGTTTAGTAAGTCTTGAATTTGAATAAAAAGTATAAGCTACTAATATTTTATTAATTTTTATATTATATCTCTTTTGAATTAAGATTTGTGTCCGGCCATTCAACACTTTTTCTTGAATGTCTTATATAAGACTTTGATGCTTTAAAAAATATTAAGAATGAATTAAAAATTTATTATTTACTTTTAATAAACGTTTTTAAAATATTTTCACAGAAAAATATTTAATTTACATATTTCCTTACAAAGACAGTAGTATAAAACTATTTTGCACTAAAATGTGAAATAAGGAATTCATCAGAGAAACAACTATTATGTGAAGGGAGCATACATATCAACGATTCTCATCATACTATGACATGGTTTACCCATTTATAATATTTCGAAATTTTAGACAGGCATCTCAATAATATTTTATTATTCTGCATAATCATTAACATTTATTGTCTCAAAACTTTAATAAATACTCATTTTTGCATAAAAGTTTGGGATGTTTTATTGGAACTTACTATTCCTATTATATATAAAATAAAAACCTTTAGGAGGTGACTGTTTAAGAATTTCTATATTTACTAAGTCATCTGGAAAAAAATTTAAGAAAATTGGAAGCAATTTTACATCAAATTACGTTAATTTACGTTAACCCTGTTGAAGAGACAATTTAATTCTTGGAAACTCTTCGATTGATACTGAATTTGCCATATATTTTGCATTTAACTAATGCTAAATTAAAATATAATATGCATCTTTATATCTGTTTTCAGTAATGTAAATTATTTCACCTCGTTAGTGAGTTTCAAATACGCCTTTAAATCGGTCTATCTGTTTGGTAAGCATTATTTAAATGGAAGATACAATCTTTAGAAGAAGTGAAACATTTTAGTTTACGTAAGACAGATACGTCACACAAACAAACATTAACATTATTTACAGACAATCATTTTTTGCACGTTGTGCAATCTTACTTATCGCTCAGAAGCAATACTAAGAATAATTGAATTGGTTATTTCAAAACCCCATAAGTCAAGTTTATTCCAAACATACTTTTTTTGTCTCAAATGCTTCCTTAAAGGTAGGGCCATGATGTGGGTAATTATCACCAAAGATTAATTTTTACCATAAATATTCAATTCGTAAATAAATCATAACAACTTTGAATTTTCAAAGTGGGAGAAAAACATCCGGCGTCGGATTCGAAACAGGAATGTATTGACTAAAACCGCCAATATCCTCAACTGAGCCATTGCGGACAAATGTGGAGAACTAATTCTACCAACTAACTTTATCGATCATCCGATCTGCAGTTTAAAAAAAAAAATCCTTCGATGTATTCTGTTAAGATGATTCAGTTATGAGACCAGATGTCGTGATCCTTAAGGTTAGTTAGTTGAATTAGCCCTCCAGTTTCGTCCGGGATGGCTCAGTTGGTAGAGCATTGGCGGCTTCCGCCAAGACATACCTGGTTTGAATCCTGGCCCGGACTTTTTTCCACCAACTTGGAAATTTTTCAACTGTTATAATAACCATATAATTCAGCATATTCCTTCTTCTTCAAAAAATACTTTCTAATTTTCATTCAAGCAATACATTCTAAAATTCATTTTTGTTGATGAAAAAACTTTCCACACCTGTGTCATTTCCATCAGCAAAAGCATATGGATCAAAAATGTCAGTTATTAGTAAAAAAATGGACGATTTAAAACGAGTTCAAGATAACATTCTGTAAGAGCACATGTCATTCTATCAAAACATATTTAGCTGGTCACTGCCAATGTTGAAGGTAATCCAAATGAGAATAACCAAGAATGTGATTACGCGCCATAATGATATTAAAACATAAAAATTTCCTGTGTAAGTATTATTTTCATTAAATTTGATTAAAAATATCTTTAGTATGACTGTGCTGCTATAAAGTTAACAAGAAAGAAAAATCCTGCGTCAAGCATAGATTATGAAACACTTTCAAACACTTCCAAAATATTTTAACAAAACTTAATCGTGTAATAAAATATATAATATAGTTAATTAAATTAATTTTAGAAAACGCATAGCAGATTTTAAAAGATTTGAACATTTATTGCAGAAAACAGGTACTCCAAGTATTTTGTGCAGCTCTGTATATGATACATAGTTGTATATATTTTACATAGTTAGTTTGAATGTTAGTTTAGCTAGAAAATGAATAACACAATTTAAAATTAAATTTTAGCAATTTCTATCAATAGACGGAAACGTACTTTATTTTGTATTACTTTACTACGTAATTTACAGAGCCCTCTATATTACCATAGATTTGTATACGCGCCATATAATAAGCTGATATTTAATTTAGGCAAAAAACCGCTTAAAACTACTGAAATCACACTTCCATTAAGTACTGTTCATAGGCGGCCATGTACCAAGTTTTTTTGCATAGACTGTATATGATTGTATTTATATGCACAAGAATCCCTTAACGACTTAATGTACTTGAGCGTGAAAAGGCATAACTCAAATTTAAAAAAAAGCACATTTAAGCAATTCACGCTCGTTCTCGTTATTGCTTATGAATTCTTTTGCATTTCATTGGATATGGTCTATAGAATTTATACACACCACGTAGTATGCAAACTTTAGTTAAACTTAAAATGCATACCATAATGGACAACGCGCTATCAGCAATCATCCCTAATAGCCAATATCTACCCTATATATATAAAATCCTAATGAAACGGATATTATGAAACAAATTTATGTAACGATTCTATGAAACGACTGATTAAACAACTGATTACGTTTCACGGCGATTTCTCCTAAAATATGGAATACTTTGCGATGAAATTAACACCAAAAATCCGTATTGATCTGCAGATCTCAAAACTGGTATTAAAATTTTTAAATTCGAATTAGTTTTCGAAATATTAATTTTTTTCTAATTTTATATACTTTTCTCTAATGATGGCAACTGAAATTTTCATCATAACAGATTTTTTTTTTCTTCAGATTTTAGAAAAGGTTACTATTTTAACTAATTTGGCGAGAAGTTTGGCCTCCCTTAAATGTATGCTAAGAAATGTATCATGTTACTTTTATTCATAATTCAATTTGTATTTCATCATCATTTTACTTAATACAAACTGAAGCATTTAAAATAAATGACTTTCACTTCTTTATTTTTTTTAAACGAAATGAAAAAAAATATTAGGCACAGATGTCATATACGCACCGAGGTACCTAATTGCGCCAATAATTGGCATTATTTTGGTTGACATGGTAACACGGCTATTGTTGTTTATTTAATAATAAATGTTTATTTACTTTATTTTCTTTTTTTTTTTAATTACATAAATTGTTTTGTTCTATAGTAAATTATTTTTTTGGTCATTTTCCTTAAAAAAAAAATAATAGAAAATAATTAAAAAATACGGTACTACTTAGTTATTCCATCGAACCATTTCGCCAAATTATATAAATCGCCAAACCACTCGACAAATGATACAAATTGACATAATTTTTATTTTAAATAACGAAAGTACAAAGAAAATAGTATAACATTAATAAATATACAAATAAAACGTCGAAATGAAAATCACTTGATGACGTAAAGACGTATAACTTGCTTAAAGTCAAGTGAATTGGACATTTACGATCAACCATTATTGGCATTTAATCTTATAGTTTTGTGATAGATTTTTGATCGACGGAATAACTAAGTAGTACCAAAAATACACACGTAACTGGTATTCGAAAACGAGGTTTTTTCCAAATTTTCGTTAAAAAAATCACGCCAAACCCGGTACGCAATATGTCATCTGGCCAAATATTAAATGATGTAACAAATGATGACATTTAATTTCAACTTCAAAGCAATGTTTTAATTTACCACTCGAAAAAAAAATGCTAACTGGCAAAAACTTTCGGCAAGATGTCATATACGGTCCCATATTGGCGCGATTTATTTCTGACGCCAATGACATATACGCAACGGGTACTTAACTGGCGTCATAGTATCGTTATTTTGCTTGATTTGATAAGCCGGATGTCGTTGTTTATGCTGTTGATGTTTTCCCCAAATTAGCATCGGAAAAAAATCGCGCCAATATGGGGCCGTATATGATATCTGGGCCAAACTTTCATATGAAATGCGAAGGGATCAGAGCGTATTTATTTATGGCAGTTACATGACTTGGACTATTATAATATAGATGAAATGATGGCAATAGAATAATATTTGGCGATTTATCACCTGTACTGGGCTAACAGTAAAGTACCAAAATGGCACCAGGAATATAAAAAGCGAAGTGGTTCGTCCGGAACTGTTGATGATAGTCACATGACTTAGGCTGTTGTCATAGAAATTGTTTTAAAATACCGGGAGACAAAGACTCTGTACACTTAATTCATTTTATTTTAGCTTCTTTTCAAACGTTTAATTGATCATCTTTAATCAAACACGAAAACAACCATGGATGTCTTAACAGCAACTGATTCGGTCTTAATTTTTTGAAAATAAAGGAAATTGAATGGAAACCCGTTTACAGGGAGATCTGCACCGCTTTTTTCAGTATAATTCAATCTCCTATAATATTTTTAATACCGATCAGATTAGCGTGTTTTTAGATTCTGCGGTGTCTGAACGGGGGTTGGTGGGCGTAGCTTGCAGGGAGCAGAGCCCCCTAGTAGTACTATATCGGATACAGAAGTGTATCCAATATATTTTATGTGTCCCTAAAAATGAAGGATAAATGCAATGCAGTGATGAGTGCATGGGATGAGTGTGATGAGTGCATGATGAGTGCATGCAATGCAATGAAAGTGATGTGCATTGCACATCACTTTCTACTGCAAGAATCTTTTATAAAATATCAGTAATGTATATCAATTTCATCATGTTTTAAAAAGCGAAACACAAAATACGATGCGAACAATATTTTTTCCGTTAGGTCATTATATAACCGAAATCTTTTGTGTGACTCTGTAAATGAATGATAAATGCTTTGCACCCCATATTGTACAGAAAGAATTTTTTAGTGCACCTTAGTAATTCATATAAATTTCATGCTGTTTCGTTTCCGATGTGATGATAATTATCTTTCAAATTTACTTCACCACATGTAAAAATTGCAAATAACCAATGTTTGGTTTAAATTATGCCTTGCCACCATCAATTACAAGATACTGGACATCATTTGAGAAGGTTGGCAATTAATTACTAGGATTCTTTAAATAATATTAATGTGTGATTTATCTACAAAATAACATTAAAAGACACTACAGTCTGTTACATAATTATAAGACCAGTCAGAATTTCACGTTTTTTCTACAAAGAAAATATTAGTTTGAATTTAAAAGTAGTTGTATGATAAGAAATAACTCAGTAATGTTTATTTATCTGAGGGAGGGGGGAAGTTTGAATATTTTTTTTTTGTTTAATGCCAAACACTTTTACGCAAACCCGCTGTTTCATAAGACGACTCTTATATCTATATATATAAAAGCCGTTCTCTGTGTTTATGACCTTTATACAAATCTTTAAATTTTGACCGATTTGCACGAAACTCGATGTACATACGTTTTAGAACATGGAAACACTGTCTACTTTAAAAAATTATCAGACTACTATTTATCCCTTTTTCCTACCACTTCCTTAATTTAACATTATAGAAATATCTCTTTTTTATTTCAAACGTTTCTTTCCTGTTGCCAAACCCTAAAAAATGACACAATAATGTGAAAAAAATAAGGATAACGAGTGTATTTTGTTTCTGTTTGCCAATAAAAATTCAGATTTTCTTGCTATATTTTTGCGTGTTTGATACTGACGTCATTCTAAACAGAAGATTTACATTTCTTTGTATATAAAATAAAAACTTTAACTATAAGAGCGGAAAAATAACGTAGCACCTCAATTTGAATGATTTTTTTTTTTTTTATTAAAACATCTATTTTAATACAAACAGTCAAATTTCATAAAAACATTTTAAAAAAAAAAGGCTAGATATGACGCCACATTCTATCAAATCTTTTCAACGCGTAATCAAACTCATTGTAAACATATGGCTCCTATATTTTGCTTACTACTTCGATTGTATACTGCGGCCATATCTTATAGCTATACGTTATCGCTAAGTGTTGTATTAGTTTAGATTCAGTGCTAACATTTTCTGTGATTTATAGTAAAAAGACAGCGGTTATTTACATTTTCAAAAAAAAAAATCTTGACAGATGTCTTGATTTAAAATTTATGGAAAATGACATCATTTCATCTAATCATTGTAGATTTAATTCCAATAAAGTTTCAAATTTTCCAAATAAAATTTTAGTAACTACTACCTCATTTGGATGTGTTTTTTTTTTTTTTTTTTTTTTTTTTTTTTTGCATTTCCCCGCGTATTGTGAAGATATTGTATACTTCTGCTACGCGCGCCAATGAAAACACGTATTTTAATTTTAAAAGTTAAAAAAATTACCACAATGTGTCAAAAGAACATCCTTTTTCTGAATTTAAATTTCGCGAGTTCCAAAATTAAAACTAAAAATGTGAGTTTTTTCATAAACTTCAAGTTAAGGCTGTTCTCAAATCCAAAGGAGCTATTTTCTGACATATTTTCTAATTAATTCTCGTTCGGAAACGCATGAAATTGACAGGAGTTCTTATTTAGAAACTACGTAATCGAAAGATAGTTTCCATTTGTTGGTAAAGGTATAAGACCTTTCAGTTGATTTTTTGAACTGAATTTCGGACGCAACAGTGCAATAAAGGATAAAAACCGGCCGTCACGCAACCACAATTGCTTATAACTCGATAAGTAATTTATTTATGAAAAAAGGAAAAACTCATTTCAATTCCAAATCGCTTTAATAGTCAGGCCTACAAATTTTAAGCTTTTACGTTTAATGAGTCAGAAAATGTGTCAAAAAGTTTCGTGTTGTTGAGCAGGGAACTAGAGAAGCACCTTAAGCGTTTACAGGTTAGTATTTTGTAATCCACTTGCATGCTAGGTAGTCGCTTAAAACATAAGTCATTCTATATTGTTTTAAACAAATGTGCATCCGGCACACTCACTAAAATAAGAATACCCTAGCGCACAGCCCCATTACCGAAGATAAACCCGTCAATATACTTAGAGATAAAAATAGTTCTGCATTTTTCATTCAGCTAATCAGACTAATCCTTCATAATTGGGTTCACTTGATTATATAACTTTCCCCTATAATTCTATGACTAAGCAACGGAAAACAATATGTTACGCACTAAAATCTTCCCTAAAAAACTAATAGGTCAAGTCGCATGGAAATCCGTTCTGAAGAATTCAAGTTATATGCACCCGGAACGAAATTCCTATTTGAATTTTATATACTTATCAAGTTATTTTGAGTAGTTTGATTTGATATCTGTTAAATTCGTGTTTTATTTTATTTTTGGCGTTTTAATTTCGTTTACCAATTTAGTTATTGAATATTACACGAAAGCAAACAAATTCTTAATTATTTACAATGTTTTTGAACAATTGAGTTAATCTTTTGTATTTGGGTTGGAAGGATATTCAAAAAATATGCATGCTTAAAAATTATTTTAAAACCCATAAAAAAATCGTAAATTGAGATAAACATTACAAGCAAATATCTCTGAAAGTACTTTTGTTTTCTGTAATGCGTTGGAACAATCGAATGTACAATGTTTAGACCTTAAACTGCAATAAAAGGGAAATTTGTTGTTTTAAGTTGTTGCCACCAAAAATATGATACCACCGTTACTCATAGACATGTCTTTTCTTTATAATATTGCATTAAGTGTAAACAGGTTCATCTTTCGTAATCGGGTTGCACTTAACTTTAAAAATATCCATGCTTAAAAATTATTTTAAAATCCATTAAAATCAGAAAACTGAGGTACAATTTTCAAACAAATTTCATTTGAGAGAATGTTTTTCTATTCGACATTGTAAAAAATGAAATTGTGTGATGTTTAAAAGTTAGAAAAATTGCAGTAAAGGCACATTTTATGGGTTACAATTTATGGGGCACAATTTATGGGGACTGACATAGTGTTTTTACTTTATAATGTAGATAATACCATACAAACGAGAATTTCACTAAGTGCTGCGCGATTTGGAGGAATTTCTTTTTTTCGTATTGTCAGGAAAATCACACATTTTTCTCTTATACCAGCCAAAGGAAAGGTGCATTCTGTTGTTAAAACTCAGGGATTTTACTATGGTTGCAAGACAATAACGCCATGTTTTTTGATTGTCTTTATAACGATTTGTGGATGGGAATGCACAAATTTCAATTATTGTGATTGCCGTATTATTTCGTTTTAATTTATTTTACCTGGAAGGCTTCTTATAATTGACACGGGCGAAGCCGGGTAGTTCTGCTAGTTATTAATAAAGCAGACGATTTTATTTTGAACTCTGAGTTCAACTGTAGCCTGAACAATCTGTAAATTTTGAAAATAGAAATAAAATGCAGAAATTCTGAATTGTATCTGAATCTTAGAATTTATTAGTAAAATGCCTCGTCGGAGTGAGCTGTCTGAAGTAGAAGTGAGAAGAGTATGGTTCTACGAAGGAAAAGGGAAGTCTGAACGTGAAATAAGTAAGATTCGTAATCGTTCTAAAACTGTGATTCATAATGTTTTAAGTAAAAAAGAATTGTATGGAACGCATAGATGATCTAGTCATAAAAAGAAGTTACCAGATCGTGATAATAGACGAACTGTCAAACTGGCACAGGAAAAATATCAGTTGACTCGTAAAATAGCACAATAGATATCCAAAAAGGTATCACATGCAACCGTTTGGCGAAGTTTGAAATCTAATGTTGGTGTTATTTTTTCTAAAATTAAAAAGCAAACCATTACTACTGAAATGTCACATAGAAGCTCGTTTTAACAGGGCAAAGAATGCCATGTCCTGGAACTCTACATGGAGAAATATATTGTTTTCACACAAGAGAAAATTCAATCTTAATGGTCCAGAGCGCAATAATTACTACTGGCAAGATTTAAGGCAAAGATCTCTCGAGTTCTTCAATAGGCAGATGGGAGGCATTTCCGTTACGGTGTGGGGCGCATTTTCCTATGCAGGGAAATGCTATCTCCGAAGAGTTGAAGGGAAAATGAACTCGGACTTTCATCAACGATGGCTATTTCAAAGACTGATACCGATCGGACAAATTTAGTAGGTAAATAATGGAAGTTTAAACAATGTAATACTCCCAGTCATTCATCGAAATCAACAAAAAAAAATAGGCTTAAAAGAGTAAATATTGATGTTTTACCTTGGCCAAGTCGAAGCCCTGACCAAAACTCTGTATAAAACTTATGGGGTTATTTGCCTCCCCAAGTGTGTAAAAATAACAAACAATATCATTCAACATGTAAATTAGAAATGACCATTAAGAAGAAATGGCACAATATTCCCGAATCGCTCCTTAAAAAATTAATTAATTCCACGCGAGATCGAGTGTTTGAAGTCATTCAGAGAAATAGTGGAGCAACATCGTATACTAAATTTGAGAAAACTGTCTTTCCCACAGGTGGTCCTATAATTTTGTAACAGTTCATTTTGACACCTTTTTTGTTATATTGATGTTTTATTTTTATTTATTTTTTTTTTTTTTGAATAATTTTCATTTGTGTAAGTTGCTACATTTTACTAAAAACGTGATGTACAAACATAGAATATTGTTTATTTTGACTGAAATATTCTTTTAATTAACTAAATAACAAAATATGTTATGGTCTTATGTTTTTGTAACAGGCTGTATTTACATTTATAAGCACGAATGTAGAAGATCATGCAAAACAATAAGTTACACTATAAAATATTATCTACGTATTGAATTATATGATTAAATTACAGCTTTCACATCTCAATTTACAGTACTCAGCTAGGCCTATCCAACGGGCTAATCACACGAGTATTTCCTCACTGTCGTACATACACTACTCCACATAGGAGTCAATACTTTTTGAACTTTCAGGTTTCACCCCCAACTCAAAACTCTCCCATTTCTACTTCAGCTACTCATTTTCAAAACCACGTGGTCTTCTCCTGTAAAAATAAGAGCAATTATCACCTGTCAATTCAAAGACAATCCAACTGTACTTTTCTTCCCGCTTGCTGATCGACCAAGCATGATATGTGATTAACTGTTTTTTCACCAAATTTCTTTTCATTATCTGGCTTGCTATTATATTCTTATTCCAAATTAAAAATGACTACGTTCTGGCATTTCCTTTTCCACAATAGTGCTTTTCATCATTACAGACAGGGATACAGTAGTACACATTCCAATCACAAAGAAACCAAAAATTGTTTCCAAACCCACCTACGCAGATACTGGTATAGAATTAAATACAATAAGCTACGAAAATAAAATTAATTAACAGTCATTTTCATTTAGCATACGTTCATTAAATCAAGAGATCTTACAAATTTAGTTTGTGTAATGTTTTTCAGTTTAAATTTTACTCACTAGATACCAGCATAACAAATATTTGAAAATCCTGTCAAGTAAGCGAACAAATTTTCTGATGTAAATAGAACATTGTCTAAGATGTGATGTGTAAGTGTATCTGGTGTTCGTTAGTTATGTATAGAATTAAATTTCAAAAGTTTAAATATATATCTAAATAGGCTACCTCATCTTTGTTCTACTGTGATAATTAATTAATTAGTAAAAAGTACTAGATTTTGTAACAGAGCAACATTAATTAAAATACGCCGCAAACGATTATTTTAAATGCTCCATTACAAAACAGAATACTGTACGCGTACTGTAATTGCTATACATAACATTTCCTATAGTAAACATCTTCTGGTGTCCGTCAATAATGTATATAAATTTCATCGTGTTTAAAATTCTGTAACACTATTAAAATGCGCCGCAAATGATTTTACCCCACAGACCATAATGTAAACATATATCATAATTAGATATATGACTCGCAGAAAATTATCTCAAACGAAAATAAGAATATTTTTAATATATCTTAGCTTATTTCTGCAGTTAAGATATTTTTCCATATATAAATTAAAATTCGAAATTTATACAAAGACATACGAATTCAAAATTATACAAAATCATACTTTAAAAATACAAAGTCATATTCTGAGTTCCGCTTCTGTTTGAGTTAAGAATTTTGGAACTTATGAATATCTTATGAATTTTGAACTCATTAAACTCTCTGGCGGGGTAAACTGATTTAAAAATTAAATAATTCTTATAATAATATATGCAATTGACTTACACATAAACAACATAATAAAAATTTAAATTAAAGATTAACTTTTTTTGAAAAATGAATCTCTTTAAAACTTATCTAATAAATATAAGGTAGTTTCATCAATTGCAATGTGTATTTTAAGCATTTCTTCAAAAATATCATCAGTTTTAAAACATACAGCTCTTTCTAGATAGATAATGGAAATATTTATTTTTCTTAATGCATTCTTTCATGAAATTTTCTCGTATCATTAATCTACATAGCGTTTAGCTAGATACGTAGCTTAAAATTGCATTTAATGATTTGAAGTGAAAAAATGAATTTTGTTAGTAAAGTTTCATTTTTCGATTTACTTTGTATATATAAGCATTAATATTACAGTATTATTGATTGACTATTTTCTTTACTCGCTTTGAATACATCTTTAAATGCTAACTTATTAAAAGCTTATGTTTTAGTGATTATCTTCCTCTAGTTATTCTTAACATATTTAATAAAACATATATGAATGTCAGCAATTTATACCTAAGAATTACGAATATTTTACATAGCTTTTAACCATGTCTGTTAGATATTTTACCTTTTTCTTTTTAAATTTAAATTCTACTCCTATATGCGATTTCTTTAAATAAATTAAACTTAGATATCATAAAATTTTAAAAAATGATAATTTTACTTTCTTTCATTTGTATGAAAAAAAAAAATAATCTTAGGTATAACTAAACTTAAAAAATGATAAAGGGTCTAGCCGGATAAGCATAGCGAAATGACCCCCGCGGCCGATGTTTGAAATAACATGTGTGGTAATAAGGCTCACAATGAGAATACAACATAGAGTGTTTTTAGTCCCTGACCTTGAACTGCCCTTGAGATAATCGGGGAAGATTGCGCCGGCGCTACTATTTTTTAAATACGTTTTTCTCAAAAAGTACAAAAGTTAAAAAAATGAAACCAAAGCCAGTTTTTGAAGAATAAATTAAGTCACATCATATATTTTTTTCACATTTTTACACAAGATTCGAGGAACGATAACCTCTGATATCGGAATTTTGGTAGTGGGTCCGAAATTACCAAAAAGTTGATAACCTTATATATTTACAACCCCTATTCAGCTTCACTTGCACAATCTACTAGACCATTGACTTGATATTATTACGCGAGAAGGATGCACTGTACGCCAAAATAACAGAATATTTACAAATGCGAAACAAACCTATAGGGAAGTGGTATGTAATGAAATATTTTCTTATTTTGGCGCACTGCGCATCCTGTCCGAGTGGAAATGTCAGGAATCGACCAATGCATTGATAGTAGCGTGTTTCTGCAAATAAAAACAGGGAAAGTTACGTATAGTTTAGAAAGTTGCTAGCATTATTTTTTTATAACTCAAAAGACGCAGCTTCGATTTTAAAGAAATTTTTTTCCATAAAAGTACATACTTTGAACATTATTCTGTAACTGTTTTGTAGGTGTAAGTATAAAATTACTATATTAATAATTTTTTTCAAAAATATTTTTGTTTATTGTGCTATGTTAAAAATTGTGTAAAAATATCAAAAATGTATATGATGTGAACTAATATATTTATCAATAATTGGCGTTGGTTTCATTTTTTTTTTAACTTTTTTAGGGTTTCTTTCATCTGACGAAACCCTATTCGTCTCGCTCCTCTGTCTGTCTGTCCGTCACAGAGCCCGTTCTCAGAAACTATACATGTTGGAGACTTGAAATTTTGTATACTTATAGATGAACACCACACATCAAACAAAAAATCATAAAATTTTGAAAAAGTTGGTAATTAACCTAATTATGCGCTAATTAAATTCTAAAATTAACCAATCAACCTTTTGAATGCAGGTGCGAACAAACGTTATCGAAATCCTCCTCAGTTTCTCCTAAGGGTTGCCAGTAAATTCGGCGGATGCTCCGTCAAATCAGCCGGTGCAGGGTTACCACGGAGTAATTTAAGCAATAACTGAAGTGGACCTTTAAAAAGCAAAATCGGATCTGCCGAAGTATCGGTCGTACAAATTCGTAACAGGTGTAGAAATACGCGGAAAAAATTTTACTTTATTTTGGTATAAATTTCAAATTTCTGCGTAGGAGAGAACGCAAAAAATCCACTAAAAATCGATCGATAAAAATTTAATTTCTGTGTTTGGAAAGACAATGTAAACAGATTTCCATTCACCGGAAGGCAGCTGTCGTCGTCTCTCAGACATATCGGCGCGGGAGAAATTTAACGGGAGAAAAGTATAATACGAAATTTAAACTTTTTAAATATTAAATTTTTCGATTAAATTTTTTGACATCCGGGCTGGAAATTTCTCGCAAATTTCATACATACCCAGTTCGACGAGATAGCTTCATTACGAGCTGACATATTAATTATTATTTTATTAATTCCTTTTATTTCCATCTAATGCCAGATTAAGATGGAGGCACGTGCTTTTTTAACGGAGATTTCATTTAAATTAGGAAATCTAACAATTTGCGTGGGGTGTTTCGACGTCGCTCTATGAGATAAGTATTAATAATTCAATAAGAAAAAGTTTATAGGTTTAAAAGTGTTCATCCCACTATTTCCGAATAGCAATTTAAGTAAATATATTAAATTATTAGACAATTATTGGTTATTATTGGTTATTATTGAATATTATTGGTTAAGACCGCCACCCGATGTGTTCGAAACTTTAAGATTCTTTATAACACATAAGAAAAAGTGTAAAAAAGAATGGAGTGTGATATTTCGAGGTGTGGAGGGGGGGGGGGCTAGATTTATTTATTAAATCTTAGCGTTTGTTATCGCAGAAAATGTTTAAAATTCTTGGTTAAGCCACCCTCCCGACCATGTATCTACGGAGAGATTGCGCAAAGGAGTTTCGTTCAGATATGCTTTTGTTAAGAATAGAGTGCTCTCCCTGGTGGTGGAATTCGGAACTAACGTAACGCGATTTTGTTAGAATTAGGAAATATAACAAGGCGATCCGTTTGCAACTTTAAGATACTTCATGACACATAATAAAAAGCTTATAAAATAATGGTGCTTGCAATTTCCTGTTAAGGGAGGGCGGGGGAGGGACGCTGGATTTCTTTTTTAAAAAATAGCGTTTATGACCTTTTTAGATGTCGTTTTTTGAGGACTATGATATATTCAGACACGTGCTGCTTATGAAATTTAAAAATGTCAAAATTTTAGTTACCACTATTTCCGAATAGTACTTTCAACAAATTTCTTAATTTATCGCTTAAGGCCGCCACCAACTCGAGTAACACATCCACTGATAGGTTGTTTAACAGAGTTTCGATCTGATACACTTTTGTTATGAATAGTGTGCGCTCCCTGGTGGTGGAATTTGCAACTAACGTAACGCAATTTTGTTAAAATTATAAAATCTAACAAGTCGATCTGCTGGAAACTTTGACATAGTTCATAACACATAATAAAAGGCTTATAAAAGAATGTTCCGTGCAATTTCCTGGGGCGCCTACCTATCTCGGGTGCTATAGACCCGATCCCCTCGACTAATATACCTAAGGATAGGTTGTAAAACGGAGTTTCCTTTGGAGAGAGGTTTGTGTAGAATAGAATGCGCCCTCTGGTTACGAAATGTGGAACTAACAGATTTCGCAAAAGGATAAAGCGTTTTAAAGGAATATTAAACGAAACCCTCTGTGCGATCTGTGATCACACTTACCCACTTGTTTTAACTTTTGTACTTTTTTAGAAAAACGTATTTGAAAAATAGTAGCGCAGGCGCACACTTCCCCGATTATCTCAAGAACAGTTCAAGGTCAGGGGCTAAAATCTCTCTATATTGTATTCTCGTGGTGAACCTTATTACCACACATGTTATTTCAAACATCGGCCGTGGGGGCCATTTCGCTATGCTTATCCGGCTAGAACCTTTATTTTCTTGCATTGGTATAAATAAAAAATAAAATGTAAATGAGGTTATTTTTAAACCATTACATGCAGAGTTCTCAGACTCTTTTGACCAATCTTAGTAATTTATATAATCAGCAATAAGAATATGTAGCCAAATTAAAATATATATATATTATCGAACCAGATTAGTAATGAAATTTTGAATCTAAAATCATTCCTTAACCACCAGTTAGTTAACCCACAATTTAAACTATGCTTTCATCTTGTTTTGGTACACCCCTCGCCCAACACTTGCTGCTGCTTTCTCTGATGCTAAAGTTAAATTGTGTTGACCAATGCATATTTAAAAAATGTTGCATGAATAGCCAAACTTCTAAGAAGAAGAACATTTGCCCTTCGCCTTACAAACTGTGTTGCCAGTGGGCTACTTTTTTAAAATTCAGATTTCTTGACTGGCACCACTTTTTTTGGAATGGTAAAATTCCCCTTGTTTTCGCCTTAATTAATATGTCATTAAACAAGTCGAATTTTACCGTTTCAAGAAAGTGATGCCAATAAAGAAATCTGAATTTAAAAAAAAATAGCCCACAGGCAACACTGCTTACATACCGAGATATTTCCCCTTTCTAATGTAGAATGAAGTATATTTTAGGTACAGTCGTGGAAAAAAAAAAAAGGTAAACAACCCCTACTAACTTCTCAACAAATTATCGTAGAAGAAAGTTACTGGTACCAAACGATTGGAAATAAAGTCTACTTTTAAATTTGTTTAGGGGGTCATCTACATATTAAAACGAACCATAACTTTGTTTTTTTCAATAGCAGTACACAATTCTGACAGCATAAAGGAACTCTACACCCTTCAGTTAGCCCAAAAACAATTTTCTATGCAATTCGTACCACAAGTTTCCGAGAAATTAATTATTTTAAAACGAGCGTATTTTAAGGGCTGTATCCAAATTGAAGTTCCGTACTCGATTGTTAACCGAGAGAGCCCCCTTCTTGATCCAGGCACCTTAAGCGCGGCTCAAAGTGTCAATGAAGCCTGTTAGATTACAGAACAGCAGAGTAAATTTCTAAATATCTACTCACTTCTATCATAGACCATCATTAAACCATCATTTTACCGTTTTTTAAGCATAATTTGAAAACTACTTGGTAGAAAAACGTGAAATTTCGGATTTCTATAAAATAGAACATAATAAATCTAAATCCATCAAAAAAAATTGTAGGTTGCAATTCATAATTTTTTCGAATATTAATTTCATAATTCATAATTTATATCATAAAATTATAAAAATTGCAAATTCAGCGTATTTATGTTTGGGTATATTAGTATTATTGCTACAAAAAAAAAATAGCACATTATTAGCATAATTTCAGGAGATATAAATAAAAATATGAAAATGTAATTTAACATTAGAAGCACTAAATTTTAAATGATTATAATTCAAAAACTTATCATTCACATGACTTGAAATTTGGTGTCTAGGCATAGTTTGAACTGAAGATTTGAAATACCTCGTTAAAATTGGGTATTTCCATTGAAAAAAATGAAGTTTGGATTCGTTTTAATATGTAGATGGCCCCCTAAGCAAATTTTATATACATCATTTAAAAGTAGACTTTCTTTCCAATCGTTCGGTACCAGTAACTTTTGTCTACGATAATTTGTTGAGGAGTTAATAGGGGGTGTTTACTTTTTTTTCCCACGACTGTACTTATTTAGAAGATTGAATATTTATTATTGCTAGTGCGTAATAAATAAAGAGAAAATATAAAAATTAAACAGTTTTAAGAATCTTTATCTTTCTGTGCTCAAGGGGAACAAAGGAAGAACGAATATACATTTGTAGGAGTGGGACAGAAAATTTATATGATTAATGTTTTGTTGGTACAACAAAGCAACGAATGTATCAGAAAAAAATGTAAAAATTAATCAAATTTAAATATGTTAAAAAATCAATTAGCACCGAACACACTAAATTAAAAATATATACAAATGTTTAATTATATTTTTATGCAAGCGTGCGTGTATCGTTAATTTCTAGAAATAAAAAAAATCATTTAATTAATTATCTGCGTCCAAAAATTTCATTGACGAATTGCTGAACATCGATATCAGATACACATGGAGACCACCTGAGTTTTGGATAAAGCCAAAAAAAGCGAAGAATAGTATCAGAAGAAAATGCCGACTATTGTTGCATTTACGGGCTTCGTGCATGAACAATGGTACTTATATACAATTACATTAATGCAAAAAATAAAACTTCAATATATACTCCTAATATTGTAGTACATTTCATATATGTATCTGTTAATTTGTGTTTGTAAATAAAAATTAAATTTAAAAAATCAAAAAACTCGACTGCGTAAAAAGAAAACTATTAATTATTTCTCATCACTGTGAAACTATTTTTTAATATTAATTACCTTTTTTTTTTTACTTGTATTGATGACTTTTAAGTTGTGTTTAATTGTTAGTTTCTATCTATAAACACTGTTTTGATAAGGCCTATGCATGTCTATGATGTCTAGAGTTGCAACAAAGCTAGAGATCCTATACACAACTTCCAGGTTGTATAATATTTACACGGAGCTTCTGACTGTAAAATAGTCAATGAAACATTGTCTTCATTTTGAAAGACCTATCCAATGATATGCCTCTCAATAGGGTGCGTAATTTTTTTTTCGTCTATACCGCCATTTTGTATTTTATGGCCACCATTTTTAATTTATAGAAACAAAACTTAACCTATAACCATGGGACGGTTAAGACGAACTGATAGAGACCTCATTCATTAAAATCCATCCAGTCGTTGGGATGTTTCGAGGGTATAAAAAATTCCATATACCCAGATACTCGTGAAACACATAACCCTTTTTTTCAGTCGGGCAAAAGTCTTTAAATTATTCAGAGGCATTGTGAACATCCTGCATTACTTCTATTATTTAAATGTCGTGGAGGAAATTTATTTGATTGAAGAAGAAAATTACTTTTGCATGTTCAATTTATGCAAGACATATTTCAATCATTTCATAATATAGACATCACTCATCATACTTACGTGATTTTGATAATTTTCAAAAATGTTTATGCTATTTTTTTACGTTATTTCTTAGGCAGCTGTTTAGAATTAACTGTATTTCCCTTCAGACTATATCTCCAATTGAGTACTGTTTATACTGCTATAACTTAAAAAAAAACTATGTTTTACAGCATCAACAGAAAATACTTAGATACATAATACGATGTAACTGTTGAAAAATAAATAAATATGCACTGAAGTACACCAATTAGTCCATAAAATGTAGATCTGTTGAATTTTATGATTTATTTTAAAATTTTAATAATTGTATTTAATTTTTCTCTAAAGCGTCTAATTACAGATACGTTGACATATATAGAAAAAACAAATTTATCTTTTTTTTTTTTTCGTTCATTCACAAATGTAAAAATATTGCAAAGAAACAACTATTAATTTACTTTTTCTTTATATTACATAAATAATGAAAAAAGTAGGTTATTTTTAAATTACATAAAATGTATCAATTTAAAATAATGGACTATTATTTTTTGTTGTTTTTGTTATTGTAAGTCAGATAAACATCAGATCATGTAACACATTCTATACATACATAATACAATTTCAAATAAATACGTTCTGAACCATCGAATATTATCAACTGCCATTTTACATTATGATAAAACTTCCCCATTATATGCAAACATTTTGAGGTAACGATAACTCTGTTTCCGTATCACCCGCTATGTATTTTACCACACTGTTAATGCGCCTTATGCTAATCTGGATACTGTAGGGGTAATTATAATACCCTGTCTTATTAGTGCACGAAACTCGTAACAGATCATTTCAAACGCTTCGATGTCGAAATATGATTGTAAGATAACATTCATAAAATTGGTATTTTAACGAACCAATACAGCTAAAGTCACTTCTATGTACCTTTATGCGAAATACGTTAAATGTTTCTTCCTATAATAATACATAAAATATTATGATCGAGCCATTTTTTTTGTTTAATCTATACCATTAAAAAACCTTACATAATAGTTCAGTTACTTTAATTTATAAACAAATATAAATTCCTAAGAAGATTGTTGTATTAATAAATTATAAATTTGCACAGTATAAAATTATCTTTAATCGTTATCCTCGTTAAAAAGAAATACAAAAAAAAGTTACATAAACAATTTAATTACGGATTAGGACATATATGTCCCAGAATATTACTTGAAAAAATTGTCGTATTATCTCGTATTTCTCATAGACGACGAATTATATCAATCTATCTATCTCCGATATCTATCTATTTACGTTTAAATTTTATTTTCGTAAATTGGTTGTTATGAGCAAAAATATATTTGTGCAAAATACGTTTAAATGTTACTTTCTATAATAACACATAAAATACTTAAAATATTTTTATTTAGCCATTTTCTGTTTAATATATATAATTAAAAAAGCTTACAATATAGTTAAATTTCTTTAAATTACTAGTAGATATAAATTCTTGAGAGGATTGTGATCATAATAAATTCTAAATTTGGTCAATATAAATTTTTCCTTAATCCTTATCCTCATTAATAAAAAATACATATTAAATACATAACCACTTAAATTACGGGTTGGGATATATACGTCCCAGTGGCCCCTTTTTTATTACTATTATTACAACTTTTTAAAGACTAATCTCTATCATAAAAACATACTAGGCTATTTTTAAAAGAAAAAAAATATGTATAAATCCTGTTAAGAATAAACAAATAGTCTCCAATTCTAGTAACTAATCAAACTGTTAAATATTTTTGGAAAATTAAAAGGACAATTTCGGTTATAAAGAAATTATAAAAGTTTCCTAAAGGAGATACAGTATTGAATCAAGACAAAGTGTATATGAAGGAAAGCAGAAAACATCGTAAATGTTATCGTTTTCAATGAAAATTCATAAAACTATAATAATAAAATTATCATTTACACTGTTACACTCTTTAAAGACTAATATCTGTCACATAGTAGGCTATTTCTATAGGAAATCTTCCAGAAAGAAAAGTGTTTGTAAATTTTGTTACGAATAAACAGGTTTCCATCTTAGTAACTAATAAAACAGTTAAACATTTTTTTTGGGGGGGGAGGGGGGGGGGAATAAAAAGAACTATTTCGGGTATTTAAAAAAATATAAAAGTTACCTAACGGTAGCTTAGAACGGTTATTCAATCAAGATCAACGATTTGTGGAAGAATGGAGCAAAGATTTTAAATGCTATTAATTTCGATGGAAATTAACTACCCATATTATATCAGATCCCTAAATTCAAGATCTATAACTCGTTCGGAATATTATTCTAAACAACAAAATTAGCTTGTGGTCTTCCTTTTTCCAGCATTGTTATAGTCTTTGATATATGTATTGTTATCAATCTGGCATAAATAAGTACCCATTTCCTATTTTAAAATAGTTTATTACCAACCGATATGCTATTTCTTTCTTGCAGCAATTAAAGTGTGGTCTCCAAAAAATAACATTTCGTTGTATAAGCCAGCCGTAAAACAAAGCAGATGTATCAGTTTACTGTTAAATACTCTATTGAATTTTTCAAACTTCTAAGTACTGCACATTTTAATTTTTTATACCGTCGTGTTTGGAAAAAAAGTGCTTTTTAATGCAATTTGTTTGAAAACTGCATCTCAATTTATTTTTGTGATATTAATTTTTTGTTTACAGTTTTTAGTGGTATTTCTTTATTTTTGGCAACTCAAGTACTCCATTTCAGTAGAAAATAAAGAAAAAAAATAGTTGGAAAATAGTATAACTATTTGTTGCCATTTTCCCCATAACTACGGAAAAAAAAAATTAATTAAAATACGTACTTTTTGAAAAAATTATAAATGAATGATTTCTGATAAAACATGGAGCTATTATAAACTAAATGTAATTTAATTATTTCTGTTACAAACAAATGAAGGCATATAATCATTCAATAGCCGTTTTTTTTTTTTTTTTGTCTATTATTCAGCGATAATGACATCGTATGAAACTTTACTGTAGATGTTAATTAAGACTGGATAGTAAATGAGAAATTCTTCAGATGATGCGAATGACGTCATTTTATATAAAATAAAAGCGTGTGTTTGAATTCTTAAAACTGAAATATGTTTTGTATTATGTATATTTGTACACATATTTTTTTTTTCATACTAATCTCTGAAACATCAGAATTCCTGTTTATTTTTTAGACATGTACAGTTATGATATTTTTATGATTTTTTTTTCTAGTTATGAGGTAATAAAATTTTAAAACAAGAATTTTTGTTATTTTATTATTATTTGTATAATTATAATAATTATAAATATTATTATTATTATTTTCAGACAGATGGATTCCGTTGAATTTCCACATAAATATCAAGTTATCAGCAATTACGCCATAAATGAGTTTACGCTCAATTTTTTGTATAAATTGCTTGGCTGTTATCCTGCTGGGAAAAAAAATACTTGAAGGGAAGCTTAATGAAATAATGACAACCATTACGTAGACTAACGCAATTAACTGCGTTTAACGTGGGTAGTTATTCAACTTTGTTTTCTGTTTCATTGCTAATTACATTTTCTTCTTTTTCGACAACAGCTGTTTTCTCATACATTGTATATTTATAAATGAATAATAACAAGGCAACATTTATTACTTATTTTTTCTATGGCATTATAAATAATGTGTTTTTCATGTTACAACACAATAATTTTCACCGCATTATCCTAATATATTTTTTTATATAAAATGTCATTGCTATGGTTAGTAATCTATTATATAATAATATTTTATCTATTACTGATATTTGGCAAAATCTATTCTTTAAATTTATTTATGACTTCAATTTAGAGATATTACATTATTTGACAATTATATCTTTAACCTTCTGAAATAAAAGAAGCAGACATTTTGTATATTTAAAGTTTTTTTTTTTTTCAGAATCATTATAAATTTAAAACTCGCTAAATATTTTTTCTCTATTGTTGTTGTTTCTATTATTATTATTATTAATTTTATTAGTATTATTGTCATTTATTTTTATTATTATTGTTATTATTATTATTAGTGTTATTTTAGATATTAATGTTATTATTATTATTATTATTATTATTATTTTCATATCGATGGTTTGAGTTAAAAATTCGCATAAATATTAATTTACCAACAATTACGCCAACAATGAGCTTACGCATTATTTTCAATTTATTTTATTTTTCGTTATTTTATTTTTATTCTTATTTTTATTTTGTGAATTGCTTCGCTCTTATCCTGTCAGGCAAAGATTAGTTGAAGAAAATTTTAGTGAAGTAATGGCAACGATTATGTAGGATAACGCAATTAACTAACATTAATGTATGTACTTAGTCAGCATTGTTTTGTGTCTCATTGATAATTACATTTTTTTTTCATTCCAAACAGCTGTTTTCCCTTACATAGTACAGTTCTAAAAGATTAGTAAGGAAATAATAATTATAAATAGGGCGATTTTCATATTACACCACATTGTCGTAAGATATTTTTGTTGTATTTTTCTTTCGCAAAAGCTGTAGCTACATATGTATATTAAAAATTCCCATTTCTTTAATAAGTTTATTTTATTGTTTTAGCATTTTCATCTTTTTCTGTATTTTAGTTTTACATGTAACAAATACTATATTGATTTTTTTTTTTTTTAAGCATAAAAATTTTCGAACTTGAATTAACTGTTTCTTTCTTTCTACTAGTACACTTAGTCAAACATTTACATATTTATATTAATATTTAAAATATCATTTCATTTTGTATAATAAAATGTTATACTTTGAAAGCGATTTTTCAGGTCTTATAGTTCTGTTTTTATATAAATTATATTTAAAATAATTGTAAAATTTGCAAAGAATTTCCTCTGATAATTTTACGACAGTAATTGATTTATACACACACACACACACACACACACATATATATATATATACAGGGTGTCTCAAAAGATCGTTTACAAACTTAACATACTGGTCTGTCATATCATGGTAAACGCGATTTACACAGGAACTTGTGTTCGAAAATGCAAACTGCGACCGCTGGAGGGCGATAAGCGCAAGCTTACGGGAGAGTGGGAAGCGTAATCATTTCAGGCGATTACACTGCAGTAGAAGGATGAATCGGTTTAGTAACACAGAATTGGCCGATATGCATTACGTATATGGCGCCGCGGATGGAAATGCACGAGCCGCGGTATGGATATACCTTGAGTACTTCCCAAGCAGACTTCAGCCAAGTCATGTTTTGTTTGGACAATTGCATCGCAGATTGAGTGAAGCAGGAGCTTTCCAAGTACGTAGACACATCGGTCGAGAACACACTACACGCACGCCTGTCGTAGAGGAAACCGTGCTACGGGAATTTGACAGGAACCCGCAAACAAGTCTCCGACCAAGCGAACGAGTCTTGGGCGTACATAGTTCCAGTAACATGCGCGTATTCATGAGGACACGCAACACCCCTACCACTTACAAAGAGTACAGACATTGTGCGTTGACGATTATCACCAACGGATTGCATTCGCACGCTAGTATTTGCCACAACGGATCGAACAGCCGGATTTTCCACTGTGGATTTTATTTTCGGATGAATCCTGTTTTACACTGGATAGTGTCCTAAACCTGCACATATGGGCGCAAGAAAAGCCAAGGTCTTGGCGTGCCCATGCACGTCAACAACGTTTCGCCGTAAACGTTTGGGCTGGTATTATCAGAGACATGTTAATTGGCCCTTACGTACAACCTCAACGCCTCGACGGGAATGCCTATCGCATTTTTTTAGAAAGAGTGTTGCCGGATTTAAAAGGCGACGTTCCAGCCGCTACACGCCGAAACATCTGATTTCAGTATGATGGAGCGCCTGCTCATTTTAGCATTGGCAGAGGCGGACCAGTCACATGGCCACGGCGATCTCCCCATCTGACTCCCCTGGATTTCTATCTGTGGGGACACATGAAGTCCATGGTGTACGAGACGCCCGTAATATCGGACATGGATCTCGTCGCAAGAACCGTGGAAGTGGAATCACGTGTCTGTGACACACTTGCCCATTTTGAACGGGTCCGTGAATCCATGCGACGACGTTGTGTATAAGAAGAATTTTGAACACCTTCTGAAATTTAACCATTTTCTTTAATAAAAGTAATATTAATACCTCTTTCAATATCCTTTCTTTCTTCCCCTCCACATTTGCGTTCATCGTCCTCTAGCGATCACAGTTTGCATTTTGAAACACTTGTTCCTATGTAAATCTTTTTCCTCATGATATGACAGACCAGCATGTTAAGTTTGTAAACGACCTTTTGAGACACCCTGTATATATATATATATATATATATATGTGTGTGTGTGTGTGTGTGTGTGTGTATATGTATCAGGATCTCAATCCACTGCCCACATACGGTCTATAAGCCGATAATGGCATGAGTGCACAGCCCACATCTGTGTTGTAACCCGATAAAACCGGGAGCTCAAAACCCGCGTATGCACCGTAAAAAAAGACATATGTTTCTTAATCTACGAAACATTTACTATAATCATGAATGAAAATATACAATATCCTCCCCCGAGTGACCGAAGCTTCCGTCAAGCGTTCCTTTACCTTTAAAAACCTCAGAAAACTATTTATCTTCGAAAATTAAAGAATTTATGAAAAATAAATTGCTATTAGCTGTCCGACATTTTCGGAAACTTTTCTAAGTAACTTTTACAGTGCAATAATCAGTTTTTTCAAATTGAAATATAATTCTTTCGGATGCTAATAATTCTCAGGTAAATATTTTCATATTCAGTAAACATGTTTAAGAGACAAATATACAAAACTAACAGCATTTACATTTATATGAAGATTCATATTTTTGCATGCAGAAATTAAGTTTATAAGTAGCAGCCGAAAATGTTTACTTGAGAATTGATAGAGTCCAAAAAACCGTTTTTTCGAGTACAGCGAACTGACTAATGCATTGCAAAAGCTACTAGGAAACGTCTCCAAAAATGACGGGTAGCTAATAAAAATTAATTTTTATAAATTCTTCTTTACATTTTGAAAATAAATTGTTTTCTGCGGTTTCTAAAGATGAATTAAAACTTTTCTGATTCTTGGGCTACTCGGAAGAGGCTATTATATATTTGCGTTCGTGTTTATTTTACATTTTCCTATATTAAGAAAAAAATCGTCATTTTTTACAATGTGGGCAGTCTGCCTAGTTGATTTTAATGGATCGTATTAAAGGGACCGGGAAAGCCCTATCTTCGCCATGTTAAATTCACCAAAATTATGTACCTTTTTCTCAGAAATGGTGAAAGATAGAGGTCTAGACTTTTTAGAGTAGTTAAAATAACATGATTTATGTATTTTAACAGACCAATTTTTTTCTAAGTATAACTCAAAATTAATTATTTATTGAAAGTCATTTTTAAATTAGAATTTTTTTAAGATTTCACTGCCTAAAATAACTAATTCTCAACAAATCATTAAATCCCTGTTTTATAGTACACAATATAACATAATATAAATAATAAATATTAATCTGAGTTCTTTAGTTTAACAGATATTGAAAAAAGGGAACATAAACATGACAAATCCAAGTTTTGAGAAAAGGTTGATTAAAGATTTAAATGGCCATTAAGCTGTGAAGTACTCTTAGAAAGAATGAATAATTTTAACACTTATTTTTTTATATATAAACATGTGTGACACATTGTTGGAAAGATAAATGTTTAAATTATTTAATGATATAAAAAAGTAAAAGTAGATTTTTTGGTTGAATTTTGTTTTCCCGGTCCCTTTAATCCATTTCATAACGCCAAAAAAATCTAATAAATCGCACTACTGAGAAGTGGAAGTCGTTTAAGATGAACTGATATTCAAGAGCTCATTCACACTTCCCCGTTGAATCAGCATTTATATTATAGGAATGACGTGGAAGTAATATGGTTCACATTAGATGTAAATTTCCTACTGGGCGAAAAATCTAGAGTAATATGGTTCATAAAGATAATTACGAGGAGAATATCGATGATACGTAAGCCAACAATTGTACCGACACGCGGCGATCAGGCGATTTCGCCCCGTTTGCAGGCACTCAAATCCGTTGTAAATAAAAGAAAGGATCGTATTAAACTGGACTCAGGGAAAATGTCTTGTTTGAAAAGTGGATTCGGCAGGATAAATAAGTACTATGCAAAAAAGTTATGGGACATGGAAAATGATATGTATTTGTTCCTTAGAAAATGGACTATGAACCTGTATATATATATATATATATATATATATATATGCGGTGTTCGGGGACATTGATACAGCGGAACGCTGGTACACATATAATACTTCAGACAAGAAGGGGTAAAAAATTTCTGTTTCTCAAACAGAGATACATCTGCTATCTCACTAAACACATAAATGTTATCTGTTTATATTCAGTCAATCGCTGTTTTTTTTTCATTAGTATTGCAATAATGTTTCCATTCTTCTTAAGTGATTTTTAATATATTTATGACTATAAATTTCTAAAAAAAGTAAGCATTTCCTGCCAATATTATCTGCACAACAGCAGGTAAGCAAAAGCATTTGTTTTACTTAATTCTTAGAAATTTCAGACTGCGAATTTGTTGAATTTGTAATCACTTGTTTTGTTTTGTTTTGCTAAAGTTAGAAATGTTTTTTTTTTTTTTTTTTTTTTTTTTTTTTTTTTTTTTTTTTTTTTTAGTAGAAAGTGCAAAATTCTTAGAGATTATCGGAAACAATATAAACTCAATAAATACATGAAAATGTATGAAACGAGAAATAAGACTGTTATTAAAATAAGGAATAATTAAAAAATATCTAAATGAATCATAATGAATGGAACGAATATTTTTTCCAACTGAATTAAATCATATTCGAGGATGGAGTATCACAGTTGACGTTTATTCCAACAGAACGAAAAATGTCCAGACATCATGTAAATGCTATAGTTATAGCTCGGATGAATGAAACTAGCGCTGCAGTTCGCAGCCAAGTCCAACAAATAAGAGTGAATTATGTCAGCCAGTTATCGTCCGGATAGCCTAACAGGTAAGGCATTGGCACGGCACGCCAAGTATCCAGGTTCGATTCCTGGTCTGGACATTTTTCGCTCTGTTGGAATAAACGTCAACTGTGATACTCCATCCTCGAATATCTAAATGAAGATCAAGAAAGTGATATATTATGGTGTGGTCCATATCCATTTTATCTGTACAAGCAGGTATTTGGAGTGAAATATGTAAACTAAATCAGAATTTCATTCAAAAGTGCACAGATTAATTTCTAAAAATATATTTTGGAGAATTTTTTCTATTTACAATACTACGTTGACCATGTAGCCTATACAGGCCGTAAAATATATGAGATTCCTAAATAAAGGGAAAAGAAATAAATAGCAACAAAATTACATTATTACTAAAATATGATGTGGGATAAGGAATGCACATGATAAAATTTAATTGGTGTTATTAGAATAATGTTAATTATTAACTGAAATAAGTAAATAAAGAGTGTATGAAATGGTATTTTGTTGGGTTTTTTTTTTTTTTAATGTGAAAATGGAGAGGTGATACATGAATAAGACAGACGGTGTCAATATTGATGAAAATACCATGATCTCCACTACTTCAGATGTTCTTGAGGGATAATTATCCATTAGAAAATAAGTGTAAAAATGCAACATAAAAGCTTCTACTTTACATCATGGAATGGCAAGAAAAATAAACCGGAAATCCGACTGTCTATCAATTTCATCAAAATATTGTTTACAAGTACTTAGTGAAGAATAAAAAGAACGAATTGATGAATACTTTTTAAAGACGGAGTTCTTCGATTAAATATTTTTAAAGTTACATTGTTTCTAAAACGAAAAGAAGTTGTCCTATTGAGAAGTGTGGGAATTATGCAATATATATGTTGTTTCCCAAATGTCGCTGATCGTATGCAATCTATTTTATTGCTTGTTAAAAAATTTCATCTTGTCTGCCGTTATTAATCTTACTGGTTTAATGAAGTTAAATGTGTTTGTTAAAGACTTTATGTTTGACTAATGATGATTGATGCAAAGTGTTGCCGCAAGTCATCTAGTTCTAAGTGATCTAGGTTCTTATTTAGGCTGTTATCGATTTTGAGACCCGTGTTCGAGAAAAATACATCGTTTCGGGTTTAATAGAAATAATAGATAAAAATAATGAAGCGAAAGTTTTTATGATGTTACGTTTACTGTACATTTATTCTAAATTCTAATAAATATATCTCTTAATAATGGTAACGAAGTTTGGATTACAAAATATGAGAAGCGACGACGATTACACGTTTTATTTATAGTTATCGAGTAACAATTTGACTATAAAGTCCCTATGTAAATCTTCGTATCATATATTGATTTTTCCGCAATGCGTTATATAACACATTATGCCAGATTATATTTTATAAATGATCAGCAATAACATCAATCATAATATTTCTTTTCAGCTATTTAAAAATTTAAAAAATAAAAATGTTAGAATATATCTATTTTTATTTTTACTTAAACAAATATTGTAATAGTCCAATATATTTATAAATAAATAAAACATAAAAGTATCTCTGCACAATTCCATTTCCCTGAATTGTTTTGATATTTTTCATCGGAATATAACTAAATATTATTCAGATAACTGAAAAAAAATCTTAAAATATTAATGAGTTTTACTTCTTTTAAACTCTGATAAAATTTGATAATAAATACACACGACTTTCCACTTTTCTGTAATTCGCTTGAGAAAACATATAATGTGCGAACTATTTGCAATATTCCTAATAAAGCAACAGAGGTGAACAAGCGACATTGCAAGTAGAAGCATTTATTATAAAATATTACTATGCTAGTGTTACAATTTCCATACCAATTCTCTAGTGCTTTATCGTGAATTATTTAGTAATCTTTAAAAATGATTTAAAAATTCAACTAATCGTGAAATGATTCGAAACTTAAGGATATGATAGATTTTGTTTTTTTAATGATTTGGTATACAGTGAATCAGGCAATATGAATAATTCTTATAAATAATTCATGGAATGACATTTCGCATCATCACTTATTTTTCATTTAATATGGTTTTAAATTAGATGCAAATGAGAAATTATCACATTAAACATTTCACACAGCTTTTCCTGCAATCGAAATTCAAAATGTTTTCTTAAAATTGTAGTCAAATAGGATTTCCTTAATAAAATAAATTATTAAGTTAAAAATGTTGAATGACATCCGCAACGCATTTTACCATAAAGATAAATATAATACTTACAAAATTCTTATAAAATATTGAATTGAAATATTCAAAAATATATTAATTTAAAACGTTTATTTTAGACGATAATTTCAAACTAGTAAGATACAAGAGACATTAAAAGTTGGGCATAAGGAAATCATTAAAAACTGAAGATAAACAGAAAATACTACTGCGAAAGGTATTTAAAAAAATATATGGAAGCTAAAATATCTGTTTGAGAAGTGTGATGTTTGGAGAAATTTCCTTTTAGTCTCTGCTGCGTCATTGTCACATGATACGTGTGCACGTAGCGGAGAGGAAGGGGGGACACTGTTTTTTTCAGTGTGGAAGACATTTTTGAGAAATGATGAGGTAGGCCGTGCATGAGACCGGCGAGATTTTTGATATATAAAACGAAAGTGTGTCAGGTGCTACGAGTACCGAAGTATTATAATTTTAGTAGTTAGTGAAGTAAAGATTTATGTCCGTAAAATAAATATGGAAGTGGTGAGAGTGAATGTTGAATCAGTATTGTGCACTGGAAATTGAAATTTAGAATCTGTACATAATTGTATATAGTGTGGTGTCATCTATAACGTCTTAATGTACTCTGTAAATAAGCTATATATCATGTGTTAAAGTATTAGTGATCTATTAACCAAGGAATACACCTCTGATGATTAGCGGAATCGAGCGTTCACAAGAAGCATTAAGTGAAACGCAGCAAACAGATATCTAACGACGTTTTCTATGTATCCACACCAACCTAAAAATAAAATCCATAATATTTCTTGATAATGGTATGATAGCGATTTATTTGTGGTGATGTTTGCTTTCAGAAATTTCGGATATGCAAAAGTAGATGGAAATGTCTTTTGCATTATCTAAATAAAATTGAAAATGTCCTTGCTGAAGTACAAATGCGCGTATGAAACAATAACAAATTCAGAAAATGAAAATTAATGGTTGCAACTCAAAAGGAGATTTTAAGGAAGAATTGAAAAGACACACATGCGTCTTTGGAATGACTCCCTTGACACACAAAAATCATATTTTTCTCTTTACATCATGAAGGGCAGGCAAAGACTGTGAGAGTTCACATTTTTCATTCGTACAGTTATAGGCGAGAGATAGATATTGGCTAAGACACAGCTCTTGCCAAGGGCTGACCGTTACATTGGAATACATAAGGTAGTTTAAATTTAGATGAAAAACCTAGTAGGCGATAATTAGCCATTCGTTAGTACGTGAGAAAATAAGAAAGAATTTGAAGGCTGCCGATAGCATTGGAAAGGGTAAGGTACGGTAAATTAAAAGCGACAGAAATGTAACAGTACATCTGGATATTATTATATAATCGCTGAATTAACCAAAGTTTTGACTATCTTTTAGCGAAGCATCGAATTAAAAATCTGACAGAGAGAAATTGTATAATCAGATGCAACGCAAAAAGAATCAATATTATGAATGAAATGGCTGTGAATAATATTCTTTTTATTATTTTCCTTTCTAAGAGAAAAGGGGAGAGTGAGTTTTCTGTGAACATTAAAGTAATACGTAAAAGGGATGTAGATTAATGTAACACGTACATATACAAAAAAGAAATATAATATATTGTTAATATTAAATTTTAACTACATAGGGGTAATATCAATGTCCTAAAAAGGATTTAAAATATATGTGATATCAAACGATATCACAAATGGCTAAATCAATTAGAATGAAATTCACCCCAAACATAGATCTTGGTATCGACAGAAGTAATAACATTACGCGATTTTTACAATTTCATTTGTTGTCCCAGTAACTAATATTTCAATACAAATGATTTAAATTTTTGAAAAAAAAATTCCCACACAAAATTTTGAAATTAGTAGTTCTTCTCAAACAGACATTGATACTACAAGTCACTTCCTTGAAATATATCAGGTAAAAACTGCTTTTTGAACTCATCTTTAAATTTAAAATACTTTTAAATCTGTACAGATTATTTATAATGAGATAAATTACAGTTAGTTTAGGACATGGGGCCTAACTGTATCTGTTAACTAATAAAACAAATCCAGCATACATTATTTTTGTCCCCAAAATCGTGACAAAAAATGACTATCAATCCCTATATATATTAGCCTTAGTACCAAATCCGAAGATATAATATTGCGGATTTCTCCCAACCACTTCCCAATGTAATAAAATAACTTAAATTATAATAACTTAAAAAATAATACCTTAATAATAACTTAATAACTTCAAAACAACTACAAACAGTTCGTTATATAATATCGGAATTATTTTGTTCTTTCTATACGCCATTACAATGAATCAGGATATTTCTTCTCTTCCCTTAATGTTTTTATTAAAATCTACAAACAGATCCGGTGATAGTTTTTCATATGCTAAAATTTTAGTTGATTTGCGTTGCAAAAACCAGCCAAATATCTTGTTCTGCACATGGAAATTAATACTTAGATAAATCTGTTTTTTTTTTTTTTTTTACAAAAAAGCTTACATAATAGATAAAATTTCAAAATGTATTTTTGATAAACATTGAAGTTTCGTGATTAATTTTATTTTTGTTAATGAACGGAAGTATAGTTGTATACCATCGTCCCATTTATACCAAATTATATTTCTGTATTAACACGTTCAACTATTTTCTGAATATTAGAAATGTATAGTTCATTCAAAAATGTATTTTTTTTTTCGAAAAATTCCTTTATAAACTAACCAGACAAAAAAATAAATCGTACCGCGGAAGCACAATAGTTGCATGATGATAATGCAAACGCTTTTAAAGGGGGAGAGGTCACGAGGTTATCATAGCCTAAAAGTTGGTATGTCATCATAGCCGTATGTCGAATCAGTAAAGTGGTTAAATATGCAAAATGTATGCTAGTATGTGTAAACAACAGCATTTGACAAAATAGCAGGAAAAAAGGGAGGTCGTATTCTTGTGTGTCCATGACCATACACTGAGTAAAGTTGCATCAATTACTGGTGTATCAAAGAAGGCAATCCAATTATTCTACAAGCAACGGTGTACGTCTAGTTACCCTCAAATATGAGGTTCGAAGTGTTGTTTGAAAAGGATCAGAACCCAGAAAATCAAGAGATCATAATCCACATTTTTTTCTGTGGAAATCGGTTTAAAACCTGACAGGAATTGTTGCAATCAGTAACTGGAAATTCTTTTCAACCTTCATCTGAGAGAATATTCCTAAGTATACACTCAGGTAATCAACGTATGAAACCGGCCCCATTGCTTACAGTGTCACATTTGCGCGTCTGCAATGGGAAAAAAAAAACGCAACATGAATAGTAGCTGACTGGAAGCATGCCATGTTTTAAAAAAAATAATAATATTTTTACTTTTTTTTTCGAATGAAGCTAGGTGTCGAGTGTACTAACGGCCACATGAGACATTCCCATCGCAGTGCATGGTGGATGTAGTTCAACACATGTTTATTCTGTGGCAGTTTGTGTGTGTGTTTCGTAATACATTTTGAGCCTACGCGTTCAGAGTACCATAGAAATAAACCACACTGCTCGTTTGAACATCCTGGCTGATAAAGTGTTACTCATAATTTAACATATTTATGCGTATATTATGAATCCTTCCACATTTAAATGTGATAATGTATGTGTTCTCAGTGTTACATGTGCACTTTACTAATTTCATGAACACCCAGGCACCCTACTGCACCTCAGCTGTTCCTCCCAATCATCTGATATAACACTATAGAAAATTTGTTAGACAATATGAACAAGCAAGGAAAAAGCTGAAAACAGTATCCCGAAAATCGTTGTATTCCTGTATTATATTTATGAACTCGTAACATCAACTGGATGTGATATACATGCAGAGTCTTGTAGATTCTATTTCTCAAAGTCTCTGTTCTATCATTAATACAAGAGACTGTGGCATGCTATTATAGAGGTATATCCAGCGGATGATTAAATTATTTTTAATGGTAATTTCTTGAACAATAAATTATATTATGAAACAAGTATATTTTCCAAAAGTATGTATTGATGTGAAAACTTATTCTTGTATCCTCTATTACAATAATCCGTGCAATAGTTTTCAAAATATAGCAGCATTCGACACTTAATAAAATCATTCTGAGACTGGAGGCTCCCCTTTTTAGATTCAATTGTTAATCTTGAAGATGCACATTATATTGTTTAATAATTTTAACGTATTCTCATTGAAGTAAAATTATTTTCAAAACTTTATGCTCTCCTTCATTTTTGTTATTTAAAGGTAAGCATCAACATAAAATTATTATTTTTATATTAATCTTATTAAAAATATATCTTTTTAGATTGTAAGTTTTTTTTTTTTTTTTTTTTTTTTTTTTTTTTTTTTTTTTTTTTTTTTTTTTTTTTTTTTTTAGATATCCAGTTAATTTTTCATGCCCTACCCGAAAAATGCGTAAATAATAAAACGATATAATGTGTATTTGTACAGACATTTGTGTTTTATAATGTGTATATATTTTTAATGCAGATTATTATTATCCAATATATATTGTTGTTGTTTTAATATTATTGTGATAATGTGTGCTATAAATATTTAGAAAATAAATTAAGCACCACATTATAAGAAGAGTATACGATAATCTATAAAAATCGTATGAAAAATGAACCATGGTAATTTATAAAAAAAGGTTTGGTTTGAAATTTTTATTGAAATTTTTACGTTCAGAAAAAAAAAGTTTCAGTACAATCGTCCAGATACATAGAATAATATTCTTTTGGGAATTAATTGTAAATTTTATTGAGGTTCTCTTTTCATGAAACATGATAAGAAGGTTTATGCTTTAGAGATAACTTTATAAACAGCGGTTAAAAGTTCAGATTAATGTTTCAAGAAAGGAAACTGATTTCCTATTTGAAGCAGATTTTTAAGTATATTCTAGTTCTTTTTTACAGACTTATATAGTTATATATAAAGGTAATGCAAAAATGCATCGTAAAACATATAAATCAGAATAAAAATAAAGTAGAAAAATAAAAATGTCATACCGCAGAAACGTTGTGTATGGTACGTAGTATTATTCCTAAACAGTTTTCCGAAATTAAATTTTATCTTCAGGTCTCCCCGGTACCACCAAGTTTTGCAAAATTCGTCAAAAATGCCTTGTGCAACTTACAAATCGAAATAAACATAAATTTTGGAAAATAAAAATGTCATACTGCGGAAAGGTTACGTATGGTACGTAGTAATATGCCTGCACAGTTTTCCTGAAATCAAATAATTTCTTCCAGGGCCACAGACATTCGCAACTTAGAAAAATTTGTCATAAATTCATTTTTATCTGTTGTGCATGTATAATAAAATGCATCACACAAGACGCAAGCGTGCAATACAAACATTTTATCTGTGTAAAGAACACATACAGTTAAAGTTCAAGAATACAAAACAAACATTTAAATCTCTTCAAAGTGTTCAAAAAATTTAAAGCTCAATTAAATCAGTCCGTGCTCTTCAAAACAAAAATCCATGTATTCGAAATGTTTCGGCTTGGTTTTACAGCTGTTATTGTTGGAGTTTTGTAACCTTAAAATCTAACTTAGTCTCAAAATAAGGCATAATAACTCTTTATTGGAATCAAGATCTTAAGAATTTATCCCTGGTGCTTACACCAAAAACTGTCGCGGTAGCTTCAGTGACCACTTTGACTCATCTTTCTGCACACTGAATGTGGCGAGGAAACTGAGCAAACGAAATAATATATTCACGATCACGTTTGTCAATGTACATCTTTAAATCATCGTCTGAAATATTAGTCAAAATAGGTAGTTCCGTAACTTCTATCTCATCCCACTCAATCAGTTCAATATAATCTATTGCACTAAAATTGATTGCAGGAACTTAGATGTACCTGACTTCTCCACAAGTGTTTGCACTTCGCTCTTTAAGAATTGTACACAATCCTTGCTCGCGGGTGTGATTCCGATCATCAGTTACCATGGCAAGCAGCAGGTTTCCGAATGGGCAAAGAAGGCATTTTGCTGAACAACTGGGTCAATAACAAGTTTATCTGCCTGCGACATATCCCTGGAGAAATAAACAGTTTCCCATAGATGGATTGCCCAGTCTTTTCAGGATTGCTTACACTTATTTGCAAACCATACACGTGCGTACACCTTGACTACAAACTACTTCAATATCTTGAGATTTGACGTTGGATTCGGAGTTGCTACATACAGTCTTAAATTTTTTGTTGACGGTGGTAACCCATCTGCAGTGTGAAAATCTACCAGGAAATGTATTTGCTATGAGCAACTTTCGAAAAACTTCCTTTATTAATATATATGATCATTTCCTTCATGTATTTTTGATAGGTTCTGAGATCATCAATAACTGTTCCGAGGTTATAATTAATGTCGATAGTCTGGAAATAAACGAAGGGAAGGGATTCACAATTGTCCAACTTTTTTTCAATCGGCCCACTATAACTGTATCGTCCCCTATTTTTAACAGATTTAAACGTTTGTTTTTCATTCTTGAACGTTAATTGTTTGTGTACTTTTCACAGATAAAATATTTGTATTGCACTCTTGGTTCTTGTGTGATGCATTGTTTTATACATGTGCAACAAATAAAAGAAAATTTACGGCAATGTTTTCGAAATTTCGAAAGACTGGGACCCAGTAAGATATTATGTGGCTTCTAAAAAACTGTGCAGGTATATTACTACGTACCATAAAGAACGTTTCTCCGGTATGTCATTTTTAATTTAAAATTTTATGTTTATTTCGCTTTATAAGTAGTACAAACCATTTCTGACGAATGTCGCAAAAAGTGGGTGGACCGGGGTACCGGAAGTTAAAACTTAATCTTGAAAAAAAAAACTGTATAGGCATATTACTGCGTACCATGTACAACTTTCCCGCGGTATGACATTTTTATTTTCCAACTTTATGTTTACTTCGATTTATGAGTTGTACAAGGCATTTTTGACGAATTTCGCAAAAATTAGGGGGCTTGGTGGCACCGGAAGATGTAATTTGATTTCAAAATAACAGTGCAGTTTTATTACTAGGGACCATACCCAAATTTTGCGCAGTATTACGTTTTGATTTTCTGATTTTCGATTTTTTCACTCCACCCTAATATACATGTTCATAAACCAATACAAGTAGCAAACTTATGTTCTTTTACATAGCATGTAATTTATAATTTCCTTGAATGTTTTATATTTTTAAATGTTTTGAAGAATTTTGTCTATAAATATTTCTTAATATATTTTAAATCTGTAATATTATTTGTTTATTTTTAAATTTTAAAGAAATAATATTTAAACTTTGATATCCATCACAATAGCAATTATAAACTTATTTAACTAAATCCCGATTGTATAGTCTTGGCACGAAAATTATCCCTCCCCCCTCATACAACTAACTATGCAATAAATTATCGTATAGAAATGTTAATGGTACCAATCTATTAGTAATAACATCTATTAATGACTTCTATACTTGAGTCAAACTTTGGGATTCAGCTACATGTTAAAGGTGTAACAAACTTTTTTTTTTCAATAATAACACATAAATTTGACATCCTATCTTTCAGTACATATTACCGTCTTATAACAAATCGGTAATCATTCGGTCAAATATTTTCCTTTTATGCAGGTTTAAAACTTTAAACTACTGATGTGAAATTCATTTTAAATCATTACAAAGTAGATTACAATGAGGGTAATTTTGTACACATAACTTAAAACTGCAAAATGGAATAAGCTCTAATTTTGGTTTCGAATATTTGAAGCTTCTTGAAATTGATATTTGTTAAAATCAATTTATATATTTTTTTTAAATATTCATAATTTCTTATTATAGATACATTCATATTTTTATAAAAAATAATCTCCAATATTTATATATAAATATTGAAATAAATTGTCGAAAGTGATAAGAATTGTACACAATGGGAATGTTCTTTCCCCCTTAAATACATAGTGTAACTTAGGAGTTACATTATCTTTTTTGCGATTTGTCACTTTATACTGGTCTTTTGGTGCACTATTTAAGGTCGTAAAATCTGTTTTTATTCAATTTGTTATCAAGGGAAGTTTGTAACATATTTTCTTTATACTGGTTACGATGTGTTCGACTGGCATATTTCTCTATCTTTATAAGAGGGTAATTATTAATTATGTAAACTATTAATAGCATTATAAAAATTACTATATTGTCGAATAGTTGTTATTGTGCAGTTTAAACACTTTAAAATAATTATTTATAAAGTATGAATTTATCCAATGACTTGCGTGATAGTTTGTAAGAGAAATAGGGTTTTTTTTTTTTTTCAAGAATGCTCATAAAATTACCATTTAATATTCAAAATTCATTTCCTTAATACATACCAGTCATAAATCATTTATCAGTCTCTATATTCAAATCTTGCTGTCTTTTTTTCAGCAACAAAATAGAAAAATTTAAACTTATGTGCAGGAAAATATAAAGCATTCTTAAAGTAAATTAAATGTAAAGTATTGTAATGAATTGTAGGAATTTATAATATTTATTTTTTTATTACCTTAAAATGCCGTGCATAACGTAGCTTTTAAAATCTGAATTATTTGCCAAACGATTTTACTAATAGCGTAATAAAAGAAGTGTGTTTCCGCCCAGCCTGAAGTAGTTTTTCATTTTATTTCATATACCATGTTTTTATTGTATTCTAACTGTTATATTCATACATAAATCTAGTTGCATTCCGTAATTTATTTAAAGTGCTTTTATGCGTTGTATTTTTCAATATCAAGTTTTGTAGTTGGAACTTTTATCTAATTAATCTAGACATTATTACCAGTATTCTCTTTTGAAAAAAAATTATAGGGAACTTTAAAAGGATTTTCAAAATAAACAGAAGTGCAGAGTAATAACTTTCTTTCATTTCTATGACGTCTACAGAAAGTTGAAATTTCTAAAACATGTAATTTTCGAGGGATGGGAAGATTAAACTTATTTTTATTGCATTTATAAATATTAATAAATTTCTTCAGAACATTTTAGCATTCCTTAAATATTCTTAGATTTAAAAAGAAAAATTGTTGTTAATCAGGTATTGTGTATTTTGTTGTATTAGTTCTTTATAAAAACTTTAATGCTTTTACTTAAAATTAATTGCATATACAAAAAAATTATTTCTTGCAGTAATATTTGAAAATAAAATGAAAAATAAATAATACAAAATGAATTTTAAATGACAGCATAATATTTTTGTTTTTAGTTTCAAATAAGCGAAGTTTTTAAAGAGAATGTTTTTCTTTTATTTAAACATTTACATGGGTTAATTTCTTTTTCAACATAAGGAATATTAATAATATTAAATATTCATGCTCAAAGTTTAAAGTTAACATTTCTTTCTTTTATGTGTTAAAAATTGTCATCATAATATTATGTTTGTGAAAGGTAGGACAGAGGGTTCAAAATATTTTGGGGTTATTAGATAATTATTTCAATTTATAATACACAGAATGATTAAAATTTCAATTCTCAGACAGTCCCTAATCGGTAAATAGATTAATAAAGCTTTCGGTATTCAATTAATTACACCATAATCCTGAAAGAAAAATTAGTATATATATACACAGTTTTCATGTATTTAGATTTGTATGCCGTGAAATTTCATTAAAATGATGTAAAGTGAAAACGAAGTCTAACTATAATTGAATTTATTGGTTTTGTGTACTAACACATTTGGGATGTTTTTAAACTCATACTCTCAACAACAAGAAAAAATCGTAAAACGTAAAAAGTGTAAAACGTAAAAAGTGCAGTCAAAGATGGGTCGGAATCCTACTAGGACTGAAAGAGATTTTCACTGCTCAAAACATTTAAAGGATATTGAGGCTGTGGATGTATCTTGCGGCAAGAGAATTGTTTAGATGATTGATACATGATCGACAGACATGGTAGGCAATATGAAAAAAAAAAAAAAAAAACATTTCACATGTTTAACAGAAAAAAAGGATGATATTGAGCATTTGGTTACAAAACGAACAAACACAATTTTTAGGTGGCCAACAACCCGTCTGCCTAGAATGTCCTGAACTTGCTCTATTAGGTTCAGAGAACACGCTGGGCATTCCAGTCGTATGATTCATTCCTCAAAAAGGAAATCATCCACCAAGTGAGCACGATGTTTCCTGCAATTGTCGTCCATTAACATGAAGTCATCTCTAATTGTGGCAACGTAAAACACTACAATATGTCTAAGGATCCCATCCCTATATCGCTGATAGACCAAAGCTCAATTTTGAACACTGTAAAAAAATACGACATTTTTACAGTACAAAGTACTGTTATCTCGCTCACAAACTCGATCACAGTGAATGTGCTGTATCTTTCTTTGGTTTCCTGACTATATTAACATGGAAAATACAGTAGTTGCGTAAAATTAACAGCACAATGTGCTGGCAATTTGGACGCCAGCAGTTTGTGCTGGCGTCTAAATTGAAAAAAAATTGCCAGCACATTGTGGTGTTAATTTTACGCAACTACTGTATTTTCCATGTTAATATAGTCAGGAAACCAAAGAAAGATACAGCACATTCCCTGTGATCGAGTTTTTTCTGGCAAATTTACAGTGGTTTTTTTACAGTGAATGATGCAGAGGTCGGTACGCCCATCAATGGAGATGCCAGCATAGTCCATCACTCCTGCATCGCAAAATCTGACATTTTCTTCCATGAACGCAGGATTGTTTCTAGTGCCACGTTTCCTCGAAATTGGCACTCCTCATAATGTTTAGGCCTATTTTCATGATGAACAGAAAAACGGCACAGCCAAAGAAAAGAACATTGCGCCATTCATTTCTCCTCAAGTTCAGATGCTCTGTTGCCCACTCTCTGTGGGCGCCACGGTGTCTTGCTGTTAACGTAACACATTCCATTGCTCTGCGAGCATAAAAACTTACAACAGTTTTGTACAGTTTGATTCGATACTGTGTCGCCAGTAGCCGAGCGAAGGTGTTGTTGAAGAAGAGTGGTATTCATATTTCGTTGTCTACGACCTGTTAGCGATAAATATATATCTTAATTGGGCATTGTTTCACGGCTACGACCTTCGTCATCGGCCTGCATTTCTAGCCTCCAAAAAACGGTTCCTTATCCTGGAAATCACACTTTGTGAAACTCCTGAGGATTCTGCTACTTCGGCTTGTGTTTGGACCCCTCTCTGACTGACCAGTAACTCTCCAAGCTTCTGATTCCGTTAAATGACTGCGTTGAGATGTCAAACTTATCGAAAAAAAAGCATTTACTGAATGTCGATCGTTGTTTTTTGATTTGTCTTTCAGTAGGTTGAAAGCCAAACTTTATTCGCTGACACAAAAGCATCGTTTTTGACGTCAGACTCAAAATTCGTATACTCCGAAGTTTGAAAATGGGAAAAACCTGCACTTGTGACTCTCTTCTTCCATTTTTAGCAACAAAAAGAAAATTCACTTATACCGTTATTTTATATAAGACTTACAATATCCTTTAATTGTTAGCCCCACCAGTGGCTGAGAGGTTCTGCTCTCGAAACTGGTAGACGGGAAAGGCTGGGTTCGATCCCAATCGCGCCCGTCGGCCTAATCGTTCGGAGTTTTCGTGGTTTTCTTCGAACCATGGATTTCCATGCGTTAATACGGGTTAGGTTCCCTTAGAAAGACCCCCACGAAGGGAACTCCCCCTCGGGCCTATATCCCTAGTGTAGATAATCGGCCGTCACAAAATCAACCAACCAACCTTTAATTGTTTTGAGCAGTGTATTTGACACTTGAAGATGTTTCCCTGGGCAAACTCGAGAAATTTTGAGATTAAGTTCAAGATTTTTCGTGTATGTAGAGATAAAGGACATACGAAATTTCCATTTCCAACACAAAAACGTACTACATAGCACATTTGTCGGAACACTCCTGTGATTTGAAAATTATGCAGCTTTAGATGGGAAGAGTTAAGGTAATTTTTAGGTTTGATTTCGAATTTATTGTATTTTTGGAAGTTAGCAAATTAATGTGAATATTTCGCGTTTTAACAATCTATAATCAATTTAAAATCACGTTCGATTCACAGATTTTTTTTTAATAATGTGGATAGGCGTCCAAGTAAATACGTTCTGTTTCTGAATGTGTAGCAGAACTATAATATTAATCTTTATGAATGTTAACTAAGAATTAACTATAATAAAATTTTCCGACAGCATATAGAATTTTCGTAAGGTTAAATAAATTGAAACAAAAAATTAATACTTAAATAAAACAAAACAAAAGAAATTAACCATTACTAGGTTCGGTTTAACCTTTTCTATGTAATTAATTCCCAATAATAAAACTAATAAAGGAACTTAATATATAAGTTTCTCTATATTTTCTTATAGAAAAGTTTCAAATCGTGTTATTTTCCTTGTGGAGATAAATTCTGATTAGCAGCGAAAAATGCAAGCAATTTGGTTTTATTAAGGAACTTAATTTATAAGCAAACCTATAGTAATAACTTAATGAATATACTTATAAAATGCCAAATTCATTACCTAAAAAAACAATCTTTAAATCATCATAAAGTAATGCATTTTCAAACATTATTTTTATGTGCTGTTAAAAGTATAATCTAACTATTTCATACAGTAATTAATATATAAATAGTAATATAACAAAATCTTAATGAAGAATTTCAAAACTTCCAACTGCATTATCTAAAGTACAAGTTTAAATCATCATAAAGTAATCTAGCGTTTTCAGTCTTCAAAAGAGGGAACAAAAAAAGACCTGCTAAACTCACGCCGGAGAGAAGTTAAAATAATTTAAAACCCAAACACATCGCCTGGAATAGAGTCTGAATTAGAATAAATTAGTGTTTTACAATTAAATGAAGCGTTAACTGAACTGTTGTTCTAAATTTTCTCGGAAATATTCAAACCTAATTAAGGAAACTTCTAAATTAAATGCTTAAGATAGAAAACCTTTGTTCCTAAACTCCAATCTAAAGATTTTTCAGTTGAGTGAATTAACAAAAGAAAGAAATAATCGCTGCTTAGTATTCGTTCTTTAATTATATATGAAAGACAATTAACATAGTGGATTACCTAATAACAGCTCAGAAGAATAAAAAAAAGGATTTTTTAATTTTAATTCTGCATGTAAAACAGCTAAATTTAATAAAAGAACAATAAAATACATATTATAGATATACCGTTAAATAAAATGAAATTTATTATATTTTTCTTTAAAACATTAAAGACTAACCTTGCGTTTTCGCAACAGTATACTTGTGATTGTTTTTATTTTTTTTTTACACCAGTAAAAGAGAAAAGTAAAATTTGCCTTAATTCATTAACACATCTCAGTGATTCATTGCATTTTTATACTAACATCCCTTACCTTCGACTTTCATTTTACTTTATAAAAAAATTTAAAACCTACAAAAAAATTATAAAAATATATGAAAAAATCTTGTAAAAAATTTGTAAAATTTTATAAAACACAAAATTTTATCTAGTTATTGTAATGTTGTACTTAAACTTCCATTTACACATTTATTTTTATGAGCTCTTTTCCCTTGCAGTTCTGTTAATTCTTTGATTAGTATGCCCTCCATTCTTAATGCAAACGAGCTCTGAATTTACTCTATCAGTTAACATCCATCATCTTATATGTCGGGGATGTGGCACAAGGGTCCTAGGTTCTTCGAATAAACTGCCTTCAGTGATCCATGGAGTAAAAGAAAGTGTTTAACAAAATGTGGTGTGAACTAAATAAAATTCCTGTAAAACATGCTGGCAATTAATGAGTTAATGGGTTTCAGATAAGGGAAAATAAACGTATGAATAAACCTAAACCAGAATAAATATATATATATAGAAATTTTATGTAAACATTTATGGAAACAATAAACTTTAATAGAATGCTACAGTTAATTTGTAAACATGAATACGGAATTGTCTTTCTTTTATAAATATATATATATATATATATATATATATATATATATATATATATATAACAAATGTTTTTGATTTTTACATTTTTCTCTCTAAAGAAGAAAACATTGTAATCGAAATATTTTTCAACATCCGTTTTTCAACGGATTTTCGAGATTTAGGGTTCAGAGATTCCCAAAAAACATGTTTTAAAAATGTTTCTCTGTATGTATGTCTGTCCTCTTTGTTTCATCAAAACAAGTATGAAGTTATGCATAGAATAAAACCATTTTTTTGTGTATGCTATTAGCTAAGGCAAACAGTTCCTCATTGAATTTGGAAATATTCCGCCAGAAGGGGGGCGCTGTAATAGCGATTTTTGTGTGATTTTTGTCATTGTACCATCGAAAAGTGTATGAAGTTATACATAGTATTGAATGAAATTTCATGTAATGTTTTTGGCTATGTTCAACAGGTCTCACGTGAATTTGGAAACAATAAGTCGGAAGGGGGCGCTGTAATAGTATATGTTTATTTGCATCGGGTCTTCAGGTAGCGGCGGACAATTCGCATCCAGCTATCCCGGCGATTCTCAAGCAGTTGATGTACAACAGAATAACGAAAAATATCGGTTTTATTAAATATTATGATTGAGATTAACTCGTTTTTATTTCGATTAGTAAAATGAATCATACACTTAAGACCGAAGTCACAGTTGGTATTATATTGAAGTAATAACACTGAAAGTTTTGTATTGGTGCATCCAACTACTTGTGTCATTTTTCATGTGAAAATATTGTCTCCAGCTAAATTAGAATTTTAAATCAACATTGACGAAACATTTTCCGTGCTATTATACATGATAGTTACTTTTTTATGTTAGAAATGTTATATGTTTAAAGTTTTATAAAGATTTATAAATTCTACAATATTGTTACATTTTTATACTGTGAACCAGAAATATTCCACACAGGTAAGTACAAAGAATTTTAAGAGAAATAAAATCCTTCTTGAAATGTTTCTTATTTATTTGCACAATCACGAAAACAAAATCTTTACAAACACAAAACTTCACAAACAATAAAAAACTGTTCTGGCTTTTGAATCAAACCTCACTAATTCATATACATTTATAATTAGTAAACTTTCAAAAATATTTTCAACAGATAGAAGTTTATAGTTACATTATAATTTACATATTCTGCCAATAATGGGTGCAGATAAAGTTAAACAGAATATAATATATATATATATATATTTATTTATGCCTTGCAACCACTTCTACCATATGCTCAAAACAGACACACTCTGGCAGAATTATATATGTAAAAAAAAAGTAAAGTTAAGTTATATTTTGTCAAATAATCCAACTAAATCTTAAAATGTAATGAAAGAAATCTATATTAATTGTACTAAACATACTTTCACCCATCTTGTCCCATCTGGTAGCTGCAGTAGCAGTCTTACCGACTTATGTTATGGAGAGATGCCAAGCTGGGCACCTTCCTCGTGGCTTAGTGGTAGAGCACTGGAGTGCTATTCCAGGGGCCCGGGTTCGATTCCCAGCTTGGACATTTTTCCCTCTGTTGGTTTACGCTTAGTTAGCAAAGTGATAATTCACGTCTTTAATATTAAAAAAAACAAAAAGTTGTGTTTTGAATATTTTACTAAATGCAATCAAAAATTTAGCAAAATTTCGTACAAAGTACTTCATTAAACACGTTAACAATACTGTAAAAATGCCCTTATAAGTTCATGATATTTCTTTAATAAAACGAAAAGTAAACATTGCGTAATTAAGCAAATTTCTTTAATAAAACGAAAAGTAAGCAGTGCTCTATTAAACAAACTTTCTCCTTTCTGTCTTTCTTGCTGATCGTCCAACATTTATGTTTTTCTTCAACATCCAACAGTCGTCTAACATTATATTTACATTCCATCTTCCCCGGTACCTATTCTTTGATCTCCTAGTGAAAGCGCTCACTATGCTCTTCACTGTAATGCCCCAGATTTTCTGGAAAATAATAGATTTGGGAATGCAGTCGATATGCGAATGCAAATAGTGAATTTTTACATTCACATTACTCATTGTTTCAACAATATTCCTGTAATTTGGATCTTTCTTATTCCCTAGAAAAGTTTTCGGTAACACATTTGAAGGGTCTTTTTCTATCTATTTTTTTTTTTCTTTTTTTTAACTTAGTCGTTCATTAGTTTTTGATTTGAAGACCAACGAAAATTCCAGCTTTTAATTTATCAACTCGGGTCAATTGCAAACAAACCATAAGTGATAGAAGAAAACTAAGATCCGTTCTGTAATCTGCATAAAAAAATACATTAAAAGCAGTCATAAATTTTTAGTCATATTTTATCATGCGGGCTAGTGTAATCATCTTTTCCTCTAACCAAACACTATTCACATACTAAGTTTTATGGTCATGGTTAATTTTTTTCTGTTTACATACATTTTTTTTTTACCACGGATTTTGTGTAAAAAGGGCAATAATATAAAATGAAGTAATTCATTCACACTTCTTAAAGCAAAAATTTACATCCGTACATCAAAAATTTATTTAAGGAGCTCTTTCTCAGAATTGCAATTTTCATAATAGATCTCAATTAGTATATTTTTAGATTTAGCGTATTATTGAACTTCTTCGAACAGATGAGATAAACGTAGCATTAAAATTCTTAAGTTTTCTAGTGAATTGCCTCTTTTCTTATTTTATGTCTCAAGCGTGTAATACAATCAAATGCGTAAAAGAACGAAGCTTTCTCTTAGTGTTCACAAAGAGTCCTAATTTCAGCTTTAAATTACTCTTTTAAAAGTGATTTAGTATCTACTTAAATCAAAAATAGAGAAGTTCGCGTGTTTCTCAGAAATTACGCTTTTACTGATAATGAAGCGTGCTTGCAGTAGATGCAGATTGGTATAATAAATAAAAACAGGAAGGTTTTGAATGTTACTTAGAAATTTCTCCTTTACTGTTAATGGCGAACATTTACAGTTGAAACAGTTTTATCCAATATTAATTAAATTAATATCCTCTTTAACTGATATATTTTAAAGCACCTAAGAAAAATTCTGAGTGCAATACCAATAAAAGAAATATCCACTATAATTTATATTATCTCATAGCTTTGAAACAAAACTTTTTTAATCCAATATGAGTTATACAATGTATTAATTTATATATGTTCTGATCCAAAACAATGTTACTAAATTATCGGTTAATGTGTTATCCTTCTTATTGAGATAATTTCTCAGTATTTGAAGCTAGAACTATATTGGTTTCTATATTAAAAATTTCTCTAAATTAAACTGTTAATTTACAGTGATTATTGAGTCTGCAATAATTTATTTTTATTGACTTACTAAAACATTATTTAACAATTTTACTGTGCATTTTCAAAGCCTATCTTTAAATCTTTTAAACATTTTTAATAAGATCATTATTTTACTATTAAAGCAATTGTGCTATACATAAAGGTAGGCATGGATATTATAACGTTCAGAATCATTGAACATTAAATAGAAAGTAGATGAATCATTTTAGCATATCGATTTTAATAATTGAGGAAGGATATATACAGGAAAAGACTAAAAAGGTTTTTTTTTAAATCCCTCAGATTTCACCCGCATTACATTTCTAAGAATATGAAGGGTTTTATTACATTATGATGCATGATTAATATTCAGGTATGTTAATGAAAATATTATTTAAGAGGTAAATTACGATTTAATATTAACGTCTCTATTGTGTTTTCGGCACTGAAATTAGCTGAATAAGCAATTCATGTAGCTTTCGAAATATTAAAAGTTATTTTCAAAGAAAGCGCAATATCATAAGACTAGCTTAAAATTGGTAAATTAAGTATACATATAATACAAAAGTAGATAAATATACAAAAAGTTAATCATAAATTTGTTTGTATTTTTCATTGTAACAATATCTGTCCTTGTGTTTTATTGGACAGACGGTTATTTAGATAATTGGTAAGAGGTTATTTCAACAAAACTTTTAAATTTTATAAAAATAAAATAAAATAAGAATAAAAATACTCAAATACTCTTATTTTCTTTATTTGTTTTTTTTAATCGTAAAATAAATTATTATTGAAATAATTTTACAGTTTATGGCTTCGCTTATGACAATAAATGCCTATGCATCGTTACGTTATTTTGTAGGGTTTTTTTTTTTTTTTTTTTTTTTTTTTTTTTTTTTTTTTTTTTTTTTTTAATGCAATTTTGATATTTTTTCAGAATTATAAATAAGATTTCTTAAATTATGTTCAATAAATGGATGGTGTCGTCAATTGTAAAAACTGTTACACTTTTTTTTTTCTGGAAATAGAAATTACTTATAATTAACAGCATAGATTAATGTGTATATTTACATGTTTTGTATTATTACTTACAAATCACAATTTTCCCTATCAATGTGAGCGAATTATAAACATTTAAGTTTTTAGTATTTTCTTATTTAGATGTATTGTGAATACATAAATTATAAAGGAATTTATTCAAATTAAAAATGATGTATAAACCATTATAAAATTCTTTGAAACATATCCTTATAACAAGAGCAACATGGAATTGAAAGTACCATATACGTTGGAAAAATGGAACTATATGTGGTGCCAAGGTAGATCATCAGGTCGAAATTAACTTGATTACGGCAAATAACATGTACGGTTTCATTTTTGTATCAGTCATAACAATCTAAAAAATGCAACATAAGGACTATCGCACACAAAAAATCCAGAAATAACACTAGATAATATATATATATGTGTGTGTAATAGATTAAAATGGATTAAAAAAGAAGCATGATACTAATTGAAGATCCATCCATGGCATAAATGAAACAGCATAAAAGGTATAAGAAAGTTTATATTCATGTTGCCAAAAATATTAAGTAAAGATCTATGACCATATGCCATGGAGCAAAATTATATTGTGTAAGCAGTTTGAAATAGTAAAATTGCAATATTTTTACTAATGGAAAAGAAATAGTGCATATATATATATATATAACGAACAAAATTAAAAATTTTTATTCTATAAAATAATACAAAGCCACTTCGAATTTCCGTTACTCAATATATCCATAATAAATTTAAATTAAATTACGAATATTTTAAATTTATTATTGTTTTTTTTTTTTTATATTCCTAGTCTTAGCGTATAAAAAAAAAATGCATTACTACCAAAGTGTATTTATAATTTCAGATAATTGGAGAAGGTTCGATAATTTCTTCCACATAAAAATAAATTAGAGCAGATGAAATATATTAATGTTGTTCTAAATTGCAAGTACTGTTTCATTTTTAACCCTCTATAGTAACATAGTCGAAAAGTTTTTATAAATCCCGTTCGACTACCTATATGGCCATCTGACATTATTCATGCTCGCATACATATACTCAAATTGGCATGTAAATAAAATTCAACGTAGGATGTTCTTTAAAAGTATGAAGTGTGTACAATATATAGATTGTTAGCAGGGACACACAAATTAAATACGTAACTTTATGGTATATGGGAAAAATCAGTTTGCGGTCCATTTTATTTAAATTGCCCAATTATATATATATATCATTTCATTATATGAAAAACTGAAATTTCTTATATATAATTATATTAGGGTAGCTAATTTGTAGGATTTTTCAGTTTGTATTAGTCTGGTCTTGTTTTAAACTTTTAATAAGCTTTAGTTTACTATAAGCAGGTTTTATTGGTTTGTTAAAAAGTTTTCTTCCACGTTTAATGTAGTGAGGAAACTTTTAAAAAACCAATAAAACATGTTTTTTAAGAACTAAGGATTATTAAAAGTTTAAAATATGACCAGAAATTAATTATAATACAGACTGACTAATGCAACGATATGATATAATCTAATGATAGATATAGATAATCAAATGATATATATGTAATATAGATAAAATTGAAAATTGCATTAATGATATGAAATGTGATGAAATCTCTTACTAATATTATTTTAGTTTCAGCAAGTGTTTGATAATCTATGCCTTGATGAATGGCTTTTCGTTCTTCATATATATATATATATATATATGCATATATATGAAAATAAGTTGAACTTAATAGAGCTTTAATTTTTCAAAACCTCATTTTTCTATGAATGTGAATGAATTGTCGATTTATTTGTGAGATATATCAATATTTGAGTATAATACAATATATCATTGAATTTGAAAATTAGTTGAAGTGGAAATACATTGAAAATATAGAGTATATAAAAAGTTTATATTAGTTCTTTATTCGTATTAAGAAAAATTTAATACATGTTTAACCTCAAGCAATATACAAGGGGTGATCAAATGAAAAGATACAAAACGACACGGTGAGTACAAATGTAGACTTTATACAAAATATTCACCATAGGCCTGAGCACAACGATCCCACTGATGACCGAGCCTCAGGAATTCATTTTCCCCAGAATTCCTGTGGCCGTGACGAGACCCATTCCTTCACAGTGCCCTTGAGTACGTCGTCCGAGATGAAGCGCTTCCCTTTCAAGTGTTTCTTCAGTGCACCAAACACATGGAAATCGCAGGGCGACATGTCCGGACTGTAGGGCGGATGAACCAACTTCTCCCACTTGAACTTGGCCAGTTCCATGTGTGTGACTCTGGTGACGTGTGGACGCGCGTTATCATAGAGCAAAACCACACCCTCCCTGAGCAGCCCCGGTCTTTTGTTCTTGATGGACATGCGTAGGCATTGGAGTATCTCACAGAACACATCGGAGTTAATGGTTTTTCTGTGCTCGAGGAATTCCACAAGTAGCTGACCTTGAACGTCGAAAAAGACGATGAGCAACACCTTGCCTGCTGACGACACGGCATTGAACTTTTTAGGGGGAGGTGACGACGCATGCTTCCACTGCATGCTGTCCCGCTTTGTCTTTGGCTCGTAGTGATGGCACCAGGTCTCATCACCTATGATGATCCGCTCCATGAAAGCGGGGCCTTCCTGATACCGAAACATATGTTGCAGTGCTAGCCCTATACGCAGTTCCTTTTGCTGGTCGGTGAGCTGCTTCGGAACTCAAGCGGCACACACCTTCCGATATCGTAACCTGTCGTGAACAGTTGTCCACACAGTTCCATACATCATATACCACACAGTTCCATCCACCTTCACCGCCAACATTCGCAATGTGACACGCCGATCATTTCTCACTAGGTCGGCCACCTTGTCGATGAGATCTCTCTCCCCCCACTGGATTTGCAGTTGGAGGCGGAGTATTCGGGGACGATTCGTCTCGGCAAGCCAACAGAAAAGGCTTTTGATCCACTATACTATCCAAAATGCTCAAAATGCAAAACATCACCACTAACAAGTGAAATACAAATTTGTGAAATAAACGACTATGTAGGCAAAATTACAATATATACGGACGGTTCCAATATGTTAGAAGGCACAGCCTGGGCATTTTGTGTGTACGAAAAAAAAAAAAACGAGCAAATCTATACTTGGAGAGCGAAACTGTCCCAGGATAACTCCGTCTTCCAGTCAGAACTCTTCGCGATCTCTTCAGCATTAGAGTGGATAGAGTCGGACAAACATTCTCAATACTTAATCATAACGGATAGCCTATCAAGTTTAAAAGCATTAAACAATTTTGACAATACAAACTATTTAATATTAAAAATTCTTCAAGAATTACAAACAACAGTAAAAGACATATACTTCAATTGGACAAAAGGACATTCAGGTGTTGAGGGCAATGAGGCAGCTGACCAACTGGCAAAATCGGCAGTAACGGATGAAACACTAATACATACATTTTTACCATATCCAGCTTCTTCACTAAAATCACAGAAAAAGCAGAATCTGTTAAAAAATTGACAAAAACGCTGGACGGATTCAGACACTGGTCGATATACGAAGGAATTCTTGCCATTGGTTGACCACAAGTATTTCGTAAACAACAGATACTTACACATATTTTTAACAAATCACGGCCCCTTTCAGGAATACTTATACAAAATTAACAAAAGAGACTCCCCACTATGCATTTGTGGCTTGCCGTCAACATCGTTACACTATATATTATACTGTACATTAACATCGCATTATGATCTCAAAAAACACACACGTATGAATTTAGCAAGTTGGTGGCGGGATGTAAAAGAGAAACCACAACTACTCAACAAGATCATACAATGCATGAGGTTTATAGAAACAAACGAGTACATCTTTTCAAATCCAGAGCCATTCTAATCCTACTCCATCACTAGGGTGTAGCATGGAGGGAGAAACGGGTTATTAGCGGGTACCAGAAACTTCTATCACTTTTGAATTTTTATCTTGTGCATCTCTTCAAACTCTAGTATGTGCAAATTGTAAATAGTAGGTGTGTTGTAATGTGTTTCTAATTGTGATGTTCAATATTGTGTGTTTAATGTACTGTGAAATCCCTGTAAATCCATGAAAAATGTAAATAATTATGCAATCACATTCAAATGATCCTCATGTAATCACTACATACAGTCATGTAAATAGTAGGTGTTTGATATTGTGTTGTAATGTGTTTCTAATTGCCATGTTAAATATTGTGTGTTAAATGTACTGTTACGTATATATATCCAAGAAAATTGTAAACAATTATGCAATCACATTAGGTGAAATAATCCTCATGTAATCACTACATACAGTCATATATCTCGATGTGAAATCTTCGGTTCGCCCAGAAAAATTGGGTAACCAATTGTGAATGTAATTGTAAATCTCACAGTAACCGAAATAAATCTCAGCAGCTTGATCAGGGACCCGACGCTCCCTCTCAGACTCAGGTTGAGAGTCGGGAGAAGTGGATGTGGTCTACCCCTCAGGATTGCACTAACACTCTAAAGCAAAAGCTGAGTTCCCGAGGTGGTCATCGCTGTCATCGCTGGCCCTGGTCTCGGGTCATCACCCAGACTCTCACGGCCTGCACGAAAACGGGCACTCAATTTTCTGACAGACTTGTCAGAGACACATTTCTTCCCGTGAACTGTCACCATCCGGCGATGAATAGCTGCGGGTTTCTCACCTTCTGCTGTCCGAAATCGGATAACACCTCGCTGCTCCTCAATCGTCGAATTTTGCAACTTGAACGCCACCCTGTCCTCATACGGACTGCCACATCATTTGGACGCCGCTTTTGATAAGAGCCATTGCTCTCTACTGCGCATGCGGGCGCCCGCGAATCCTCCGATCCCAGTCAGAGACTCCAATCACATCCCTAGATGTCTCGCTACGTTCTCCCATGCAGAATATGCAATTATTTAACTGTTACGTTTTTACGTCGTTTCGTACCTTTTTATTTGATCACCCCTTGTAGTTAGGATATTATCTCCAAAAAATCTTTTATCAGCGCTCAGACAGCCGATGGATTTCTTGTCAAAAATAAAATTTGTCTTTCAAGACTACGAATTCGTGGAATGTTTTCGTACCACATCATCTTCAGTCGAAATTGCTGCTTTATTAGACTTTTTTTCGTGAGTAATAAAGGTGGTAATCGCATGGTGCAATGTCTAGTTAGTAAGCCAAATTTGGTAAAATTTCCCATCGCACATTTTTCGCTCTTGTTTTTTTTTCTGTGGATCAAAATAAGTTGAACTTAATTGAGCTTTAATTTTTCAAAACATCATTTTCCTATGAATGTGAATGAATTGTCGATTTGTTATCTGAGATATATTAATATTTAAGTACTATACATTATGTCATTGAATTTGTCATTATTAGACTTTTTTCATGGCTAATAAAGGTATTAAGCAAATGGTGCAATGTCTGAATAATAAACCAAATTTGGTAACATTTCCCATCACAGAACGTTTGTGATTAGAAAGGCCACTGATTTTGTGTGTCCAAAGATGAAATATCGTTTGTCGAAACCCATATCTAATATTAGGTATTTTTTCCCCAAGAGATTTAACTGAATAGCTTAATGTTTCATCGAAAAACATTTCCCTCGGTTTAGAGACAGCATTAGATCACTGCCACTTTATCCCACCAAGTAAACAGCAGAAGTTATTTATTTTATTCAACTTTAATATCTTTCATACGTAAGCTACTTATAGAATACGATCAGTTATGTTCACTTTTGCAAAAAATAGCAACATACGAGTAGCGCTTTTTCAGATAATGTAGTTTATTTAATTCGGATAGAAAATTTTTAAACGCCTACTAGTAAACTATAACTTTCAAATGCAATCATAAAATGAAACGTAATTTTTCACCTTGATGCAAACATAAAATAAGTAATAATATGAACTTTAAAAATTTCATTGTTTTACTTAAAAGGCGATTAAAATAATGAAAGAGATGTTACAAATTAAAAATATAAATAATTATTAAAATATACATTTTATTTAAAACGTCTTAGTACTTTCAAGCTTTTACAAACTCTTCATCAGAGAATATTTTAATAATTAATAGTTGTTTATTTATACAAACATGTTACTTCGTTTTGAAAATGAGAGAAACAATAATTATTAGAGTTAAAATTAGAAGTAGCAGTTTCTTTGATTAAACTTAATTAGACAAATATATATATTATTATTAACTACAGTTCTGTTTATTTTATTACATCACTCATACGTCACATTTCATTTTAAATGCTTAGCTGTAAAGTCGAAGTAGCAGTGTTTCAGATTAAATTTGGTTAGAAGAATATATTTAACTGCCGTACCTTAAATTTTAATACGTCACTTTGCTCACGTTTACAGGATTTATTTTCAGGATATTGAGCCATAAACAGGGGATACTGTGCGACAGGGCGTCGTTACATACTTGACTGCTTTTACACAGGATTTCTATGGATTCTCTGATAGTTGATACGTAATAATTTTTTGTTGGGAATATGATTTTTGCCTGATCAAAATTTATTGCCATATTCTCACTGAAACTTAAAAGAGAGGGAGTTATCGTTTGACGATATTTGACGACACATGAAATTTTTAAAATGTCATATTATATATTTTATGTAATTTTCAAATTAAAAAACAGTGATGATTAAAAAATATTTCTTTGTTTGCTGTAACGAACACATTTAAGGAATTTACGGTCTATAAAATGTTAATGAGAGCCATTTTTGTAATATTTAAAGAACTCACAATAAATTTAAAAAGAAACTGTTAATTATTAACTATAATTTTAGTTATTGTTTCAACCAATATACTATTTTGACTATTCCATCTTGTGCTGCAGTTTCAGCCTTACCAACATATGTGAATGAGAGGTGATAAGCAGGGTACTGTCATTGTAGCTTAACCCCCTCACTGACAAGCCCGTGTTAATACGTTCACTAAGCTCCAGGTTTTACTGCAATACAAACAATATTTAAAGTAATAAAATTCTATTGATTTAATGTATTTTTAATACATTAAACAATGATTAACACTTCCAAGGATTACATTCATATTCGTTCTTAAGTTTTTTTTAATAAAATGTTCAAAGAATCATTCTTTAGCATTTAAAACAAAATGCAGAGAAATCAACATTACAATTTTGCCCTTTTCAAAGACAGTCGGAGGGTTAAAAGATAGAGCACTTGGAGCGCTATTCCAACGTTCTGGATTCGATTCCCGGCTTGGACATTTTACACTCTGCTGCTTCTACGCTTATTTAGCAATGTGATAATTCACGTATTATAATATTTCAATTGCTTGTTTTGAAATGATTGCTGACAGCTTTGTTAAAGATAACCCTATCATAATACTCAATAAAGCATATATGTCTTTATATATATATATATATATATATATATTATTAATCTTAATGTTATTAATTTTTAAATAGAGCAAGTAATGAAACGTTATTTTTTCAGAATTTTAACGTAATAGTGTAATGAATACTTTCAAATGAGATGCCGTAGAAAAGAAGTAACTTGCTATTAGCAACCAATTCACATGATGAATATTCTTCTCATATAGCAACAAATAAAGTACATAAATTCTTAATTTATTCGATTCTCAATGACTTGAAAAATTCTATGAAATTAAAAAATGTATAAATTATATTGAAATAGTAAAAAAAAACCTTTGATAATGCAAAAAAAGTCTTCCAATAAAATATCCTCAAATCTAAATTAAATAAATGACAAATTTTATTTTATTTTTTAAATCTCCATGATCACTCATGAAAGATTCCACAACGATAAGTAGAACAATAAATTTCAATTAATACCATATAATTCCTATAACTACGGGTTAGCATTCCAAAGAAAGAGCCCCACGGATTGCACCCCACATCCCGGCCTACATCCCTCGTGCAGATAATCGGCCGCCGTAAAAACAACGCAATACAACACAATTCCTATTAGAGCTAATTTAGAAGCATGAATCACAAAATAGTTTAATATGAAAATTCAAATTTTTGGTTTTAAAAATTTGAAACAGGAAAGAGAAATAATATTTACATTAAGGATTTTTAAAAAAATCTAAATTCAGAACATGAATAAGTTTTATGACTGTTATTTTCTCAAATCTTGCATTCTGAGACTTTAACTTCATAAACAATTGAACTTATATAACTTCCTTCAAAATGTTATTCCAAACATTCATTTCTTTAATCAAAACAGCTACTACATTTCAAAAACCTTTACAATGCAATCCGAATTTTTTTTTAAGTGAACGTACCCTGTAGGCTTAGTTTACAAATTTGTACATTTATATCGATGCAATATGCATACTAAATACGGGGATCAATTAATTTATTGAAACAATTTTTGGTCTTAATTTTGCCAAAAAATAAACATTGCACATTGATGCATTGATACATGTCTACGTGCTTTAAAGTCATTTGACATTTGACATTTGAAGTCCACCGAAGTGGAGGTTGCTTTGGTGCCTATAGCTACAATGGCTGTCGCCACGAATGATCCTTTATTTAATGCACAGAGATAATTGCACAAACCAGACATAACAACTTCGTCAACATACAAGGACGAGATTTCACAATAAAATTTACAATACCAGAGAATTACAGCCGGGATCTCCACAAGGAATGTGCAATGGAGCCAGCGGAAATGGAACCCACACACCTCCTATGCTGTCAATCGATTAGTGGCGTGGTGTCTTAACCAATGGGCCGAGGAGGCCCCAAGTCATTTATACTTGTAATAAAAAAATACTTGTTTATGTGTTTCTCTGTCTACTTTATCCTGAATAATGGGTAATATAAATATGTTCGAATGTGACATAAAGTGATTCTTGGACTACAACCGCTCTGAGCAAGATTTTAAAAATACGTTTAAAGTATTTTTGATGAGAATCTCTCTCATCAGATCTTAATAACAATTCAAATCAAGCAGTGAAAATGTAACGTTGAGAGTTAAACAATGTAGTCGCATTACCAACCAGTGGTAGGGGAGGAAAAAAAGGCCGAATTCGGAATTAATTAGGCGAAAGCTGGAAATTGTTTTAATCCATTTAGTTTAGGTCTAGAATGAATATGCTATATTTCCCCCCTGACTAGGTGAGCGTTACGAAATATGTATAGATTTTAGTCAAAAAACACTTTTTTTGGTATACCATAACAATATCTCAAAATAGCTAACTCTGTCAAAAACATTGTCAATGCAAATGTTGTAGAGCTTAAAATTCTGAGTCAAATGAGTACCTACACTTACTATTTTTGTTGAACATTAAGGTCACAATTCTACTAAGTTTTAGAGCCGTGCTCAGGGGGTTGAACTCAAAATTAATTTGGATAAAACTGAAAATTGTTTTCATCCCATCAGTTTAGGTCTAAAATGAACGTACTATGTTTTTTCTTCGTACCCTGATGAATATTAAAAAATATGTACATATTTATTTTCGAAAAACACATATTTTTTAATTGCCTTAAGAATATCTCAAAAATAGCTAACTCTATAGAAAACATTGTCAATACATATGTTGCAGAGCTTAAAATTCTGAATAAAATGTGTACCATCATTAATATTTTTGTTCAACATTAAAGTTGCAATTCTATTTCAAAATTTTGCAAATCAAGAGCTTGAAGTCAGGAGAGACCAAGTTATCTTAAAAATATCTCAAAATTGCGGCCTTAATATTGAACAAAAATATTAATGATGGTACTCGTTTTATTCAGAATTTTAAGTTCTACAACATTTGTATTGACAATGTTTTTTATAGAATTAGCTGTTTTGAAATATTGTTAAGGTAAATAAAAAAAAACGTGTTGTTCGAAAATAAATATGTACATATTTTCTAACATTCACCCAAGTACGCGGATAAAAACCTTGTACGTTCTTTTTAGACTTAATCTGAATGGTTTAAAACAATTTTCAGATTTCTCCAAATTAATTCTGAGTTCAACCCCCTGAGCACGGGTCTAAAATTTTAAAGTAGAATTGTGACCTTAATGTTCAACAACAATATTAAGTGTCGGTACTCATTTTACTCAGAATTTTAAGATCTAGAACATTGGTATTGACAATGTTTTTGACAGAGTTAGCTGTTTTGAGATATTGTTATGTATGCAAAAAAAAATGTTTTTTTACTATAAATCTATACATATTTCCTAACTCTCACCTAGTACGAGGGGGATAGCATAGCATATTCGTTCTAGACCTAAACAGAAGGGATTAAAACAATTTACAGCTTTCCTCTAATTAATTCCAAATTCAAGTCCCTAACCACCTGTAAGCCTTGTGTTTTTCGTTTATAAAAGTTCATATATTTTCTAAAATATTACAGGAAACGAGTATGTACACTATATAGAGAGCGGGAGTCGGCTGCATAAACCATCAAGTTGAGGGCTGAATTCTAAGATTAGGCAGAACGCGATTAGCATGGTAAAATACAACTGGTCTGCCAAGTCATATCATTATGGAAAACACCTGCAGTCCCAGTTTTATTGGTTTCTCGGAAGGTTTGTTATTTTGTTTTCCTGCACCCAAAGGTATGAAAACATGGAGGACTGGCAGCACGAAATCACAATGGAAAACCTACCAGCTAACCACTAATTTTGATTTTTCAGGTGTTTACCACCAAGATCTGACTTCCGCATTTTAATTTGCGTATGGAATTTTGATTTATCCTGGAATCTCATTATTAAAGTCGGTTATGTGATAGATTGTGCAGCCACCTCTAGGTCTAATAGCTTTTTGTTTAACTTTAATTTTTTTCCAAAATAGGCTTAAATTAAAAGCTAATTATTTTTGGAAAACTCTATACAGGCTGTTTCATAAAAGATGGGCAAATTTTAAGAGATGATAGTACACATACAAACAAATAACTTTCCTCAAAGAATGCATGCTCGGAAATAAAACGCAAAGGTGCTGGTGCATTTGGAAACTTGGCCCATGCAAACATTAAAGCTACATTCCTGTTGCACGTTATAGAGAGAAAATTGACACCAATAACGTCAAATTGTCATATGAGGAAGGAGGAACACGCATACAACATTTCGCCTCTATTAATACATAAAGATAGCTGATCGGAGTGTGCAACTGTCAATCCCGGTATGAATGTATAGGAAAATGTTGCCCCTCACTAATAGCGAAAAGGCTGATATGCATTTTACTTACAAAACTGCAAATGGAAACGGCTCCGAAGCTCAATGATTGCACGGAGAGCTTCGGAGCTCTCCGTACAATCATTGTACGGAGGTACGTACAATGATTGTACGTACAAGGTAAGGTAAGTACAATCATTGTACTTACCTTGCTTTTGTCACTTAATCGTTCTTTGTGTGCTTTTGCCTCGTATAACAACATCACTTTCGGTGCCCTCTAGCATCTTTTCGTATTAATTCCGACAGTGCATTCTTTGAGGAAAGTTGTTTGTTTCAATGCGTACTATCACCTCTTAAAGTTTTGCCCTTTTTTTATGAAACACCCTGTATAACACTTCTTTGTCAGTGTCATGAAATGTACTTTCAAATATTTTATATTACATTCATTAGAAAATGCATTAAGCAGAACATACATAATTTTATTTAACCTATACGATCTTAACACCATTAATTATTTTCCACAATTAATTATGAAAACATTTATGTCTATACATGAAAATCTTAAGTTTCAAAATTTTTTTCTTTTGTATCGTGTATAGCAAAGATTATTTTTTAGCATCTTTTCGTTTTAATTCCGATCGTGCATTCTTTGAGGAAAGTTGTTTGTTTCAATGCGTACTATCACCTCTTAAAGTTTTGCCCTTTTTTTATGAAACACCCTGTATAACACTTCTTCGTCAGTGTCATGAAATGTACTTTTAAATATTTTATATTACATTCATTAGAAAATTCATTAAGCAGAACAAACATAATTTTATTTAACCTATACGATCTTAACACCATTAATTAGTTTCCACCATTAATTATGAAAACATTTATGTCTATACATGAAAATCTTAAGTTTCAGAATTTTTTCCTTTTGTGTCGTGTATAACAAAGATTATTTTTTCGCGAGAATTTTTTGAAACATTTTTTGGTGTAATTAATTGTCAAAGATAATTACAAAAGAGCTCCATAAACACCCATTTAGCTGTTTCGGATTACATTGTCACGCAATCTACACAGAATGCAATTCTTAATTATAGCTGATTATCTTCGTATATTTGTTCTTATTTATTGAATCTGAGCGTTTTTCTGTGTATAAGAGTAATAATTGTATTAATTTAATAGTTAACAAGATGTGTATTTTTAAATTTAAGAACGTGTCACAGTTTTATATATAATTTGTTTAATTTATTGCTATTCCTTTGCAAATTACGTAATTCAATTTATTTTAAAGAAATGCGATTTAGTCATAATATTGTGAATAAATCGCGTTTTTATTCTCAAGATGCATTTAATCGTGAACAAAAACGCCTTTAATTAATTTAAATAATGTTTCGTGTTTAAGAAATTTTTATACAACTCCATACATCTTTTTTTATATAAAAACTTACAAAGTATCACATTTCAGTGATCCGTACATTTTCCTAATGTGTGGATTTAATTAATCATTCATTATCTTTTATTTACAGTTATATATATATATATATATATTTTTTTAAATTTAAGACTAAATTAATATTCACCATATTTGATACAATAGAGAAATAACGATTTACAATTACCAATCAGAATCAACATTTATGAGGCATTTTCACATAATTTTAACTTTCAGGAATAAAAATCTGCTGATATTAAACTTAATAAAATAACATTTTAAACTTATAGAAGAACGCCTTAATGATTCAAAATAAAGAAAATATGATCAGCATTGATGATTTTTAATAATATTTTATTTAACTGAAGAACAAAATTAAACTTGCGTATTTAATTTTCCTGACAGTCAACTTGACATTTTATTTCTCTAACTTTTTATTTTCTTCTAAATTTTTATTTAAAATTAATTCCCCTAGTACCTGTAAAACATTTAAATAAAAATTAATTACAGTGTAGTATTTTTAGTACAAAATTTTGGTATAATATTGTCTTAAATGCTGAAATTTAGTAGTTTTCATTATTTTATGCTGAACTATTTTATTTTATTATTATTTGCCTGTAACACACCCGTTGCAGACACTCTAATTTATTATATGTACCTGCCAAGGTTTAAAATAGATATATATGTATATATATATTTTATCTTTTACTAATAATTTGCTGGTTGCAAACAGAAATATAAGAGTAAGGACGGTAAGAATATCACAAGGAAGGTAAGGACTGTAACAAGTAATTACGAATAAATATTTAGAACATTATTTCTCTAATTGTTGATCGCGAACAGATAACTAGATGCTACAGATCATCCGAAAATATAAAATGTTTATGCACAAGAAATATCTGTTATTACATAATAATAATGAACTATTATATAATTAGTATTGATGCTAATGTAATCTGGTAAGTAAACGTAAACATTTATTAGTACACGGCTGTATTTAACTATCGCTTGAAAGCTTTAATACATGCGGATTTACTTTTCAAACTCACAAAAGTAAATTATTTTCAAATAATTTAGTTTTTGATGCTACTTTTGAACAAAATACTTTTCACACAGGTAAAAAATAAAAAATATGTAAAATCATAATTTTTAAGAATATGTTACTACGATTTCATTAAAATAGCACAATAAAACAGGCTATTTACTTTTTTATGAATGTTTAGAGGGCCTAAATACTTAAAAGTTTTTTAAACGATGATTTATGACAAAATACATTTGAGAATATCTCCGATAATTTTAACTTTCATGAATAAGAAATACTTAAAATTGAAATTTAAAAAAATACAGCCGGACCTCTATTTAACGAACCTCTATTTTGCGAACTTTTCCTGGGAACCAACAACATTTTGCGAATTTCTTCGTAAAATAACATCCAAATAGCGAAGTGTATTCTCGATTTATCAATTTTTTTCTTCTGATATAATTTTTTTTCCTCTCTATTTCTCCAGACACTTCAAAATTATTCTCTCTTTACATTTTATAATGCTCAATAACCTTGAATTAGTTTTACCAGTTGCCTAACTCAACGAGAGCAGTAAAATCCCTGTCATTCTTTGCATTTCATCCAGGAAATGCAAACTTTCAATATCCCCCTTTCACACTTAAAAGGACTGTTCTGTAGTAAATAAGTTTCAGTAATTAAATTTAAGGACGCACGTAGTAATACAATGCTTAAAATTACTTGTTATAATAAATACGATAATGTCATTAAAATTCATTAATATTAATGTGAATATTTTCTTAAAACTGAAAATGCAGTGTATTTCAGGACAATATTTTTTAAATTTCTTGTTGTCCTTACAGATTTCTTTTTGATGGGTAAATTGAATAATAATAATAAAAAAATAAATATGATTTACAAAAAAAAAAAAAAGTGTGATTAGTTAAGATTTTTAATAATGTTTAGTGTTTATGAATTAAAAATATGTTTTGTGTAGTTTAAAGTATTTAAAAGGGTTCATCTCTATTTAACGAATTTTCCACATAACGAACTTTTTTTCGGGAATTAGCGACTTCGTTAAATAGAGGTCCGAAGCATTTTTAAAATTCCAATTTTAATATTTCGTGTTCTTGTTGCTTTAATTAGAAAATTTTCTTTTTCAGCATTAATATTTAATACTGTACTATCCCAGTGAGACCCTTGTCATCCATTTAATAGTGAAATAGAACATGGATGGTAAGAAAAAGACGGTAAGGATGGATCCTATTTTTGGGCAAGTCATGTTAAGGGGTAAGTATGTGCGTGTAAGTATAATATTAAATTGTAATAAACTGAAAAAATATAATTAAATAAATCTTTTGATGATTTAACTTTTTTTAAAGTGAAAAGTAACATGTGAAACAAAGTTAAAATTAAAGACAGCGTATTGCTGTTTAAGTTTTGTAAGGAGAACTTCAACAATAGTATCATTGTAATCCTGCTATAAGGTGACAGGATTTATTACTCTTTAAATTTATTGCAACTAAAGAGTATTATTACCGTATAAAGCGAAAATATTTAATATGCTACACCTATTATGCATGTATGAGCCCCTCAGTAAATATTAGCATCACAGGAATTAACTAAGTTCATTATTAGACTACGATAATTTACTCTTGAATGTAATGAATATGTTAAAAACATTGTAAATTATACATTTATTTATGCTGTAGTGTCAAATGACGAGAATTATTAATTTGACGACGATTATTAATTTATATGTGAAAATACATTAAGGTTGTTGGTCACTCAGCTTTCGATTTCCCCTCACTAATATAAAGTCTGTGGAAATGTGACGCATTCGTATATTTAAAATATCTCCTCGGGAAATTAATATTTTTAACTTATATTTTTTTATATACTTCCTAAAAGATGTCGCTTTTTTTCTTAGTTCTCAATTTTTTAAATTAAAGACTTAATTTTGTATGAAGCGTTAAAATCTTACTCACAGTTCGCCCGCTTTTAACACATAAAGTATTAAATTCAGAATAGATTTTCGAAATATTTTGAAAAGTAAGAAAAAAAGAGACATCCTTTAAAAGGAGTACACAGAAAAAAGATGTTAAAAATATGAATTTTCCCAGAAGATATTTGAAATATACGAATGCCTCAAAAGTCCATAGACTAAACATTACGGAGGAAAATTCCGAAGCTGAGTAACCAGCCCTCTTAAGCAGAAGTGATAACCACATTGTTCGTTGATTTTTATCAACAGTTATTTACATTGAACTAAATAAAGGTATTTTTTACCTCTGAAAGTGTAGGAATAAATCTTGAGGACGGTAAGACTACCAATAAAGCCACAATGCTTGAAATTGATATTTAAATGCTGGTTTAAATTCTGGAATAAATTTCCTGTTTAAGAATTACAGCCACTTTTTCTCTTTCATACTTCTGCGGGAGAGAAAATATGAAAAAATTGTGTTGCTGCAATTGTTCGCCCACTTTTAACACATAATGTATTAAATTCAGAATAGATTTTCGAAATATTTTGAAAACTAAGAATAAAAGAGACATCCTTTAAGAAGAGTACACAGAAAAAAAAGATGTTAAGAATGTGAATTTTCCGAGAAGATATTTGAAATATACGAATGCATCAAAAGTCCATAGACTAAACATTACGGAGGAAAATTCCGAAGCTGAGTAACCAGCCCTCTTAAGCAGAAGTGATAACCACATTGTTCGTCGATTTTTAGCAACAGTTATTTACATTGAACTAAATAAAGGTACTTTTTACCTCTGAAAGTGTAGGAATAAATCTTGGGGACGATAAGACCAACAATAAAGCCACAGTGATTGAAATTGATATTTAAATGCTGGTTTAAATTCTGGAATAAATTTCCTGTTTAAGAATTACAACCACTTTTTCTCTTTCATCGTTCTGCGTGAGAGAAAAGATGAAAAAATTGTGTTGCTGCAATTGTTCGCCCGCTTTTAACACATAAAGTATTAAATTCAGAATAGATTTTCGAAATATTTTGAAAACTAAGAATAAAAGAGACATCCTTTAAGAAGAGTACACAGTAAAAAAAAAGATGTTAAGAATGTGAATTTTCCGAGAAGATATTTGAAATATACGAATGCATCAAAAGTCCATAGACTAAACATTACGGAGGAAAATTCCGAAGCTGAGTAACCAGCCCTCTTAAGCAGAAGTGATAACCACATTGTTCGTCGATTTTTAGCAACAGTTATTTACATTGAACTAAATAAAGGTACTTTTTACCTCTGAAAGTGTAGGAATAAATCTTGGGGACGATAAGACCAACAATAAAGCCACAGTGATTGAAATTGATATTTAAATGCTGGTTTAAATTCTGGAATAAATTTCCTGTTTAAGAATTACAGCCACTTTTTCTCTTTCATCCTTCTGCGTGAGAGAAAAGATGAAAAAATTGTGTTGCTGCAATTGTTCGCCCGCTTTTAACACATAAAGTATTAAATTCAGAATAGATTTTTGAAATATTTTGAAAACTAAGAATAAAAGAGACATCCTTTAAGAAGAGTACACAGAAAAAATATGTTAAAAATATGAATTTTCCCAGAAGATATTTGAAATATACGAATGCATCAAAAGTCCATAGACTAAACATTACGGAGGAGAATTCCGAAGCTGAGTAACCAGCCCCCTTAAGCAGAAGGGATAACCACATTATTCATCGATTTTTAGCAACAGTTATTTACATTGAACTAAATAAAGGTACTTTTTACCTCTGAAAGTGTAGGAATAAATCTTGGGGACGATAAGACCAACAATAAAGCCACAGTGATTGAAATTGATATTTAAATGCTGGTTTAAATTCTGGAATAAATTTCCTGTTTAAGAATTACAGCCACTTTTTCTCTTTCATACTTCTGCGTGAGAGAAAAGATGAAAAAATTGTGTTGCTGCAATTGTTCGCCCGCTTTTAACACATAAAGTATTAAATTCAGAATAGATTTTCGAAATATTTTGAAAACTAAGAATAAAAGAGACATCCTTTAAGAAGAGTACACAGAAAAAATATGTTAAAAATATGAATTTTCCCAGAAGATATTTGAAATATACGAATGCATCAAAAGTCCATAGACTAAACATTACGGAGGAGAATTCCGAAGCTGAGTAACCAGCCCCCTTAAGCTGAAGGGATAACCACATTATTCATCGATTTTTAGCAACAGTTATTTACATTGAACTAAATAAAGATATGTTTTACCTCTAAAAGTGTAGGAATAAATCTTGTGGACGGTAAGACCACCAATAAAGCCACAATGCTTGAAATTGATATTTAAATGCTGATTTAAATTCTGCAATAAATTTCCTGTTTAAGAATTACAGCCACTTTTTCTCTTTCATACTTCTGCTTGAGAGAAAAGAGGAAAAAATTGTGTCGCTGCTTCTAGGGTGATTTTCTGCATAATTTTAGCAAGAGGGATGGTAAGGCATCTAAAATTCACGGGCAGAGTTAAAAAAATAATAATAACCTTAAAAATTTGTTCATGCTAAGTTTTCGCTACATATTTATGTAAAACATAAGTCGTGTTACTGTTATTGAAACAATTTTATGCAGACAGCTCCAAACTTAAAAATAAACATCAAGGACACATGACGGTAAGATATTTCATGGTACATTTTGACACCCAACAACGTTCAAAATTGTTAAAAAATCATGCAATGGAATATTTTCCAACATACAAAATGGAAAAAAAAAAAAAAAAAAAAAAAAACAAGAAATTGTACTGAAACAAAAATTATTATTCAGGGACTTAAAAGTCAAAATTTTGTTAGGATGCCTCTTATAATATTTACATGATTTTGTGTTATTTCTTTTTTCTTATCTTAATGTTATGTACAACTATTCTGAGAATAACAATTTTCAGAAATTACCTTAAATCATATCTTGTTAGTAAATGAATACATACTGAATACAAACATAAAATTAACTAGTAATCAAGAATTAGCGATGAAATGTTCTGGTGGTGAATTTTCGTATAATTTGCTTTGGAGTAGCGATCAAGATAATGAGGTACAGAATTGGGATGTAATTAGTTAACATAATAATATAGCACAAATATCATAATTTGCATTAATTATATTGTTTCCAAACATTCAGATAAACGAAGATAAGTGTTCTACTTTCCTTTTGAAATCATACTTCATAAATCATTTACATATTTTATTAAAGATTTTCGTAATGTAGTTTTTGTATAAAACACATTTTATTTATAGTCCGATATTTAAATTTCTTCATAATAAAAGTGGGGTTTCTAACTATTTTCTATAAAATTAGAGTTATATTTGTACATTTGTAGGCATTTATTTTATTTTTTTGTCTCCCCTTGTTTATTTAGTTTTGTTTCATCTTCTCCCTTCATGAATTCATCGAAAAATTCTGTTTACTGTAATGTATCCCTACTGATATCTGCTAATCTGTCATTATATACATTTCCTTATTTTTACAAAGAAAAGAGAGGATATACCTGTTAATAACAGTGTATTAATTTTTTTAATTTAATGCGTCAGAAAATGAATTCTACATTATCTAGCAAAAAATAATTGTGTGTATAATATTTAAACACAATATGATAGTGTTATTTAAAAAAAAAATATTCTGAATACATTTTGTTCTATTACTGCATTGTGAAGTTCGCATTTATTGAAAATTTTATATTTATTTTGAAATTCACATTTTGGTATTTCGATTATTTTAATTATTTTGACAATGAACCCATTGGAATAATTGAGGCAGTGCACACTATTGAATAACAAAAGAATGTTGAACTTTTGTAATTAAAGTTTAATATTTAATATAATGTTGTGAGCCTTTCATTGCATTTTTTAAGTTTATTTAATCAGTTTTCATAATAATAGATGAAAGGAAAGGAAAGTTTTAACTTATAATATTTTCTCTGGTATCGGAGTAGTACTCCATTCAAATTAATCGAAAAATATCTAAGTTAGTTGTTAATTAAGTTGGTTGTATACAAGAACCCACTTTAATCCATGTAGAGGATATTTACATTCATTTACATATTTTGTTCTGTGTTACGCCACTTTAATAGTATAATCTTTCTAGCTTAAAATACCGGGTGTCCCAAAAAGGACTGACTGATTTTAAAATTCAATAACTTGTAAACGGTGACAGATATTTAAAAATTTTTTGCAGTAGGGTTATGCATAAGGTCAAAAGTTTTTTTACAGTGATTTTCAATTTTAGTTCGAATTACAAACAATAGATGGCGCTGCGATCGATAGACTCTAAATTCAGGCTCGATTTTTGGTACTTCGTGGCCCGGATAATACATTTCCATCTCCTTTTTCCGCATAGAACAAGAAAAAGGACCAAAAATCGAGCCTGTATTTAGCGACTATTGCTTACAGCGCCATCTATTGTTTGTAATTCGAACTAAAATCGAAAATCACTGTAATAAAACTTTTGACCTTATGCATAAACCTCCTGCAAGAATTTTTTAAATATCTGTCACCGTTTGCAAGTTATTGAATTTTAAAATCAGTCAGTCCTTTTTGGGACACCCGGTATATATAGTTATTGATTAATTTTACTGAAAAATACAATTGGGTTAATTCAACATTAGAACGGAGATATAAAACCCCATCATGCTTAGAGAATAGTTAAAGTAAGAATAAATAAACAATGAGAAAAGTACAAGGTTAAATTGATATTTATAGTATCATTTCAAGGTCTACAATTACGTGGAAGTTCTCATAAAAGTTAATACTAGTCTATCGATATTTAATTTAAAATGTCATACTTCTAAAGTTATTATCCTTTTCTTACTACTGGAAAATGCGTTGCAGTATAACCTCTTTTATCCGAAATTATTTTAACCAGAACTCTCGGTTAACCGAAGTCCATCTTTAGTTAGTTCTTTTTATTTAATCATATTCCGTGTGTGCAAAATCCATTTTGAAAGCTTTTTTTTTTTTTTTTTTTTTTTTTTTTTTTTTTTTTTTTTTTTTTTTAAACGACCATATTCCTTGTGTGCAAGTGGTCCTTTCTTAACTACGAATGCATATGTATTTTTTCGATCCCCTTTTTTAGAGTTCCTTTGAATTTAACTTGAGCTCCCTTAATCTGCTGTGTGAAAAGAAGAAAACGAACAAATTAGCAATTCTGAACTTTTTGATTGTTTTGCAAAAGGTTTGGCATGGCTTAAAAAGAAAAAAAGGCTGTGATACTGGTGAACAAATAATATTTAAAAACTCCGTGATAGAGCTTCAAATCAAAGGCAATTGAAACTGCGACAAAAAAAAAAAAAAATTTCAAACCCTTGTAATATATGTAAAACGTACTTAATTTCAAAATTTAAATTCAGGTAATTTATTCTTGTTTATATTTTGCTATTACACTTTTATAAGCCCTTCTTACCATAATAATAAATATTTCACATTTCTTCCTAATATTAAAATTGAAGCATTCTCGATTATCCGAAAATTTTGATTTTCCGAAAGATAGTCGGTCCCAATTACTTCGGATAATCGAGGTTTTACTGTATTTCTTTTTATGTTGTGATCACAGATTGAATGAAAACTGATTTAGTTATTCACCTTAATGTGTATTTATGATACAGTGCAACGGAGATTTTAGGTCACACGTAATCACTTGTAGTTCATTGATTCTTTCACTAATGTAAAGAATTTCAAATCACTTTATTTATAATATCCCCAACAGACTCTTGCAGCATGTTTCTTTTATACGAGTTTTTATAAAAATAAATCCAAACACTAATGTTCAAGGTATGTGTATACCCATTAAATTAAAAACTTTCTTCATATATCTTTTAACTTTGTCACAATCCTTTATTTTTGAAGGTAAATTAATATATATATATATATTTTTTTTTTTCGTTAGTTCGAAGAAGAAAAAATAAAATTTAAAAATAATAGACCAAGAAATAAATTCTGCTTTTTTATGCTCTTTTCTTTTGAAATTTGCAAAAGTTAATTTAATTAAACCATATTATTCTTTCCTAGAAATCGAAATTAATTAGACCATACTATTTCTTTTTTGATACCTTGCCATTTGGTGAATAAATTCTAATTGAATTAGTTTCATTTGTTTATTTTTCAATTTTCTCCCAAGCTCTGTCACAAATTTAATTAAATTTTCGGAAAAAGATAAATTCTATTTACATAAAGATGTACGGCACTGTTGGGTACATATACTTCAGAAATGTTGTCAATTCTCACTTTCTTAAATTGCCATTGAAATACAAAATTCTTTGTTTTCTAATTTCTTTTGGGAAACAACCTACACTTTGAATCAGAAAACGTTGACATTTCTGAACTAATTCGAAAAGAACTTTTGTATAAAGAACCGCAAATGCCTTAATAAAGAAACAGGATATCTAAAATTTCGTTCGAATGTATAATAAAATATTTACATCGAAATGCATATTGAGCTTATATGATGTTTGCAGGAACGAAATAACTGCATGTTGCTGACTTACCTTATTTTAATTTTTGTTTAACTTATCATTTCATCTCGAACGTGTGACTGAGAATTACTATAATTATTTTTTTTAACGAAAAACATATTCTGCGAACATTTTTAAGAATTCATTTTGTGAAAATGTTTTTTGTCACTTTTATGAGAAAGAATCCACAGGATTGGTTCCACGATGTTGTGTAATAGAATAATATAAAATATATGACATATATTGCTCATAAAAAATAAAATAAATCAAAAATGAAAATGTCGTTAGATATATATAACAAGAGAAGAAAAATCATGCGTCAAACATAGATTAAATAAAAAAGAAACCAGTTAAACTAATGGCATTGAGCTCACAGGTTATTCACACTAATTGTATAGTACTCCTATTATATACTCCTCGAAATAATGCCCCTCGAAAAATAAATTAAGGGGATGCCCCCACCCCATTCCGCTGTTTATACTTAATCAGTGAGTCTCAAAATGTCATCAGGGAAGCGCCTCATCGAAATAAACCGGTTTACAAAATTTGAAGCAAATCTAATAAAATACTCATTTATTTAAATTAAGGGGATATTAGCCCCCGTCACTCTCTTTATATTTAAGAAATGAACTTCCAAATCTAATCAGGGAAGTGCCTGATTGGCGCCGCAAAGAGGATTGAACCTAGAGAAAAAAATGGAAGACAATCGGATATTTCTATCAAGAGTTATCGCGTTACGTACATACATAAGTACATACGTACGGGCCGTACCGACGGGCGCATTAGCTCTCAGACTTTGATAGCCTTTGAGCTAAAAACAATTTCCAACAAATTTAGAATACAGTAACAAAATTTTTCAGTCTAATAATGTGAAGGATGGTGCCAAGCTGAACAAGGATTGACAAATGTTTACCGCCCGGGAACTCTGATTTCGCTTTAAAGGATAAGTGCAAACCCCGGGTGAAGACAGAAACCCGGTGCTTACTTTAGCATGCACATACATTACAATGCATCATACACTAATGATATTTACAGTATAATATGACAGTTAATTTTTAAAACCCTGTTTCAACCAAATGAACACTTTTACAAATGTTAGGTATTTAGAACTATACTGAATACTAATCTATGCGTAATTCTAAATTAAGAACTCTAAGATAATAACATCTAATCAAAAATTAGATGCAATTTCTTAGGCTGTTCTTATCTTCCATAATTTTCAATCTTTACAATATAAATCGCAGGCATTAATATACACTAAATATATTTACATTTCATAGACAAAACTGCATACTTAATATCACTAAGATATTCACACATTCAAGTATTAAATACAAATAATACTGTTCTTAACTTCCATGATTTTCATACCTTTCTCTATTAATTACGGTTATCAGATACAATAATGATTTCAGTTACTGGATATTTTCAGATAGTTGCGTAATTATGAAGGCCTTGTATTAGTCATCAGAACTCTAATTACTTAACTCTACTTAACAAAGCTTAGAAAATATGTAAACAGAAGAAAATTAAGACGCTGATAAGGAAAATACACGCCCAATGTACAAAGAATTTTAAAATCTTATAACAGATTTAAAAATCCAATTTCAGCAATTACCCTCTATTGTCGGGGGAAAAAATATTTTGTCTAGACCTGTATATGACCTCTATATTTGTATATCTACTACACAGTATCCCAAAATTTTGTTCAGTTGGTAAACGAATAACTGATCAAAATTCCCCATTCAGCAGTTTCCGCTAATAAGCGAAAATATAATCTAACTCTTTTGTGCAGCCCTGTATATGATCTACAAAATTTATGCACAATAGGTAATATACAAAACATTAGTCACATTTAAAAACGCACTTCTAGAAATTATCGTTCATTGATAGCACTGTACCCAAATTCTTTAGGAGTCCCAGTAAATGAACCAAAACTGATAAGCCCCAAACTCAAAAGTAAGCATTTTGAAATGCATCTCAGTGATTTATTTCGATTTAAATATGTTTTAAATGGTCTCGGATCTGTAAAATACATTGCAAACAATTTTTCCACAAAGGCTATACTACATCGGAAATTCTTATGAGTGTCCCTGCAATATAAATACGGTATAACCTCGCTAATCCGAACTAATTGGGACCAGTGCCAGTTCGGATTATAAAAAATTCGGATTACCGGAAATTCTAATAAAAACAGAAAAGATAAGGATGCGTGCTATATAAAATGTAAGTTATAAGTACACAGTCGTACAGTAAACATCCAGTAATCCGGTATCCTAAAGTCCACCAGGCTGGATAATCCGGCACAACTTTCGGAAAAAAAAGTATTTTTGTTTAATCCCTACCGGTGTTTATGATAATTCAATGTAACTTCAAAATAAGGAATTACGCAACAACTTATTACAAACGATTCAAAATAGCTCATTCACCACGTCGACAATGGGTCAAAAAAAAAAAAAAAATCTGTTGATAATGTACGAAATCAAACTGTTGAAATGAAAAAAATATATATATAGCATCTGAATTAAATACTTGCTGCATTTTAGAAAATAATTTTCTAGATACTGGCAACAAACACATATTCGAGATGTTTTTAAGATGGGTTCTACGAGTAGAACTACAGTGCACGTTTTCATTTTATATTCGTGTACATATGTTCTACTTTTAAATTATTGAGTACTTTATTTGTTCTGTTTTTTATCTGTTCAAATATAATTTTCGAAAATAAAATCGGTTTGAATTCATCAGAAATTCGGATCAGCGGGGTTTGGATTAGCGGTGTTTTGCTGTATAAAAGTTACACACATCATTCTCAATACGAACATGTCAGAATAAATAAATTTCATTTACATGTAAAAATTACATAGCAATCGGAGAATATTCATGTGTTTGTTCCCGGACAAACAGATGGCCTGACAAACGGAATTCTTAAACGGTCTCAGAATTCTTAGAGCTTCAAAATTTTCGAAATTAAAAATTTTTTAGATGTTAAACTCCTATCCTTTCTGAACATTTTGATGTAATTGTTTTCCTGAAATTCCCATTAGAACTGACATTATGGCTTTTAGAATTATACCCGCTCAATAGCTAAAGCGATGTTTCGAAATTTTCAAGTCATTTTTATCCAAATGACGTTTTGGGGCATAACGCGCACGTTACCTCAAAAACTTCTGAATATTTATTCATGAAATTATCAAAACATATGTTTCATGTTAGTCTGTATAAACTGAATCTAAAATTATCTTTTTATTAATCAATTAAATATGACTTTGTATTAAAAATATAAAAATTCTTTATATATAAATTTACTTAGGTGGTTCGGGGTAATTATTATCGTCTGAAGTATAAGTAGGCAACAAATATTTTATTCTAATTTCAAAATTTATTTTAAAATTATGCGCGTAAACTATTATTCCAGTTTTCTGCTCGTCAAATATCTGGCATTTTGGAGCCCCCTATAAATGCTAATTCTTTATGTTGCTATTTTTAAACACATGAAATGAAAGAACATACTTATATCTTTCAAAATCAGTAAAAATTATGTTTTAAAATCATATACATTTTAAGATATTAAATGTAGAAAATGGTCTTTTTTTTTTCATTTTTTCCAATTTTAAGAGTCCTGAGACCCCTTAAACACTTTTCAAGTATTAAAAAAGCTTTATTTGCTATTTTTATATACTTTTCAAGTATGTTGAAAGGTGTAAAACCACTTAAGGGCCGGTGGGATATATTATTTTTTACCTAATTTTAATCAAGATTTGCACCAAAAACATTTAATTAAATTTTACTTTTATAACGTTTCTGGAAAAAAAAGTTCTAAAATTGCTTTTCCTTATTTTGTAGTAAAAAATTTCGAGAATTGCGGTGTGAATACAACATTACAGAAACACAATTGCTTTCCCCTCAAAGGGTTAAAAACATGAAAAAATAACAGAAAGGAAATTTATTTTCGACTAAAAACCACCCTTTTTCATCATGTAAAAAAATAAAAATAATAAAAAAAAACCCTCGGAAATAATAATTATACTGTGAAACTGCTTTATTATAATAATTATAACACAGACTAACATTGAGAATAGTATTCCAGATTATAAGGTCAGATCAGTTGACGTACTCATGCGTACTGATTATTTTAATCATAAGAATTCATTTTATTTTTCATCGTGTAAACTGCGTTAGAATAAGGTTTGTAAGGGGCGAAAAGGTTTTTGAAAACGTCAATGCGTTAAATTTTAAAGTAAAAGATTTAATTTACATATTTGAAATAAATTTAAAAGCTTTGCTGAATTTTTTTCTAATTTTATAAACATTTAATATAAATGTATCTATTTGTTTTATGTGTATCAGTTTATATAAATGATATTTCATCAAAAGATGCATTTTTTGTTGATAAGCTAAGATTCTAGTAATAATAGAAGATAAAAGTAGTTCTATGCCCTTTTAAATAAAAGAGATTATTCGGCGAAATAAGTTGCAGGTTACTTTTTGGAAGGAGTGATAAAAACTGTTCAGCATTCTAAAGGGTTAGGCACGCTTACACTAATGCGGTATTTTAAATAAAAATGTATTCGTGTATATAAAAAAACCTAAATGGGATAGAAAAAAAATACATTTTTGTTTACAGTAATCTTATTTTCCTGAATGCAATTGTAATCTTTCATTTTTGACTGGATAAAATGAAAAAAAAAAAAAATCCAAGATAAATATATATTCTTGTTCATTTTTTAAATTTGCATTTTTGTATGCTTTGAAAATTTAAAATAAGTGAAAAAATTACTTTCCACTTTTATACTAATGACGAAGGGACATTTTAAAATTTCTCACTGAATTAACATATATGAGCAGTTCATTTGCTATTACGTACAGCTTTTTTTTCATTCCGGCTGTAGTTCGTATTAGATAGAAATGTATTTTCAACAGACAATTTTTTTAATATAATATTTTGTGAATTTTTCACACATGTGATAATTTTGTGTAATATTTAAAAAATCAATTTTTTTATTCTACTCTAAATAAAAAAAAAACAATAATAAAAATAATTAGTTTTAAAAATGTTTAAAAAAATGAAGAATACAAATACTTTTCTCTCTATTCACACAAAAAATACTTCAACTTTTGTTTATTTCGTTAAATGGACCTTCAATTAGGTATAGTCATTAAGATATGTTATTTGCATCTTCTCTTACATTTTATGTACGGAAATGTATTTGAATTAATCTATTTGAAAGATTAATAAAAAAAATTATGATAGTCATAAACCAATTATTCTTAGTTATATTTCCTTTGACAATAGTGGGTGTTGTTATCTTGCAACTTTATATCCTCCTATATTGAACTGTATCTCCAAAAGGCTTGCCTTAATTTTCTTTTCTGTACAATATTACCAAGCAATAGTACGGTTCTCCGTTTATTATACTGCATTGCCATCTCAAGTTTTGCAAGTATGGAGTATCATAATTTCCCTGTGAGCCTTCAATTCTTTATTTATTATTTTTTTTTATCAATCTCATGTGTTTTCATAACTAGTATGGAAATTATAAACATACGAACAGTATTTTTTTATTAAAAAATTATTTTGCTGTTTCTTTTTCCACTATTAAATCTTTAATCATAAAAAAAATATATTAATGTTGATTTTTAAATGCAGTAAAATATTCACAATGAACACTCCCGGCTTTCTGAGATCTTTATTAAGGGGTCTCAGGACACTTAAAGCTCTAAAAATTTCAAAATTTTATTTTTTTTAGATGTTAAACTTCTATGTTTTCTGAACATTTTGATATAATTGGTATCTTGAAATTCCCATTAGAACATAAATTATGGTATTTAGAATTACATTCGCTCAATAGCTGAAGCCGTGTTTCCAAAATTTTGAAGTCATTTTTCACCAAATGACGTTTTTCGGCATAACGCGCACGTTATCTCAAAAACTTCTGAATATTTTTTCATAAAATTCTCAAAACATATGTTTCATATTAGTTTGCATAAACTGAACCTAAAATTTCCTTTTTATTGTAAAAAGAAAATATTTTTTAGGGGTTTATATTGTTGAAATTTTCTAAATTTTGCATTAGCTAAATACAACTTTGTATTAAAAATATAAAAATGCTTTAAATACAAATTTTTTTAGGTTCAGTGTAATTATTATAATCTGAGGTACAAGTAGAAACTAAAATTGACATTTTACGTGCAAAATTTATTTTGCAATCGTGCGCATAAGCTGTTATGCCGATTTTCTGCTAGTGAAATGTCTGACAGTTTTGAGCCCCCTGTAAATGCTAATTCTGCATCTTGCAGTTTTTCAAATATTTGAAATAAAAGAACATACTTTTATCTTTCATTCCCATTTAAAATTGTATCTTAATATCAAATACATTTTAAGATATTAAATGTTAAAAATGGTCCCTTTTTTTTTCAATTTTTCCAATTTTAAGAGTCCTGAGACCCCTTAAACGGACAACATTATAAGGAGAAAGGTTTACCTCAACATTGATCAATTTATGTTAATACACTCACACAAATTAAAACTTTAAATGTTTTTTTTTTTTTATCCATATTTATATTTTCTTCACTTTCGTGTTTTTAAAATTTAAAATGCTAAGGTTTTTTTTTTTTTTTTTTTTTTTTTTTTGTATTTGAGATAGAGTTTTAATTTTTTTTTTTGTACATGCACTTTATTATATATGTGATAAATCTGCGCATTGAATTACCTTTCATTTTTTTTTTTAAAGTTTTTGAAGATGTGTATTATTTCATCTTTTTACACTACATATATCAGAAAAAAATTACATTAAATGTAAAAATATATCTATCTAAAAATCTATGCGCAGTCTTGTGTAATACAAATTTGAAAAACTAAAAAAATGGCAAATATATCAGTATTTAAAACAGTAGTAGGACGTTATAAAAAATATTTTTTTTAATTAAAAATGCAGTTCTTTTTCATTTCAACATGTACTTTTAGTTGAACATCGAAGTGCAGTGAGTTTACCATTTTAACCATATTTTTAAATTTAAAAAAATTATTGGAAAGACAAACTGTCGTCTTCAATTCCTAATACCTATATATTTTGTACATTTTTACATCTTAATACCGGACAAACACGTCCTGTCTCGATTATTCTGTCATTAGCAGTAGTTATGGTATTATCTGCTTAATTATTTAAAAATATTTTCTGTTTTAATTATACAGTTCTCCTAATATTGATATTTCATCGATACAGTAATTGAAGAAATTTCTGGAATGTACTAGACATTCATTATCAAACAATATGCAAATTGTATCATCGTGACAGTTTGCAAACATTGATGATATACGTCGAGTCTAACAGTGTTGAGAGGAAGCCATGGTCACAAACTACATAATAAGTAGAAAAAAATCCATTACAAGATTTTCGTCTGTACCTTTACCAGTGATGGTAGTAATGCAACATAATTTTAAAAGAACATACATTGTTCTGTATGCAGTATAAAGACATTTCAGGACGTGAAGGAAGTCTATAGTAATTCGGAAGTGATTGCATATGTAGAGTCACCTGCATTTTGATATATGGAGCAACCATTTTATTATATTTATTCCTTAGATTGCGTGAACTTCCATTAGTATGTATGATATTATCATAAGTCGGGCATGACAGCTAAGTTCGTCTAATTATTTTTTGCATAATGTTTATTGTTACAGGAATTCCGTGTTCAGCTTTTTGAGTATATTCGTATATTTTTGACTTAATAAGTGAATAACGACATTTGAATTAATGACAAGTGAAACATTATTGATTTTTTTCTTACCATATATGTTACAAACCATTGCTTTAATTTCTACTCATAAACAAATATAAATTTAAGGAATAAAATTTTCTGTTTTAGAAATGTTATTCAATGCCATCTATTTTTTAATATCGTGGACTATTCCCATAATCAGTATTTTTTATATTGTTTGCTTTTTATAATTCAAATTAGTTAAAATTGGAATTGTTTAAGAAATTATATTTAATTAGAACATACTTTCATAAGCAGTATTATTTTTTTTATCTACACAAATCAAGTAAAATTTCTGTCCTCAAAATTCTAAGAAAAATCAATCCTCACATTTTAGTATAAGGCTGTTACTTATCATTTAAGAAAGAACTGCAGAATATAAATAAAAACAAGTGTATTTTAGACATTTTTCACAGATCTTCATCACAGTTGCGAAAAATTGTATAAGTGAATTGAAATCGATCTGAATGACAATTCTTTGTGGAAAAAATAATTCGTTGACAGTTAGTTTAAGAGACTTATTTAAAAATGGAAATTAAATACACACACACACACACACATATATATATATATATACTTGTTGAAATCAAATATTTAAAGTACAAGTTTGACACAAACATATTAGATTGAGAAACTGAAGTGTCAATCTTCCTTTGCTGCTCTTGTAAAATTTTAAGTTAAACCAATATTAAAGATTAAAAATTATTTATGTAGGTCTTAAAAATCTTCCTGTTTAAAAACATATTTCAACGATTAAATCTACCTTTTTGATAAATGAAAATTGAATTTAATTAAGTTTCTTATATTAACAACTTTTTGCATTAATTTTCTTCGATGTTTAATTTTGCTTGTCATATTTATCATACATGAAAAAAAGTAATTTAGTAATCATGGGGTATAAAAAGAAGGGTTGACAATTTGTTTTTGAATATTTTGTTTAACTTGTATTTCCACATTTTTACATTACTGTTTCTTACCATATACACTATACTAGCAAAAATTTACCGGACGAATTCGATTTTAAACGTTGTGTTTTACAGAGCAATATATATATATATATATTTCTAAACACAGTTGTCATGCCGAAAAGAGATACCAAATACAGGGTACATGAAAGCACAGTGGTTAGTACAAAAGGATAGGATATTACTTTTCCCCGTGATGTAAAACCGGCAAAATGAAGTGATATAAAATAATTTTAATAACAGTAGGAGGTAAGAAATAAATTTTGGCAATGTCTCAGAAATCGAATTTTTTAACGTCTTAAATTGTCATTAGGATAAATTGTTATTGTTATATTTTAAGTGGGGAAAAGAAAGATATTTATACTTAAATTTATAAAATTCTTAAAACTAGTTATTATCTGAAAAGAAATATAAAATAAAAGTCTAAGAAGAAAAGACATAAAATGATACACATAAATAAAATTTTATTTTCAATAAAACATATGTTTATTTTATAGATTTTTTTTGTAATTGATTCAATAAGTGAGAACTTAGTATATCAATTCACATTCTTATTCTAATAACAAAGTGATCACTTATTTTGTAAAGTGCATTATTATAAATCAAATACTTTGAAAATCAAATACATTTTAAAATCGAAATATACTCAAAATATTCTTTTTTATGTACTCACAGTACAAATCCACTGAATGGGCTATTCAGCCAAAATAATAATAATCTCACTAGTTAATAGTTTTTCTTAAAACATTTAATTAGGGTATTGATACGCATAAATTAAATTTTGAATAGAAGGTTGAAACTTGTAAAAGAATTGTTCATAAATATATGCATAGATAAAATAACTAAAATAGCCATTATATATATACAAGAGGAATGGTTATTTAAAATTTCCAACCAAAACTTTTGACGATGTAAGGCTTGACAGTTGTTTGGATGGCTAATGATTTTCCGGGTGTCACGCAATACGAATGCCCACCAATTAAAATAAAGTTTATAATTGTTTATGACTTTCACATAATCATTTTGAATCATGTAAATGGGTGTCACACACTAATTTAAAAGCCATGTGATCAGCTATAGTTTCTATTCACCTGGTGGTATGATTTGCGCATTATAGGATTCTTGAGAAATGCAGACAACTTTTCTTCGAGGTAAGGTGACTTTTCGTCCTGGAATATGGTTCCAGTGGGATGCTCTTCCCCATACGTTCTGTAGCATTTATCCAAAATTTTCATCCTTCATAGAAGTTTTCTCAGAGGCTTCTTTCCATTGTTTACTTTAGGCATATTCATTTTGCAATTTTCTTACTGCTGGAAACTGTCTTCCTTCTAGCGTGATTTTTGGAAACTTCCTTCGTCATTATTTTGCGCTGATAGGAATTCGATCAGGCTTACAAGTATTGCTTGACTTATTGACGACCAGCAACAATATTTCAGAATCGTGCCGGAGAGTCTTAATACCGCACGACCTTCGGGAATCGATGCTGAGAGTCTTCAGAAGGAGCATAACATTTTCTTATGGGAACTGAGAGTCTTAAATGAATTAGGAACAACCTCCTGTGTTGAAAATTAAAGTCTTAATAATTCTCTAATTTTGTTCCTCTCAACACTAAACTTAAGGAGCGCTTGTTATTCATATTATTATTTTTTTCTTATCGGCCTCTTACTATGCCTTTTTATTGGCTAGCGACGTTTGTGTATCTTATTCGTTGCGTCCCCTTTTCTAGAGGCGTGCATCTTATTTTGTCCAATGCAATTCTAATTTATTTACAATTTTCCTTCTTAAGGGAGGCTCAACCCCTGTTATTGATACAACCGCCATACACGAAGATTGTTTTGAAGATGCGTAGATCTCCTTTAAGTGGTCGTAAATTTATTTAGAAAGCTTCATTAATATTGTTCCCCTTCTATTCTGGATATGACGTGTCTTTGGCGACACTGGTAATTTTATGACCCTTTAATAGCCTTATCGTCTGGGTTTTCGTGAGAAAATTGAAATAACCAATATTTACATATATATAAATATTTTAAAATTAGAACTATTCATATAATTGTAAAATAAATTTAATATCATTACTCCTCGTATTTTTAACTTTTTTTTCTAATGCCAAATTCTATATATTTATTTTTATACATACATATTATAAAATTATTACTTTTAATTAAAAATTGTTATTGTTCTTTTTCCCGTATTTATTTTACTTTAATAAATAGTTTGGAAAGCATTAACATTCAAATATACCTATTCATTTTTTACTGTTACTGTTGGATTTTGGAAATTCAGTAATTTTTTTATAATTTTTTAAACAAGCATTGTTGCATAGTTTACATCTATACAACAAAGCCATTAAAATGTTGTTGTTTTGCCATAAAAGATGGGATGATGAATTAAAGGAGGCAGAAATTTCTGTTAAAAGAAATCTCAGTATGAATGATTTACACTTATAATACTACAAAAAAGTTTACCAGTTTGTTTTATCTCAAACTTTTATTAGAAATACCAAATATGATTGACTTTTTATTATCTATAGCTTTTACGTTCCATAAATTTAGTAGCATTTACGAATTTGTGGCGTAAAACATGTTGATCTTACGCTCAAAGCAAATTATACATGAGCCGTTCAGTGCACAAATCTATTACATCCATAAAGAAACAAGTTGAGAAATACAAGGAAATAATGTACATTGTTTTTTTTTATTCCATTTATAATATAAATTCAAAAATATATTGTAGAATGCATAAATACAGAATTAGCTTTCATCTAACTGTATATCTTATACTATAATGCAAGCAAAAATAGTGTGTGTGTGTGTGTATGTAAATTTTATCGTGAAAACGGCTCAAACGATTTTGATTAAATTTTGCACGCTACTGTTTTCGGGAACGAAACAACCATTGGGATGGGTCTCGTGTTCGAGAAAATTCGATTAATGGGTCATTTTGGATCATAATGGGTCAGTGTCAAGCTAATTATATCTAAAGAACGGCTCAATCGATTTTGACTAAATTTTGTATCTAACCATTTTCGGGCACGAAAAGACCATTGGGATGAATCGCGTGTTCGAGAAAGTTCGAGTAGTGGGACATTTTTGGGTCACTGTGGGTCAAGCTATATTTATCTAAAAAACGGCTCTAACAATTTTCACTAAACTCTATAGTCTACAGTTTTGGATTACGAGAAGATCATTGGGATGGGTCTCGTGTTCGAGAAAATTAGATTAGTGGGTCATTTTGGGTCACTGTGAGTCAAGCTAAGTTTATCTAGATAACGGCTCTAACAATTTTGACGAAATCTTGCACCCTACTGTTTTCGGGCACGAAAAGACCATTGGAGCGGGTCTCGTGTTCGAGAAAATTCGATTAGTTTGTCATTTTGGGTCATCATAGGTCAGGGTCAAGCTAATTATATCTAGAGAACGGCTCAATCGATTTTGACTAAATTTTGTATCTAACCATTTTCGGGCACAAAAAGACCATTGGGATGGGTCACGTGTTATGAAAATTCGTTTAGTGGGTCATTTTGGGTCACCGTGGGTCCAGCTAAATTTATCTAGATAACGGCTCTAACGATTTTGACGAAATTCTGTAATCTATCGTTTTCGGGCACGAAAAGACCATTGGGATGAGTCACGTGTTCGAGAAAATCCGATTAGTGGGTCATTATGGGTCATTATGGACCAGGGTCAAGCTAATTATATCTAAAACGGCTCAAGACATTTTCACAAATTTTTTTAATATACGGCCGTTTCTGGTCATGACATGACCATTGGGCTAAGTCACATGTTAGAGAAAATTCTATTAGTGGGTCATTTTAGGTCACAATGGTTCAGGGTCCAGCTAATTGTATCTAAAAAACGGCTTAAACGATTTTGACTAAATTTTGTATTCTATCGTTTTCGGGCTCGAGAAGATCATTAGGCTAGGTCGCATGTTCAAGAAAATTCGATTAGTGGGACATTTTGGGTCACAATGGGTCAGGGTCAAGCTAATTGTATTTAAAAAGCGCTTCAAAACATTTTGTCAAAATTTTGTATAATACCATTTCCGCGCATGATAAGACCATTGGACAGGGTCTCATGTTCAAGAAAATTCAATCAATGGGTCATTTTCGTTCCTAATGGATCAGGATCAAGCTAACTGCATCTAAAAAACGTCTCAAAAGATTTTGACAAAACTTTGTATTACACCATTTCTGGACAAGATAAAACCATTGGGCTAGGTCGCATGCTCAAGAAAATTCTATTAGTGGGTCATTTTGGTGATAATGGGTGGAGGTCAAGTTAACGGCATCTCAAAAAGGTTCAAACAATTTTGACTTTTTTTTTACAGTACAAAAAGACCATTGTTTTACAGTACAAAAAGACCATTGGAATAGCTCACATGTTCGATAAATTTCGGTTAGTGGGTCACTTTTGAATCAACGTGGTCAAGCTTATTTTATCATTGTGTTAGGTGCGCATGTTCAAAAAATTTCTATTAGAGGGTCGTTTTGGGTCACTATGTCTTAGGCTCAAGCTAATTGCATCTAAAACAGCAAGGGGAATAATATATCGAGTGTAAAAATATTCAGTGGGAATAATATATACCGATAAACACAAAGCTAGTTTTCACCGAGCTTAGCTCGGTCATTCCTGCTAGTAAAACTAATAACAAAGAATAGCCAAAAAATAATCGTCAGTAATGTTACAATTTTTATGTGACAGGTAGAGTTAATCGATTTGTCAACTGAAAAAAGTAATGAAGTTAAATTCAGTGTTGAAATTTTAAAGATTTTTATTACAGAAAAAGTTTGTTAACATATATTTTTAATACAGATTTGCCATAAAAAGAATGTTTGAGTTCTGTTGTAATGTATTATTTGTAATTAATTTTTCTACAATATAAATAAAGTCTTCTTCATCAGGTGTAAGTGAAGACTCGTCATTTAGATTAAATAAGAAGAAAAATCCTTCCTTATTTATAATCTTGTAGACAAGTGAATCCGAAACTACTAGTAGTATTTATTCTCTTCTCCACTCCCGACAAAAGCAATACTTCCTTTTCATTGTTCTCAGTCCGATTATCAAAAATAGACTCGACTTAGTCAGACCTGTAACTCACGTCACCGGTCTTTAATGCTTGGCTCAGCAGTAACTTATTTCACTTTAATTCTAATAAGTCGACGCAAAAAATTTACCGCTAGCTAGTGCATTTGAGTTGCTTTATTGCAACGATTTACATTAGAGTATGAAGTTAATCAAAATGGCCTCTGAAAAAAAATATTTATTATTCAATGGGCAAAAACGTTTTGTCATTTAATGGTGCTAATATTTATTATTCAGGAAATATATTGCAAATATAAAAACTTTTGTCTATATCAAGTGCTTGACACTAAAAATTTAAGATTTTTCAAAAGTGGAGTTAATCGATTTGTGCACTAAATAGTTCATATATCGGATATCCAAATTTAAGGAGCAAAAATAAAAGGAACAGTTTAACATTAAAATACGTCGTAAAAAATTGTTTGTGAAACTTGATGGTTATGATCAAGGTATTTTTAAAACACGGTTGGATCCGCGACGAAGATGCCGAGTAGTTCATTCTGTCTGTGACGTTACTGGCACTCAACGTTGCTTTTCTTCCTGTTGTTTGGTTATTCATTGAGCATTGCTTGCTTTGTCTTTTGCGATAAAAAGTGTTAAATTTCCCGTTCATATCACTATTTTATGTCTTAATTTCGTTCCTAATCTTTCACAAATTATTTTTAATTAATTAAAATAATTCATAATGCATTTCAAGTTGCATACATAATTCCAGTTATTCCAAAAAATTCATTTAAGAGATTTTAACAGACAATATTGTATGAAAATCACATATGCAAAGAATTTGACAGTTGTTACACGATTAATTTAATTGTTTGTTCAGTTTACTTTCAAGAAGCAGATTCTGAAATAATTTAAAGACAAAACTGCAAAATTTGAAGTCGAAACAAAGTTTTAAAATGAAAATAAATGCAATCAGCAGGATAAATTTTTCTATTCTAAAAAAAAGTTACTAACGCTCTCACCGCCACCACCGGTTTTGAATTTTTTGTGACCGGAGGTCTTTCTTCGTTAATATTAAGAAAAATATTGCATACAAAAATATGGAAATCGGTGGTATTATAGAGAAATGTTTGATAAACACGCTGGTGCAGACAGTTTTCAAATCGAAGAATTATTTTAAGAGATATTTAATGCTAAATTTGAACAAAATTGTTCAATTAAAAAAGTTTTATAGAAGCAAAAAATATACATAGGAATTTAATCCTTTTTAGATCGATTTATACTTTATGGTTTCCCGGTGTGCAGACTGTATTTTTTTTTTTATTTGACTCATTTTTTGAGGTTTTATTTATATTTTTTAAATTCAAATTTTCAGCATTTTGAGAGATATTTTTTACATATTTTAGAAAATGGTATAAATTTAAACTGTTGCCAACTGTATAAACAGCACAAACAATAATGTTTGCTTCAAATAAAAAATTTATTTACATGTGACTATTATAAACAGAAATAACTTTCAAATTATAAATAGATAATTACGTAACAAAGCAGGAACTTACTGAAACTTATGTCATAAAAACTATATTTACACGTGAATTTTAAAAGAGAAAGGATATCGTAAAATAATAAATACATTAACATGCGTTAGAAGTCTTAAATAGGAGAAATTACGTCACATTTACGTCACATCTCACTAACTACGTAAAATGAACAAAAAATAATATTGCAAAACAGTTTAAATTTAAAAAATACGCGAAACATTTATTTGATATTTTGAGATGATCTTTTGAAGTATTTTTGTTAGGACTTCATTTCTAACAAAAGTATTTTCACGTGAATATTAAAAATAGAAAGAAAAGTTTGTGAAAATTACGTCAAATTAAAAACAATACATTTATAATATCTTATTTAAAAGAACTTTGTTTTCGCTTTGTTAAAAATACCGGGAGACAAAGACTCTGTTTACTTAATTCATTTTATAGTAGATTACTTTGAAATATTTAACTGTTTTTTTTTTTTTTTTTTTTTTTTTTTTTAATGAAAGACAAAAACAGCCGTTGTATCTTCCCAGCAAACACATAACTTTCGGCACACGATTGGACCGCAGGTGGTACTGTCGGTTAAGTGCCGGCATATGCACAGTGGTTTCGGGGAAGCGTCGGCAGCATGTCGGCAATTGAAACATAAAAATCTGTTTTTTCGACTGCCGGTTACCGTAATCGGTCCCCTTATGGTTATATATCGGCAAGCGACTTACGCCGGCAAGTGACGCATGACCGATATGTGATTTCTGATAGTAGCCCGATCAAATTTGCCAACATCGGTCCGAATTCGGAATTTTTAGTCTTAGCCGACACTTTTTTTTCTTTTTCTTAGTTTGGTTTGAGTTTCAATTTTGATTAGATATGTATATTTCATGTATTTCAAATAAAATTCTAACAGTTATAAACAAAATAAATGTCAAAAATAGCCTATATTTATTTATTTAAAAAAAGTTGTTGTTGAATTCATTTTAAAAAGGACTTACAATTATTTGAATCATCAAAAGAGTTTTTTAAATCGCTCCTTAAAATTATTCTTCATTATAAACATAATCGTAGAAAAAAATATTCATAAATTAATTGAACTTATTTTCTAGCTATTACATTCATTTTAAAAACAATAGCTATGTTTCTTATTTTATCTAAAAATCAAATTTTTAAAAAAGTGTTTAAAATTGTTTTACAAGCTATAAAAATATTAAAAAAAAACTACTCAACTTTTTATCATTAAAATTTAAAAGAAAGATTCAGAAATCTCACGCTTCTAAAAAAGAAAAAAAAAAAAGATAAATTAATATTTCTATTTTATTTGATGATTAAGAAATGTTGATCATTATTGCTACATAATTACTAAAAATATATTGTACATTAAATTATCAAATTACAAAAAATGAACTCTTATTCTAATGAAAAGTAATTAATAACCAACTTATTATTTTATTAAAATTAGTTTTTTGTATGTTACAAATATATATTTCTTGAATTAACACATTTAATTACATTATAATTTCTAAAGAGAAAATTGTAATAAGAGAAAAACCTCTAAAATGCACTTATTTTATTTATTAAGCATTCTTAAATTTATAAGAAAGATTCAGAAATATCCCCTATTTAAAGTTGTCTTCCAAAAGAAAAAAAAATATAAATTAATATTTTTATTTTATTTTTTAATTAAAACTATTGATAAGTAACAAATTAATATTGCAACATAGTCATTAAATATATGTTCTACTTTAAATCATCAAAACGACATAAAATGAATTCTTATTCTAATTAAAAGTTATTAATTACCAACTTTTTATTTATTAAAATAAATTTTTCCATGTTACAAATATACATTTTGTAAATTAACGCAACGCATATAATTATATCATAAATCCTAAAAAAAAATTTGATTAACTGAACAAACCCTCTAAAAAATTTTTTTAATAGTTAATCATTCTTAAATATATATATATATTCTTAATTATTCTTAATTATATCTATATCTTAATTATTCTTATTTATATCTATATCTTAATTATTCTTAAATTCGTTTACTTTAACGAATTCATGAAGGTATTTATTTCATTCACTTAAATATTAAATTAACTTTTAAATACACTCGTATAAGACAATTACAAATAAATTAATAAAAAATAAAATAAAAACACTTCAAAATTCAAATTTTCCCATCTACCACTTACCTTCAACGACAACCAATACTTATCGATATATCTTCCCCTTATGACCTCATATAATCCTCCCCCTGATCAAGTCTCAGTGGCTGAGTGGTGAAGGCGTCTACTTCGTGTCCCTGGGTACGAGGATCAAACCCCGCCTCTCCCAACGCTGAAACACGTTCCTTCCAAATATGCATTCCACGTTGGATTATAGATGGCGCCATCAAAACAGATTTTTTTTTTTCAATTTATGCTGGTGTCGGGCTGCTGCCGGTATTCATATGGATAGCTATCGGCGTGCTGTCAGCATAGTTTACTGCCGATACCGGACCGGCTGCGTGCCTCATGAATCGGGCCGCATTCGCGCGGCGTATCAAAAAAGATACGGAACCGGTAGCGGCAACCGGTATCGTACCAATACCGCCGGTAGTGGCAAGCGGCTGTCGTCCGATTGCTTACCGATAGCTCTGTGTTTGCTGGGTTTCAACAGCAGCTGATTTGGCCGTAAAATTCCCCAATCAAAGAGAAATTAATAGAAACCCGTTTATAGGGAGATCACCACTGTTTTTTAAATTATAATTCAATCTTCCGAAATCTTTTTAAAGCCGATCTTATTAGCGTGCTTTTATAGTCTGCGGTGTCTGAACGGGGGTTGACGAGCGTAGCTCGTAAGGGGCAGAGCCCGCTAGTTAAGTAAAAAATACCTAATTAATATTTAAATATTAGATGTGATTCTTGATTTAAAAAAAACTAATTAGAAAAATAAATAAGCGAATTTTCTGCGACAACGAACTTCTGAAATCAAATTATTGAAAAAGAAATTTTGAATCAATTGGTATCTCTTTTATAAACATTTCAAATTAATGCTATTTTAAAAGGTAAATTTTGTATTTAGAATAAGGAAGATATCCTGGCAGTTTTAGCCTGAAGTTGTAATTTCATAAAAGTTTTTCGGTATGTAATATGTTAATTTAAGTAACCTCTGACGCTCTGCTTAGTGAAACGAATGTATTAAAAATACAGAATTTATAGACTGTTTAAAATGACTTAAAACTAAAGAAGTGTTTCATCAAAATCTTTTAATGACAACGTTGTTTGTTTCAGTGAAATTAATGTTAAAAGTAGTTCTATGTTATGACTTCATACATGATAAAATTATGATGGCTAGAGGACTGATCTTACAAGACAAATAACACATATAGTGTGAGTTTAATAAATATGTTAACAAAGATTTATCTTTAAAAAATGTGAGCACTATTTAATCGACAGGATTTCCGCTACAGGATTTTGTAAATGTGATGATAAATTATTATAAATTACATCTCCACTCTTTTGTCCTTATTATATCAAGTTTTTTTTTCTTTGTTTAAGCGAAATGATTTCTGTATATATCATAACACAATCTAGCAATATGTTGAGAGCCATTGCGATTCATAACATTGCAATCCTTATAATATTACATTTGCTTTACAGGTAATAATCATACAAATAGTAAGACTTACGTTACGGATTCACTGTATTCCCTTAAATGATAAATCATTTTAATCTTTATGAAAAAAAAAATGAACGAGAGTTTCATTAGTTACAATATATATTTTAAGCAATCTCTTTCAAATACCATCAATTTTTAAGAAACCCAATTTTTCAAGATAGATAATGGAAATACTTATTTTTCTGAATGTTTCCTTTCTAGAGAAATCTAGTATCATTAATCTAACAACAATTTAGCCAGATACCTAGCTTAAAATTGCATTTACTGCTTTCAAATGGATAAATGGACTTTTTAAACAAAATTTCGCTTTTCGATTTACGTTGCAAACTTTACCATTAATCTTACAATATTATGAAAGAAAATTGTCTTCGCTATCGTGGAATGCATTTAAAAATATAAACTTATTAACTGTTGAATCATAATTAGCTTTTTTAACTTCTTCTTGAGATATTTTATTTGATAATTTTTGCGAAGATTCTTAAGTTAAGTTCATCAATTATTTCTACATATTCATTGAATCATAGAGATTAAAATTTGAATGATACACGCAGAATTTGGAGACAGTATGGATAGTTTGCAAAACGTTTACATTTGGGAACTTACATTTAAAAATTTTATACACTAATTGCAGCTATTTCTCCTCCAGGGTCGGGAGATATACACAAACAAAAATTTTGCACATTTTTTTTTCTGCTTTTAAAATTACCGTATCATAAATGCTGTAAAAGGATTTTATATTGCTTAAATATGAAGATTATTTTTTATATTATTATATTATATTATATTATATTATATTATATTATATTATATTATATTATATTGTATTATATTATATTATATTATTATTTTATTTCTTATAATTTTGAATTTTCAAAACATTCCTTAACTGATTATATATACACACAAATATATATATATATATATATATATATATATTTGATTAGAAATGTGTTGATACTTGCTTAAGCATAAGGTAATGCATGTTTTAAGTTGAAGAAACGCTTCTACACTGATTAAGGGTTACAAGAACTCTGCGGTGTTATTCCCAAAATAAAAATAAAAATGTTTTAAATGAATCATGAGTATACAAAAACTACAACCTAAATATAGTTGCATCGGAATCAACTACAACTGCTACTTACAAATGTTTGAAAATTTCACTTCTAGAACAGTAGTTTCACTTTTAGTCCATCATCCTTGAAACGCATTGAATTGGTACATTCGTAATCACATCAATATATTTTAAACTGCTTGATACATTTCCAAAGCATAGATTTTAATTATGTTTTACCGTATTAGTGCTTTACACACTGATATTATACTGGAGCAAACAAACAGCATAATTTCACTTATATCGCAAATTAATACGATCTTTTTGTAATATATATATATATGTGTGTGTGTGTGTAATATTAAAAATGTTTGCCCCTTTATCTTAGTAAAACTATTCCAAATTCTTAACATTTTCCTTTTTTTACCCATCTTTAATAATATCTTAATATTTTTTGTCTAATGTGTCAATGTTGGCAAGTAACTGTAATTCAGTTATAAAATAATTCTGTTCATAACTTCTCAATCCTCTAGAGTAGTAAGCAATTGGATGTAAAAACCCTTTAGTATCTGGTTGTTTAAGCACTGCACCTACTGTCGCCTGTGAGGCATCAACAAACATATGCAGAGGTAATGCAGGGTCATAAATTCTTAAGACAGGTTTAATAAAGCATCCAAATTAAAGCATCCTTTAATTTTTGAAAAGAATCTTGGCAATTTGAATTCCATTCCCATATAGTATTTTTCTTAAGTAATTTATTTAGGGGATGTCTGAATTTTGCATAATTATCAATAAATATATAGTAAACATTAATGGATCCCAAATATCTTTGAAGTTCTTTTACATTAGAAGGAGGTTTTAAATTTTTTATGACATCAATATTAGCATTAGCAGGAGTTAAGGTACCATTTTGGATTTCATATCCTAAGAAATTAATTTTATTTTGAACAAAATTGCATTTAGATAATTTAAGTTTAACATTTTCAAGTCTACATAATTCAAATATTTGGTTTGGATGTTGCAGGTGTTCTTCTAAGGAGGAGGAAAAAACAATTATGTCATCAAAAAAATAACAAGCAAAATTAATTTTATGTTTAGTGAGAATTCTTCCAAGAGTTCTATTGAAAATTGGGGGATCAACTTTGACACCGAATGGAAGAACATTCCACTCAAAAAGTCCAAAATTGGTAGCAAAAGCCAATTTTTCAGTATCTGCTGGGTGAATGGGGATGTGCCAGTATCCAGAGGCTAAGTCCAAAGTGGAAAAATACTGAGCACGACTTAATTTATCAAGAATTCCATCTATACGTGGTAATAATAATACTACACGGATAAATCTACACTAATAATCTACACTAATAATCTACGCTAATAATCTACACGCATTCTAGTTTTTTTTTACCTTCATCAAATTTCATAACTAAAGTAACTGGGGCAGAATAAGGACTATAACTCTCTTTAATTAAACCAGCAGCTAATAAAGATTGAACTTGATCTGAAATTTCTTTTTCATCCACTGCAGAAGTGCGATAAGGCCTCATAGATATGGGTAGGTCAGAATTAAGAAAAACGCGCTGCGGCTCAATGTAAATTTTTCCAACATCATATTTATTTTTGGAAAAAATTTCTAAATAATCCCTTATATTATCCCTTAATGTTTTATTTTTTATAGCATTTACCTCCCCAAGTAATTTAGAATCATTAGCATTAATTTGATCAAAGGATTGAGGGGCTACGACATTTTCATAATCGGGTTGCACTTCCTGGTAGTTTTCATGGACATTAAAATGTAGTAACCTTAATTTATCAATGGATGTGCTTTGAGATCGATTTAATACAAGGTTTCCTTGTAATACTTCACATTTATTACAATCTATAATCAAGTTAAACTTAGAGCAATCTGGCAATCCTAGTATGGCATAATTTAAATCAGTTTTACATAGAATAGAAATAGAAATAGAAATCACCCACTCGTGGACAGCCAACCTTGCGGTATAGGAGTTAAATGTCCACGAGGGGAAAAAAACATATCCCCCATCCCACGAAACCCCCAGACACCGGAGCAGGCCCAGAGGCCTCAGCAGGCAGCAGGATGGAAGACCACCCTTTATTGAAATTTAACTTAGGATGTAGTACAATTTTCTCACAAGAGATACCCAATGTTGCATAAGCTGGGCGAGCCCAAATTAAACAATATTTTGAAACTTTGGATCTTTTATGTATGGATATTACAGATCATGAGTCAGTTATTGTGAAAACTATTTGAGAGTAGAAAGAATATGATTTATTTAAAGTTTAATAGAAATAGCTTAAAAGCTTGAAATCTTGAAGCCTGAAATTTAAAAAACTAATTCATCAAGGAGATTAGCATTAAATCTTAAAAAGTCATAGAAGTTTTGATAAATCTTAATAAATTCTAACTAAATAAGTAATCCATTTAGGATAAAACAGATAATAAAATCAATGCAAGAATTTGAAAATTTGAATAATATTTAAATTAGATATTAAATTTGCTGAATTTAATTATGTTCTTGAGTGATGACCTGTTAAACAAATTTGAGATATTGATTATTGATTATATTCCTGAGTGATGACCTGTTAAACAAATTTGAGATATTGATTATTGATTATTATTAATTTTAAAGTTCAAAATTTGAAAGTCTTTGTATTTCACAGTTCAATAAAGTTTTTTAAGAAAAAGAAGAAACAACGTATAAGGGCACAAATAAAATGTGTTTAAAAGCATACAGCTGTTTCAAAACCTCTAAGGTTTCCTCATCAGTGCTTAAAATAAAAGTTAAAACTAAGACATTGTGTAAAAAGAGGGGGGGGGGAGAGAGGTAGACAGAGAGTCAGAAAAGCGTACCCTTCAGCTCTACTGCCAACGGTGAAATGCGACCTACGGCTGACAAACAGTTACGGAGTTGATCTCACGCGCATATTCAGGGAGACCAATCAAAATACACAATTGCTCTGGAAGAGTCCAAACTTAGAAGGAGAAAAAGGGGGCGGGGAGGGAGTGGAGGGAATTATAGAAAATTAAACCATATCTTTGAAAAATTGGGCGTACTAGATAAATCATTAACTAAACTGTTTGAATTTTTCCATATGTGGTAAGCCTCCCAGAAGTCCAGATCATAGATTGAAGTACATTTCTGTATTATGGAGGCTTCGGAAAATTTAAAATTATGGTTGTTGGACCAGCAGTGGTTGGCAATAGCGGAACGTTTGATATCACAATTTTTAACGCAAGTTTTATGCTCCCCCAAACGGATCTTAAAGGCACGCTTCGTTTGACCAATGTACATTTTGTTGCATTCGCAAGATATCCTGTAAATACCCCAATTTGAAAAACTGTCAATTGGATGTTTCAGATTTGTGAATTGAATTTTATTAAAAGGAGTATAAACTAATTTAAAGTCAAATTTTGACAAGATTTTAGAAATTTGATGGCTTATTTTCTGAAAATATGGGAGTATAATTAAATTTTCATTACCGACAGTATTAGCCCTGGATTTTGTACGTTTACTTAGTTTGTTATGAATGGAATCGACGATTTCAGCTGTAAAACCTCGATCAATGGCAATAGATTTAATGTAGTCTAGTTCTGTTTTTAGTAAACTGTCGGAAGAACAAATATTTAAAGCCCTGTAAACATAACTGTTAAAGGCAGCCAACTTTTGATTAGGTGGATGGGATGAAAGGCGATGTGGGGGTAAGGATACTGCGAATGGGTTACGGTAAACACTAGTGTGAAACAAATTATTTTCGCGGAAAACCATAACATCAAGAAAGTGCAAACGACTGTTATTTTCGAGTTCGAAAGTGAACTGAATATGTTCATCTATAGAATTCATAATATCGAGAATATTAGTAAGATTAAGATCACCAGAGTTCAATAATGCAAAGCAGTCATCGACATAGCGGATGTAAAATGGAAAGGATAATATCTTGAAAAGGTTTGATTCGTAATAGTGCATGTAAATATCACTGAGGATGGGGCTGAGGGGGGGAGCCCATGGACAAACCATCAGTTATGCAATAAAAATTACCATTAAAAATGAATGTGGTTTGCGATAAACAAGTGCTAGTAAGATGTATAAGCTCATCAATTTCGTAATATGAATAATGAAATTCTTGTAGGCGTAATTTAAGACAGTTTAAAGCACCTTGAACCGGTACGTTAGTAAATAGTGATTTAACGTCGAATGAAACCATACTATTGTTTTGAGTACCACTGAAGCTACGAAGCTTATTAACAAACTCATAAGAGTTCCTGCAAGTGTAGATATTGTTAGAGAGCAGGGGGAAGAAAATAGAGGTCAAATATTTCGCTAATTTATAGGAAGAGGTACCAATGTTCGAAACTATTGGTCTGAAAGGAATGCCTTGTTTATGGACTTTTGGGAGCGTATAAAATCTTGCGCAGTGTGACACTGAAGGAATGAGGGATAATTTAACGTTGTTGGAAATGAGTGGAGAGTGCTCGATAGCCGATTTTATAGTTTTCAATTTTTTTTGAGAAGGATCAGATTTAATCTTTTTATAAGGACCCTCGTCTATCAAGTCTTGTGTTTTGGATAGGTAATCAGACTTGTCCATAACAACAATTTGGCCACCCTTATCAGCCTTGCTGATAACTATGTCAGTATTAGATTTTAGATTTTTTATGCAACTTGATGCAGCTTTGCTGATATTGGATTTAGGAAGGTTATTATTGAAATTCACATTATTGGTGATTAAGTGTCTAATTGAATCCTTCTGAGAAGGGTTTAAGGCACTGAACTTGAACGCTCTTTCGATGGGGGCAATCACATGAGGAAAGGACGGTTTAGTAGTAAGTGCAAAATTATTATTTAATCTAAGATAATGGATTTCATCCTGAGTAAGGTTAGCACTTGAAAGATTGATAACGGCATTCTGGTTAACCAACGGTAAGGTATTCGGTAAACTATTGTTATGTTTACTAGAGAGTAAATTAAATTTCGTTTTCAAAGTAGCTATATGTTTGGTAGACTTGCTTCTTGCACTAAACCAAGACTGGTTGTCAATGGAAGTGAAATCGTGATGTGAGTTGGATAGATTAAGATGTAGATCATACAATTCCTGTTCAATAAGGGCAATTTTTCGACGGGTCTCCTGTATTACAGATCTTAACAGTGCGAGTTTCGTACGGAAAATATTTTTTTCAATTTTGTTTGAATAAGTTAAATTACAATTGACAGAAATAAAATTCGGAATTACTCTATTGCGTTTACAGTTCAGAAGGAAAGCAAGGTGGTTGAGGTATCTGAATTTTTTCAAGCGTAGGGTGGTAAATCTATTGCAGTCCGACATGTCATAAAATCAAAAGGATAAACCAAGCAATCCAATGGCCCGTTGAAGCCGAAATTCATAAAAAAGTGGGGAAGGATTGTACTTTGTGCCAATATATTAAGAAAAAGAAGAAACAACGTATAAGGGCACAAATAAAATGTGTTTAAAAGCATACAGCTGTTTCAAAACCTCTAAGGTTTCCTCATCAGTGCTTAAACTAAAAGTTAAAACTAAGACATTGTGTAAAAAGAGGGGGGGGAGAGAGGTGGACAGAGAGTCAGAAAAGCGTACCCTTCAGCTCTACTGCCAACGGTGAAATGCGACCTACGGCTGACAAACAGTTACGGAGTTGATCTCACGCGCATATTCAGGGAGACCAATCAAAATACCCAATTGCTCTGGAAGAGTCCAAACTTAGAAGGAGAAAAAGGGGGCGGGGAGGGAGTGGAGGGAATTATAGAAAATTAAACCATACCTTTGAAAAATTGGGCATACTAGATAAATCATTAACTAAACTGTTTGAATTTTTCCATATGTGGTAAGCCTCCCAGAAGTCCAGATCATAGATTGAAGTACATTTCTGTATTATGGAGGCTTCGGAAAATTTAAAATTATGGTTGTTGGACCAGCAGTGGTTGGCAATAGCGGAACGTTTGATATCACAATTTTTAACGCAAGTTTTATGCTCCCCCAAACGGATCTTAAAGGCACGCTTCGTTTGACCAATGTACATTTTGTTGCATTCGCAAGATATCCTGTAAATACCCCAATTTGAAAAACTGTCAATTGGATGTTTCAGATTTGTGAATTGAATTTTATTAAAAGGAGTATAAACTACTTTAAAGTCAAATTTTGACAAGATTTTAGAAATTTGATGGCTTATTTTCGGAAAATATGGGAGTATAATTAAATTTTCATTTCTTGACTTTAAAGTAGTTTATACTCCTTTTAATAAAATTCAATTCACAAATCTGAAACATCCAATTGACAGTTTTTCAAATTGGGGTATTTACAGGATATCTTGCGAATGCAACAAAATGTACATTGGTCAAACGAAGCGTGCCTTTAAGATCCGTTTGGGGGAGCATAAAACTTGCGTTAAAAATTGTGATATCAAACGTTCCGCTATTGCCAACCACTGCTGGTCCAACAACCATAATTTTAAATTTTCCGAAGCCTCCATAATACAGAAATGTACTTCAATCTATGATCTGGACTTCTGGGAGGCTTACCACATATGGAAAAATTCAAACAGTTTAGTTAATGATTTATCTAGTACGCCCAATTTTTCAAAGGTATGGTTTAATTTTCTATAATTCCCTCCACTCCCTCCCCGCCCCCTTTTTCTCCTTCTAAGTTTGGACTCTTCCAGAGCAATTGGGTATTTTGATTGGTCTCCCTGAATATGCGCGTGAGATCAACTCCGTAACTGTTTGTCAGCCGTAGGTCGCATTTCACCGTTGGCAGTAGAGCTGAAGGGTACGCTTTTCTGACTCTCTGTCCACCTCTCCCCCCCCCCCTCTTTTTACACAATGTCTTAGTTTTAACTTTTATTTTAAGCACTGATGAGGAAACCTTAGAGGTTTTGAAACAGCTGTATGCTTTTAAACACATTTTATTTGTGCCCTTATACGTTGTTTCTTCTTTTTCTTAATATATTGGCACAAAGTACAATCCTTCCCCACTTTTTTATGAATTTCGGCTTCAACGGGCCATTGGATTGCTTGGTTTATACTTTTGATTTTATCTTTTGATTTTATGACATGTCGGACTGCAATAGATTTACCACCCTACGCTTGAAAAAATTCAGATACCTCAACCACCTTGCTTTCCTTCTGAACTGTAAACGCAATAGAGTAATTCCGAATTTTATTTCTGTCAATTGTAATTTAACTTATTCAAACAAAATTGAAAAAAAATTATTTTCCGTACGAAACTCGCACTGGTAAGATCTGTAATACAGGAGACCCGTCGAAAATTTGCCCTTATTGAACAGGAATTGTATGATCTACATCTTAATCTATCCAACTCACATCACGATTTCACTTCCATTGACAACCAGTCTTGGTTTAGTGCAAGAAGCAAGTCTACCAAACATATAGCTACTTTGAAAACGAAATTTAATTTACTCTCTAGTAAACATAACAATAGTTTACCCAATACCTTACCGTTGGTTAACCAGAATGCCGTTATCAATCTTTCAAGTGCTAACCTTACTCAGGATGAAATCCATTATCTTAGATTAAGTAATAATTTTGCACTTACTACTAAACCGTCTTTTCCTCATGTGATTGCCCCCATCGAAAGAGCGTTCAAGTTCAGTGCCTTAAACCCTTCTCAGAAGGATTCAATTAGACACTTAATCACCAATAATGTGAATTTCAATAATAACCTTCCTAAATCCAATATCAGCAAAGCTGCATCAAGTTGCATAAAAAATCTAAAATCTAATACTGACATAGTTATCAGCAAGGCTGATAAGGGTGGCCAAATTGTTGTTATGGACAAGTCTGATTACCTATCCAAAACACAAGACTTGATAGACGAGGGTCCTTATAAAAAGATTAAATCTGATCCTTCTCAAAAAGAATTGAAAACTATAAAATCGGCTATCGAGCACTCTCCACTCATTTCCAACAACGTTAAATTATCCCTCATTCCTTCAGTGTCACACTGCGCAAGATTTTATACGCTCCCAAAAGTCCATAAACAAGGCATTCCTTTCAGACCAATAGTTTCGATCATTGGTACCTCTTCCTATAAATTAGCGAAATATTTGACCTCTATTTTCTCCCCCCTGCTCTCTAACAATATCTACACTTGCAGGAACTCTTATGAGTTTGTTAATAAGCTTCGTAGCTTCAGTGGTACTCAAAACAATAGTATGGTTTCATTCGACGTTAAATCACTATTTACTAACGTACCGGTTCAAGGTGCTTTAAACTGTCTTAAATTACGCCTACAAGAATTTCATTATTCATATTACGAAATTGATGAGCTTATACATCTTACTAGCACTTGTTTATCGCAAACCACATTCATTTTTAATGGTAATTTTTATTGCATGACTGATGGTTTGTCCATGGGCTCCCCCCTCAGCCCCATCCTCAGTGATATTTACATGCACTATTACGAATCAAACCTTTTCAAGATATTATCCTTTCCATTTTACATCCGCTATGTCGATGACTGCTTTGCATTATTGAACTCTGATGATCTTAATCTTACTAATATTCTCGATATTATGAATTCTATAGATGAACATATTCAGTTCACTTTCGAACTCGAAAATAACAGTCGTTTGCACTTTCTTGATGTTATGGTTTTCCGCGAAAATAATTTGTTTCACACTACTGTTTACCGTAAACCATTCGCAGTATCCTTACCCCCACATCGCCTTTCATCCCATCCACCTAATCAAAAGTTGGCTGCCTTTAACAGTTATGTTTACAGGGCTTTAAATATTTGTTCTTCCGACAGTTTACTAAAAACAGAACTAGACTACATTAAATCTATTGCCATTGATCGAGGTTTTACAGCTGAAATCGTCGATTCCATTCATAACAAACTAAGTAAACGTACAAAATCCAGGGCTAATACTGTCGGTAATGAAAATTTAATTATACTCCCATATTTTCCGAAAATAAGCCATCGAATTTCTAAAATCTTGTCAAAATTTGACTTTAAAGTAGTTTATACTCCTTTTAATAAAATTCAATTCACAAATCTGAAACATCCAATTGACAGTTTTTCAAATTGGGGTATTTACAGGATATCTTGCGAATGCAACAAAATGTACATTGGTCAAACGAAGCGTGCCTTTAAGATCCGTTTGGGGGAGCATAAAACTTGCGTTAAAAATTGTGATATCAAACGTTCCGCTATTGCCAACCACTGCTGGTCCAACAACCATAATTTTAAATTTTCCGAAGCCTCCATAATACAGAAATGTACTTCAATCTATGATCTGGACTTCTGGGAGGCTTACCACATATGGAAAAATTCAAACAGTTTAGTTAATGATTTATCTAGTACGCCCAATTTTTCAAAGGTATGGTTTAATTTTCTATAATTCCTTCCACTCCCTCCCCGCCCCCTTTTTCTCCTTCTAAGTTTGGACTCTTCCAGAGCAATTGGGTATTTTGATTGGTCTCCCTGAATATGCGCGTGAGATCAACTCCGTAACTGTTTGTCAGCCGTAGGTCGCATTTCACCGTTGGCAGTAGAGCTGAAGGGTACGCTTTTCTGACTCTCTGTCCACCTCTCTCCCCCCCCCCTCTTTTTACACAATGTCTTAGTTTTAACTTTTATTTTAAGCACTGATGAGGAAACCTTAGAGGTTTTGAAACAGCTGTGTGCTTTTAAACACATTTTATTTGTGCCCTTATACGTTGTTTCTTCTTTTTCTTAATATATTGGCACAAAGTACAATCCTTCCCCACTTTTTTATCAATAAAGTTTGTTTCACAATTTTGAATCATTATATTTTACAGATCTAAGGATTATATTTCGTAGTTCGTAGGCATTATTTTACAATCCAGAGCACTATAAATTTCTTTTTGAAGATTTAATTCACAGTTTGAGGATTTAGATCACAGTTTCAAGATTTAGTTATATATTTCACTGTTTTGGTTCAAAGATATTATATTTCTTTGTTCTTGGGCTTTATTTTACTGAGCAAGGCACTAAAGCTTTCTGTTTGAAGACATATTTTACAATTTGAAGACATATTTCACAGTTTGAAGATTTGAAAACATATTTCACAGTTTTTAGACATACTTTATTTTTCACAGTTTTAAAATTTAAAGTTTTGAAGATTTTGTCAAAGTTCAGAAATTTAGTCTTTATGCAAATCAAGATATTACGTAACTATTTTCTGAATAATCTTAGTTGTCTAAGGCATTTTATTATTTTCTATAATATTCTATGACACTGTTTATAAAATCTTTTTTATGAAGGAATGATGTTTATTGAGAATATTGTAGTTTTCATTTATCGCTGAAAAGTTTGCTGGATCCAGTAAAATTTTTTGGAAGTTTTTCCTTAAGGTTTTGTTTTTATTGAATTTGAAATGATTAGGTAAAAAAGAGCAATTCCCAAAAATATAATGTTGTACTGTTCCTCTAGCTTTGGTGCAGGAGCACATGCCCGAATTTAATTTGCCGATTTTATGTAAAAATGCAGGAAAACTGCCATGGCCACTAATATATTAGACTGACGATCTTGAAATGCAGATAAATTCTTTGTTAACTTTATCTAGAATTTTGTATGTATCACGTCCCTTTTCTGAGTGTTTCCAGATGTCTTGCCAGTCAAGGATAATTTTCTCCCGTATATAATTTTTTAATCTGTTTTACATAACAGAAATTTAATATATTTTTGCATATTACCTATTTTAAATAACAAGTTACAAGATTGATTAACTTTAACAGTTCCTTTGGCTTGGCCAATTATAATAGGTGGAGTATTAATAACTTTAGCATTTAATAACTTAACAAACTTTAAAGGTAGAATTGATATTGTAGAACCAGAGTCGATTACAAAGGGTAAATCCTTGTTATATCCATTAACGATTAAATGTCAAATATCATGACTAGGTTGTTGTTGTTGATTAGGAGGAGGAACATAAGATTGCATAGGTTCAACATTAAAAATACAAGTCTTCTCCCAGTGGAAAGCATCCTGTCGACTTATTGATACGATTTCACTCGTATCATATAAATATGTAGATCTTAAGTACCAGTATACCCACATTATTCACTCAAATGAAGAAATCATGGTTTTATGCAGTCGAAGAATCGTGATAGAAGAGTGGAAGGTCAGGCTGTCGTCCACTGGAATGTTTCCCGAAGAATAAATAATCGAAGCCGATAGATGCATCAAAATGTTTATTAATCGATCATATAATGCACCAATTCCACTGGTTATAGGTGGTCCATGTGCGAGCAGTCGCTACGTAATAAAATGTACCACTAGATGTTACGAATAGAACAAATAATGAAGATTCAGGAAAAAACACACACTCCAGGTGGCTTGGATTTATTAGGCAACTCAAATATCGTCAAATTCTGTCTCTCCTAGCCCATGCAACTCGTTATGTACTCCGAAAAACAGAGCGCGGATGGATACAGGAAGGTGGAAAACCAATGGGAGCAGAGAGGTGGGGAAGGATGGGACATAAAACAGATTACGATTCGATGGAAAGAGGATGACGTCTATAATGAACTCTTTATACGGTGTCAGAATTAGAGCGCAAAATGTGTTGGCGGACGTATGGAATAGTGGGTATAGAACACGAAAGATCAAATGATATTAAAACATTCGAAAGGAAAGAATTTATTTTTAGAATAAAATGAAAAAAGTAATTTAATGTGTTTTATGAGATGAGACAAATGGATTAAAGTTTTTAGAATAATAAAATAATATGCAGGTTTAAATGCATGAAATAAAAGACAAAAAATATTAAGATATTATTAAAGATGGTTAAAAAAGGAAAATTTTAAGAATTTGGAATAGTTTTACTAAGATAAAGGGGCGAAAATTTTTATTATTACATATATATATATATATTTTTTGTGAAATTTACAATTGGTCATTATTCAGAATATTATTTTAATCTCACATTCAATAACAACAGGTTTAATGAAGAAATGTCACCATAAAATCATGTTACATATTATAAGGTAATTTTAGCAATTAATTGTACTGCGTACCTTTCATGGCCAATAATAAAGAAAAATTCAATCATAATTGTTTTGTTTATGCATGCAAAAATTGAACATCATACGGTATTTTTTTAATCCAGGTAGGATCTTCAAATTACTAAAGTATAACAAAGAAATCGGGGTACATCACTTAAAATCCTTTAAAGAGAAGGATCTGCCTTTTTTAACACTTTCTAACATAATTAAATGTGCTTATGAATTCGGTTTTTCTGTTCTGTTCGTCTGTGTGTGTAATTCGCATGAACATACTCAAATTGCTAGGTATTTCATATACGTACATATAATACACACCGAATTTGGTTCATAATTATAACTGATTATCTTCCTATTTTTTGTTCTTACTTATTGGATGTGATTTTTTTATGTAAGAAAGAAGGATAATTGTAGTAATTTAATAGTTAACAAGATGGGTATTTTGAAAATAAAGGAAGTGTTACATTTATATTTATGAATATCGTTTAATCTATTGCATCTCTTTTTCAAATTACGTAATTCAATTTATTATATTTTAATGAGAGATTTCTTATTTCCAATTCTAGTATATCCCACCTAAAGTCAAACTGACAATCATCTTTTTAAGTACGATTCCATTAATTAGAGGGAAACAACCAAAACTTTTCATTTCTACTAAAAATCTTCCGATCTTAAAGTGTTTTAAGCCTCTTTTAGGACTAAATTATAACAATTAAAAGTTTATGCTATACTTATCTTAAAATTAATCTCAAACCAATTTATAATTCATTCAGCAAAATTAAATTATTAAAAATGTATTTCAACAATAATAAACTTGTCTCATAATAAATATACTGACTAATGTTTTGGAGCAAGAGGAAATATAATATTAAAATATATTTAAAAAATAATTTATCCGAAACCATTTTGCTTTGCTACTGTATTGCGCAGTTGGCATTTATTGTAAAATTGATATTTATTGTGAAATTCGTATTTCGTATTTCGATATTTCTCTGCTATTTAATTTATACATTTTGATTTTGTTGTCATTATTATTATTTTATTTTATTTGAACAGGAATCTATTGAAGTAATTGAAACAGTGCACACTATGAAAAAAATTAATATTGAAATTTTGTTTATTTAATTAAATTTTAAAAATTATCATAGTGCTGTCTGTATTTAATTAAAATGTTTTTATTAATTTATTTAATCAGTTTTCACAATACTAGATGAAAAGTAACGAAAGTTTTCATTTAGATTATTTTCTCTGGTAGGTAAGTATACTCCATTTAGATTAATCCAAAAATATATAAATTAGTTGTTTATAAAGCAAAGACACTCACTAATCCATGTAGAGAATACTTATATTCTTTTATATATTTTTATCTGGCGTTACGTCACTTTAATAATATATTCTTTCTACGATAGAATATATGTAACTATTGATTAATTTTACAGAAAAATGCATTTAGATTGACTAAACATTAGAACAGAGATATTAAACTCCGTCATGCTTGGGCATAGTTAATCCTTAAATACCTGATTTTTCAAAAATCATTTTAATAATGCGTTTTGGCTTTCGTTTCTTAAATAAATCATGAGAAAATACTTTAAAAAATCATATTTTGTTTTAAGTATGATTTACGGCTAAAAAAGTGTTTGTTACTAATCGGAAAAACTGGTCTTTATTTCAATAAATAATTTTACTTTATAAAACTCTATAATATTAAACACACAAGAATTTTAGGAACTATCATAAGAAATAAATTTTACTTTTTCACTGAAGAACAAAATAGGGTATTTCGCAAGCTTCTAAACAAAACAAAAAGAACATGTAGCAACAATTGAAAAAAATAAATCTATCTGTATTCTTAAACAGCACAAGTGTTGCCATAAACATGTTGAGAATCGATTTAATAATATTAAAGAATTTAAGAAAATTAAGGAATTGTCTTGTATATTTTAAGCGTTATGAAGAACGTTCCAAAATGCCTCAAGCGCAATCCATATCAATTCCTTCTCTTCTTAAAGAATATGAAATTCCATTATTTATAATATTGCCAACAGAATCTTGCAGCATGTTTCTTTTATACGAGTTTTTATAATAACAAATGCAAACATTAATATTCAAAGTACATTTATGCCCGTTAAAATAAAGCTTCATCCATGTATCGTTTAACTTTGTCAGTCCTTTTTTTCATAGGTAAATAATTTGTTTTCTTTATTTTTCAGAAAAAAAAATAGATTAAGAAATAAAATTTATTTTTTTTTAACTATGTTCTTTTGAAACTTGCAAAAGTTAATTTAATTAAGTCATATTATTTTTTCCTAGAAATAGAATTTAATTAAATAATACTATTTATTTTTATAAATCGAATATCCCAGCATTATGCGAATAAATTCTAATTGAATTCATTTCCTTTGTTTATTTTTCAATTTTCTACCCGGCACTGTCACGTATTTAATTAAATTTTCGGAAAAGATAAAGTCAATTTACATAAAGGAGTACAACACTATTAGCGACATATACTTCTGAAATGTTGTCAATTCTCACTTTCTTAAATTGCCATTGAAATACAAAATTCTTTGTTTTCTAATTTCTTTTGTGAAGCAATATGCATTTTGAATCAGAAAACGTTGACACTTCTGAACTAATTTTAAAAGAACTTTTGTATGAAGAAATGCAAATGATTTAAAAAAGAAACAGACTGTCTGAAACTTCGTTCAAATGCATAATAAAACATTTACGTTGAAATGCATATCGAGCCAAGATGATGCTTGAAGCAACGAAATAAATTGCATGTTGTTTATTTATTTTACTTTTTATTTAACTTATCATTTCATCTCAGACGTGCGAATGAAATTTTTTCATTCTTTTTAAACGAAAAACATTTCTGTGTACATTTTTAAGAGTTAATTAAGTAAAAGTTTCTAATTTTTATCATATTTACAAGAAAGAATCTAGGAGAAAGGTTCAAGGATGTTGTGTAATAGAATGATGTAAAAAAATGTATCAAATATATTGCTTATGTAAAACAAAATAAATAAAAAATCAAAGTGTCTTTATGTATATAAAGAAAGAAAATCATGCATCAAGCTTAGGTTAAAAAACTATTTTCAACACATTTAGAATACAGTAACGAAATTTCACCGTGTAATAATGTAAGGGATGGTGCCTAGGTAAACAATTTGTAAAGCAATACACATAAAAATACAGTATTAGTAATTACCATCTATTGTCGGGAAACATCCGAATTATTTTATGCGGCTCTGTATATGATCTATAGATTAAAAAATTTACTACGCATAGTGTCAAAATTCAGTTCAGTTGGAAGCGAATAACATCTGAAAATTCCCTTCAGCAATTTCCGCCAATAAGCAAAAATGTTGTTAAAGTCTTTTGTACAGTCCTTTATATGATCTACAAAATTTATGCAGAACAAGTAATATACAAAACTTTAGTTACATTTGAAAACGCACTTCCAGAAATGATCGATCGTCACGGTTCAGTAACCGAATTCTTCATGATTGCCTGGTAAATAAACCATAACCGCTAAGCGCAACATAATCTACAATACGCATCTTGTACTGCACATCAGTGATATATTTCAGTTTAAATGTGTCTTAACCAGTCTCGCTTGATTAAAATACATTTCAAACGATTTCACCTCATAGGCCATAATGCATCGACTATTTTCTGAGTAACCCTGTAAAAGATCTGTAGTGTTACTCATTTCATTTTCAATACCGAGAATGTCATAGTAATTTCATTTACATACGTAAATTTCATTGCAGTCCAAGTATATTTCGTGAGTTAAAGCCCGGATAGCAGATAGCCAGACAAACTGAAGTCTTAATCACTTTTTAACTATGTTGGAAGGTGTCACAAACATGAAAAAATAACAGAAAAAAATGCACTTACTATTGAAAACTCCCCTTTCACACATTATTGAAAAGATTTCAGAAAATATCATTACATGGTGAAACTACTTTATTAATATAATATAATACAAAATATAACATTAAAAAAACAGTGTCCCAATTTATAACTTCATAACAGTTGAAGTAATCATACTATTCAACATTTTAATCATAAGAAATTAATTTTATTTTTAGTTGTTTGGAATAGGGCATTTAAATAGTAAAGTAATAGTTTAACTTTAAATATTTTAAAGAAATTAAAAATCTTTATTGAAAATTATTTTTTATCTTAGAACAATTAATATGAATGTTTTAACTGTCATTTAAATGTCAAAGTTTATATAAATGACATTTCATAAAAAAGTATTTTTTTTCATATGTTAAGATGTTGAACAGCAGTTCCATGCCATTTTAAATAACAGAAATTCTGCGACGAAAAAAGGCGAAAGTCATTTTTTGGTAGGAGTGTTAAAAACAGGCCCGCAGTCTAAATGGTTAGGCACCCTTTCACTAATGTCTTATTTTAAATCAAAATGTGTCGTTGTATATTAAAAAAACCTAAATGGAATAAAGAAATGTTTATTTTTATTAACTGTAAGCTTATTTCGCTGAAAAAAAAATTTAACCATTCTTTTTTGACCATATAAAATGAAAATATTTAAAACGAAAAAATACAAGTTTTTTTTTTTTTTTTTTAATGCATACTCGTCTTCATTTATAAGGTTTCCATCTGTCTATTTCTGGAAAAATTCTAAATAAGGGAAAAAAATTATTTTCCACTTTTATACAAATCACACAGGGACATTTTTAAATTACTCTCAGTGAATTAGCATATATGTGCAGTTTATTTGTTGTTACTTATTCACTTCTTTTTCATTCCGCTTGTAGTTTGAATTATATCATTCTGCATTTTTACGTACTTAATATGTATATATATTACTGTTTTTTTAAACTAATGTAAAATTTTTCTATGATTTTTTCATGTTAATCTTTTAAGCAGACAAATCCCCTAAACAGAATACCGTGAGATGCCAAAATGGTGTGATGGTCTGCCATAACAAAAAGTCCTTCTGGAGCAATTAACGTATATCGGTAGCTCATTTTTTTATTTAGTCACACATTTTCTGCTTCTTATGTGTAATGGCTAATTCTACACTTTTTTGGCACAACATTTTATAAATTATACTTAATATTTCATTTTTTTAACACATGTGAAAATTTTGCGTAATATTAAATATATATATATTCTACTGAAAATAAATAAATATATATATATAAAGTTTTAAAATGGAAAAAAAAAAATTAAGAATGCAATTACTTTTCTCCCTTTTCACAAAAGAAATGCTTCAAGGTTTATTCATGCATTATAGGGATATATATTTACCTTTAACAATGTATAATCATTAATATATATCCTTATTAAGATGCAATATGGCGCAGTGTAATATAAATTTAAAACAACGTTAAAAACGCCTGAACATATAGACTTTAAGCAGGCTAGTTTCGGTAGCATTTAGCATACAGTCCTCAGTGCCAAAAATGCCAAAATCGGCAATGTGCACGTAAATATTCTGCAGTTTTAAACGTTGTTTTAAATTTATATTAATATATATTATTTGCATTTTTCCTTAATATTATTTCTCTTTTAGAAATGTATTTTATTTCATCTAATTGAAAAGTGAAGGAGAAAAATGAGAATAGACACAAATATTTATTCTTAGTTATTTTTCCATTGACACTAGTGGATGACATTATCTTCAATTTTGTATCCTACTATTTTTAACTGTATCTCCAAAAGGCTTACCTTCATGTTTTTCTCTATACAAGGTTGCCAAACAATAGTACGCTTCTCCATCCATTATACTGCATTATAACCTCAAGTTTTAAAAGTATGAACTATAACAGTTTTCTGTTGCATATCCCGTTTCCCAGCCCACCCCCCCCCCTTCCCACTGAAAACCATTAACAGAGAAACAAAATATAAAAAAGAAACGTTTCTCAAACTAAATATTCTTAATTATTTTTCCCTTCATACGAGTCTTCACCCCGTCACTTTCCCTTCCCTGTTATTAGGTGCATTCGTAATTATATAAATACGTAGCACCTATAGTCGTCGTTCGGTCCGTCCGTCCGTCCGCATATAACAGAGGAAAAATTACCCAACCTAATGGGCTGAAATTTTTAAATATATAATTGTTGCAAAATTTTGTAGAGTCGCTTGAAATTTTATGAAAATCGGAAGTATAGTTTAATTGCATAGGTAGTCAAAAGATTCCGTTGCATTACGGCTAATGGAAAAAAAAAAGTGCATTTTAATAATGTTATAGCCTTTCGAAAATAAGGAAGTTGATATACACTTATGAAGTGCACAAAAATATGAATTCAGTAGAATATGCGGGGCAAAAAATATTTATAAAACTAGTTATAGTACGAACGCACCTCATTTGTCACGTTTGACGTGCAATTTTCAACTTATTATCTTTAACTTTGTATCCTACTGTATTCAACTATATCTCCAAAAGGCTGACCTTCTTTCGTTTTTGTTTTTTGGCTATACAAGGTTACCAAACAATAGTACGCTTCTCCGTTTATTATGCTGCATTGCCATCTCAAGTTTTACAAGTATGGAATATCATAATTTTTCCGTGACCTTTCATTTCTTTATTTCTTTATTTTTAATCAATCACATGTTTTTAAATAACTAATGTGAATATTTTAAACATACAAACAGTTTTTTTTTCCCTATAACTTAATTTTGCTGTTTCTTTTTCCACTATTAAATATCTAACCATCAATTTTAAATAAACAATTTTGATTTTTAAATGCAGTAAAATCTTCACAATGTACACTCCCGGCTTTCATACATGTCTATTAAAAGGACAACATTTTAAGGGGACAGTTTGCATCAAAACTGATCAAAAAATCGATCTTTTGTTTTTTTTAATATTAAATGAAAGCCTGATTAATTGTGAATATTTAGATACATCATTTTTTACCCATACGACAATTATATTGCGAGATATTTTAAATTTATGTTAAACACCCAGCACAATTACTCACACAAATTAAAACTTTAAATGGCTTTTTCTCCATGTTCATATTTTTTTCACTTTCGTGTTTTAAAAATGCTAAGGCTGTTTTTTTTTTCTTATTTGTATTTGAGAGAGAGTTTTAAATTTTTTGTACACATGTCCTTTATTATATATGTGATAAATCTGCGCATGGAATTATCTTTGAGGTTTTTCTTTTTTTACTATATGTTTTAGAATATGTGTTAGATTTCATCTTTTTACACTATATATATCAGACAGAAAAATATATTAAATGTAATATTAGATTTATCTAAAAATCCATGCGCAATCTTCTGTAATACAAAGAAGGTGGGCGGATAATGGCCATTTTTCGCCCATCAGCCCCTTGATGTGACATACATTTTTTTCATTAGAATACCTCATAACAAATAAGAAAAAATATTATTTTGAATGCGAGTTCTATAATTTGTGTGGAAAATATAATATATAAATAAGTAAATATTATCTACATTAATGAATATAAACACTATTGCCATTAGTTTTAATCCATATACTCAATAGTAAATACAACACTAAATCCAAAATTAAGATGAATTAAGCTTATTACGACTATTATTTCAATATATAAAATATCAGAAATAATCAATAACGGAAAATAAGTATAGCTTCAGGCCCTTTCGGCAATGTGTTTTAGATTAGTCTTTCTGCTTGCTTTCTGGACCATTCAGCGCCGGCGTCTCGCAGTGCATGAGCATGAGCATATTCAAGACTTGGTTTTTTAACTTCAGTTGTGGCGGCCAGTAAGCCAGAAACCACCATACGGTAGCAGGACCCGCATAGCATTCTACGACCCTTGCGCGTTCTTTACATTGACAGTACCATTGTGTGATGTTGCTTCGCTCTGTTTTTATATAATAGTTTTTCGCATTTTTGTATTCAACATAACAAAAATCGAGGGACAGAATCATACGATGTATGTAAAGAGAGCAAATACGTTCTTAATTTATGTGCTCCTGCATGTAAGATTGGCTTTGTTAAAGTTGGTATATTCTGGAATATCTTGAAGATATGTATCAGTTAGTTTAGTCCAGATCTCCTTTTGCATGCACATTGCACAAAACATGTTATTAATCTTTTTCATGCACTGAATTATGTGGAGAGAACACCATTAGAGAGATCAGTTCTAAGCTTTAGAAGTAAAACTGTCAAGCAAGTCGGAATGACCTCTTTTTTGAGGAACGCATTTTGGAGTTTACTTGATCAAAAATGAGAGTACCCATGAGAGTATAATAATCGGACTTGGAAAGCTGTTACGGTGTGTCAAAATCGAGAACTCTTTTCTTTGCTATTATTCAGATAAAAAAAAAAAGACTTTCAATATATTTTTCATACAATGATGTATTCTCACTTACATGGCTTAAAGCTTCCCAGACAACTAACTGAATTCCAATCCCTTAATATGCATTTTACATCGTCGTTTTCCCGACGATATATACACTGCTCAAAACCATTAGGGAAGCACATGGTTTTAACGAAATTACGCAAATATTTACACCAATAAGTAACGTAAAATAAAACATGCATAATTTAAAGTGTTGTAGAAAACTTCTCATGTAAATTAAAGTTTATGACGTCAAAAACTGGAAAAAGAACATAAGTGTAGAAATCGGGATTTTTCAGAAACGTCTCTTTCACTGCCGCAGTTGTAAAATTCATTTGCTCAGCTTGTGTTTTGAGAAAAGGTGGCTTGAAAATGAAACAACAACATGATTTACCGCAATCCATGGCCTGGCGTATTATCGGGACAGTTGAATATGGGGAAACACAACGAAGTGTAGTGGACGCTGTTGGAGTCACAAGAAGTGTCTATGAAATGCTGTAGAATCGATTCCAAGACACATGGAAAGGTAGTCATTGACAAGTGCAAGGTCGAAAATGTGCTAACACAGAAACTGATGACCGATATATCCTGTTAACAGCTCGTTGAGACGGAACGGACAATGCTACTCAGCTGCAAACACAGTTGTTCTTGCCACAGGACGAAGGGTGTCCAGCTAAACAGTCCGAAATAGGCTTCATCAGGTAGTCTCTATGCACATAAGCCAACGGTCTGTATTCCGTTGACCTCAAGCCACTGTGCGGCCTAAAGAAGGGTGGAGAACTGAACATAAAATTTGGATGCAACGTTTTTGGAGTCAAATTCTGTTTACAGACGAGTCCCGATTCAGTCTGGATGTGACATCTGATGTGTTTTGGCATGGAGAGAATGAGGCACTCAAAATAATCCCACATTCGTTCGTGAAAGATCAAATTACAGATGGGGTGGGTTGATGCTATTGGCTGGAATCAGCATAGGTGGACGTACTCGCCTGCATATCATTCGGAATGGCGCTTTGACGGTCCGAAGTTATACAGACGATATACTGAGACCTCACGTCGTATTTTATGTTGCAGAAATTAGTTATTCCAACTTTTCCATGCATGATAATGCCAGACTTCATACAGTTCGTCTTGTGTAAAACATGCTTGAAGCTAAAACAATACAGCGTACGGAATGACCAGCATGCTCTCCTGACCTAAATCCGATCGAGCATGTTTGGGACATACTCAGATGACGCATTGCTGCGAGACTAAGGCCTCTTTTTACTGTCCGGGAATTGGAGATTGCAATTCTTGTGAAGTGAAAGAGTATCCCCCAAAGTCTTATCGATAACCTCATCGCATCCAAGGAAAACAGGTGTGCAGCAGTGTTTCCTATTCAAGGAGACCACACACCATATTAAAAATCTTGGATCATTTCTAAACAATACTTTTTCTGTATCATTTACATGAAAACAAATTGTTGCTCTAAACCATCTTTTAATGTTCTTTTCACCTTTTCAAAGAATAAAAGCTCCCTTATAATTTTTTTGCGTCTTTTTTTTTTTGTATTGCGCTTTGTTACACGTGTACTATGCCTTTTATGCACATACATGGCTGTCTTAGACTGTTATCTTCACTTTTTTGCTTGCTCCCCTAATTTTTTTTGCAGTGTAGATTCCTGTTTCTATAAAGGGTTGAGTTTGAGCTGCTTTTGGTACAGTCAGGAGGAACTTCTTACACTTACATACTATACAATATGTGTTAGAGTTGTGGCAACGAGGTAGTGATAGATTTATATTAGGTTGCTTATTTGTGGCGTCGTTGGCAGTAGTCGTTGACGCACGATCTTTTATTTTTACCACAGAAGAAGAAATAGGTGTATTTCGAGCCCGAAGCACACGAAATGCATATGATCTGCATTTAGGGCATAGTTTAGAACCATTTTGTAGATCGCACTTTTTAGAATTTTTAACTATCGACATAACTTTTGTGTTAGGAAAGATACGAAGATCAAAATTTATTTTACGCCACGTTTTACAACAATCACAATTTTTTCCAGGAATTATGTATTGTTAAATTTTTCAATAAATATTTAAAACAACAGTTTTAGAAAATCGTGTATCGAAAACAAAACCTCTCATGACTGCAAAACAAAAGCGTATAAGATTGAATTGGTGTAAATCAAGATGTTTTTGGAGCGAAGAAGATTGGAAAAAATGTGTTATTTAGTGGCGAAAGTATGTTTCGTGTTTCGTATGCTAATCAAGGTATTCGAGCTTGGAGAATTAAGCAAGAAGCATTTGATAAAGAATGCCTTAAACGTTCCGTAAAAATTGCTGCTAGTGTCATGGTTTGGGGTTGCCAGGGTGCAAAAAGACCTGGAAAATTATTCATCGTCTACGAAAATGTTAACTCTCAGATACATCAAGAAATTTTGGAATATTACATAATTCCATTAGCAGAAGATTTATTTAAAAATGATTTCATCTTTCAACAAGATTTAGCGTCACCGCATACCTCAAAGTCAACTAAGAATTGCTTCCGCCAACGTAACATTAAGGTACTTCATTGGCCACCAAACTCACCAGACCTTTAACCCATTGAATACTTATGGTGTATAATGAAGAAAAAACTCCAAGAAAATCCTCCTTCAAGTAAAACTGAGTTGGTAGCACTATAAAGTCTATTTGGGCTAATATTGATAGAAATATTTGTAAACACCTTTTATATAGTATGCAAGATCGATTGTACGCTGTTATGAAAGCTAAAGGGAATAATACGAAATATTAACTACCATTTACTTCATATTCATAAGGTAATATTGTAGCGCAAAATAAAATATTCTAATATTTTGAACCAATCTAAATTCCATTCTAATATTTTGATGTTTTTCAGAAAGCTGTATACCTGATTTATTGTACTGTATTTTATATTTTGAAACGTTAAAATCTTATGTAAACATTTCAGATTTAATTTATAAGAAATTTAATTGCATAAAAAAAGTATAAAAAAGTATAAAAAGTATTAAAAAAAATAAATGAAAAATATGTTTTCTTATTACTTTTTGTTGATTATTATAATATTTTGAATATGAGCTGTAGTAGAAGAGCACACAGAACCAAAATAAAATAATGCTCATATGAAAGCCCATAAAGAGTATATTCATTGCAAGTCAAATTTAATTTGGTTCATGGAACGCTTCTTAAAGAAAAATTAATTCAAAGATTTTAAAAAAAATGACAGAAATATAGTAAAAAGCCGAAACACACCATTTTCGGGTTGTAATTTCTATGATTTACTATTTTATGTATCACGTAAATCTTATAAAAAATATATATCTTTAAGTATATAAAAATATTAAAAAAAATTTCGGAAACCGAAACTTTTTTTTCGCGTGTATGATGGCGAAAAATAGCCCTTATTAACCCACCTCCTTTGAAAATCTAAAAGAAATGGGCAACAATTCAATAGTTAAAGGTATATATAAATATTTTACAGACATACGTACAATAAATACAATAAACCTAACTGGTGTGAAAAATTAGCCAGAGCCAGGAATCGAACCCGGGACCATAGTATACAAGACTGCTGCTCTAACCACTGAGCTACTCAGGCCGATATCTGGGTCTGCAATTTCTCACTAATAAACCATGTTGGGGAAGTCACCAGCCATCTATACGACAGCCTTGGATTACCGGACAACGATGAATAGATTTTACTATTACATCGATCTACGAAATATAATAATAAACACACATACTACAATATATATTAAAACACACATTCACACATAGATAACGCCTGCATTCAACAGTTAAAGGTATATATAAATATTTTACAGACATACATACAATAAATACAATAAACCCAACTGGAGTGAAAAATTAGCCAGAGCCAGGAATCGAACCCGGGACCACAGTATACAAGACTGCTGCTCTAACCACTGAGCAACTCAGGCCGATATCTAGGTCTGCAATTTCTCACTAATAAACCATGTTGGGGAAGTCACCAGCCATCTATACGACAGCCTTGTATTACGACAGCCTGGTTTATTAGTGGGAAATTGCAGACCCAGATATCGGCCTGAGTAGCTCAGTGGTTAGAGCAGCAGTCTTGTATACTGTGGTCCCGGGTTCGATTCCTGGCTCTGGCAATTTTTCACTCCAGTTGGATTTATTGTATGTATGTCTGTAAAATATTTATATATACATTTAACTGTTGAATGTAGGCGTTATCTATGTGTGAATGTGTGTTTTAATATATATTGTAGTATGTGTGTTTATTATTAACAATTCAATAGTTTTTATTATTATTATTATAATTTAAAATGCAGTTAATTTTTTATGCAATTTTAGTTGAAGATTTATTGGTTGATTTTTCGACGGCCGAAGATCTACACTAGGGATATAGGCCCGAGAGGGGAGTGCCCTTCGTGGGGGTCTTTCTAAGGGAACCTAACCCGTATTTACGCATGGAAAACCATGGCTCGAAGAAAACCACGAAAACTCCGAACGATTAGGCCGACAGGTGCGATTGGAATCAAAACCAGCATCCCCCGTCTACCACCTTCGACAGCAGAACCTCTCAGCCACTGGTGGGGCAGTTGAATATTGAAATGCAGTGAGTTCACCATTTGAGCCATATTTTTAAAATAAAAATATACTGTTGAAAAGGTAAACTGTCCACTTAAATTCCTAATACCTATATATTTTGTACATTTTTACATCTTAATAGTAAACAATCTCATGCAATGTCGATTATTCTATTATTAGGAGGTGTTATAATATCTTCTGCTTTATTATTTTGAAATATTTTCTGTTTTAATTATACAGTTCTCTTAATATCACTTTTCATTGCTACAGTATAAGAAGAAATATCTTAAATGTACTAGACATTCATTTATAAACGATATACAAAGTATATTATTGTAACAAACTGGGAATATTTATGGTACACGTCGAGTCAAACAGATTTGAGTAGAAGCCAGAGTCACAATCCACTTATTCAGTTAAAATCACAAGTTTCTCATTACAAGGCAATCCCAGATTTTCGTCTGTACCTTTACGAGTGACGAAACTAATGCAGCAAAATTTTCAATCAACATACCTGGTTTTGTATGCAGTATAAAGACATTTCAGGACGAGAAGGAAGTCTATAGTAATCCGTAAAGGGATATCGTATGTACTGTTTGTTATCTGTATTTTTGTATATGGGGCAACCACTTTATTGTATTTTGGTTATAGAGGGCGCGCCCTTCCATTAATCTTTATGAGATTATCATAATTCGAACATGAAAATTAAGAACATTCAGTTTTATTGTATTATGTTTATAGTTAAAAGATGAGGTAAAAATTCTGTGTTGAGCTTCATGAGTATATTCCTGTATTTTTGACTAAGTGAATAAAGACTCGAAATAAAATAAAAACTTGCTTAAAAGGTGCATTTTTATACAACAGATGTCACAATATAAAAGATGTTAAAACTTAAAAAGAGTTTACAAATATAATACACGCGCCGAGCGCTTTCGATCAAAACCTTGATCATCTCCTGGGCCGCTTTGAGTACAACTGATACGTCTCTAACGCACTTTCATCCTCGGTCGGAAAACTGGGCAAGTCAACTTTACAGTGGAGGGGAGACAGCAAAACAGTTCCGAAAAATGGAGGGGAGACAGCAAACAGTTCCGAAAAATGGAGGGGGGGGGGGGTGAAGTGAGACGGACAAAAAGTTGAGCGTTACAAACCAAAACAACATCTATTTCAAAAGATTTAACCATATATTTGGAATGTTATATGACATATTATCATTAATAGCTTTATTATTCAATGTTAAGATTTCAATGGACTCTTTTATCAACGACAAATGATAATGGGATGAAGGAATAATTATTCTTGCTTCATTAAAACGGATATTTAAATTATGCTGTAAGTTAAGTCTTGCTAACGCTGTGGAGGTCTCTTCATTAGAAACAGGGTCAATCTTGCTATGGATAACGTCTTTGAGTTTATTTGTTGTTTTAGCTACTAAATTGATATTGAACTTTTTTACTGCATATCTTAATTTCTCATATAAACCAGGAATATAGGAAAAATTACAAAATTTAAGTTTATTAACTGGATTGTGCTTCTTTACTTTATATTTCATTTCGTAAACCAGTTTATTGATAAAATGAAGGGGGGAACTATTTTCTTTGGCGATGCATTTAATTTTATTTATTTCACTATCAAGAAAAATTGTCAGTGCATACTTCAAAAGCTCGCTTAACATAAAAATTGTAGGCTGCTATCTTGTATCCAAAAGGGTAAACGCTGTTATAAGGTATGGTATGGTTTGACCTGTTGATTTTTCTATAAACATTTCTATCTAGTTTTCCTTCATTTCTCGTTAACTCAACATCCAAATACGGTAAGGTCTTTTTATTTTCTATTTCCAAAGTGAATTTTATGTTTTCTTTAATTCAACAACACTATAATTCCATATGATAAACACGTCATCGACATATCTATACCAAACCTCCGGCTTTAACCTACATGTATTTAAAATACGATGCTCTAACGGTCTTAGTTTAATCTCTGCTAGTAAACCCGATATAGGTGACCCCATTGGGTCGCCTTTTATTTGCTTATAGAATACCTGGTTAAATACAAATACGTTATTTTCTAAGATCAAATTGAATGCAGATTTTAAAGTTGATTTTATATCCTTGTTAAAAGTGCTATTGGCATCGAACATAAAATTCACTTTGGAAATAGAAAATAAAAAGACCTTACCGTATTTGGATGTTGAGTTAACGAGAAATGAAGGAAAACTAGATAGAAATGTTTATAGAAAAATCAACAGGTCAAACCATACCATACCGTATAACAGCGTTTACCCTTTTGGATACAAGATAGCAGCCTACAATTTTTATGTTAAGCGAGCTTTTGAAGTATGCACTGACAATTTTCTTGATAGTGAAATAAATAAAATTAAATGCATCGCCAAAGAAAATGGTTTCCACCTTCATTTTATCAATAAACTGGTCTACGAAATGAAATATAAAGTAAAGAAGCACAATCCAGTTAATAAACTTAAATTTTGTAATTTTTCCTATATTCCTGGTTTATATGAGAAATTAAGATATGCAGTAAAAAAGTTCAATATCAATTTAGTAGCTAAAACAACAAATAAACTCAAAGACGTTATCCATAGCAAGATTGACCCTGTTCCTAATGAAGAGACCGCAGGCATTTACATTATTCCATTGTTAACGGAAGAACAAGAAGAAAAAGTTTATGTCGGAATGACGGGAAGAAAATTCAAAGATAGATTAAAAGAGCACATGAGTGACATTAAGTTTAATAGAGCCTCCACAGCGTTAGCAAGACTTAACTTACAGCATAATTTAAATATCCGTTTTAATGAAGCAAGAATAATTATTCCTTCATCCCATTATCATTTGTCGTTGATAAAAGAGTCCATTGAAATCTTAACATTGAATAATAAAGCTATTAATGATAATATGTCATATAACATTCCAAATATACGGTTAAATCTTTTGAAATAGATGTTGTTTTGGTTTGTAACGCTCAACTTTTTGTCCGTCTCACTTCACCCCCCCCCCCCTCCATTTTTCGGAACTGTTTGCTGTCTCCCCTCCATTTTTCGGAACTGTTTTGCTGTCTCCCCTCCACTGTAAAGTTGACTTTCCCAGTTGTCCGACCGAGGATGAAAGTGCGTTAGAGACGTATCAGTTGTACTCAAAGCGGCCCAGAAGATGATCAAGGTTTTGATCGAAAGCGCTCGGCGCGTGTATTATATTTGTAAACTCTTTTTAAGTTTTTAAAAAGTGTAATATGTGTTAACATCTTTTATATTGTGACATCTGTTGTATAAAAATGCACCTTTTAAGCAAGTTTTTATTTTATTTCGATACATTTTCAAGGTGAATGTGACATTCCCAACAATATATGATTATTCATATATATATATATTTATGAATAAAGACTATAGTAAATTAAATGTGAAGCATTTTATGAAATATTTTACTATATATGTTAAACCAGTGATTTATTTTCTACTCATAAAAAATATAAATTTTAGGGGGGTGGAGAATTAAATATTAGAAATGTTTGTCATGTGTCATATAATTTATTTAATATTATAGATTATTTCCACAACCATTATTTTGTATTAATTTTTTTTATAATTCAAATTATTTAAAATTGCGATTGTTTAGTTACTAATATTTACTTAGAACGTAATTTCATGCGCAGCATTTTAAAATGCAGATAAATAAAATAAAATTTATCTCCTCAAAATTCTAAGAAAAATCAATCCTGACATTTCAATAAAGGCTGCACTTATCATTTAAGAAATAACTGCAGAATACAAATGAAAAAGAAGTGTCTTTTAGTCAGGTTTCAGCAGAATTGCGAAAAAAAATATAAGTGAGTTTACATCGATCTGAATGACAACTCTCTGTGGAAAAAGAAATAGTTCTTTGACAGTTAGTTTAAGAGACTTGCTTCTAAATGGAAATTAAATATATATATATATATATATACACTTGTTGAAATCAAATATTTAAATTCCAAGTTTTACACACACACATATTACATTAAGAAACTGAAATGTCAAACTTCATTTGCTGCTCTTTTAAAATCATAAGTTAAACCAACTATAAAGATTAAAAATTAGTCATTTAATTTTTAATAATATTCTAGTTCAAAGATATATTTCAGTGATTAAATCTATCATTTTGATAAAAGTGAAGTAAATTTAATTAAATTTCCTTTTCTATTTTAACTGTTTTTTGTATAAATTTTCTTCGTTGTTTATATAATTAAATTTTGCTTATTATACAGGGTCTCCGGTCTCAACGGTGTCCAATGGCTAACTCCTAAACCGTTAGTCATAGACATATAGTTCCAGTTAGAAAAATGCTTTAAATCAGATAAAGAAATATTTTAAAAGCGATTTGGATCAATAAAAACATTTTTTTTTTAAATTACGAAATTAAAATTTTTATACGGTCCCCGGTCCTATAAGTTATATTTAGTAAAATTTTCCTATTACACTGACAAGTAAGACAAAAAAAGTCCCATTCATATAACACTAAAATTGTGCTAGTTATGAAACTTTAAAAATGCATGACTTATGCCACTTTTCTGCTCTGAAAACAAATGAGTTCGGCTTGGTTTTGAGGGGTCAAATTCCAAGTGCTTAAAGTATTCGAAGATCTCATTTCATGTGTATCTGCGCTTTGAAAAAAATCGTACAAGTATTACAATTAAGTTAACATCTGTTAAGTTTCAGATTGGCTGAAATAACAAATGTTTTATTTTGTCAGGATTTGAGACTGTTTCTTTTATGATTTTTTTAAATAAAATTATGTTATTTTTATAGGTTTTTATGTTACTTCAACGATCTTATGTATGTTTTTCCAGTTCAAAATTTGTATTCGAACTTTAACCAACTTTCAAATATCCGAACGAGATTACATTTTACATACTGGCGCAAATCCGATAACAATATAATATTATTATGATTTTCGGTGGTTACCATTTATACTTATTTTATAGAATAACACAAAAAATTTCGGATAGAATACCGCCGAGAAGATAGTGAAAATGTTTTAGATTAGATAATACAAGACTGAGATTTTTGGGGTTTTAAACTTTTATGTATTTTTTAGCATTAAATCTGAAAATGATCTTAATTTTTAACCGTCATGTCAGGATATTTCGCAAATCATAAATTGTCAAATTTAAAAAATAACAAAAATCGGATACTATAAAGTAGAGGAGATGATTGTATTTTTTAACTTTTGATAATTGATTTTTACGTACTTTTTAGCACGAAATCTGAAAATCCATTTCATTTATAACCATCACGTTAGAATTTTTTTGCAAATGTGTAAGTTAAAATATAGCGAAAATCTCATACTATAAAACTTAGGTAAAACATGTTTTATTTTATTTTATTCAATAATTTATTCGATATTTTTGCTTATCTTCGGATTCTTACAGCTGGATGGTGTGATGAGATGGGGCAGGATATTAAATTTTAACTTTGAACTTTTAACTTTGAAATTTACAATTTGCGAAAAATCCTGATGTGATGGCTAAAAATGAAGGCCAATTCCGGATTCAGCGGTACAGAATATATAAGAATCAATTATCAAAAGCTAAAAAACATGAAATAAACCAACTTTTGCAGGCTAGTGTAATCTAATAATATTTTAAAATACGTATCATTTTGTAAAGAATTGAAGCTGATAATTTAGCATCATTTTATTTAACAAAAATTCTGTTTTTTCTTTCTTCTTAAATGTTTATTACAAATTGTATATTTTGCATTAATATGTCAGAATGACTAAAGATTTCAAATTTATATTGCAATGTTAATTTTACTCTCAACCATTTTTTAATATATCTGACGAAATTATATTTCGACTAAATTTCTGACTGACCCCCAATTTGCAGCAAAAAATATGCTCCAACTTTAAATAGGTATTACTCGGTCAATTTTAATCGTAGAACAACGGGACGTTTTTTGTATTACTTGTCAGTGTAAAAGGAAAATATTACTAAATATAACTTATAGAACCGGGGGACCGTATAATATTTAAATTTCGTAATTTTTTAAGAAATGTTTTTATTGACCCAAATCGCTTTTAAAATATTTCTTTACTTGATTTAAAACATTTTTGTAATTGGAACTATATGTCTATGACTAACGGTTTAGGAATTAGCCATTGGACACCGTTGAGACCGGACACCCTGTATATCTCATACATAAAAAATAAAAAATCGTATTACTCGATCTTAGAAATCGTAAAATAGTATTCAAAGGGAATAATAAGAAGGATTGAAAATTTGTTTTTAAATATTTGGTTTTAACTTGTATTTTTACAATTTTTCATCACTGTTTCTCACCATATGCACTACATTTTCAAAAACTCACTGGTCACTTTTTGATTTTAGACGTTGTGTCATACGGTGTAATACATTTTGTTTTAAACCCAACCATTAAAATATTGTATATTTTGCCATAAAAGGAAGAATGGGGAGTTGCAGGAGAAAACAAAATAAAGGTCTTCATGTGAATGATTTATGCATACAATACTGCAGAAAATTTTACTGGCTGGTTTTATTTATAACTTCTATTATAACTACCAAATATATTTTTTAATTATATATAGGTGTTACTTTTCATAAAATTAGTAGCGTTTACGTATTTGAATCGTAAAACCAGATGATTGGAAATTCCTAACAAAACTACAAAATTAAAAGTTTTTAGAGCGAGATTAGGTATAACGGCTATTTTAAATTTAACGATAAAAAATAACAGAAACAGCACGTTTAACATTAAAATACATTGTAAAAAAATTGTTTGTGAAACTTGGTGGTTATGATCAAATTTTTTTTGAGTACACTGTAGGATCCGTGACCAAGATCCGCTATAGTTCATCCAATACGTGACATCACTGGCACCCGGCTGAGCAGCTCTTTCAGGTCTTTGCTTATTCATTCACATTATTCTTTTTGTGTTTTGTGGTAAAAAATTGTTAATTTTTCAGTTCATATAACTCATTTATGACATAATTTCATTCTTAATCTCTCGAAAATGATTTTTAATTAAATAAAATAATACATAAAGCATTTCAACTTGCATAAATAATCTCAGTTAATTAAAAATCAGAAAACCCAACGTTTAAAATGCACAAATAATACATGAAAAGCAGCAAACAGCTGTTTCGATTCTACTAGCGAGATTCTTCTTCAGTGCAAGATAGGGAAAACGGAACAGCGTGCTATAAAAAGCAAGGCCGAGCAAGATCATAGACAGAGACGCGCTGGCTTATATACCCTATGCGAGTAGCGGAGGCGCCAAAAAACAACCAATGAGAGAGAAGCAGTGGAAACGACTGGGTGGACAAGTAGCGACATCTACCGGAGAAGGAGAGAAAAAGAAACCAAAAAAGGGGAGGAGAATAAAATTAATTCTTTCGAAATACTTGGAAAATCAGGAGTACTAGATAAGTCATTGACTAAAGAGTGAGAATTTTTAATGATGTGGTAAGCTTCCCAAAAATAAAGATCAAGGTTAGAAGAACATTTTTGGATAATGATGGCTGAGGAAAAATCGAACCTATGTTGAGAAGAAATACAATGTTAAGCAATAGAAGAACGTTTAAGCTCCTGATTTTTAACATAACCTTCAATCTTTTTTAAACGAAATCTAAGAGCACGTTTAGTCTGGCCAATATAATAAAGGCCACACTGGCAAGAGATTTGGTAAATACCCCAGTTATCTAGGCGATCAAAGGGGTGTTTGAGTTTCGAAAAAGTGATTTTATTAACAGGAGAAAAAATAACATTAAGATCAAACCTTCTTAAGATTTTAGCAACTTGCTGACTGATTTTAGGAAAAAATGGTAACACAACTGAAGTATTAGAGTTGGAATTTGAATGCTTTTCAGAATGGACTGATTTCGTCAATTTCTTATAAATAGAATCAATCATATTAGAGGAATTACCACGATCAACAGCAATAGCTTTGAGGCAATTAAGTTCGGCACTAAGTAACTGAGGAGTAGAAAAAATATTTGTAGCCCGAAAAACAAAAGTATTGAAAGTAGCGAATTTCTGGTTAGGGGAATGAGAAGAATACCTGTGAGGTGGGAGACTGACACCAAAAGGACAAATCTCGACAAATCTACGTATTTGGATAAATCCCATAAATTAATTAATGATGGTCCGTATGTGGATATCCGCAAAGACCCTTCCACTAGTGAAATTAACTCTATTAAGTCTGCCATCAAGTCTTCTTCCATTATTCCTACTAACTTTAAGAAGTCTCTTATTCCGTCTATTGCGCATTTTGCTAGGTTTTATGCTTAACCTAAAGTCCATAAACCTGACATTCCTTTTAGACCTATTGTCTCTAGTATCGGTACAGCTTCTTGTATGCTTGCCAAATACTCAGTTTCTGTTTTTTCCCCACTTTTGAGCAGTAACTGTTTCACTGTTAAGAATTCTTTTGATTTTGTTAAAAATCTTCATAATTTTAAGCCACAAATCACATAATGGTTTCTTTTTATGTTAAATCATTATTTACAAACGTTCCGGTTGAGGGGGCTTCAGATTGCCTCAAGAGAAGGCTTTGTGAATTCCATTTCTCTTATTTTGAAATCGAGGAGCTTATCCTTTTAACTCCCGCTTGCTTGTCGCCAAATACTTTTGTTTTTAATGGTAATTTCTTCCGTATGATTGATAGTTTGGCTATGGGTAATCCTCTTAGTCCAATTTTATGCGATATTTAAATGCACTATTTTGAGGCCAAATTTTTTGAAATTTTAAAATTTACGTCCTATGTTCAACCCAATCGCGCCCGTCGGCCTAATCGTTCGGAGTTTTCGTGGTTTTCTTCGAACGGTGGATTTCCATGCGTTAATACGGATTAGGTTCCCTTAGAAAGACCTCCACGGAAGGCAAAAATACCCAATTATTTAATTAAAAATTAGATGTGGTTCGTGATAAAAAAAAAATTAACATATTAGAAATTTAAATAAGCAAATTGTGTGACAACAAAATTGTGAAATCCAATAATTGAAAGATAAATTTTGAAGCAATGCATATCTCTTTTATGAACATTTCAATTTAAACCTGTTTTAAAGGGTGAATGTATTTAGAATAACCAATATATCCTGAGAGTTTTACCCTGAAGATGTAATATCATAAAAGTTTTTCGATATGTAATAAGTTAATTTAAGTAACATCTGACGCTCTGCTTAGTGAAACGAATGTGTGAGAAACTGTGGAATTTATATATAGGGTTAAATTCCCTTAAAACTAAAGACGTGTTTCCACAAACTTCACTGTAAAAAAAAAAAAAAAAAAAAAAAAAAAAAGAAACACTGTAAATTTGTCAGAACAAACTCGATCACAGTGAATGTGCTGTATCTTTGTTTGGTTTCCTGACTATATTAACATGGAAAATACAGTAGTTGTGTAAAAGTAACAGCAATATGTGCTGGCAATTTGGACGCATTTTTTTACAGCACAAACTGCTGGCGTCCAAATTGCCAGCACATTGTGCTGTTAATTTTCCGCAACTACTGTATTTCCCATGATAATATAGTCAGGAAACCAAAGAAAGATACAGCACATTCACTGTGATCGAGTTTGTGCGCGAGATGAACTGTACGTTCTACTGTAAAAATGTCGTTTTTTACAGTGTTTGTAAAGACATTATAGTTTATTTCAATGAAATGAAAGTTTACAATATTTCTACCTTCATACACATAAATATGTGATGGCTCGAGGCCTGATCGGACAACACAAATAGCACATACTTTGTTAGTTTAATAAATATGTTAACAATGACTTATCTTTAAAAATTGTGAACACTATTCAATTGACAGGATTCCGAGTACTGTATTTTGTAAGCGAGATGAGACCTTATACAAAATTACAAATAGAATATTTTGTCCTTGTGTTATAAAATCCTTTAGAAGTGAAATGATTCCTCGATATATCATATCACCATTAGATAGAGTTTAGCAATATGTTGAGAACCGTGGTGATTCATAACTTTGTAATCCTCATAATAATACATTATATTTTCTGATAACCATCATAAATGTAGTAAGACTTATATTACGATTTCACCGTAATCTTTTAAATGATAAATCATATTAATCTTTATCAAGAAATGAACGAAGGTTTCATTAATTACAATATAGGGTCAGGTGGGGTAATTATGACCAGGGGGTAATTATGACCGCCGTCATATTGGAGAAAACGGTGATGGTAAAATTTTGTTTCAAGCTTAGATATTAACCTCATAATATATATTTCATCTTAGGTATTCTTTATTACTAGTCTGAAGCCTTTTTCAGATCCAAATAGCAATTTGAAACTAAGTCTATAAAATTTTTGATAAACAGATTTGTTACTTTAGAGTTCAAAGTGGTCATAATTACCCCCAAACAAATGTGTATTGGTAAGTATAAAGAGAAAATATAGTGGTCATTATTTCCCCACTAGCGGTCTTAATTACCCCAAACTTATGTGATTGTGAGTTTTTGGTGGAGTAATTATAACCACCCTTTTTACTTTAAAAGAAAAACAGCTATGAGAATTAAAAATTTTAAAATGTGTTCTTAAAGGATCAAAGTTACTTCCTACGTACTAAAAACAGCCCTTTTCCAAATAGATATAAGCAAAAAAAAAAAAAAAAAAAAAAAAGTTGAAAATGTAAAAAGTGGTCACAATTACCCCTCCTGACTATATATTTTAAGCAATCTCATTCAAATACCACCAGTTTTGATAAGCCCAATTTTTCAAGATAGAAAATGGATATATTTATTTTCCTGAATGTTTCATCTCTAGAAAAATCTAGTATAATCTACCAACAATTTAGCCAGATTTAGCTTAAAATTGCATTTACTGCTTTCAAATGGATAAATGGATTTTTTGAACAAACTTTCGCTTTTCGATTTACGTTGCAAACGTTACCATTAATAGTAAAATATTATCGAAAGAAAATTGTCTTTGCTATTATGAAATTTACTTAAAAATATAAGCTTATTAACTGTTGAATCATAATTAACTTCTTGGTAGGATATTTTCTTTGCAAATAATATATGTATTTGAATATTTTATTCTTATTTATACGTTGTAATAAATAATTTTCCTGGATAAGTGTGATAATTATTTTTCGTGTTTCTTAAGTTCACCAATTATATTTACATACTCATTTAATATTAGAACTTCAAAATTGAATGATAATTGAAGAATTTGGAAACAATATGAACAGTTTGCAAAAGGTCTATATTTCGAATCTTATATTCAGAAATTGCATACACTAGCTTCAGCTTTTTATTCTTCAGGAGCTGAAGATATACAGGAACAAAAATTTTGCATCATCTTTATTTTTTAAATTCTATTTTTAAAAATACCTTGTTATAAATGCTGTAAAATTGTTTTCATTCATTAAATATAAATATAATTAATGGCTTTCAGCTAATATAATTTCAGAACTGAGTTGTATATTTTTCAGTTTATCTCATTCAAATACCACCAGTTTTGAAAAATCCAATTTTTCAAAATAGAAAATGGATATATTTATTTTTCTGAATGTTTCCTCTCTAGAAAAATCCAGTATCATTAATCTACCAATAATTTAGCCAGATTTAGCTTAAAATTGCATTTACTGCTTTCAAATGGATAAATGGATTTTTTGAACAAACTTTCGTTTTTCGATTAACGTTGCAAACGTTACCATTAATAATAAATTATTATGGAAAGAAAATTGTCTTTGCTATTATGAAATTTACTTAAAAATATAAGCTTATTAACGGTTCAATCATAATTAACTTCTTGGTAGGATATTTTTTGTGCAAATAATATATTTGAATATTTTATTCTTAATTATACGTTCTAATAAATAATTTTCTTGAATAAGTATGATAATTTTTTTTCGTGTTTCTTAAGTTCACCAATTATATTTACATACTCATTTAATAATAGAGCTTAAAAATTGAATGATAATTGAAGAATTTTGAAACAATATGAACAGTTTGCAAAAGGTCTATATTTGGAATCTTAGATTCAGAAATTGCATACACAAGCTTCAGCTTTTTATTCTTCATTGGCTGATGATATACAGAAACAAAAATTTTGCATCATCTTTATTTTTTAAATTCTATTTTAAAAAATACCTTGTTATAAATGCTGTAAAAGTGTTTTTCATTCATTAAATATGAAGATAATAAAAGACTTTCAGCTAATATAATTTCAGAACTGAGTTATATATTTTTCAGTTTTCAACACATTCTTTATAAATACAGATTTAATATATATATATATATAATTGGAAATATGTTGAAGTTTTTTTAAGCAGTACTTAATGCATCTTGTAATTTGAAGAAACACTTGTACGCTAAATAAGTGTTACTTGGACTCTGGGTACTCTCCCCCCCCCCAAAAAAAAACAAAAAAAACAAAAACAGTTTTAAATCAGTCCTACGTATGCAACTACTTCAACATAAATACAGTGGCGGTCAAAATTTTCCGGCCAGCATAAAAATTTTGGTTAATTTGTAAGTATACCCATACGAAGAGGAATCTGAAAGTGATACATATACATTTTATTGACATAACAGTTAAGAACTTATTTATGGAATAAAAATTAAATATTAATAAATTTAATTGACAAAATTAATTGCAAAAGAAAACGCATGTTCTCAAAAGTTTCCGGCCACCTTGGCAAGTTTGGAAAAAAATGGTGTTATAAGAGAAAATAACAGTGATCAACAACATTTAGAATTAGTATTTTGTATTCATATATTTAGCAATAAGTACTGCGGCGCAGCAACGAGGCATCGATTCAATGAAAAGTTGTAGATCATCAATGTTAAGTTTTCTCCACGGTTCTTGCAATTTTTGTGAAAATGCTGCTGAATTGGAATATTTATAATTCCACACACGTTTTCAAGTTAGTTTCAAAGATGTTCTATTGGATTCAGATCGGATGATTGGGCTGTCCATTTCAAAAGCGGAATTTGTTTGTGCGAAAGCCACTGCTTGACGAGCTTGCATGTATGCTTTTGGTCATTATCATGATAAAGTAAATAGTTGCGACCACAATTTTTCCTCAAATAAGGCAGCAAATGATCTTGCAAGATATCCTTATGCATTGCACTATTCATCTTGCCGCGGATTTCAAATAACGGACAGGCACATTTTCCAGAAAATGCTCCCCACAGCATAACGTGTCCTCCGCCATGCTTCATTGTACGAATAATATATCTCGCATCTTATCTTTTGTTTTTAGGTCGTTGGTTGTAATGCCTTTTATCACTCCCAAAAAGATTGAACTTCGATTCATCGGAAAATAGTACTTTTTTCCAGTTTTCACTTGACCAGTCTTTGTATTTCTTGGCAAACGCCAGTCGGGCCTTTTTTTTTTTTTACTTATGAAAGGTTTTTAACACCGACTGTTCCACAAAGGTCTACGTCACATAAGCGTCTTGACACTGTAGACAGAGTTGTTTCAGCAATATTTTAACACCATAAATCGCCTGGAATTGCAGCCGCATTTTTACGCGGGTCATCAACTGCTTTTCTTCTGATAATTCTGTCCACAAGAATAGTCGTTTTCTGGGGTCCCCCGGACCGTGGCAAGTTCCGAAGGCCATAACGATCCTTATATATTTTTTAAAATATCGTTTACAACAAATTTTCCGATCGACAACTTTGTCGAAATCTTACGAGAGGATTGTCCCTTTAGCGACAAACAAATCACTCGTAAAGGGACAATAAAATGTTAATTTTTTTTTTTTTTTTTTTTTTTTTTTTTTTTTTTTTTTTTTTTTTAATTTCAAATACGTTATTCACGTTGATTAATTAACAAACATGGCAAAAAAAAAAAAAAAAACTTTAGCGATAATTAAAACTAATGGATGACGAATGGCCGGAAAGTTTTGCACGCGCGAATTTCGAATTCCTCCCCTTTGCATCAAGTATCTCATGTATCCAATCAAAATGATCACGTGGTCATAGGTAATTTGCTTATTCCTAATTTTTGGAGCAATTGTGCTTCTTCTTCGCTGAAACGATCTGTGAAAGTAATCAAAGAAACTAACTGGCCGGAAACTTTTGACCGCCACTGTATATCACCACCGGAATAAACTATAAATTCTGCTTTAAAAATACCCAAAAGTTTCCTAAAAAAAAATGATTTTCTGCTATATTTCTAGCATTCTACTTTTTATTCTAATGCATGGTCTATGAAAAGAGTCTTGTTTTATGGGGCACCCCCCCTCCCGGTAGCTTTTTCGCCTTTCCTTTCTTTCTTTTTTTTTTTTTTTTTTTTTTGGAACTAATGGAATTTTCTCTTTTTTATTCTAAAATTTTTCTTTTTCTATTTTTGTTTTTCTCTTTTTTTAAAATATGTTATACTAGTACATATGTACTTTTTTTATTTTTTTGTTAATCTTTTCTTTTTTGTTAAAAGTAATTTTAATTTGTGGCTACTGTCACGTCTAAACATTATTTTTTTAAGGCTCCCTAATACCCTTGCAACACAATCACCTTTCCACTGGATGTAAAGTTGCAACGCAACTTGGTAATCCATTCAGCTGATCACATTGTTCCATTGTCCATGAAGTGCATTGTATACGATATTCACTATCGCAACAATATCACTTAACACTGACTGATACATTTCTAAAGCATAGATTTAATTATGTTTTACCGTATTTACGTAAATTAATATAGTATTTTTATAAATAATTGTTAATACTATATGTGTTCGTGAAATTTACTACTGGTCATTATTATTATTTGCATCTAACATTCACGAACAACAGTTAAAGAAATGCCGACATAAAATCAAGTTACACATTATAAGAAACGCAAGAGGATAATTTTGGTGAATAATTCTACTGTGTGGTCAGTAATAAAGAAAAATTCAATCAGATATAATTTCTTTGTTTATGCATATAAACCTAAACTTCATACGGTATTTTTTGTATCCAGATAAGTCTTTCAACTTACCAAAGTATGAATAAAAATCGGAGAACAAAACTTAGATACAGCTTCACAGCTTCTTTTCATTGAGAGAACTAGTGTTTGGAGTTCATCTTTTCTAATCACATGATGCCAAGAATCAATTATAGATTCAGTTATTTGCATTTTATTAGACTGACGCTCTTTTATAGAAGGATTTTCAAACGCGTCATAAATTTTCTATAGGATTCAGATTAGGGCTGTTTCCTGGACAAGGTAATAATTTTGTGCTTTTATTTTTAAACCATTCTTTGCATATTTTTGCCGTATGGCATGGAGTTGAATTCTGCTGAAAGGTAAATGGTGCTTTATTAGGGAAGAGATCCCTCATGAAAAGTATCAATTTTGATTCCAAGACATTTTCGATGTTTTGTATATTCTGTTTTGTTTTGTTCATTCAGAATGCTATCAATAACTTGAATGCGTCCCACACAATTTGCAGATAAACAGGCCCAAATCATGACATTTGTTGGGTTCTTTGTAGTTGCTTCAATGCAATCAGGATGCAGCTCTTCCCCTACTCTACGTCTCCCATATTTTCGCCCATCACTACAAGAGCGATAACTTACTCTCTCCAGATTATTTGCTTCCACTGATTTTCTGACTAATTAATGTGCTCTTTTGCCCACTGAACTCGTTTATTGCGTTGCTGAAGATTTAAAAATGGATTTGTCCTTGGGATTCTACCTTTCAGTCCGAAACCCGCTAATCTTCTATTCATTATTCTTGAACTAACTGAAATACCCATTGCATTCTTTTCGCATCTAACAGCATCTGATGAAATTCTTCTCTCGTTGAAGCATATATTTTTTTATCTTTCTATAGTCAGAAGCACTAGTGTATTTCTTTCGGTCTGATCTTGCCTTATTATCACTGATTTAGTCTCTTCATAACGTAAGTAGAACTTTCGTACGCCAGTAAAGTGAATGATCTCCGAACCTGTCTTGCACTTTCAGCATAAGAGAGACCTTTTCTCTCCATATGTCAATTCTGCTTCTTTTTGTATATGTCCAATCAGTTATTGTTGTTGATGACATTGTTTTAAATTATTTGAATTAAAAAAACAGAAATATTTTTTTTTTAAATATATTCTATTTAGTTACACTACTATTCACCCATTCTACAAAATTCATCCCAGCAAAATACCGCTTTTACAAATCAAAACATACCACAGTTTACTTACTGATATTTTATTGGTTCTCAGAACAGTCATTATGAATGGCTAGGAAGCTTTTATTACAATACACTTCAGCATTTATGACTTATTGTGTTTGTATTTTAGACTAAAGTAAGTGTAACTTTTTTGTAATGCAGATAATTTAATTCTATTTTTTTTCTACATTAACTTTCCTTGAATTTGATATATAAACATTTGTATTTAAGTGAAAATTAATATATTCTATAAGCACACAAAGTTATAAAACATGAAAATTTCAAACAAATGTCCACAATTTTAGCCACCACTGTAAATAAAAAATTATCTTTTTCATACTGTGGTTTTGTGGTTCATTTTATATTTAATTCTTTTTTTTTATTTAATATATAATTCATATTTTATTTTCTAAAGATTACAAATTAATCTACTAACTCTTCAAAAATTGTACATTAATATAGACGTTTAAAAATAATACCAAATAAACAACAATAGCATTTAAATATTTGGCACTTCTGTAAACTTGTTATTTCCTGGTCGCACTTCTGTGAAATTTTTAATTGTTAGTCCCTATTTCTCTACTTGCGAAAATTTAGCATGTGGGTGAAATTTTCGTTTTTGTTTAAAATTGTAATAATATAATACTAATATTTTTCTAAATATTTTTTCTTGTTATTTTCAGGTAGAACATGAACTTACCAACAACTTGCTGTGATATCGAAGATCTATATATTTAATATACATACATAATGAAGCACATATTTCAATATATTTTTTCTGTTTTAGATCCTTAAAGATTTCAATATTTTAACAGAAAGAAAATCATTCTACATTGACTTTTTATTAAAAGTGATGCGCATTGTATTTCAACAGCAATATGTGTATTAAGCAAAAAATAATAATAATTTCGCCTTTAATCAATTCACATATCATTTTTTTCCCGAAAATTACTCGTAACATATTATTTGTTTCAATAACTATTTGCAAAAAATCTTAAAGGAATAATTATAGCTATTACGTAGGATAACGAAATAAACATTACCATGTTTAATGTTTATACTTCGTCGAAGTTCTGTGCTTCTTTGCTAATTACATTTTTCTTTTCCGATACAGCTGTTTTTCTCATAGATTGTATAATTATAAAAGATGAATAAGAAATTATTTAGTATTTACTTATCGTACGCCATTATAATTAATTATTTATCGTACGCCATTATAATTAATGTGGTCTTTATATTACGCCACAATAATAATTAATGCAATATCATCTGGTATTTTCGCATGCGCTTTACTTCATTTTATTTCTGTGACTTATTTATTATTATTATTATTATTTATTTATTTATTTATTTTTTTTTTTTTGCAATTTACAAATACGTAACCATTCGTTTTTGTTTTCTTGAAAGCATATTTCTTATCTGTTTTGGAGAAATAGGAAAGTTCTTATTACATTATATACATTAATTATATACATTATTATATACATTAATGAAAATGGTTGGACTAACAAAGCAAGATCTGTCAATATGTAAAATTCGCGTAGAATCTTTTTCAGCACACAAAATTCATCGTTCATTCCTGAAAGAAATCTGCAGGGTACTATTTCTTTTAAGCATTATATTTTACATACTTACGAAAAATTACATTAACGCTCTCAATCGGTGGCTTTGGGGACTATAAAATGTTTATATGTTTTGAAAAATCCCGCATTAGACAGTGTTATTAGGGTAAATCTCATAGCCCGATCGTTATTTGTAAGTGGATTTTTAATGTTCATATAGTCTCTCTACTCATTCTGTATATCATTTATAATTTAACATTTTAAACATAAAATTCAAAATTTGAATCTATACATAAGGGTTGCCTAACAGACTTAAACGGTCACCATGGCATCCTTTGAAAAATTTGTTCATGCCCTTTTCAATATTACATATTACTAGCTTTAAAAAAAGAAACTCTTAAAGTATACGCGTGATTAAATATTTTCTTAATTATCCAATCGAAAATATAAAAAAACTTTCTAAAGCCTTTTACGAAAATATCTATAATATTATCAATTAGATTATTGCTGAAATGTCGGACTACGATGTCTCCGGCCTTATCAATTGAAGAATAATACACCATTTTGTTGCTATATCTACTCTTTTGCTAATACCAATAGAATTGTAGGACTATCGTTGAAATGTCCGTTGTAAACTTCACCTTTTCCTTCTCACAGTCTCAACTCTCTTAAACTTCATTTTTCTTTTTTTCATGTAATTACTACAACTGGTTGTATATTACTCATATTCTTTCATTTATCCTAAATTCTTTGCTATCTTTAATTATAATTCCGCTTGTGAAGGTTATACTGCAATTAAATTTCTTCTTTCTTTTGCCTCCCGTAAGTTTGAAATAAATGTACTCCTAGGCAGAGTGTAAATCTGTCGTCAACTATTGAGCCTAAGAAATTTCTGAATAGTTCAACTGTTATTGGAATGTACAATGGAGGGTTTTTTAATAGTGGTTAAAAAAAAAAAAAAAAAAAAAAAAAAAAAAACACTGCTAGCCGTAATTTTGTTTTTGTTTTCTCGAAATAATTATTCCACAGAGTTCCTGAACTGAATGGCCATTTTGGGTAACAATGTCATATGCATCTTATATATTTATCGTATATCCTGTGTGTATATCGGTACCACTACTACAGCCTTTTAACATGGTTTCAAGTTTTTAGCCATGTGAATAATGTCTACACTGTTAAAAATTTGGAGCATTTTGGCAGGTCATTTGACCGTTTTTTTTCCGAAAACGGTTAAAAAACCGTAATTTAACACTATTCTGACCATATTATTGGCCATTTTATGGGCAGAATATAGTTAAATTATGGTTATGAAACCGTTTTTTCAAAATCGGTCGAATGACCTCCCAGAATGTTGCAAAATTTTTTACAGTGTACTTTTACTTACCAGCAGTTTTTCAAAAGTTTTCATGAGAAGTTGGACATACCTGATATACATATATTTGTCTATTTTCAATCATTCGTACGTCTATCGTAACACCTCTCAAATAAAATTATTTAAATATAGCTAATTATGTATTTTCTTTAATAAAAAAAAATACTTAGAAAATAAGTAACTGGAATTACATTTTTAAAACACTGAATTTTATCTCATGAAAATTTTATTGTTTTATTGATTGATGATTCTAAAAATAAAATGCATTAACATTTATCAGCGGAATTTAAAATCCTCGTCCCCTCTTACTTTTTGTAAAAAAATATAACAAAATATTTTCATCCTAAATCAAAAATTATGCATTCATGCTCTTAGGTTCTGATGAATATTTAAAACAGTCGTAAATTTCTAATTTGTAAATTCCCAGGAGGAAACATCTAATGGTTGTTCCGTATGTAATATTTATATTAATAAGAATTAAAAATGCGGCGTTCTAAGAATACACCATTTTTTTTCTTTTTTTCTTTTTTTTTTTACAAAATAATGATTTACTCGTTGATGCATTGTTCATAAATATTCTTTTATTGCTTCCTCATAAAATATTTAGTATATTTAGAATAATGAATTAAAAATTTAACTAACTGCAAATTATGCATGATTTTAAAGGAGAAGCTGATATAAATGTATCGAACTTTATCATACGAATAATAGCAATTTAGACGGAATAATTAAATTATTGAACATTTTTCATAATAATAATCAGAAATGTTACTTATCTTTCTTTATAAATAATTTTTCAAATTGAAGTAAATATCTACGCCTTAATAACTTGTTTCACATTATTATTATTTTTCCAGAAATCGAAATTGAAGCTGATTTTATAAATTTATATTATATTTACTAAAACGGAAATATCTTTTATCAAAATCAATTTTGAAATGTAAAAATGAGTGATGCATATAAATATCACGTGATGTGCATGTAAACATTATTTGATAATATGCTAATTAACATATTTCCAAACATTATATATAACGAAATTTTTTTTTAATTTATAATAATACAAACTTATATACAATTGTATGCAAACTTATTAATATGTATAGTAAAAAATGAATGAAACTTTTTTTACTTGAAAGCAATGTAAAATCATTTTAACTAAACTAAAATCTTATAAATCCTTGCAATTTCCATTGGTATCAGTTTTTCTTTCAACGGATTAAAATAGTGTTAAAAAACAACCACAGTTTACCTTTAAAATGTAACTGTCATATATGCATCTATGCAAAAAAATCAGGTGATTACCCTTTAATATATCATCATATCCATTTTTAAAAATTGTCTATGTCATTTAAGACTTACTACAAAATTCATAAAAATAATATTCTGCATTGGGCGTTAACATATCAGACAGCATTTTGCTCACCATTTTTCTTAGAAAACGCTTTCACCTCTTTCTGAGGCATCATTAGCTCCCAATGATTCCCAAAGAAGAGCTGAAAAAGACTCTGAACATTAAGAAAGAGCATCGACATTTAATACCATGCATCATTTTGAAAGTTCTTGTATCTATAGTATAAGGGAGTTGTGGGCATGTTAGCTGAGCGGTGAGTACTGGAATCCGAAGCTTTCTAAGCAATCATGGGAATTCCGTCTACGGGTCATGTCTGAAGTCTTTCCATCTTAGTATATAGAATAGGGATTGAGAGAAGGAATGATGAGTATTGAACTCAGAAAGCAGAAGAACGAATGTGTTGTTAAAATTATAGTCGTATTTTTTTTTAAACTGTTCTCCGTATCGGATACACTTGGGAAAAACAGGGATAGGGTATTCTGATTGGAATCTGATCTGGTATCTGATTGGGAAATCCCATGATGGAAAGATCAGCATTTTGCTTTCGTCTCTCTTTGGCTGGCAGGTTTTTGAGCCTATTGGGTGCAGAGCGATAAATCAGAGCTTTCGCTCACTGGTAGAATTCTGCATCCTCTTTGGACATACATTTGTTGCTAGCCCCATAAATTGTGTTCACTTGTAATAAATCCTCTATTGAGATAACTATACAAACTGGTGCGACTGCTATCTGCAGGAAGAATTTTATGACACTGGTCAGAGCTATACAGATATAATATACATGTTAGAGTAATGGCTATGCGTCATTATAATAATTATAAATCCTACCCAAGCAGCAAATAATCCCTGGTCCCCCCCCCTCCCGCCGCATGTCCTAATGTGACTATTTTTCGCCTGGTCGACCTCATTTCCTGAGATCGGCTGTGAAGCCTTTTTGGCCGCACGGCAAACAATCTGAGGATCGTATGATCCTGATATGCTGCGCATAGATTTTCGACATATTGCCGACGTCTTTTTAACTACTGAGTTCAGGCTGTTCCTTGTTATTTTCTACCCCTCCCCCCCAAGTTTTTTGCCCTCTTGTTTTCGTGGTATACTAGCTGTGAAAACCATACCCTTTAAAAGTGCACTTTGCATTAAAAGTACGAGTAATTTATAAAAAATATATAACATTTATTTTCGTGTGAATTATTAATCTATGACTTTGAAATTAATTTTAAGTAATACACTTAAAAGTTATTTTTGGTGAATACAAATTGCTTAGCAAATTTTCTACACAAATTAGCAAACTCGCATCTAAAAAAAATAAATGGCAGCCCGATAAGTGTTACAAAATAAGTCTTAATATTAGAAGAAGCTTTTTTTACTGTTTTTAATGAATTATGAATGGTCAGTCATACTTAAATAATATTTTTATAAGTAAAACGTAATGAAATACACTGTTGTACACTTTAAATACTAGGGTATAAAAACTAGGTTATTTTGGGCGGTTTAAATGAATAAATTCAAATAAAGTATTAGATAATAGGTTAAATTTTGAATATTAAAACTATTATTTGCAATGAATGCGTTTTTAAAGTAAGGATAAATAATTTATGAGATGAAATAATAAATTTAGCATCGCATTTTTAAGAGAAATGTTGAAAGAATTTTCTTTTATTATTATTATCAGAATAATTCGAACATTAAAAATTTAATCAGGTCTAAACTAATAATACACTATTAATAAACTAAAATGTTTCAGATTTTCTGAAATGCATTTAATTTATAAAAGAAAGCATTATTTTATTCCCTGCAATGCAAAAAAAAATTATTGATATAAATTTTTCATAAATCCCGAAAAAAAATAAAGAAATTAAATTCTCAGATTCTAGGTTTTTGTTACCCCCCCCCCTTTATTACAGTCTTTTCAACATAAAAAGTATTCAGGAATAATATTATAACATCTCATTCAAGTAGGCTATTTCTTAGGGTAATATTTCCAGTTTTCCATACTTTCCCTAATCCTAACTTAAAGAAAGAAACAAAAAAGAAAAAAAAAACGCAAATATTTATTTAATGTTTTAATTTTATTATTAAATATTTTTTATTTTTAATTTATTCATATAAATCATAAAAACAATCTAGTCTTTGCAAGAAATATATAATTCACTTTTTTCTATTTTTAAAGCAAATTTTTAAGTATGAGTAACTATTCGTAATTCATAAAAAGGGTGCACACTCCTTCTAATTTCTAGATATATTTGCAGTATATATCGAGCGATCGTTTATTTTTGAAAGGTGAAAAATTGCTAACTTTTGAAGAGAATGCTTAGAAATTTATACTCACTCTCTCACTTTACATAACGTCCTCGCATGCCCGTATCCCATCTTTGTCTGGTTAAAAATGACCTTGCTTGCAACATAAAAAGAGAAACAAAACCTTGAGGGGTTGGATAAGGTGGGTGAGAAAGACCTTGAAAGGGAGTGGGCAGTCACGTGATTCGGAAATACGCAGAAACTGCAGAGGGTATTGATGAGGGGACACACATTGTCAGGCATTAATCGCCCCAGGAAATCCGGCCAATGTTATTTTCTGAGTAAATATTAACATTTCAAATCTATCAGTTAGGGCGATTTCGTGCCGGTACCAGCTTTGGACTACTGGAACAGAGTATGATCTATTGACATCATAATAATGTCAGTGGACGATTACCGATATTTCGCCGATAATTCCGTATATTCTACATATATAAGAGGGTAAGTCAAAAATTATCCGCAATTTTGACACAGCTCTTCTTACATTGTTCATACTGACCTCTGCCCTCGTTTATTTTATTTTTAAATGGTGTTGTGATCATTCTATGAAAGTTTGATCGCAATTCCTCCATTTGTCTTTCTTTTGTTGCAGATAGGTCATGACCGTTCTATTAGTGGTTTGCACCAAAGAGGAGCAAGGAGCAGTCATCCGGTCGAAGACTTTCGGCACAATACGGTAACAGTGTCTTGCCAAAACGGAATGTGTACGAATGGATTGAAAAATTCAATAATGGTCTCACAGGGATTTTGCATGAGGAAAGAGACAGACGACCGTGTACGGCCACAAATTAGGACAATATTGAGCGTGCACGTGGCATGGTTCTGTGAAACAGACCATTGACTACTGATTATCGTCTATTAATTATTGACTACTGCTTATTGAATACTGTCGATTCACCTCGGAACATGAACTGAAGGACGCGGTGCATTACTCACTGCTCAGCAGAAAAACTTCTTTTCTGAGGGCATCAAGAAGCTTGTGCTACGATGGACCAAGTGCATTGAAAAGTAAGAGGAATATATTGAAAAATGATGTTAACGTTAGTTTCCTATTTGTATTGCAATAAAATTTATAACTAAATTGCGGATAATTTTTGACTTACCCTCGTATATACATGCAATAAAAAAGTGGCAGTTTTCAAGAATACGGATTTTCAATTATCTTACTAACTTGACGGATGTGGCTGCCCCAAAACTTTATTCTATATCAAACATATTATACTACAAAATTCGCTATCACCGTGCCAAAATTAAGTGACAATCTATGTCCATCATGAGGATTCTAACCATATGAAATTCCGAGCAATAGTTCTTGAGATAACACTATCACTAAAATAGTGTAAATCCTGAAAAATGCAGCATAGCGATGCTACCTGCTAGGTGATTTACACTAAAACCTAATCAGCAACAACTTATCTTAACGTCTAACGGAATCTGAAGTTGCATGAAAAGTCTTGCATTAGTTTTTGGGATAGAGCTATTTCGGAAATCGTAAAAAATTGTGCACAGCGGTGCCACCTGTTGGACAATTTAAATCAAAAACTAAAAAGCATCAATTTCTAACATGGAATAACTGAATATGCAGAGATAAAACTATTGCGGGAAACGTGAATAATGAAGAATAGCAGCGCCACCTGTTGAGTGATCTACACCAAAAAGTAATCAGAACCAAACTATATCAAGGACTAACTGATCCAAAGTTTCATGAAAATCCATGCATTAGTTTTTGAGCAATAGCTATTGCAGAAATCGTGCCAATTGTAGCAAAACAGTGCCACCTGTTGAAAGATTTACACCCAAAAGTGTTCAGCACTAATTTATATTAGGTACTAACTGAATCTATAATTTATTAAATTCCGTTCATTAGTCCTTGATATAGAGCGCCCACAAAATTTGAGTCACATACAGACAAACAGACGAACAGACAGACTCACAGACAGCCATTTTGTAAAAACATGTTTTTCGGCATCCATGACCCCTAAAACGTGTAAATCCGTCGAAAACTGGAATTCGGAAATTTTCACGAATACTTTCTTCTTGTAAATATAGAAGAAAGTAAAAATATAATTCATTGATACGAATGTCTACAACAGTTATTTTTATTTAAAATACAGTAAATTCAAAGTTATACTTGTATGGCGTTATTAATGTGCATTATTGAAAATAAAATAAAATAAGTAAAATAGCTTTAGTGAATTTCTTCACAATGGACCTAAAAAAAGGGTTGCCGCTTTTTCTACTTTTATTATTATTATTATTTTAAGAAAACTTTAAATTACGTAAAAACCTAACTATCTCCCTCTTTATCTGGGACCATTTTGTTCCATGGCATATTCATGTTCCTACAACACTACATTCACCGAAACTATGTTCTGTTGTATAGCATTTAATTTAGGTTTTGCTCAATTTTTTGCATATATTTCAATGTTTAAATCATGTTTCGTAAATATATTTTATTCTGTTTTTATACTTAATTAATCCTGTAAAATAAAGATATTTCTAAATCAATGATACTATATTAGTATTATATGAATGTTCCACATTGTTAACACTTTTTACCTAAAGTTGATATTAACTGAACTTTTCAACCTCACGCTCCTAAATATGCATAATGCATATATTTATAACCATCCTGTGTAATTAAATAATACCACTTTTATTCAATAATGCAATTACGGAAATATTTTAGAATTATGTACAGCATTGTTCATAAATAATATTATATGTTCAGAATTTACCTAAAATCTATTTATACAACCTCGTTTTTTTCTTTCATGTTTCATAACAAACTAAACGTTAAGGAATACTTTATCTGAAATGCCTGACAATATAGCTTTCTACTATGGAAATTAAAATATTAAAAATGTTTTTTTTTTTTTTTCATTCTTCCAAAATGGCATTTCGAAAATGTCATTTTTACTTGCAACACCTCTCTTTTTTTTATTCCTGCATAAATACTTTTTTGTGAATTTCTTCTAAAGCATTAGGAATTTCTTTAAAGTTATGTTTGAAAATGTATACATATTTTTAATACTATGTTTTGACAATGGAAGTTTTTAATATTCAAAATTGTTAGCAATATTAACAGATAAGAAATGGTTACTAATTTAAGAAGTATTAGGAGACATTTTGAAAGAAAATTAAACAAACAAAAACTAAAGAATGAAAATGCATATTTTGAACTAATCTTCGTGAAAATTACATTTAAATTTGAAAAAAAAGTATTTTCAGATAAGTGAAAAATTTAGTTTTAAAATTTTGTCTTTCCTTTAAATATTCATTGCTTTTAAAACGAAAAGTAATAAATTATATACTTTTTTTTACAAAATCCGTTGTAATTAGAACATACTACACACTGGAGTGGAGTGTACTAGAAAAAAATGGCAGTTAAATGAATTTTAAATGACATCATAGTATATTAATTCTTCGTTTCATATAAGGAGAAAAATGTCTTTCTAATTTTTTTTTTCTACAGAACATCTCAGAAATGTCTTTTTTTTCTTCTTTTAGCTTAATGAATATTTAATGTCTCACATTCTCATATTCAGAGTAATTTTTATTTTTTGCAATAAAAAATCTTTGAAAGTTTGTGTCTTTGAAATCATGTCATTGTAAAACTACGTACGCGAATTTTATTTAAAAAAGAAAACTTATATAAAATTGAACAACAACTTTTATGCTTACAAAGAAGCTATTTATTGGGGGAAATTTTTAAAGGAAAACTATTATTAGCATGATAATAACTTATTCTCACTTCTTAAAAGTTTTCTACTTAACGAGAAATATACAGAAAATTTCTTCATCTATTCGTAGTTTCAATGTGTTAGATATTGCGGTCTTTCGTCATTAATCATAAATAAGTCATTATAAATGGCATTGGCATGAAAGTTAAGCAACAAATTTTATACAGAGCCCGTAACAATGAAACAAAAATTAATTTAATAACCTTGTTATATATGTGCAAATTATCTTTAAATGAAAATTAGTATTTTTAACATATTGCAAGGAAAGTGTATAAATTAGGCTCTAGTAAAATTAAAAAGAGTATAGTTTTAAAACAACAGTGACAAATAATATAAGTATATACTGGGAAGAAAACTTATGTCTACATAAAACTAGCTACATATCTTACTAACTCACCAAACATCGCACTAGTTATTTTCTTTCAACAATTGCGATCTTAAAGGTCCCCGATTACGATTTTATCTCTCTAGTCAGGAGTATAAAGTTATTAAATACCGTTATCAGGTTTGCGCTTTGTGTTATTTTGTCAAAGAGCAGTCTTAACATATGACGATTAAATAATTCAGGAAAAAAATTCCCAAATTCTAAATCACTTTAACTACTAGTCTTAACTTTAACTAATAGCTTACCAAATAAACGCTAAAGACTAATTGAAAATAGAGATCAAAATACAAAATTTAATATTAACAAATTTTATTTACAAATAAAACAATTCTCAAAGATATATAATATAAAAAATATTGAAATGGAATTATATCGAGCCTGCATTAACGATTTCGCAATTAATGGTGATAGTTAAATCAAAATTCTACAAATTAAAATAATTGTCAATGAAGGATTATGATTTCAACATTAAACTGAAATTTCGATAACATTTCATATACAGTTTCGACTTTTAAATGTAGTATCATAAACGCACTTTCATTGATAAAATTAAAATTTTAGGCTCCTTCAAATTATTTTTTTTTTTTTTCACATTTAGAATGTATTTGTTTAAGCACATTAAAATATATATTTTTAAATATTGCTATAAAAAAATATATATATGTATATTACAAGCCATTTTGTTTCGCATAAAATAACATGCATATTTCCCAGATTCAGGAACTGAAAAAAAAACTTTTTTCAAATGCGGAAGATTAATCCATACAGAACTTTCTTTGAAAACGTTGTCATATTTAACATGGTTCATTCAATTTTCATAAAAAAAATATTTTTATTGAGAATACTCAGTATTTTTTTTAATTTCACTTTAATGATTAGATAAATTATTGGATAAATTAATATTTAAAATTAAATGAGCGTAGTCATGGAAACAGGTAGTTTTAATTTTTCACCATGAAGAATTTTTTTACAACGCATCATGAAATTTCCTCATTTAAAAGGTCTTATGAAATATTAAAACATTTTATGAAATAAAATATTACATCTTAATAATTTGAATTGATTTGACATAAAATATCTTCGTAGGCAGGATACTAAATTTCATATAGATATAAAATTGGATTGTTAAACAAAATGGTAGATTGTAGACCTAGTTCTGAAACAACATTAATCGTACATGCTGTCAAAATATATCATACATGCAATCTTTACAAACAATAAGAAAAGCAGCACAGGTAACTTTGTTTTTTTAACAAATATTGGTAATAAACACATACAAAAGTAAAAAAAAAAAAAAAAAGTATGAACTTTTCTGAAAATAATAATTAGTATCAAATTGCCAGTCGCGTGACACAACATTTTATTGATAATCTATGTAGGGAAACGGTTTTATAGCGATTGGAATTCCTGCTTCCTGATGTAGCGTTTGTCGCCAAAGAGATGCATCGGTGCGTAAGCACACTGAAGTATGATTTTCAGTAGAATTTAACTAAACATTCCGCTTGCATGCACCGAAAATAAGTTCAATTTTCCTACTTAAGACTCAAAGGCCAGTTGATGTAAACCCATGATAACTGTACCTTATCACTAAATGTCAGTTCTGAGAAATTTAACATTTTCTATACATAATTTCTTAAATCCAACAATTTCTTAAAATTAGTTATTTTATTTCTTGATGTTTTTTTTTTAATATCCGCTTGGGATATTGGTTTTGATATTATGTTTCTTTTATCAATAATCTTAGATTGAACTTTATAATTAAAGTAATTTTAAATAATTTAAATGTACTTTACTTAATATAAAATATTAATTAATGCACTAAAACTGAATGATGAATTCTAATAAAACAAAAGAAAATAATTTATATTTATTTAGTCTGAAGTAAAACACCTATGATATCTAGCAAATACGGTTCAATTAATGTAAGCAAAATAAATAATTTAAGCATTTTTCTAAAAAATAAACTCTTCCAATGAAAAAAAAAATATGTATAAACGTTAAATAAATATTCATATAAAAGAAAGCAAAATAACAACATAAAGCAGTCATAAAATTTTGTCGTCAATCCACACCTCTCATATCTAGCAAATACGGTTCAATTAAGGTAAGCAAAATAAATGATTTAAGCATTTTTCTAAAAAATAAATTCTTCCAATGAAAAAAATAAATACGTATAAACGTTAAATAAATATTCATATAAAGAAAGCAAAATAGCAACATAAAGCAGTCATAAAATTTTGTCGTCAATCCACAGCTCTCTCTCTCTCGTTTAGGTTTCAATCAGAATATCCCAATAGATTTTGATCAGGCAAATATCATATTCCCAACATCCAAGTATTACGCATCCGCTATAAGAGAATCAATAGAAATCCTGTATAAAAGCAATCAAGCATGTAAAGACGCCCTATCGTACAATATCTCAGTTTGTGGTTCAATATCATGAAAATAAATCCTGAAAACCTGAGCAAAGTAACGTAATAAAATTTAAAATACAGAGGTTAACTATTTTCTTTGACCCATGGAGAGTGACGTATGAGAAACAAAGCGATGTCATAAAATAAATGGGACTGCAATTAATAATAATACTATATATTTCCTCTAACTGAATTCAATCCAAGAAACTGCTACTGCTACTTCTACCTTCAACTCTAGTAATTATTGGCTTTCTCATTTTCAAAGCAAAGTGACGTATTTTTATAAATAAACAACATTTAGTTATTAGGCTATTCTCTGATGATGAGCCTGGAGGCTCGAAAGCACTAAGAAGTTTTAAATAAAATGTGTATTTTAAACATGTAACATCTTTTTCATTACATTAGTCGCCTTTTTTAAGCAAGATTGTAGACCTTTTTAATGTTCACATTATATATTTTATACTTATATATATAATGATGTTGGGAGAAAAGTCAAAAATATAATTAAATCTGTTCAGTTCTAAAACTTTGAATGTTTCACACGTTAGCATTAATTTTTGTTACCTAAAATCGAATACTTACGTCTATTAATGTATATATGTAGTGTATATGTACAATGTAATGTATATGTTTTGAAAAGTAAAATCGTACCATCACATGCTATCTTATCACCACCTTGTCAAAGTGAGATACGAAAGGTACCGTTTGAATGATAATTTTGTTTACTTACCGAACACGAATGCACTTTTAAAAATATAATCATATACAAATTAAAATTCGTATCAATTTTCTCATTTTTTTTAGATCCTTGAGTGAACGCAGAAGCAAAAAAATATGGGTTTTTTTTCTAATTCTTCATAGGTTATGAAGAGGTCAAAATTTGACGATGCTGAAGTAAAATCCATGAGACTAAAATTATTTTATAACTTCCATCCAAAAATAATCGTATTGAATTTTTCTTTCCAATTGTACCACTGAATATAAACAAAACCTAACCATTTCATTTTAAATCTTCAAAAATATATTTAAAATGTTTAACATTTCTAATAAATTTATATTGAATTTTTTAAGAATTATGACGTATATTAATATTTACAAAAAAGAATAAGAATTAAATATTAAAATTCAACTTATAGCCATTTCTAGACCAAACATTATTAAATTGCTTTCAAGGAAAATTTATAACCCCCCCCCCCCCCTCTGAGTTTAGCTTGTGTATATTAAATTCGCATTATTCTAGATAACGGTGAGAAAATATTCTATATAGGAATGACAAAAAGAAAGTATGAAACAAGATTATAAGAATACAAAACAGATATAAAACATAACAGACAATCCGCTGCTCTTCCTAGATTTTGTTCTAAAAATGAATTTAAACCAATAGATTATGAAAATGCAAAAATTATTTGACCCGTGTACTTACCCGCACAAAAAGGCATGATTAGAGAATCCCTGGAAATAGAATCCAGAAGCAAGAGGTTTGCAAAGAAGTACTTTTGGTTTATTATCACGGTTAAATATTTTGAAAAAACATTTAATTCAAGGTTAAATTGGTTTCACATAGTTATTAGAACTAAACTTCTCTTTTTTTCTTTTTTTTTCATATTTTTTCGCTTGAAAATGGATGGTTAAATTGCAGTTGCATATATAGCGCTAGGATGGTGGCGGGATCAACATGGTATGTTTACATTTGACTTTTACAATCTATAAATATGTGTGTCTATCGATACTGAAACATAACCCTGAAGTATTGAAGAAGTTGTAACTTGTCGGTGGTTTTTAGAATTTTAGAATATTTATGCACAGCAGACGTATTTAAGTTAATTTTTTATTATATATGTGTTGTTAAAGTAAGAATTGCAAAAAAAAAAAAAAAATGTTTTGTATCTATACGGACAATTTTTATCTTTTTGTTTTGATGTACTATAGAGAAATTATATTTTCTACTGTGTGAGTTAACCATTACTTGTTATATTGTGATTATATAGAAAAGATAATCAAATTAACAATTGCTTTGATCAAAATTGCTTTGATCACGAAGCTGATATAAATTTTCGAAAGTAAATGTTACCTTTTTAGAAAAACTTAATATTTGTTATACCCAACCTATACTAATAAAAGAAAGATGTTTGTCTGTATATGCGATGAGTAGGAAAATCTGATGCACGCAGAACCGATGTCATTTTCACTCACAGAAGCAATTCGCTTCCAACTTCAGTTACCGTTTCAAAGACGGTATTAGCGGAATTACAAAACGTTGAAAAATAAAAACTTTTGAGCTAAAATGAGCATTTTCTTTAAACGAGGCGTCATTTTCTATCAAAATGTTTTTAAATAGTTTATTTTAATTGTAATGAGCTAATGCCGTTAATAACGATATGTATTTCCCAACATTTTCCTTTTCTATTAACAATAGAAATAACCCAACTGCTACCCTTTTGAAGAAATTATTTTAAAAAGTTTTTTACTTAAAAACAATATAAAATCAAAACATTTTAAAAAATAGCTCATCTACAAATGAACAGCTTTTAATTAACTATATATATATATATATATATACATTTTCTGAATGATTTAACTCTCAATTTTATCAAGAAAAAAAGCTATCGAAATAAAACATTGAAATTGTTCGATGATGGTGATATATCGATACGTGATTCGTATCGAAAATAACTTAGCGGTGAGGATATTCACGGATTTCATTTGTTGGCTATGGGTTAGTTTGTGATTTTCATTTTTTAAATTTCTATTACTTTGGTCTTCGCGAGTGCGGGGGAATGTTGTGCACGTAAAACATGTTTAACCCCACATCGCAAGTCATAAGCCTTGCTACTTGTCTTCATTTTTATTTTTTCTTAGTTACTCTTGGTTTTGTTAATTATTGTTTTAGTTACAGTATGTTAGATGTTTTTTTTTTTTTCGTGTTTTAAATTATATGAATTTGGATTTTTCAATATATATATATTAAATTGGTTGAATAGAAAGCCCAGGGCAGATAACTAAAGAACCTGACTTATTATAAATATACGGATTATGTTTTGATTTTTGCATTTGATTTTAACATTCTTTTCTTTTTTATAAACATATATCGTTTACATTCCTTTTCTCATTAAAAATATGTCAAATAATCCGTATTATACTCAGAGGTTAATTCAATCAATATTTACTTTATTGTGGTGTTAAATACATAATTATATTTCAGCTTTGCATATAATTTTATTATTTCATTGTTCTTATTTCTAGGATATCTATTTTTTGGAATTTTTTCTATTAAACTTAGGTATTTTTCATTGCTCGCTCCCTAAAACTTGTATCAAATAAATCTTTATAATACTCAGAGTTTAAATCAATCAAAGTTAATTTTATTAATAGTGAAATAATTTTTTTCTATTTGGTTGGACTATAAAAGAAACATTAGGTATATATATTTTTTTTATTTTATGTGTTTTGTTTGTGTGTTTGTTTTAAATTTGTTTTTTGTCTATTTAGATAGCCTTATTCTATTAATATACGCTTTTGCAAACTTTTATTTAAAAAGAAATAAAATCTACTCGTTTTTTTATGATCTATAAATTTACGATTATATAATTCGTAATTTATACGAATATATAAATTACGTATATAACAAAAATTGTGCAAATTATTATATTTCAAGATAAGTGTCCTAAATAAACTTTGTAATTATCAGGAGAGATAATGCAATTCCATCTTTCTGAGACAAAAAATATTAAAAATAAGTTAATATTTTAACTTAATACCTTAAAAATATATATTTGTTTTAATTTTATAGTTTATATTAAAATGCATATTTTTATGTTAAAATCGATACAAATCTCTTTAAAATTCTCATTCTAACCACACTCACATGAATATAGAACTAAATCTCTATCTAACTTTTTATTGTTCGGATTTAAATAAAAAGCAATTTTATCTGTATAACAATAACAAATATAAGAAGTTTGTTCCTTGCTACACTTTTTCTTAATTTGAAATATGTGAAAAATGTTTCTAGCAAAAAAAAAGTTTCTTCAGTGTTTGTATTTAAAATAAAAACGCAAATGGAGGTGTTATGCATTATTTTTTATCAGGCGCCAGGTATTTACAAAAACCTTTGTGCAGAAAAAAAAATTCAAAACATTAACTTTACTCTAAAAAACACAAAATTTTCGGAGTCCCACAAAACGGGTGCCGCATTGCTATCATTTCCACAAACATAATTTTCTTTTCTTAAAGTAAATAAATGCGACAATTTTTTCTTTCCAATATTTTCTGTTAGTATTTTATGAAACAAAATTGTTTTACTTCAGAATTTTATATAAAAGAATTTTGTTTCATACTGGGACGCAGAGAAAAATGTTCAAAAAGTTGCATCATTATCGTATAACAATTCCTATTATTATTGTACCTGGGAAAGTTTAGATTTATCTTCAAATATAAAGATTTCTTTAATGCCATTTTTGTTTTAATGTATTAGCATGTGAAAAGCGATGTATGCTTTTACAAATTTTACTATTTGCTTATATGTTACTCATAAATATAAAAATGTTAGAATATTTTATCTATTGCTGTAAAAATTTTATCTATTGCGTATAAAACTTAGATGATACATGAATGTCCGTTAATTTTAGCTAAGTTCAGAAAATATGAAGAAAAAGTTGAAAACTAGTTTGCTGCAGCCATCTCTAACCTTTATTCTATACCATTCAAATATATTATTTTAAAATATCATCAATGATTAAGACTGTAAATCATAGTACATTTCTTCGAATTTAACATGATTTATAGTGATCACTTAATAGGTGGGAAAATATGAAGGAAAATTGAAAACTAGTTTGCTGTGGCGATCCAAAAAATATATTTTAAACTGTTGTAGTATATTAATTTAAAATAGCATAAATTGTTGTGAGTACAAAGCATAGTACATTTCATCGAATTTAACACACCTTATAGTTCTCACTTAATAGTTGAGAGAATATAAAGGAAAAGTTAAAAGACCATTTTGCTGTGGTCATCCCAAAACTTTATTCTGAACAATTCTAATATATTAATTTAAAATAGCAACAATGATTATGAGTGTAAAACCACAGTACATTTCTTCGAATTCAACACGTGCTATACGGATAACTTAATAGTGGAGAAAATATGAAGAAAATTTTGAAAACTGCTTTACTGTTGTCATTCTAAAACTTTATTCTAAACCATTCAAATATATTAATTTAAAATAGCATGATTGATTATCAGTATAAAGCATAGCACGTTTATTTTTATTTTATTTTTTTTTTATTTTATTTTTTTTTAACAGGGGTTATAGGCCTGAAGCTACCGAACGACCGTTGCTGCGCCCAACTCATTATTAGTCTCGGTCAGCGATCGGGTTAACCGCCGCGGCGAGCGGCCTCTTTCCGTCCGCTGTCCTTTAAGCTTTTTCCATTATCATAATTTCTTCCTTTTTTATGAGTTTTTAAAGTTTTAACGAACTTTTGGCTCACCCGGTATATCTAAACGTGCGGAAATGTTTTATCCATTGTATGCCTGAACATATCTTTTTATGCACTGTATAAAAAAGATATGTATTATCGTTTAATTTAAAGGTCCCACAAAATTCAATACATCATTAAATTTACTGTGCAGGAAGTCTAGGTTTGCACCATTGAAAACGTTGACAGTCCCAAGACTTGAGTTGTCCGCAGCTGCCTTATTGTCGCAACTCTTATGTGAGATAGTGAATTTACAAAAGTTGCATAACAATGAGGTAATTTTGTGGTATGACTCAACCATCATCTTAGCATATACTCAAAATGTTTGTGGCCAACAGAGTTTACAAAATTAAAGAGTTGACCTAGACTTATCAATGGAAACACATACGTTCAGAGGACAATCCAGCAAACTTTGTGTCTCGAATACTAACTTTTGACAAGTTAATTGATTGTTAACTTTGGTGGCACGGCTCTTCCTTCCTAAGAGAAGGAGACAGCACATCCAATAAGAACGTTGATTTGGAACATGTGAAAGACACTACTGAGTTTTCATCTGAGTTAAAACTGAAAAACAACACTACATTAAATTGTTTTAATTATGTTGGATTTGTTAATAAGATTTTAAGTATTAGCAATAATTATACTAAAATATTACGTGTTTTCAGTTATATTTTCAGGTTTTTAGATAATACAAAATGATCAACTGAAAAAAGAAAGGGACACGTAAGTATAGATGAATTATCAAGAGCAGCAATGTTTTTGATACGGGACGGGAGAGCGAATTTAAGGCAGAATGTACTGCATTGTTAGAAGGTAAGCAAATTTCTAAGAAAAGTAAATTGCGATTGCTAAACCCCTTTTTGGATGCAGATAAGCTGCTAAAAATTGGAAGTCGTTTAAATCATTCCGATCTAAAATTTGTTCAAAAACATCAATACATTCTGCCAGCTAAGGGTAAATTGTGTAGCCTAATTGCAATTTACTACCATGAAAAATATCTTCATATAGGTGCACAAGTATTGTTATGCTAATTGAGGCAAAAATTCTGGTCAATACAAGGAGTAAATTTAGTTAGGAAAATAACGCATGAGTTGTAGTAAACTTGTAGTAAAAACAATCCTACAACTGTACAACAAATAATGAGTTCGCTGCCTGCAGAAAGAGTGCGTCCTAGCACATCATTTAACTATGTGGGAACAGATTTTGATGGCCTTTTTTTTTTTAATAAAATATAAGGGGCAAAGAAAGGGAATTCTTAATAAGGTGTATTTGGCAATAATTTTGTTTTATAACTAAAGCAGTGCATCTCGATTTAGTGTCAGGATTTACCACTGATGCATTCATTGCAATGTTAAAAAGATTCATTGCTAGGCGCGGAAAGTGCGCAGTAATCTTTTCAGATAACGCAAGAAATTTTGTTGACGCGAACGCAGAGCTACATAGACTCCGTAATTTGCTAAGACGCCCAAAAGAGAGGCTGGCAAATTATTTGTCAGAGGAGAATATTACTTGGAAATTTATTCCGCCCGATCACCTAATTTTGGTGGGTTGTGGGAGGATTTGAATAAAATCTGTAAAATATATCCTAAAGCGAACAGTAAGTAATGCAAGGCTAACTTTCGAAGAGTTATTAACTGTAGTTGCTCAAATATAGTCTATATTAAACTCATGCCCAATGACTCCATTGTCTTCAGACGTGAATGACTTTAAGGCCTTAACGCAAGGCCACTTTTAATCGGGAGACCTATGACAGCCATAGTTGAACCACAATTATTTAATGTAAGCGAAAATATACTCTCTAGATGGCATAGGATTACAAAATGCGTTCTATTGATATAGAATCTTTGGAGTAGAGAGTATTTGAATACGATTCAACAGCGTTAAATATGGCAATTTTCAAAAAATAACTTAATCATAGATAACCTAGTGTTGATAAAGGAAAACGGCTTTCCTACAAATAAATACTAACTAGGACGCATTGCAAATGTTTTCCCACGTGCAGATGGTAAAATTAGTGTAGTAGAAATTAAAAGCTCAAGTGGAATACTTAGAAGAATTATACCCAAAATTGCGTTATTTACGTAACAGATTTCAGAGAATCAGTTATGATTTTTTTTTTTTTTTAAAGGGGAGTTTGGTTGTGTCTTTTCTCTTAATTTCTATTGCTGTATTTTCATAATTGGTTAGTTCATTGTTAAAAGAAAATTGTTGTTGTATCATATTACTCAAATATTTTTAATCTTAATATTTTAGTTTCTATTGTATAATTGATTGAAGTTGACCCTTCAATGTCGGGGGGTATGTTGGAATTATCTGTCATTATCATTATGTGTCAAGTGTTGGCAATGCACTTGTTCTACTAATGTATGTAAGCATAAAAACGTAATTCGTTTCGTCATTCTAGTTTTTGTTTTTGTCTTCCCATGAGTGCACGCACCGCATCGCATTTTCAACAAAAAGGTAGGAATACAGCCCTTTTAAGAATGTGAGTTTATTAATTTTGGTTAATACGCATCGATGAAGTTGGGAGGGGAGGGGGATAAATTTAACCTTGAGCTTTTTAACATTGAAATTTGCGATTTGAGAAAAATCCTGACGTGCTTGTTTAAAATGAAAGTCATTTTCAGATTCAGCGCTAAAAAATACATAAAAAACAATTTTCAAAAGCTAAAAAACAAGGCACAACCCAAAATTTGAAAGACAGAGTAATCTAACAGCATTTTAAAATATGTATCATTTTGTAAAGAATTGAGGCTGTTGCTTTTCATCCTTTTATTAACAAAAATTCTGTTATTTTTATCCTCCTATATGTTCAGTGCAAATTGTATATTTTGCAGTATTATGTCAGAGTGATTAAAGATTTCAAATTTATATTGCAATGCTAATTTTACTCTCATCCATTTCTTTAATATATCTGACGAAATTATATTTCTACAAAATTTGTGAATGCCTAATTTGCAGCAAAATATATGCTCCAACTTTAAACAGCTATTGCTAGGTCAGTTTTAATTGTAGAATAACAGGACATTTTCCCCTTACTTGTAACAGGAAAATTTTACTAAATATAACTTATAAGACCGAAACACAGTATAAAAATTTAGATTCTGTACTTTTTCACTGAATTGTTTTTTGCTTCAAACTTTTTTTTATCTGAACTCTTTTAACCACTTTTGTTAACCCGCAACCGTTTCCCTAGATGCATACATCCAATTGGAAGTATGCATCTAGGACAACGGTTGCGAAAATAAATGTCGGTCAGGTTATACGTGGACTCACTGTATACAGAATAAAGTAAAAACAGAAAACTCATTTTAGTTGTTCGTAAAATGTCATATTACAAACTGAAAATATTTAGACTAATGCGAAGATAAAATAATACAATAAAGCATATTATTTATAGATAATATTCAACACAAATATTTTCATTACTTGCATAAAATGGTTAAATATTTTTTAATGTTTGAGCATTTACAGTAATAAAGAGATCCGATCATATTCACCAATTAAGGAACAGCATGCTTTACAGAAATTTTATTTAGTTCACACCACTTTTTCTTAAACACTTTAATAGTACTTATAATCTATAAATATGTGGGTCAATAGACTTTATTACTTCAACCTAATTTAACTTTTCACATTCCATAGTTTACGAGTAAAATGGCTGTTACTGACAAACAGAGAAGTGATCTTATAATGGTTCCGTTTTTAATTTTTAAGTACGGAACCCTGAAAATAACCTCAGTGTTTCTACAAACTGTTGGGGATTCTACAAATGTTTTGTATTAACTGCAGAGTTGAGAGATATTAGCAATCAATAAAAGAAACAATAAAAAAGAAACTTAAACCTATTTAATTTATTAGTTAATTAAAAGTTAAATTAAAATTTTAGTAAATTTAATTAAAATTTGGCAGGAAAATTATATAGAGATTAACTTAGGTCACATAATTGTTAAGAAAATCGCATTTTTTCGTTATACACAAATTTCCATTTTCGGGCTTTAAGCAATGGTATTCAGGAGCGCTGGAAGTATCTATCGTCGCAGGAAAATAAAGGGATAATTAATAATGATTTTCGAAAAACAAATTCAGTAATTAGCCGAGATATTAACCCTTAAAGATACGGACAGTTTGGACATACATAAAGACACGGACAGCGTACTCTATGCGCCATCTTCTTTTAAACCCTAGATAACAACTTTTAATGGTATATATGGGTAATACAAAGACCGGTAGTAGTATAAAAGTAACAAACATCAAAATGATAAAAAACAAACTAATTTAATTACAATTAATCACAAAATTACTACGGAATGCTCGACAAGTTCCTTTCGAAGCACACTTACCACAATGCCAAGTTCAAACTTTGAACAAGGATTTTGTTTTAGGTATACCGAAAAAATAAACGATTATTACTATGTTGAGTTTAGGTTTATGAAATTCCAAATGAAGTTTAAATATGCATTTATTATATTGTCAGCACCGAATTCAGTTCATCAACAGATTAGGATAAAATTAAAAATGGGTTATACAGAATAACAATATTTGATAATATTTAGCCTTCATGTTTCTCTGAATTTTCGTGGTATATCCATTTATACTTTTCTGGTATATATAGCTATACCAAAACCTACACTGTTTAGTTCATTGTATAAGTCTTATTAAATTTCTATCAACGATTATTTTGTCATAATACAGTTACAAATTGTTATATTTATTGTACGGAACCCTCTGTTCTCGAGTAAAACTCGCACTTGACCGTTTATTTTTATGTCTCAATTTTTTTAAGTCTACGATAAAACAATGTTACAAAACAATTGAATCAACATAAAAGCTATATAATATATTTTAACACGTTCTGTGTTTTGGTACAAGTCTAATTCAAATCGAAAAAGTCCTTTTTTTCAGGTAGTATGCAATAGTACGATCTCCTCATGTATGTTACACTGTAAATTAAAATGTCTGAAATTCAGTCACTTAAGTGTCTGAAACGGAGTGTTCAATTTTTTGACATTTTAAAATGTCTGAATTTTTTCAGACACTTTTTGCGACTGAATTTAAGACACTTGAAACGTCTGAATCTCAGACATTTTTTGTAAGCATTTTATGTAGCCATGTTTGACCACGCTGAATACTGGAAAAATAACTGGCCGTTGTCCTGCCCCCTCTAACCCCATACAGCCTGATTTTCTGGTGCTCCCAATTTTAGTATGCGATTTTCATAAAGCTGATAATTTAAATCTTTTACGACATTGTACTAATTATAATGAATATTTTGTACTTCAGGAGTAGAATAAGATTAAAAAGAAAAAATATTTATCTAAATATCAGATTTCTTAAAATTTTGTTTTTAATATTATTTTACTTTAAAAGTTCAAAATATTGATTATAATCAGTACACTTTCGAAACAGATTTAAAATATAAGATTTGCAAATATTGCACATGAAATTTGGGGGAACTAAAATCGTAAGAGAACGGGGCACTACCCGTGCTTTAATCAAGGAGTCCTTTTGCAAAAAATGCAACCCTGCAGTATGGTTAGCTAAATACAGATGCCCGGTATTCGGGAGTATCCGTTATGGAGGTTAATGGACATTCCCGAATAGCGGATACTTCGATTTAGCGAATACTTTTTTGATCCGCAAGGCATACATATTTGTATTATTTTTACCTCACAAAAGCAGGCATCTCCGATTATCTGACAAATTTCGCGGTCCCGATGTTTCCGCTATTAAGGGTTTTTAAGGTATATGGATATATATATATATATATATATTGTATCTTGTCCTACTCTAAAAGTTCAAAATATTTGTCATACTCGGTGGAATGTCGAAAGAGATTTAAAAAATTCCGTGTACGCGAAAATGGGCAAGAAAATCCCCCCCCCCCCGAAAAAGGAAAATTCATATAATTCAAAAATTAGATTTTGCCTCATAGGCAATTTTACATATGTATCAGGTGATAATCACAACAGTTATGTAACCATGAGTAAATAATAAAATAGTAAATAAATATTCTATTTTAATAGCATTGAGAAAAAAAAATTACTTCTAATTTCAAAACTTAGCCATTTTTGTATTTGTCATTTAAGTACATATGAATAAAATAGTTAAGTATTTTAAGTAGTAAAAATGTGTAAGATTTTTTTTCTCTTTAAATGCGTGGTAATTTGTCATTGTTTAGTTAAAAGTAAACACCAGTTTGTTATCTAATTTTATATATCATTCTTCGGAATATGTATATAATTTTCTTTAAACAAATTCCGTATTCAATTTAAAATTTTCACCCGCTATTTCTTAAAAATGTATATCATTACTATTCTTTTTTATGGAACAACACGATATAAGTCATATTTAATTTATTTTATTTTTTATTCCGGTAAACTTTGTATCCTTTGAATATGAGCTAAATAGATTTTATATATTTGATAAGAAAATATTGATCAAAGAAATAGAAAAAAAAAAAAAAAACAGAAGAAAATAGAAAGTAAAAATGTATATATATATATCAGACAGTATATGTATTATTCTTAATTGTTTGAAAAACGTTTTGAACATAAAAAAGCAGTTATTAAATGGCTTAAAAATATATTTAATACTTTATCATATAAGTAAATACAAACTTTTAAAAATATAAGGCAGTTTTATACATAAACTTCATATCAAGGCATAAACAAATCTTTATTTATGTCTAAATTATCATGTGTAATTTTTTTTTTTTGTGCCAACAATTACTTGTACTAGAAACGTTGCAAATTCGATTGCAGTAAAAGGAAATTTAATAATTATTTCTCGCATTATTCAATTTTAAAATTTTAAAATCATGAACAAAATATCGCAAAAAAATGCTTGCATATAAATTAAAAAAAATAATATACCAATTTAAAAAACACAAACAATATTAATTAAACTGCTAAACAGCAAAGTAAACTGCAAAATATGAATAAAGTGTTTCTCCGTTTGTTTAATGTTTCAAAAATTTTACTGGATGATATAAAAAATTCATATTATTTTTAGGAATTTGGTAAATGTTAAATCTGCAACATTGGATAACAAAATTTACGATTTTCAATAATAAATTAAAAAATCAATAAGAATAAATCTTTATAAAGTTTCAGTTCCGTGATTAAAAACTGCAATATATACAGTCAAATTTCACAGTATTAATGCTTTTTTTCAATCTGAAAACTTTTCCTAATATCATAATAATATGAATCATCATATTTAGCTCCAAAATAATAATAATAACAAAAAATAAAATAAATGCCTGATGTCATATACTACAAGCGTTTATAGTCAGTAAACAGTAAAAAACAAACATAGAATAAACACAGTTACAAATGGCTTCAATTTAATGTTTTTATCTCTGATAAATGAAGCGATGAATCATTCAACTTTTCAAACCTATGTTGCAAGTTTTGTTTTTGAGCAAAGACAAATTATAATTATTTCACATCACCCTATCGAAAATGAAGATTAAACTATCACTCATTCGTTTATTTACAAAGGTCAAGCAAATATAATTACAGCATTGCTATTTAATTTTCAAAACAATTATATTTCATTCCGTTACATTAAGAAGGCATATAACAGACGACTGTTAGTGAAATCAAAAATTTAGCATTAAACTGCAGAAAAGAGATAAATTTTTATAAACGATTTCACTCATATTCAAAGGGATAAAAATCTATCGGAATAAAATATTAGAATTAAATATGACTTACTCGTCCGTTCAATAAATACCCAGATTAAGACATTTCCTTTTAATCCAAGCAATGGCGGCGGTGAAAATTTAATTGTTTCTGTTCTTATCTCATGAAGGTGCTGTAGATGACACGAGCGGAAATCAGCGTTCTGATTGGCTGTTAAGAATAGTACCAAAGATGATGTTTAACTATCGCTTGGAGCGTATCGTCTTAAAATCAGACGGCTGTTGGATAATTTACACTTGTTTCTCGATTCGTTTATAGCATGGCCCCTCCAGTGGCCGAGAGGTTCTGCTCTCGAAGCTGGTAGACGGGAGGTGCTGGGTTCGATCCCAATCGCGCCCGTCGGCCTGATCGTTCGGAGTTTTCGTGGTTTTCTTCGAGCCGTAGATCTTCCATGCGTTAATACGGATTAGGTTCCCTTAAAAAGACCCCCACGGAGGGCACTCCCCCGGGCCTATATCCCTCGTGTAGATAATTGGCCGTCAAAAATCAACCCACTCGTTTATAGCATGATCATAGTAAGACATTTATGTGTCTTAAATTTAGACGTCTGTTATGTCTGAATTTTCAGATTCAGACACTTAAGTGACTGAAATTCTTTTTCAGTCATACATGTGTCTAAATTTAAGACGCCTCTATTTGCAGTGAACGTCACAATTGTAACTCTTTTGATATTCCCTGGATAGATTCTTTTGGTTATTCCTTACTTTATCTATACTTGATATTATAAAGAGGTAAAAATTGTTTCTTTGTAGGAGGTAAGCTCTGGAACTACAGAACCGATTCCAAAAGTAATGGTATCAAAATGATGATGCTAGTCCATCTTAGAACATAGGCTATATCTTATGTCCGTGCCACTGGCCAAAAGGGGGTGCAGGAGCCAAAAGCTTTCTACAAATGCGATTTTTGAGCTACTGAAAGGCTTAGAAACATAAAATTTGGAATGGTAGTTACTTGTAAGATACTAATGATCTCTATGCACATTTCTTAAAAACATCGAAATTAAAAAGGGGTGAAAATGCGCAAAAAGCGTTCTAAAAAACTTTCTAAATGGCGATTTCTACGCAATTTCAGGAAATACCAAACTGATTTAAAAAATAATGGTGTAAAAATTATGGTGACAACCCTTGCTCCAACACAGGCTACATTTTATGTCGGTGGCACTACACGTAAAAGGGGTGCAGGAGTAAAAAAACGTCCGGAATTGTTATTTTTGGTTTTACTGAAGGGCCCTGATACATGGAATTTGGCATGGTAGTTACTTATTAGATAAAAAATGATCTCTAAGAACTTTTTTAAAAAAATTCGAAATTTAAAATGGGGTGGAAATACGCAAAAAGCGTTCTACAAAACGATCTAAATGGCGATTTTTACGCAATCACAAGAAATACCAAACCGATTTAAAAAATAATGGTGTCAAAATGATGGTGATAACCCTTGCTACATTTATGTAGCAAGGTATATATACATATATATAAGCAAGTATGTATGCCTTGTAACATAGGCTACATTTTATGTCGGTGTCATTTCCTCCGAAGGGGGTGCAGGAGCAAAAAACGTTCGAAATTGCGATTTTTGTGTTACTGAAGGGCCCAGATACATGGAATTTGGCATGGTAGTTACTTATTAGATATAAAGGATCTCTAAGAACATTTCTTTAAAAAATCGAAATTTAAAAGGGGTCAAAATGTGCAAAAAGCGTTCTTAAAAACGTTCTAAATGGTGGTTGCTACGTAATCTCAAGAAGTACCAAACCGATTTAAAAAATAATGATGTCAAAATGATGGTGACAACCCTTACTCCAACATAGGCTACATTTTATGTCGGTGCTATTAACCCAAACGGGGTGCGCAGGATTAAAAACCGTTTGAAAATGCGATTTCTGTGTTACTGAAGGGCCTAGAAACTTGAAATTTGGAATGGTAGTTACTTAAAAGATATAAGTATCTCTAAGAACATTTCTTAAAAAATTCGAAATTTATAAGGGGTGAAAATGCGCGAAAAGAGTTCTAAAAAACGTTCTAAATGGCGATTTCTGCGCAATCTCAGAAAGTACCCAACTGATTTCAAAAGTAATAGTTAGAAATTGATGATGACAGCCCTTTCTCGAATATAGGATCTACTTCATGTCGGCGTCACTACCACCTTCAGTTTGCATTTAAAAGAAATGTTCTAAATTGTGATATTTGTGATACTGAAGGGACTAACAACTTGAAATTTGGCATGGTAATTACTTATGAGATGTAAATGCTCTCTGAAAAGTGTTCCTTAAAAATTTGAAATTTAAATGGGGTGAAGATAAATGAAAAGCGTTTTTAAAACGCTCTAAATAAAGATTTCCACGCAACGGTTTCAAATTGATGGTGACAGTTCCCGCTCCAACATTGCTTACATTTTACGGTTTTGTCACTATCACCTGGGGGTTACAGGTGCAAAAAATGTTCTAAATTCCGTTTTTTGTGTTAAAGAGGGGGGGGGGGTCTAACATTTAAAATTTGGAATGGTAATTACTTAAAAGATGCAAATGCTTTCTAAGATTTGTTGAAAGAAAATTGCAAATTTAAAAAGATGAAATGAGCAAAAGCGTTCAATATAAATGTCCTCTAAGAAAAGTAGAAAATAAATTCGAAATTAAAAAGGGGGTGAAGCAAAGGGAAGGAGCGAAAAGTATTCTAAAAGAGTCCTAACTTACCATTTCTATGGAATCTCAGGAAATAATAAACCGATTACAGAAGTTATTGGTTGCGAATCAAGAGTGATAGTCCCTGATGCTATACGGGCTATATTTTATGCCGGTGTCACTACCACCTGGTTGGCAGGAACAACAAGAAAGCCTTTAAAAACATCTAAATTCCGTTTTCTATGTAATATTAGGAAATACCAACCGATTTCAAGGCTAATGTTGGCAAATTAATGGTGACAGTCTCTGTTTCAACGCTTTTCGAATCATTCTATTTCAACTCTGTTTCGGCATTTTATGTTGGTGCCACTAACACCGGTGAGGTGGTAGACTGGACAAGAAGCTTGGAATTTGACATGATGGTTAATTTTAAGACGTAAATGTATTAAGATGGTTTCTAAAAAATCCAAAACTTCAAATGAATACTGAAATGAGCGTATGAAATAAGCATAAATGTCTCAAAATACTTTCTAAATTATCATTTATTTGGAATTAGTTTTAGTTCTTCTTATTAATTAAAATCTCATTTCTGTCTATTGCACTTTTATGATGAAATTTAGTCAAACTGTGTAATTTTGAGTCATTCCAAAAAGTGTTCTTCTCATAAAAATTAATCATGCAAATATCACTTGGCGTATTTCAACTATTACGCGAGCAAAGCCGTGGGGTTTGCTAGTGATTAATAAAGTAGATCATATACTTTTGCTATATTAGACTTTACCGTATAACGCTGAATGTTTGAGAAAAAATCTGAAAATGTCATGCTATTTTATCATCAAGTGTTGCAAAGATATGCGAAAATTACCTTTCAACTGGTATGGAGATATTGCCTGTTTTCCTAATATTATTTGGTTAAGATTTAATCCAGTTTTAGAAATTGATTTCGACTACATATTAAAAATTGTAATAACTTTGAATTTTAAAATAGTCGCTACTAATTTTGACACCATATTTGAGCTGGACGAATGCATGTCGTCAAAAGTATTTGTTCCATTTTTCTTAAATCGTCATTGAGTTAGAAGTGATTAAATTTTGAGAATGCTATAATTAAATATATCTGAAAAATTTATCTCCCCAAAAACCTATCCGAATTGACTTTCCTTTCTTCCTTGAGTTACAATTAATAGACACAAATATACTCTATGCATATTTTCTTACAAAATCATATGTTTAATCAGGAAAATTATTAATACTTTAAAATTCAATACATTTCTGGATTATGATCTGCAATTATTTTTAACGAAAACGAAATACAATTGTCAAAAATATTGAAGCGTAAGTTTATAGTTAAATCCAACCATTACTTTTACATAATGCTAAATTTTACTTTCGACGATCTAGAAAGGCCAACTCCTATTAATAAAGCATCCACATGAAAGAAAAACTCACAAAGTAACGGAAAACAATTTATGTCCTGCTCTTTTGTAAAACTATTGTCACGTGTTCGCAGCCAATACTGGCTATCACACGGTGAACCATAAGTGACCGCCACAGTGTTCAAATGAGACCTCATTTTACCTTATTCCTACCCCAAGTTTCACTATAGTCCGAACGTTGCGATAGGCACCGATCAATCACTCAAGAGTCTGAATAGGTTCGATCCCGAGCCGGAGACTTCGCCGCAATATCGACTCTTAATCGCAGAATTTCACAGGAAGAACCGTACTCGGAGACTAACTAGGGTGACTCCACCCCGGCAAAAATTTACGCCTGCCAAAATTGAGGATCCAGGCTACCTCGGTAATTTCAGCCGGGAGAGGAGGGTTAGTAAAGAGACAGATAAAAACCAGGAAATTTAGTATCTCACAACTAAAACGCACTGTTAAATATTCGCAGCATTCTGGCAGGTCATTTGACCGTTTTTTTTTCCGAAAACGGTTACACAACCGTAATTTTAACACTATTCTGACCATATTATAAGGCCATTTTATGGTCAGAATATAGTTAAATTATGCTTATGAAACCGTTATTTCAAAAAACGGGAGAATGACCTGCCAGAATGCTGCAAAATTTTTAACAGTGCAGATAGGTTTCAACATCGAAGAAAGAAGAACTAACGCCAACTGAGGTTAAAACCGAACAACACCAGAGTTGTGAAACAAGTAAGAAGAATCATGCGTACAGCATAGATTATGAAACACTTTCCAACACTCCTTGAAAGCTTTAACGAAACTTCTTTACTTAGGGAAATAAGATAAATAAGATAACTAAGTAAACATTTAAAAATCTGATTTTAGTAGTTACCGCTCATAGCCAAATATGTATTCCAGTTCTTCTGAACAGCCCTGTATTGGATCTCTATGTTGATATATATATATACTATATAATGGGAAAATTTAGTTTAGCAAGAAAATGCATAACAGGTTGAAATTCATCTTTCAGCAACTTATACTAATAGATGGAAACATACTTGAATACTTTTGTACAGCCCTGTAGTTTACCTAGTACCTTTATTACATGCCATTATTTAGCTCAAATTTAATTCAAACTAAAACACGCTTAAAACTACTGAAATTGCATTTCCAGAAATTTTCACCCATAGACGGCCATGTATCCAACACTTTGCGTGACCCTGTATATTATTTTATCTATATTCTACAAATATTTCTTAGTACACTAAATTCAGTTCAGCGTAAAAATGCATACCTCCTTTAAAACCCACCATTAAGCAATTTATGCTCATAGTCAGTAAACTTTACGAATTCATTTCTGTAGCTGTGTATATGAACTATAGCATTTTTAAGCACTTTATAGTATGCATAAATATAGTGAACAAGTAAGTAAGTGTGATCACAGATCGCACAGAGGGTTTCGTTTGATATTCCTTTCATAACACTTTATCCTTTTGAAAAAATCTGTTATTTCTACATTTCGCAACCAGGGGCGCACTCTATTCTAAACAAACCTGTATCCGAACAAAACTCCATTTTATATACTATCCGTAGATATATTAGTCGAGGGGATTAGGCCTATAGCACACGAGATAAGTAGGCGCCCCTGGCGGTAAAAAGAGGAATTAAAATATGTAAGGCTATGGTGCATAATATGAAAGAATGGTCAAAGGGGTATCGACAAAATTTGGAAAAGTGCTCCCCGGGTGAAAAGGGCGGAGGTTATAAAAATTGCTTAAAATACACAAGTTAGAGCCCGGAGGAGTAAATAATATAACTTTTTGAAAATTTTATGATTGGCCGTGTGGTCTGAGGCATTCAGCTGTACGTATGCAAAAACTCATGTCTCCAACTTAATTAGGGGCTCTCTTAGAAAGAATTGCATAAAATACATATGTGGTAGCTCAAAGGGTTAAACGTAAGACTTTTTCAAGATTTTAAGATTTGTCGTCTGGCCTCAGGTGTTCTGCTATAATTATACAAAATTTCAAATCTCCAATTTAATAAGGGGCTCAGTTAGAAAAAATTGTTTAAAATACGCATGTGGGAACCCAAAGGGTTAAATGTACGATTTTTTCAAAATTTTATGATCTGTCGTATGATATGTGGTGTTCAGCTATAAGTATACAAATTTTCACGCCTCGAACCTAAATAGGGGCTCACTTAGAAAGAATTGTTTAAAATACACATGTGAGAGCTCAAAGGGTTAAATGAACCGCTTTTTCAAAATTTTATGGTTTGTCATTTGATGCGAGGTGTTTAGCTATAAGTACGCAAAATTTCATCCCTCCAACCTAAATAGGGGCTCACTTGGAAATAATTGTTTAAAATAAACATGTGGGAGCACAAAGGGTTAAATATACGACTTTTTCAAACTTTTATGGATTGTCATTTGATATGAGGGGTTCAGCCATAAGTATCCAAGATTTCACGCCTTCAACCTAAATAGGGGCTCACTTAGACAGAATTGTTTAAAATACACATGTGGGAGCCCAAAGGTTTAAATGTACGACTTTTTCAAAATTTTATGATTTGTCGTTTATGTGTGGTGTTCAGCTATAAGTATGCAAAATTTCACCCCTCCAACCTAAATAGGGGCTCAATTAGAAAATATTGTTTAAAATACACATGTCAGAGCTCAAAGGGTTAAATGTACCGCTTTTTCAAAATTTTATGGTTTGTCATTTGATGCGAGGTGTTTAGCTATAAGTATGCAAAATTTCATCCCTCCAACCTAAATAGGAGCTCACTTGGAAATAATTGTTTAAAATACACATGTGGGAGCACAAAGGGTTAAATATACGACTTTTTCAAACTTTTATGGTTTGTCATTTGATGTGAAGGGTTCAGCCATAAGTATGCAAGATTTCACGCCTTCAACCTAAATAGGGGCTCACTTAGACAGAATTGTTTAAAATACACATGTGGGAGCCCAAAGGTTTAAATGTACGACTTTTTCAAAATTTTATGATTTGTCGTTTATGTGTGGTGTTCAGCTATAAGTATGCAAAATTTCACCCCTCCAACCTAAATAGGGGCTCACTTAGAAAATATTGTTTAAAATACACATGTGAGAGCTCAAAGGGTTAAATGCAGTGGTGGGATTCAGCCGGTTTGCACCGGTTCGGTAGAACCGGTTGTTAATTTGTGTTGGGTTCGGCGAACCGGTTGTTAAAATTATACTTCAAATGCGAAAATCACATTTACATTAATTTACTTTCTTTAAATGCTTATCTGCACAACGGCGTCTTATAAACTTAACCCTATGACATGTACTAATTTATTTCATTCAATAAAGTGATATTTCATTTGGAAAAATAATATATATATATATTTATTTTCATCAGTCCTGCAAAAAACAATTTCAACTTTTAAAAAAAAGAATGAAGATTTGAAGAATTTTTGGATCCAAATCGGCAGACTTAAGTTAATCCTAATTATATGGCATGCTTATTCAACATTGGATTGTCTAAACTTTCCGAGTCATGATACTTTGTATTTTACGAATTTCCAGCGTTGTCAGCCTTTTTCTTGTACCAAGAAATGATAAAAATTACTAAATTTCTATAGAATGTTATGATACTTATAACTTAGAATTATTAGTCGAGCAAAAATATTTCTCACTGGCTATAGATAGGGTAAGGTGCCCTATTATCGTCCCCCAGTCACTTTTAGTCCCGTGAAAGTTGTAATTTTCAGTGAAAATCTACCAAATTTGGATTTTACATAGACTAACTACCCACGCACATAGAAACATGGGCAAATATTGTACAAAAAATTTTAACAATGCGAAAAACTGTTTTTTAAAAAGTATCTAAAAAATGCAAAAAGAAAAAAATGGTCCCAAATTCATCCCTCCAAAAAATCCAATACGCCGATGCTTAACTTATAACTAAGTCAAAATTTATTTCGAAATGAGTAAGTAATTTAATTTTCATTAAAGTAAGGCACAATGGAATGTACTAATTATCAGTGGAACAATAACACAACGAAACATTAGCCATCCAAACATGAAGAAAAAAATTGAAAAAAATGTCATGAAAAAGCATTCCTAATTTCGTCTTCGGGACGAAAATAAGAACTGCAAGGGGGACGAAATTGGGACCACGCTACTTCCCAATATGACGGAGCTTCAGTCCCCATAAGATGAACTGAGCGTCCTAAAACTCACTGTATGCTACTGTCAGCATCTTACCAACGTAAAATACATGCAATGAATAAGAAATAAATACTTACAATACAGTAAATAACGTTCTACAAACGAAGTAATAAGAACTCAGGTCTTCTAAAATAGGAAATTCGCCGTCTTTAATTTATGTACGCGTCCTGGCGAACGAAACTTTCAACACTGATCCCTTTTACCACCCGTCCCCTGTGCCTTACGTCATAAGTGGCGCCACTTTCGCAGAAGCGGAGAAGTTAAGGGGGACGAAATATGGGCACTTTACCCTAATGTTTTTCTGAATATGTTATAGGACCGAAAGGACCACATAAAAATGTAAATTTTGTAACTTTTTTCTAAAATGAAAACGGTTTCTAAGGGGATGAAGAACATCATTTGAAATATTTTTGAAATTAGAAGTATTCTAAATTTAACCATTTAGGAATTAGCTCTTTGTCAGCGATAAAAAAGGACGGCCTACATATTTTATAACTGATATTGCCGATTGCATATTTTAAATGAAATATCTCGTCTTTCAAAAGCAATGCGAACAAGAAGTATAAGCATCATAATACATCAAAACTTACGATAAAATTTATTAAAACGTTTGAAATGCTTCGGTAAAAAAAAAGTCCATATAAATGAAAGCGGTTTTATGGAAGGTTTTAAAAATATTTTGCATGTTTTTAAACTAAAGTGTGTTGTTAAAGTGTCAAAAACTAAACATGTTTTTGAGCTAAATTTTATTATTGATACAAAATTTCCAGATATATCTTCTTTGCGTGTGCATTATTGTTACTACAAAAGAGTCATTTGGGACTAATTGTAAAAGACAACATTGACGAGTATCTCTTTTTTTTTTTTTTTTACTTCGAGAAATTTGCAACTTCAGTGTCAAAACCTAACATAAAACACGCATTAAAAAAATCCGGAAATGAAGCACCTACTACTAAAAAGAGCTGATTTATCGAGATTATCTTTGAAGAAATTACATGTATATATCACCCAAGCAAGGATACAAATTGGAATTCTCGGTATTAAATGAGTTAATATTCACACGAGACTGGAGAATTCAGCAGGGGTGATTCTGTTTTGAATTTTCCTAAAATTTAGGGCATTCATTTCCGAAAAAAACCCCACCGAATGTCCGTAAATTCGGAGTTTAAAAATATCGCAAATTTCGACAAATGGTCGCCGAAATAAATTTCGTCAATCGTTCGCAAAAAATCGCCAATTCCGTCAAAAGATCGCGAAAAAATCGCAAATTCTATCAAACGATCACGAAAAACCCGAAAATCTCGTCAAAAGAACGCGAAAAAAAACCGCAAATCTCGTCAAAAGACCGCAAAAAAACGCAAATTTCGTCAAAGGATCGCCATAAAACTCGAATTTCGTCAAAGAGGCGAAAAAAAACACATAGTGTCAAGAGAGGATCTCCCCTTTCCCTTGTAACTTTTCAGAAAATTTGCTGTGAATTTCAGAGTTTTTTTTTACTCTGAATCGTCCTTGGATTTCAGCAATATCTGAGCTCTTCCTAAAGTTAGTGTTTTTAATATCTAACTGATTGCAACTATAGATCCTTGGACATAGGTCAGTTCTTAAGTTTACATTTCTGCTATTTTTCTATTGTCTTTACATTTTCTTATTGTATTATACTGTTTTTATGCATTTCCCGATAACACTTTTGACCAGGGTTTCATAATTGTCGAGTATTTGTTAAGAGACTACTTCAGTCAAACGAAAAGACCCGTTCGCTAATGCTAATCCTATGGAAGAAATTTATAAAGATAACTCGGTCGCATTTCAATATTTTTAAATGATTTCTTTTGCATTGAATAGTTGAGATTGATCTGTACAAAGGCCGTTGTTTACTTTTTTGATTTTGTTTACATGTATTTCTTATGAGGACACTTTCATTTTCGGAACCGGTTTCGAAAGTAAAAGCCTCCTCATAAAAAATATCTGCAATCAAAATCGAAAAAGTAAAAAACGGCCTGCATACAGATCGATCTCAACTATTCAATGCAAAAGAAATCGTTTAAAAATATTGAAATGTGACCGAGATATCTTTATAAATTTCTTCCATAGGATTAGCATTAGCGAATGCGTCTTTTCATTTGACTGAAGTAGCCTCTTAAATAAACTAAATCTTTTTAGAAAGAAACATATTTCAGGAATATTTTTTTCACTCTACCAAAAGATCAAAGTTTTTTTAGCAGCATTCTTATAATATTGGAAAATGTTTCATAATCTATGTGTGATGCTTCATTTTCCTTTCGTGTTTATGCATCAAAAATCATTCGGGCAGCGAACCGGTTGTTAACTTATTTGAATCCCACCACTGGTTAAATGTACCGCTTTTTCAAACTTTTATGGTTTGTTATTTGATGTAAGGTGTTCAGATATAAGTATGCAAGATTTCACGCCTTCAACCTAAATAGGGACTCACTTAGACAGAATTGTTTAAAATACACATGTGGAAGTCCAAAGGGTTAAATGTACGACTTTTTCAAAATTTTATAATTTGTCGTTTATATGTGGTGTTCAGCTATAAGTATGCAAAATTTCAAGTCTCCAACATGTATAGTTTCTGAGAACGGGCTCTCTGACAGACAGGCAGACGGACGGACAGACAGACAGACAGACAGACGGACGGACAGACAGACAGACAGAGGATCGAGACGAATAGGGTTTTGTCAGATGAAAGAAACCCTAAAAAAGCGCATAACATAATTAAAAATGCATTTCGAGCAATCATTACTATTATACAGTAATTCGGATACAATATAGTATCTGAAATCTTTTGAAATACACCGCAAACAATTTCCCCTATACCATTATGAACGGAATTCTTTTGTGTGGCCCTGTAAATGAACTATAACTATTCTTTGCACCGCATATTCAACATAATGCATATTTTAGTGGGCTTCATAAATGAATATCAATTTTACTATGTTTGAACGAGAATAACATAATTAAAAATCATTTGAAACGATTTTTTCCCATTGGCAGTAATGTAACGGAAAACTTTTGAGTGTCCCTGTAAATGAACTAAACATGCTACAATCTTCATTTGCAATAGGGGATGTGCTATGGTAGAGGTCACTAACATCCAAAAATTTCAGAACGATCCGAGCATATTTACGAGAGTTAGAGCGTGGACAGACGGCCATCCGGCCAGACGCCCATACGGCCAGACGGACAGAAAAACCGAAGTCATAAACACTTTTCAACTGTGTTGGAAAGTGTTAAAAATACACAAAATATAAATTACAATACAACATAAAACACGTTACCAGTCAGCGGAAAAATTCACAACACGGATGTCGTCCGACACCTAGTGAAATACGAATTTAGTCAATTTCAACTGGTAATATGATCCGGAGGCCCTTTCGAACGCTCTTAAGGTACACTCGTGGAATCAACTTCAGGAGACCGCGACAAAAAAAACATAAAATGTTAGATTCGATAGTACAAAAAACAGAAAAGTTAAATCTTACAACCCATCGGACCGCGACAAGCGCACAGTCGTGTCTCCACAGAGAGTGCGTAGTAAACCTCCCACGCGTATGTACGGTATGTGTAGTGGAGAACGACCTTCATAACTCGGATTGAAAGGCTAGAAAGAAAGCAAAAAGGTTTCGAAACCCAAATGGATCCAAAGAGCGCACGGAGGTCCTCACCTGAAATCACCTCCCAGATGTTCAAAGATGATCCCTGATCCAACAACTGCGTTTTGAGGACATCACACAAAAATAAAAGTAGTAGATAGAAACAAACCTGTTTATAAAATTTACAAAATTTAATAAAAAGGAAAATTAAAGTCCCATTTTCCAAACGGATCTCCCACAAAGGGTCGTTAACTCCCTTATGACGCATCGACTGAGGTCGATGACCCACTGAGCGGATGATTGAACATCTGGGCATGGGTTACAAAAAAGCAAAAATGTTTTGGTCCGGCCTGACCCTGCGATGGCAGTTTGTGTCTCGTTAGCTCACCTGCCTCGAGTGCTTCTACCTGCTTCCGACTACCCGAAAGCACCACGCACTTTCGACCTCACAGGGTATCTGAGTTCTGATAGTCCTTTGTCTTCCCATCAGAAAAGAGATCGCAGCTATGTCGAGTCAGTTGGAGGCACCTCAATGCACTTCACGCCAGGTCATGTAAGGTCGCGTCTGAAAGGTGGTACGGGGCAACCCTCCCACACACTCGCTCCAAAAGCCAAGACAGCATTACATCTCCCTCGTCAAGTTTGACGCCGGAACTACCATTCACCAAACTGTGTCTTTCACACGACGACGCACAAGGGACAGGCTACCCAGGTGCACATTCTTTTCAGACGTAGTCTAAAAAGACTCCATCATCGACTTGAGCCACTCAAAGTCTCCGGTTTGGTCTCCTCCACGAAAATTGAAAAGGACCTGCACGGCGTCCTCAGCCAGGCTTTTGGTAGCCCTCCGGCGCTCTAGGGCGGGGGGGTTCAGAAACACCAGGTGGCTCCCGCACCTTGCTCTTTCGCAAATTAGTCTAATAAGCTTATACGAAAACTAGACAATAAGTAAACCATCTCTGGATAAGTTTGTATCTTATAATCGTATTGTAATTCCTAGTAATGATAAGAAACACATCTTTTGATATTTTATAATAATATGCTTCATAACATATGACAGTACATAGGCTACGAATCTTTAAATCATTTTGAAGTAATCTAGTTTCTCTTTACTTACATATTAATGCTTTTACAGTTACTTACTTTTTAAAACTTTCATCAGCTTAGCAAAATTTACACTTGGGAAAAGCTAAAAGAATTTAAAACCATGATATATCGTCCAGAATATAAAGTCTGAATTAGAAAGAATTAGTGTTTTCGAAATAAATGAAGCATAAACTGAAGTGTTGTTCTACATTTCCATGGAATTATTCACATCTAATTAAGGAAACTGAGAAACTAAAAGCGTAAGATAAAGAGCATTTCTTTCTTAAACTTCAATCTCAAGATTTTTCCGTTGCCTTAATTAACATTAAAAGAAATTTAAGTCTGTTTAGTACTTAATTTTAATTCAGTATAAAAGGAAATTAACATAGTTGATTATGTACTTAATCTATAATAATAAACACAAATGTTTGTTTGTTTGCATGTTTTTATGTTGCCCTGAAGAGATTGTGGTGTGCATAGCTACTCGATTTGACGGAGGGGTAGGGGAGACTGGCGCACAAGTGAACAGTTCGCATAAATATAGATTTTTCTCATAACAGTGCTAATTTCTATTAAAAAAAAAAACTCAATATAGTAAACAAAGTTTTTTTGTACCCATGGTAATTTATTTAAAACCACCTTTATAGTTCTTCTTACCTTTTAAGAGTTTTATAAATTCAAAAAATTGTTCACATGTGCTCCACCGGCGGGGTAGTTATGAACACATTTGGCGCTCATGTAAACACAAGCAAAAAATATCCTTTGACGTGATTTTTATTCTGTTATTCACATGCGTCATAATCATTAGTTATATTATCTGTTAAATACACCATAAAGAAATATATATAGAGATATATCTAGTTTCTGGGTGACAGATGATTATAAAATGATTATAAAATGAAAATAAGTAGATTTGGGGAGGAAGGAGTCTTAGAGACTGACGAAATATTGCAGCAATAAAATAAAAAATAAAAAAATAGATTTGAAAAAAAAATTAAAGCGTTTAAATTTTTCTGGGGAAAATTTTTGTTTTGGGGAGATTATTAACCCCTTCGGGACGGGAGGCTTTTACGAAAATTTTAATCTTTTCTCACCGTTTTTTAAAAACAAAAATTTGTGTCTTTTTGAATCGAGAAAATGCACTGATTAAATAAGGCAAATTTTACAGTAAAATTTTACTCGTGAGAAAAAACAAGGATTCTGAGCGCTTCATGCGGCACGTATAGGTGTCGTTCGTCCCCAAGGGGTTAAGGAAGGAGCATTTAGATAATATTTTTCCTGAAATCTGCCGAAATACGGAAGATTCTCACCCCTGTATTTGCCTTACTTACTTCTGAATTAATTATAAAGAAGGGCTTTTAATGATTTTTTAAAATTCTCTATTATAAGCCACCACCCCCACCCCCAAATTTAACTTCTTTTGCTTTTGAAAGAGGGGATTGTGCTTACAATCCGAATTTTATGGCAGTTATCACATTAAGAATTTTACTTTCTTAAAATATTACTGATACCTATCTCTATTCAAAGCATCTTATACATAGCTTTTTTAGAGATGGAAATCAGCCGTCTGTAAGTTCGGAACAAATGAAATAGAAAAAAAAAATGCAGCATGACTTAGTGTAATACTTTTTGTATTAACAATCCATAAAATATATAGTTGTTAACCGTTTAGTAAAATAATACATAACACTTGTTGCATTTTAGAAACGTTAAATTTATTGAAATTACAATTGAACGTAAACTATCTTGTTTCTCTTTATGTACTTGCTTACAGATTTGTTTGTGGAAGTTTCGATATAAGATCAACTTTGTATGACGGAATTCTATTCTATTTCAGTAAAATTATAGATGTTGCAGCTGACATTATTCCTCACGAAGTTAACTGAACGGAACATAATCACAAAATGATTATTGGGGCACTTATGAACTGTTCATATCTGCCCGAACTAGTCTGTTCACAAGTGCTCCACATGGCTCCTAAAGTTAATTTGATACTTAATTAACATTTCTCAATTTTAGTAGAAAAATAAAAATTTGTCAAAAATGCTTATTAGTATGAATAATATATACTTACATTTTAAAAAATGAATAAATGAATAATGTTATTCGCTTTCGAAGTTGGAACTGAGATTTTACTTTTGAGATCTATAAATAGTGTTTTGGCTATTGAGGACAAACAAAATGTCAAAGAGCTTCAAAAAAATTTTGCCATTTGTCTACAGGTGCTACCATCTTTGGTAATTTTTTCAAATTAAAAAAACATATAACAACTAGTGAAAATGCGATGTTCACATCTGCCTTATGTTCACATGTGCCCTAGTTTCCCCTACTTGTATCTGTTAAATTATGAAATTTAATGGCAGTATTCGGATCTTATCATTGTTGTTGAAACTTGACACTTCTGTTGATTTGGTATTTACAATGTATGCCAGTAAATGGTGAAACACACTAGTTCACGAAAGGATTCAAGAAGAGTCAGGCATTTTTTCTGTAATATATATATATATATATATATATATATATATATATATATTCTTTTTTTTTTTTTTTTTTACAAAATAAAGATTACAAAGTCAAACAAAGTTTTCATGTTTATGAATTGTATATCCATATAGATTATATTTACATTATATAAATCCGGAGAAAAACTATTTCAATCTCAGCGTTTGAAACGTCGAAAAAAGCAAACAATGGGTATAGAGGAGTTGAGCGATTACAAACATCGATTTACAAGCAGGGCAATTAAACAAGCTGCTCAAAGTACATTAATATACGAAGGCGATATAAAATTAATATATGTCTGTATTTCGAAAATAGACAAAAAAAGAACAGCTGGCGCTTTATATATATATATATAACTAGTATTTAAAAAAATATATTATCTCGGGAACTAATCGAGAGATTTGAATTTATTTTAACTTGCACTTCAGATATGTCAAAATTTAATTATTTGAGAATTAATTGATCGATTTGGATTTCTTACCTAGTTTTTCTTTTATTTTACAACACCCGCAGAGCGTCTAAAAATGTCTATGCTGCCAAAGGCAATGATCCCCAACGTTAGGTTTGTTTGAAAAGGTTTTGTCTAAAAATTAAAAAAATATATATATATAATTTTTTAAGTTTTACGTGATTTGAAACCGGAATGGACTCTGCCAAATTCTGTTTGAATCACAACACTAGGTTCGCCTTAGAAGTTAATTCTATGGAAAAACCAAAAAGCGAAACGAGATCTTTAACATTCTATTTACACATGCTTCGAAATCGATAAAAGGGAAAAAGATACAATAAGGGAAAAAAACGATAAAAAGGATAAATAAGAACAAAAATTATGACTGCAACTAACATTATGAAACATTTCCCACACATTCCGAATACTGTATCAAAACTTCACGATTTATAAAGATGAAAGATGATGTCTAAATAAAGAATTTGAAAAACGCAATTTTTGCTATTACCATCAATAGTCGGGAAAATCTTCTAATTTCTTTCTGAAGCTCTGTTTATGATCTATAGATTTGTATGTGTACTACATATATGCTATAAGTTACATACTACTTAATGCTACATATGCTATGATACTTCAGTTATACGCAAAGCACGGTTAGACTTCGATTCAGCAATTTCCGTCAATAAACGGACATGTAGTCAAGAAATTTTGCAGCCTCTATAAAAATTGCAGCCCTCCATGGAAATAGTTAAATAAAAAAATGCGTACCACAACTGAAAACGCACTCTCGCTATTAATTATTTATATGCCTTAATCGTTCAGTTATTGTTAATTTTCTTCCATAGCTAATTTCTTCTGCGTGTCACTGTAAATTATCGATGAATCCTATGCACACCATATTCTACAGTAAGAGCCTTGTAGAACACCAAAGTCCCAGAGTGCAGAGTCAGTACAGGTTGTCCCAGAACTTCCTGTACAAAATTTGAGGGGACATAGAGAACATCGTTAGGAACCATAAATGCATGGTGATGGATAAGCGGAAATCGGTAGGTCTCAAGGTCAGCACGTGTGACTTCTTCATTGCAGACGCCGACTGCGTGCAAACAACATGAGTCACACGGACCAAAACCCACACAGAACCCTACCACAAGCCACACAACAACGCATCATTGTTAATATGGGGACGGGTATGGTGGTGGACAATTTACTGGGGACATTACTTATTACCACTTCGACTGGACGCTCGCAACATTCTCGTTAGTATTCTGGAGGCTCTACTGGAAATGCTTAATGAAGTCCCCGCACATGTTTGACGCGAAATTCGGTTTCAACATTATGGGACACCATCTCATTACGCTAGGTGCGTAAGTGACCCTTTTGGCCAGACGTTTGGAAACAATAGGATTGGGGTTGGCGACCCGTCTAATAGCCCCCAAATCTCCTGATTTATCTCCTCTTGATTATTTTCGCAGGGGTGTAATGAGAGGCACTGTGGACAACACGCCCGTATATTCTGAAATGGACCTGGAATCACGAATCTCCATCGCTGCGGCTACCATCAACACAATAACCGGAATCCATGTCGCATAGGTGTCATGCCTGCATCCATGCCAATGAGAGCAATATCGATCAGCTCCTGTGATACTTGTAAGTCATACATTGTACTCTTTTCTGTGCAATAAAGCGTTTTACACTGCTTTATGCATTGCGGGCTTAGTGTGTCTTTGTGACTCTCTATCACGTGAAGGTGGCGTTTCCGTCCATGATTTACTATGTGATTATGGTTACTAATGGTGTTTTATACCTACCTCCAAGTCTGCACGCGAAGTTGCTGGATATGTTGTACGTAAATTTCAATATGTTGAAAAAATTCTATTATCTTTAAAATATTTCCGATTAGTCCGTAATGCAACGGAGTTCTTTTGAGTGTCCCTGTAAACTACCCATAAATGCTACGTACTTATTTTTCAATGGCGAACATGACAGAGTAACAATACCATACCAATATTTTATAAATTTCATTGCAACCTGACTATGTTTACTTGAGTTAGAGCATGGACAGATGACAGACAGACAGACAAACTGAATTCATAAACACTTTTCAGCTATGTTGGAAAGTGTTACAAAGCATCTAGTAGTAGTTATGCTCAAAATCAATCTTTTTTCCGCTTGCACTATTCAAATAACACAAACAAATAAACTTGCATAAATCTAGATGGAAACAATTCCATTTTAGTATTGTTTTAAATCAACACTTATTAAAGTTACAAAATAATTGTGGCATGTATTACAAATACGAACATAAATTTAATCTCAATTTCATTTCATGCACCATTAAACATACTCAAGTATATTTGATTATCATTTCTTTTTCTGTACATGTTTGAATAACTTCCAGTTTGAATTCTATTTCGTTGTTTTAATTAATTTTAAGAAACGGAAATAATTAAATAAAACTATTTTTACAAAATTTAAACACATTGGGTAATTTTGTTTGATAATAAATACCGATTTGTAAATTCTTTTTATAATGAATTGAAATTAGTTTAAAAAGTTTTTTGTAATAAAAAATATGAAGTCGAACAGATGCAACAATTTAAAGCTATTGATAAATATAGAAACTGTTGCTTTCTTTTTAGCACATTTCCAGAAAAGTTGAAAAGTTTTTATTGAATTCGGCACGGTCTGTCCGTCTGTCCACGCTCTAACTCACGTAAATATACTCGGATTTTCATGCAATTGAAATATGTTAATGATGCTTACCATGGTATGTTTGTTATTGTACAAAAAGTGTGTAACAATAATAGTTCATTTACAGGTGCACTTAAAAGAATTCTATTGCGCTGTGGTATATGGGAAAAAATCGTTTACAGAGAAATTTAATGATTTTACGCTATTTCAAATGTATTGAAACTGATATAAATCCCTGAATTTTATCACAAGGCGATTACTATAGAATAGGGTATTTATAGCATTGGTCGTTCTTATACAGGAATAGGCAAAAGAAATCTGTTACAGTGCGCTCTTTGAGAAATAACAGTTGGAAATGCGTTTTCAATTTCAGTGCGCGCTTTTAATTTAACTAATTTATTTCATGCTACTCATTTTATATAAAATCTATACCTCGTATACAGGACTGCAGAAAACAATTCTCGTACCGTTCTCCTTATTAGTGGAAATTACTGAAGGGGAAGTTTAAACTGATGTATGTATTTCCTAACAGTGCTAAATTTTTGCATGCATGTAGTTAGTAGATACAAATCTATATATCCTATAGAAGTCTTATCAAAGAATTCTGATAATTTTCCAATTTTAGATGGGAATAGCCGATATTGTGTTTTCAAATTCTTTATGCGATTCCATATGATTGAATTAGGCAAAATAATATTTTAACTTATTAAACGTTGCAGATATTACATTATATTGAATGTGTTGGAAAGTGTTTCAAAATATTTTCTTGACGCATGATTTTTCCTTTATTATTTTGTAGAATACTAGCAAATAAAAAAAGAGGACTAGTAAAATATGCCATACATAAATTTATCTCTAACTATGAGTTGACTTTGACTGTCTTTAATCCTTTGCATCCTGTATCCTTTTGAAAATTTTCCACATAGTTCAAAAGTGTTTATGAATTCGGTTTGAACTACCATCTGTCTGTCTGTCTAGCCATGCTCTAACTTGTGTAAGTATTCTTCGATTTTTATGTAATTGATGAATGTTACTGAATTGTGACATGTTCAGTATTTAAAATAAACTTGTCGCGTTTAATAGTTCATTTGCATAGGCACTCAAAAGATTTCCGTTGCATTATGCAATACGGAGAAAAAACGATTGGAACGTATTTTAATTATTTTACACTATTTCATACACATTTAAATTGATGTCCATCAATGCAACGTGCACTAAAAAATGACTACCACACAACATGATACGAATAACTTATATCGTTTATTTTTAGGGTCACTGAAAATAATTCGGTTACAGTAATGCTTATGAGCAACGATTTCTGGATATGTATTTCCACTTGTGGTTTGCGAATTTAAATTTAACCTTTTTTTGCATATTACTTTATGTGTATAAATTCTATAGATCATATACAGAGCTGCACAAAATAATTTGAGTACATTTTCGCTTATTGATTGAAATTGCTGAAAAGAAATTTTAAGTTACATAAAACATTTCCTAACTATACAAAATTTTTCATACTATGTAATATATCTTCAAATCTATAATTCACATAAAAGGTGTACAAAATAATTCAGATATTTTCCAGCTTTAGATAGTAATTTCTGAATTTGCTTTTTGAAATGTGTTACGCATTTTCCGAATTGCTTATTTATACACACGTACTTACAGGATGTTAAAAAATTAGACCGACCATTTAAGAAGGGTTATAGTAGGCTTCATATGGACGAAAAGTTACCATATAACATATGGTCGCAAACCACCCATTTAATGAAAAATAAGGGTGTTCTATCCTAACACAACTTTTGTTGACGGTAATAACTTTGAGAAAACTGAAGTAGTATATTGTAATGAAAGTTTTAATGGACATGAGCACTTATGTTGTAAATGTGGCTACACCAAACAAATTGGTGGAAGATTCCATTATGCGTGCTAGCAGTATGCACTTGACATTCCACATTTTGCACTGTGATTATCAGTTCATATGGTATCGTCGATTGCCTGAGCACTCGTTCATCTTGAACTTTTTATGATGTTATCACATTTCATACAAAACCAGGTACATATCGTTGCACTTGAATTTCAATGTTTTTATTTTTCTGAAAATTAATACGGTCAACTCGAGTTCAGTTATGGTGAAACAATTTGTATTTGTGATTAAATAAGTGGTTTGCGACCCCATGTGCTATGGTAAGTTATCATCCTCTTTATGCCTTCTGTCACTCCTATTAATTTGTCTGTCAAATTTTGAAACACCCTGTATAATAATTACCATTTATGTCTTATGACATTTCGTTTATGAATTCCTTCATAATCTATTAGATTCCTGTGCTGACCCGTAAATAATCTCTCCTTCATTATTTATGGTATTATGTACTTTAAAATATTCATAGCCAGTACATATCGTATAAATACCGTCTGTGAGAATTTCCTCACAATTGCTTCGAATCTAGCACTGTACGCATTCCTAACTTTTTAGAAGTGGTATTTTGTATTGTAAATATTTTAAATATTTTCACAGTTTTTATGAGCTTAATATTTTAACAATCTGAAATCAAATGCTGAACTTGTGTATCTGCGTTTTTTCATAGCAGCAAATTTGTAATTTTGTACCTACCCTACAGATAGTGTTGTAAAAAAATTTACTATAATGGTACATTGTTCGCTGGCGTCCAAGGCACTGGAAACTGTTACAGATTTCAGCTACATTGTTTAATATTTCTAAAGATACGTGGATAAGTAGAATGTGTATTTCTATAATAACTAGCGGCTCATTTAAATTAATTTCAGTCCTCATACAGTTCATACATTGTACTATTTAGCGGCACTCTCAGACATTTGGGCTAATTGCTTTAATAACATTGTACAAGCTTTTTAAATATTTCAATATATAGTGGGTCTATATAGACATACATAGCAGGATAGTACTTGTTGTGCTGAAGCCAACTGGTTAGTCTCCTATCATGGTCGGGACTTGAACTTGTTTATTTAGACATTATCTTCCACCATATTGAACAGTGAAGTTTTGTTACAGAATTCTGAAGGAGTTGAAACATGTTTCATAATCTATGATTAACGTATGATTTTTCTTTTTTGTTTAATATTTTAATGTTCTTTGCTTTCAGGTTATCTTTATAGTGTTATTTTAAATACACCAACGTGATTATAATGATCTTGTTGTATCTTTATAGGGATAGAAAAATTATTTAAAATAAATGATGTTCTTTCTTTGCTATAAAGGACAACATATGATAATTATATGAATAATGCATAAAAGTTCTTTTTGTATTAATATAATTTCTTAATTGCTTAGGAGTCTAAATGCTTATTTATCAGTACAGATATTTAAAGTTAAATTTAAAAAGATTAAAAGTGATTCTGGAATACATTGTATCCATGGATTACAAAAATAATAATAAAAAATATAGAACAGGTGCAATAAATTGTCCTAATCGTTAAATGTAATTCATGTTACTCATTTTTTTTATATCTGGATGCAAATTACACTTAATTAACAAAAAAGTTAAAACGGTTGAGATTTAAATATTTACAACGTGGAATATCTATTTTTCTTATTATTATGGTGCATTAATATTCAAACGTCGAATGTTTTCCATTTTGTTTTTATTGAAAATGCATTAAAAATGTTTCAAAGAAAACTGGGGAATTACTTGTTTCGTGAAAAATAACGAATTTATAATATTCGTTTTAATTTAATATTTAAAAAAGGTATAGAAAATTAAAAATCAAATATCTTAGTTTATTTTTCATTTTTAGAAACTTGCGGAGTTTAATAATCACATCATGAAATGTACTATTACATTTTCCCCTTTTTTCCATTTATTAATTTGGGTGAATATTACACATGTTATTACTCTAATTTAATAAAATAGTAACACATTCTATTAAAATTTCGAATTTTTTATAAAAAGAACTAATAACAAAGGTAAGAAGTTTTTGAATTGATATACCACTTTAAAAGGTAACATTTTACCCTAATTTTGGAATTTTTAGGAGATCGGTTTTTCACAAGAAATCGAGTTAATGAAAGTTAATGAAACGTTTTATTTATATCTATATTTAATATACTTCAGAAAAATTTTTTAAATATTTAAATTAACCGTAACATTTTGTAATTAGGGTGGGTCATATTATAATTTTTGTACACATCTCTGCCTTTGAACGGTTATTAATTTGAAAGATTTTAGAAATGTTAGTATTAAAACTAAAAGAAATCGTAATTAATTTAATTTACCAACTTGTAATTAAATAGTGGATAATAAAGATAAAGGAAACATGGAAGTACTATTAGAATCAAAACCTCTTATCGCAGGTAAGTAATTCTTAGGAAATAAATAATCTCCTGATAACGGATGGCGATCAGCCAATAATTCTTCTTATGCGTAAATCCTTTGATTTTTTACCGAAGCTGCAAGATCAGGAAAATACTACCAAATTCATGTTTGAAAATAATTTACACAGTTAACAACTAAACAGGTCTTTTGATGTCACATTTACGTGTTGAAGAGATTGAAAGGAAAATCCCATGAAAATTCCAATTAAGAGTAGGTTTTTTAAATCATAAACTTTCTTTGGAAATTTTACTCAGTAAAGGTGGCATCAGCAGTGCCATATTTTTATTTCATTTAGCAATAAACCACAGAGTTCAATAACCTGAATTAAAACTCACGAGTATTCTACGGTGCAAAAAATAAAAATTCACCCCATAAATTTATTCGCCAAAATATCGTAGAGAAAAAAAAATTAATCATTCGATTGAGATTATACCTTTATTTAATCTATGTTAAAAATATTCAGGTTAGAGGACCGTCTCCATATTAAAATTGTAATAAGTCGAAGTTTCAATATGAACGCCTAGTTTCCTCATCGTATTTATATTTTTTGTAAAATTGAACCTAGTTATACCGAATGAAAAGTTATTGGAGGAAGTAGTTTAGGAATTATGCTTATGTAAAGTTTTAAACTTTTAGTATTAAATTCATTTTTATCAAACTATAAATCTAGTAGTCTTACATAACTCAAAAACCACTTAGTTGAATGACCTGTAACTTTGGATTTGATTATTAAGGTTTCTAGATATCAATTTGTGTTAAAACTGTGTTAATGTGACGATGCTTTTATTACTGAATTTCCAATTTAAAGTAAATAGCTAATATTATTTTATAAGAACATAATAATATTGATTTTATTAATAAAACAATGTTTTCTTACCTTCAAATGCTCATCTACTTTCCATTAGCTGAAATTAAAACTCTGTCATTTATTATCATTCTTTAAGTATTCACATCATTGTTATTTTACAAACAATATTCATCAAATAAACTAAAACAAAATAGCAGTATTTGCTTTTGTTTTGTTCTAAATAAACACTGATACATTTTAATAACAAAAATTTTGGATGCCAGTTAATAAAAACATCATTACTCTATTTACTTCTCACTTTCACATACACATTAGTCACAATATATATATTTTTATCATTCTTATCTTGCCGGCCGCAAATTGATGATGTTTCTATTACTTATTTATGCATTGCACTGTAAGTCTATCTTATTTTCATTTGAAACAACATAAACATGAAACGCTTTGTTAGTTTTATTGTGGTAAGCTTCAAAGTGCAATTTTTCAATTCTCTTTTCTCAAAGCACCGTTTAGGGATAATTAAATCTTTTAGTTCTTGGAATCCTTTCTTTTTTAAATTAATTTCTCACCCGAAATTCAATGTTACGCTCATTTTTTATCCATCTTTTCCTTGCCAGATTTCTGTTTCCAAAATATGTGCCAGTGTGAATTAAAATAATTTTTATTCAATTCTTCTGCTGTAAAGATCCATATAGAGAACATTTTCTACTAGTATTAATTTTTTTATAATCTCAAAACAATGCTTATAAAAATATGTGTTTTGTAAGGAAAATTATCTTTGTTCTCATCATTTGAAGAAAGACAAATGTTTCAGTGGTACCTTCATCTGTATTGCGATATTGGGTTGTATGGTCTACTCTCCGGCCTTATTCCGTGATCTTAATCACCGAATAAGGCTTTTCTACATCAGAGTTATAAAAAAACAGTAATGCAGTAATTTCAATACATATGAATTAAAAAATTAATTTTCCAAAAAAAAAAAATGTCATAACAAATGAAATAGCATCGCATTCCACCAAGTAGTTTTTCAGTTATGCTTAAAACATTACCCGCATTGCAGTTTGCTTCGAAATGATTAACAAGTTGGAAATTGCACGTCAGACATGACAAATTAGGGCGGTCGTACTATAACTAGTTTTATAAATATTATTTTCAGTGTATATTGTACTGAATGTTATTTTAGTGTACTTCGTAAGAACATATCAATTTCATTCTGTTCGAATGGTGGTAACATGATTAAAATGTACTTGAAATAATTCCTTCCCATTGGCCGTAATGTAACGGAAAACTTTTGACTGTCCCTGTAATTAAACTATACATCCAATTCTTATAAAATTTGAAATGACCCAACAAAGTTTGGCAACAATTATATATTTAAAATTTCATATCATTCGGTTTGGTAGTTTTTGCTCTGTCGTATGCAGACGGAAGGACAGATAGACAGATCGAACGATGACTATAGGTGCTACGTATTTATATAATCACGAACGCAACTAAAAAGGTAGTTAACATTAGGAATTCCAAAATATACAATAACATTTTTTACAAACTTTTTAAGCATAATTCTTAATATTCTTCACCGAATAGCTCCCCGATTGGTATTCGAAGGTACAATTTTCTAAAAAATTGAAATTTTCAAAGTTTGATACAATTTCAAAATGATACCACCGCTTGAACTTATTTTTACAACGTAAATTGAAAGGACACGCATTTGCCATTCAGATTGTTATTTCTATTTCCTCTAGAACAATTTGACAGTTAAAATTTATCGATTACATCGTTCCTTTTGACATCGGCTGCACATGGCAAATTTTCAATGTGTTTGGGTTGAACTGAAACCTTCCGGCTATCAGTTTGACTATCTAAGGTTCGCAGATTCTAGATGCGTCAAGTAATGCTTAGATAATAATTCATGAAACCTAAAGATGGAATACTCATATATTTGTATTCATATAATCATTCATTTAGAATCAGTCATGATTTGTGGTATTTACGCACACAGAATAATTATAATGTACGCAAGCAAAACGAAAAATTTCCTTGCGTACAAATTTGTATGCACAACAATACAGAAGACAATTCGCTAGTTTTTGTTTCGTATCGGTATTTACAGGAGTATTTTATTATGTTTCAGGAAAGTCATTTTGAATGATCTTATGCTATAATAAATATAATTTACTCGTTTGCTGTACTTAATTTCGAAAAATATTTTTACTATTAAGCTGGAAAAAAATCTATATTCTATTTGATTATTCTGTACATGCATAAAAATCTTCTGCTTTAGAAATATATATCTTTTTATAGTAAAGGTTTCTCCATAGCAATTTTCTTTTCAAAAAGGGTTACTGTAATTAATTGACAACAACAATTGCACAATTCTTTTTTAAACTCCTATTTAGTTGTTCTTCAGAAAATTATCACGCAATCCTAAAAGTAGTTTTCTTCATATTTTATTATTATTATTATTATTGTTGTTGTTGTTGTTTGAGCGATGCAAATTTTTCGAATTATTAGTAAGAGCATTATAATCAGTTAGCAGAATGTTTAGTTTGAAAAGAAAATTGCATGATCCTTTAATGATTTTTTTTTAAATTTTATTAAATGCTTTATCGTTATTTAATATATTTTAAAGAATTCTATTCTTACCTTTTTTTTATTTTTTTAAAAATAATAAAATAAATCTTATGAAAGTGAAATTTAAAATCTTTATTCAATACTCTGGTAGTATGCATCAAACCTAATCAACCAAATCATTTTATTTTTGTGAAAAAACTTTATAAATAATAAAGCAAGAATGATTAATTTTTGTAAAAATATATGTTTAATTTTATTTCCATGAATAAATCTCAGTACAAATATAGCCATATACACACTTAAGTTAAACGAATTAAGACATTTATATACTGCTTTTCTTAATGTTAGTTTTAGTTTTAGGCTTTTCATTGGTTATTTAGTAATTTTTTCCATCATTGTAAGACTGATTTTATAAATTAAGGTAATGTTTCCAGTAAAAATTCATAAGATGTAAATTTGTAGACAGTTCATCTAGTTTTATCAAAAAATAATGTAGCAGTTTTAATAAAAAACTTAATATACATCAATGCAGGTGATTGAATACATAAGAGAATCAAAAATTTTCTTTTGCAGAACATAAATATCTCGCATTGTAAATATATTGATGATCCTGTCACTCCGCTTTCAATCATTAGAATCCATCCTTACATCGAAATTTAATTGTTGCAGAAATTCATACATGTTAGAGAAAATGAAACCAAGATTTATAAAAACTAAATGTTGGTTTTGGGGTCACACAGAGTTAGCAGAATAGTTCAACATAAACATTTATTAATACTAATACGGAGACAAAAATATATACATAGCTTAAGTGCGACTAAGCACTGATATGTTTTTAACAGAACTGAATAATCTCGCTCACAGAACGGATTTGGAGAAACGTCACTGTACGCGCATGCGCTGAAAGAAAAGGGTAGAACAAATGGACGTTGTATTCCAACAATTCCCCCTTTACAACGTGCATTTTCTGAACAAAACACTATTCTCCTATTACGCAAATTACAGAGAAATGATATTAATATAAAAATTACAAATACAAATTATATACTTATATCCCAAAAAAAAGTTTTCGGTAAAAAAAAAAAAGCGTCAAGTTCTCCTTAATGTTTCGGCCAGAAAAAGTAGTGATATATGATGTTCGCACAAGTTAAAAGCCAAACATCCCAAATCTTTCATTGAAAATGGCTTCCTGCGACTTGGCCGTTAATGCCTTCTACAGCATTTCAAAATTAATGATTGGAAATTACGCATTTATGAATTATTTAAATATTAAAAGCAATATTAGAATGCAAAGAAGCAAATTCACATAAAGACATTATAAGTAAAAGATTTCTGATAACTACCATTCAGTTTCAACAAACATTAGTTTTGATTACAGATCATTTAGTTCACTTGCGGTTTAATTGCCATTTTGTACGGTCTAAAGCTAAAGTCATTAACGCAAAACCCAAGAAATAAAACAAAATTTACTTACTTCATATCTCACAATATGTTACATTATATTTTATTGTATAATATTGAAATCTTGTGTATTGACTAAAGAGATTTTTTTCGTTTGAACATTTATTATAGTTTGTTTGCAAACATTAAGAGGTATTCGATTTATAAACTGTTAAAAGTTGATATTAATTATGTTTTAGCAATTAGGGATATTGTCTCCTGAATAAAAGTATTTTGTTCTTTTTAACTTCTAAGCATTTAAATAGACTGAAGTTGTTTAAATGCTTTTTTCAAATGTGTATTTTATTTCTGTATTCTGTGTCACAAAATGCCTAAAATAATCAAAAAAAATGTAGTTGGCATGTAGCTCATTTGTGCATACTTTAAAATTTGAAAAACTCACGAAGGCATTAACGGCCAAGTCGCAGGAAGCCATTTTCAATGAAAGATTTGGGATGTTTGGCTTTTAACTTGTGCGAACATCAGATATCACTACTTTTTCTGGCCGAAACATTAAGGAGAACTTGGGTCTTTTTTTTTTTTTTTCTTTACCGAAAACTTTTTGTTGGGATATCACTACTTTTTGTATGTTTTTTCAAGTTTGTTATTCTAAACTATATTAATATGAAAAAACTTATTTCGGTACTTTTATGTTAGCCGGGAGCAAATCTCCTCATTAGCCTTTTGTTTTTCGCCAATAGCAGTTTTCATTTTTCACATGTGTAAATTAGAAACAATGCTTTGATTTTCAAATAAAATATTTTGGTTTATGTTATTATTTCTTATTTATTTATTTATTTATTTCTATGTTAAATATTCTATTAAATAAAATGAGGGAAATGCATCTATTTTAATTGAGATGACTGAAAAGTTTATATCTTTAAATGAAATGAATGCAATATGAACAATGGAGTTGGGAACAGTATTTGGCGATTTGCCACTTGCGCCCGGCTAACATAAAAATACCTAAATTTATTTTATTGAGCTTTACAAATTTATACTTTATTTCTTTTTATATTAAAGTACTAGCCGCCTCTAGCAAGCAGTATTTACCGTATTACTTCCATGTTAAACGTTGCATCATGTTACTATGATTCATAATTTAATTTACTTGCCCATTCTTTCACCAATTCGGAAGCTTTTGATAGAGAAATCAAGAACTCTTTACGATCATGGAAGCACATCATATATTTTGTATTGTTATGTATTTCATCTTTCGTGACAAATATCTCTTAACTCACTTATGCATGCTTCCTTAGCAGTTACGATTCGTTCTCTAATGCGGAAATTTTTAATCCTATTAAGAAATCTTTTCTAATTGGGCTCACTGCCAATTGTTGTATTTTAACTGATACGACTGGGTACAAGTGAAATGGCTCTTATGAAATCCTTTGACAATATCTGCATTTGCATTAAACCATATTGATGCTAATATCTTTTTGTTTCACGTTAACTTTTTCAATGGACTTGATTACGGAAGAATAGAAGGTCTACCGGCTCACTGCCATGATCCATTAAAAAATCTATCATTCTTCTCATCTGATCGTGTTGAAGAATTAGTCAATGTGCCATGGTTTTAAGATTTTAGCTAATTTTACTCGAAACCTGAAAACTAAAACGCGAGGAACCGGATTATGGAAGATTCATTTTAACGTACATATTGATTAACAGGTTAGATATTATAGAATTATAATAATCATAAGGAGAACTTGCAGTTTCAATGCTTTAATAGTTTCCGTAAATTCTCTTTATATAATACAGAAGTTTTAGCGGTGTAAAAGTTAACAACATAGTCGCAGTAAGTATAATAACAGTACAATATAATAACAATAGCAGAGGTTTTGGGCAGTGACGAAACTATTAGCACTTTGGAAATATTAGTACGTTATATCATTTAACTATTCAGATGATATGCGGAAAAATGATGGCTCGCATTAATAATTAACTCATTGAAAAATAGCCACTAGCGTCAAATATTCGACAAGCTTGGCGACATTTATCAAAGTTTCGCCACATTTGGTAATATATCATGTCAATTCTCAAATTTGGCGACAAAAAAATGTTTTGTTTATTCTGACGTTATAATGATGCATGTGTATTATGTATTATACACATATCTGTAATATGTATGATGCAAATGTATTACGTATTATATTACGTATGCATATGTATAATATATATGTATGATGCATATGCATAAGTTCATTAACTTCACTAAAACGCACTTAAAGTAATAGTGTTTCATAAATAGTAGGAATAATTGCCAGATTGACCAGAGTGCTATTGAGATTAGAATACCAACATTTATAGTAGACGTCTGTACACACCATCACCTCATCGAGTTTACAGCTGAAATTTTAGGATTAGTTAAAACTAGATTAGCATATTTAAATGCAACTGGTCTGTTAAGTCATATCTTGGTAGAAACCACCTGAAGACCTAATTTTAGTGGTTAACTGATAGGTTTACTATTGTATTTTCCTGCATCCAAAAGTTTGGAAACATGGAGGAATGGGTGCATGAAAACACAATGGAAAATCCACCAATTAACCCGTAAAATCGGGTCTGTAGGTGGTTTCCACAAAGATATGACTTGACAGACCAGTTACATTTCAGTATGCTAATCGATATTTAACTAATCCTAAAATTTCAGCCGTCAGCTCGATGAGGTGATGATCTGTGCAGACGCCTCCCGGTCTTTAAAAAATTTGTTTTAAAGAAGTAAAAGATAAAAAGATGGACAGATAAACTGAAAGATTTGCCTTATTAAGATTTTTGCAAAAGCATATAAAAATTCATTCAGCTTGAAATCATTAACACCTTTATAACTCAGTCTAATTTTCTGTAATCGGTTTTGGCGACAACATATCTTATCTATAACTATAATCTTTCTTTTACAGATTTAAAATTAACAATAAATTAACAGTAAGTAGGCTAATAACATTAGCAGCGGACTTCGGACGCCGCATCTGTCGCACATCGTTAAAGATAGTTTATTAGTTACACATTTCATTTAATTAAAAGGAGATTTTTAAACTATCATATGGAATTAGGATATTTTTCCACTATAGGGACCTTGGCATTTTTTAAAAATATTGGCGCAATTCGGACTTCAGAAACTGAGATATGTTGCCAAATGATATAAACAACAACGAAAACAAACCTGATGAAATTTATGTTATTTATATGTATTTATATACATATAAACATTTTATTTATACATGTATAAAATATTATTTTTTATATACAGATTATTCATGTTGGTATATAAAAATAAATAAAAGGGTTCCTTACATTAAATAAATTGTATACATATGGAAAAAATTGCTTGTGTATATGACACAGTAAATAGGTTGCCAGAAAATACGTTATTATCAAATTTCTTTTCTTGTCAAGGCTATTTTCCGTATTTCGCCAAGGCTACTATATCGGAAACGTACCGAATTGTGGTTATATTTTGTTAAATGTTTTATTGTTTTAATATCGTAAATATATCATAACCTATACTGATTAAAATTTTTAGGTATATTCATTTTTTCTATTTAACAAACATCTTTGGAAAAGCATATATATATAATGTTATTCTGCTTGAAATCACGTGCCGCCTTCAAAGCTCTGTAATCGAGTTTTGGAGACCAACATTGGCACAATTGAATGCGTAGGAACTGTTTACGGCCAAATGAACACCCCCTGTATGAAGGGTTTAGAGGCGGAAATTCTGTGTTTTCAGATTTTTCTGGTTAATTGTGCTACAAACCCGACTTACTTGTGAAATTTCATGATTCTACGACTTTCAGAAGTACCTTAGTTATTTGATGATGCGAAGTGAGTCAGTGACAAAAAAGCACTTTTTCGGAATTTAATATTTCGAAAACTACTAAATATAGAAACATGAAATCGTGGAACATTTGTTCAGTTTGACCATACGAACATGTGTATAAAAGAAAAATTTCTATATCTCTCCCTAAAACGACGTTATGAGGGGGTGAAAAGTATACCGAAATGGTTCAGGAAAAGGTAGCTTACGGCTTGTGCGAACTTGGCGAACGCACTGCCGTGCTCCCAGATGAAAAAAGGATACAGAATAATGCTGAAAAATTTTAAACATTTTGTCCTCTCCCCCCACAACATTTTTTTATGTTTATAAGCGTTTAAAGCATTTAGACCGGGCGGCGGCGACACGAATGACTACGTCATCAAGTTACGGGATGAAATCATGTTGCAGGACAAGATTTTTAAGAGTAGATTAAGTAATGACTTGTCTGCCTCGACATTTCTTGGTACGATAGGCGCAGCAGCGGGCGCCAACTCGTCATTTTGGCGTCACTATCACGTCATCGAGTTACGGGATGAAACCGGAGTCAAATTAAAGGTAAAAAAAAGGCTTTTAAGAATATTTTAGTCTATCTGCGCATATCCTGGTAGAAACCCCCGGCAGACTAAAATCTGTAACAAAAAAATACGTTATAATGTACAATTAAAATCTTATAAACGTAATATTTTATATTACATTACCATATATATTACTTCGTATCGACTTTCAAGATGATTTAAGGGTTTAGGAAAAGGTTATTAACAGTACCTGAGAAAAAACTGATTCGGCATAACTTCGTACAAAGCGCGAAGAACAGGACGCCAACTCTATTTTGAGTATACTACTACGACATCGAGTTACGGCTTGAAATTTTGTAACGTTAAACATTCCGATTAGTACTATACGAATATTTTAGCCTGCCTCGTCATATCTTGGTACCAGACGAGCAGAGAGGAGCGGCAATTTTTAATTTTGGCGGTATAATCACGTTATCGAGTTACGGGATGAAATCATGATGCAGGAAAAGATTTTTAGGAGTAGATTAAGGAATGACTAGTCTTCCTCGACATTTCTTGGTACAATAGACGCAGCAGCGGGCGCCAGCGTTTTGGCGTCATTTTGGCGTCAATATCACGTCATCGATTTACGGGATGAAACCGGTGCCAAATTAAGAGTAAAATAGTCTTTTAAGAATATTGTGGTCTGCCTGCGCATATCCTGGTAGAAACTCCCGGCAGACTAAAATCTATAACAAAAAAAAAATACGTCATAATGTACAATTAAAACCCTATAAACATAATATTTTTAATTACATTGCCATATATATTACTTCGAATCGACTTTCAAGATGAATTAAGAGTTTAGGAAAAGTTTATTAACAGTACGTGAGAAAATGACTGATTCGGCATAACTTAGTACTTGGTACAAAGCGAGAAGAACCTGTTCCCTGTTTTGACAGTACTATTGCGTCATCGAGAGACGGCCAGAAATTTTGGCACATTAAACATACCGATTTGTGCAATACAAATATTTCAGTTTGCCTCGTCATATCTTGGTAGGAGATGAGCAGAGCGGTGCGCCAATTCTTAATTTTTGAGGTGTAATCATGTCATCGAGTTACGGCTTGATAATTTAGCGCATTAAAGGCATATATAAGTACAATAAGAATATTTCAGTCTGCCTCGTCATATCTTGGTACGAGACGAGCAGAGCGGGGCGCCAATTCTTAACTTTGGCGGTTTTAACACGTCATCGAGTTACGACATGAAATCTTCATTTAGGACAAGATTATTAGGAGCAGATTAAGGAATGACTGGTCTGCTTCGACATTTCTTGGTACGATATGAGCAGCAGCGGGCGCCAAGTCGCCATTTTGGCGTCACTAACACGTCATCGAGTTACGGGATAAAGCCGGTGCCAAATTAAAGGTAAAATAAAGTCTTTTAAGAATATTTTGGTCTTCCTGCTCTTATCATTGTAGAAACCTCTGGCAGACTAAAATCTGTAACAAAAAAACAAGTTATGCCGAATCAGTCATTTTCTCACGTGGTGTTAATAAGCTTTTCCATAACCTTTAATTCATCTTGAAAGTCTATTCGAAGTAATATATATGCCAATGTAATGTAAAATATTATGTTTATAGGGTTTTAATTGTACATTATGATGTATTTTTTTTTGTTATAGATTATAGTCTGCCGGGGTTTCTACCAGTATATGCGCAATCAGACCAAAATATTCTTAAAAGACTTTATTTTACCTTTAATTTGGCACCGGTTTTATCCCGTAACTCGATGACGTGATAGTGACGCAAAAATGACGACTTGGCGCCGGCTGCTGCACATATCGTACCAAGAAATGTTGAGGCAGACCAGTCATTTATTAATCTACTCCAAATAATCTTCTCCTACATGAAGATTTCATGCCGCAACTCGATGACATGTAATAACCGCCCTAATTAAGATTTGGCGCCCCGCTCTGCTCGTCTCGTACCAAGATATGACGAGACAGAATGAAATATTCTTATTGTACTTATATATACCTTTAATGTGCCAAATTTTCAAGCCGTAACTCGATGACGTGATTACACCGCCAAAATTAAGAATTGGTGCCCCGCTCTGCTCATTTCCTACCAAGATATGACGAGGCAGACTGAAATATTCGTGTTGCACTAATTGGTATGTTTAATGTGCCAAAATGTCAAGCCGTAACTCGATGACGTAATAGTACTGTCAAAATCGGGAACTGGCGCCAAGTTCTTCTCCCTCTGTATTCATTTTCTCACGTACTATTAATAAACTTTTCCTAAACCCTTAATTCATCTTCAAAGCCCATTCGAAGTAATATATATGGCAATGTAATGTAAAATATTATGTTTATAGGGTGGATAATATTGCAAGTGAACCTTTCGTTACCTTGGCAACAGAGTAACTGACGTAAAATCGTGATGTCAGCCTCTACAGCTACCATCTTAAAACCAAAACATTCGGAATTCGAACGGTGGAAATGAAGTACTCTAAGGTGTTTATTCTTTGAGTTTAATATGTATTATTCGATGTGCAGTAAGAAAGTTATTCATCTACATTCATTGACAATGTATAATTCGTCGTTTTTAAATAACCAGATCAAATCATTCGAAGGTGTCTACTTTAACGCACCCACGTTGGTCGATGTTATGACCATTTATATTTTCCATAGCTGAAATTCTCATCTTTCAGACCAGTATACTATGTTGTATTGAAATTCTCATTCAAATTGAAATATTCGTCGAGGTTTAGTGTGATCTGTATAATAAAAATTGTTGTGCCTTTTTATGCAGCTTCCCTGTTTTATCAGTGTCTGCCTGAATTCCTGGGAAAATGGGGTAAGTAACGCAAAATTAAACTTAATTCTAAATTCTAATAATGACAACTCGCAGTTTTTGTTTTAAAATCGAATCGTGAATTGAATTCTGTTAAGTCATATTCTTTTGTCATATTATTCATATTTATTTTCGCTGATTTAAATTCGAGTTATTTAAAAATTAATCCGTAAACTATTCTATCCATAAATTTTTGGTCCGTATCGAGCCATGAGCTACCATGGAATCTATTCTTAAGTCGTAGCTGTCAATTAATTTATCTGTGCTAGATGTAACGTATTGCGCAAGAGTATTTTCATAAGAAGATATTTTCGATTTCAAAACTTTAATTTTTGCCTGCTCATCTGAATTCGCATTTTGAACTTTATCTTTAATTACATCTATTTCCTTACAAATTCGCTCAAAATACAGCTCTTGTTTAGTTTGTTTAGTCATTTTTAATAATTACAAATAAACAATATAAGAAATGAATAACATAAAAATACGAAAATTACACAATCTCATACAAAATGCACCATAATATACAAAATATAAAAAACAAACAAGAATTGAATATATAAGCACAACCGTTTATATATATATATATATATATATATATATATATATATATATATATGTATATATATATATATATGTATATATATATATGTATATATATATATATATATATATAAACGGTTGTGCTTATATATTCAATTCTTGTTTGTTTTTTATATTTTGTATATTATGGTGCATTTTGTATGAGATTGTGTAATTTTCGTATTTTTATGTTATTCATTTCTTATATTGTTTATTTGTAATTATTAAAAATGACTAAACAAACTAAACAAGAGCTGTATTTTGAGCGAATTTGTAAGGAAATAGATGTAATTAAAGATAAAGTTCAAAATGCGAATTCAGATGAGCAGGCAAAAATTAAAGTTTTGAAATCGAAAATATCTTCTTATGAAAATACTCTTGCGCAAGCATTTGATAAACTTTCGCCGAAAGAAAATAAAGAGAATTTGAATACTTTTTTGAAGTATCAGGAATTATTTGTGATTTGTTAGTCAATTTAGAGGAGAAAACCAAAGTTGATCTCCGACGGAAATTCGTGTAGAAACTCAAAATAAACAGAATTATTCTCAGGTGAAATTACCGAAATTCGATTTGCCCCATTTTTATGGCGACTCGGAACAATGGATTTCGTTTAAAGAATTATTTCAGTCTACGATTTTGGGGAATGAAAATTTATCTGATATTGAGAAATTACAATATTTACATTCTTCTGTTCGCGGAAATGCCGCAAAATTAATTCGAGGATTTTCTTTAAAAGCAGAAAATTTAGTTCAGAGTTGGGATTTGTTAAGTCAAAGATATGAAAATAAAAGACAATTGGCATTAAGGCAAATAAATAAAATATTTTCGATAAAGATTATTAAAGCTACTAATTCAAAATCCTTGTTAGAATTGCTAGATACAAGTAAAGAAGCAATTCGGAATTTGAAAATTTTGGGATTAGAATCTAAAGCTTTGAGTGATTTAATGTTAATAAATTTATGTTGAATAAATTAGATCAGCCTCTCAAACAAAGATGGGAATTGTTGTTAGACAATGATAAAATACCGGATATGGATTTATTTCGAAAATTTATTGAGCGGGAAGCTCGAGGTGTAGAGGAGTCAAAATGCACTAAAGTAGAGTCTAAATTCAATTTCGCAAAAAAGAATCCAGATGCTAGTCGAGTCAAAACCAACGTAATGAACAGCGTGTTGGTTAGGAATGGTAATAACTGCCTATTATGTAATGAAAGCCATGCGTTATTCAAATGTCCTTTATTTAATTCAAAACCAGTGAAGGAGAGGTGGAAAATCGTTCAATTAAACAAATTATGTGAAAATTATCTTAGACAAAACCATCAAGTAGGGCAGTGTAGAATTAATGTTAAATGCAAAAATTGTTCCAAAATGCATCATACATTGTTACATGTGTATACGACTAGTCAAATTAATAGAGAGTTTGTTAATGATAATGCACCAGAAATTTATGTTTCTAATAGTGCGCAGTGTCATTCATCTTTGCAGAATTATAATGTTCTATTATCTACCGCTCTTATTAATGTAAAATCTTGCACAGGTAATGTTATTCAGTGCAGAGCACTTATTGACAACGCTTTTCAAAATTCTTTAATCTCAAAAAAATGTGTAGAAATATTGAATTTGCCTGTTGGCAGAGCGAACCATAGGCTTGTAGGTATAAATGGCATTTCGGCTGAAACCTGCCTAAATTTCACTGAATTTAATTACTCGCCATATTTTGAAAATAATTACAATTCTTTAAAAGCCCTTGTCGTCAATCAGGTTACTACCCCACTCCCTAACTTCAGGCTTGAAAGGCATTCATGGCCGCACATGGCAAACTTACAGCTGGCGGATCCTGAGTTTCATATCTCCAAGTCAATCGACATTCTGCTAGGAGCAGATGTTTTTGCACATATGTTATTAGGGTCACCCATTTTGGACAATCTGGTGAACCCGTTGCAATCCCAACTCAACTGGGATATATTCTAAGTGGTCCAGTACCCTATTCGTCTCAACCGGCCACGACCGTAGTCTGCCATTCAGTAGACATGACTGATTTTTTCAACTCAGAGTCTGTCCTCAAGCTAAGGAGTTTATTAAATCGGATGCAGCTAAAGAACTGTATCACAATTCAATTCATCAAAATAAACAAGTTTGTGATGAGGAAAAATCTAATTTTCCTGTCGCTGCCAGTATAGAAAAAGATGATAGTTTGCCACATTCTTTAAAGGCAAATAACTTAACCCATTCATTCAATCCGAATTCATCTCAAAGTTTTCTAGGGTTAGAGTGGAACCAGGAAACAGATTTCCTGCGAGTACAAGTTGTAGAAAAACCTACAGTAAAGACTAAAAGTCAATTATTATCCGTAATCGCTGGCATTTTTGATCATTTGTGTCTTTTGTCACCTTCCACTGTTATTTTGAAAATGTTATTGAAAGAAGTGTGGAAGGCAGACTTGAAGTGGGATGATCCTCTTCAATCAGATATTCTAGAAACGTGGAATAGATTCTATTCTGAAATAAATGCTTTCAATTCTATGCACATTCCACGATTTATGAATTTCAGCACATCATCACCTTTCGAACTCCATGGGTTCTGAGATGCCTCTATACGTGCATACGCTGCGGTTGTATATATTAAAACTTTTAATCCTGTCACGGTAATGCTAGTCGCTGCTAAAACTAGAATAGCGCCCGCCAGTGCAATAACATTGCCAAGGTTAGAGCTATCTTCAGCTCTTTTGCTAGCAAACCTTATTCAAGTTGTGCAAGATGCATTACCTACCGCTATCCATGAAACATTCTTGTGGGCCGATTCGACCATTACATTAAGCTGGATTTTGAAACCTCCAACCAAAGGCAACCAATTCGTGCTTCACCGTGCCAATAAAATCAGAGATTTAACCTCAATTGAACATTGGCATCATATTCCTGGTAAACATAATCCAGCCGATTGTGCAACACGGGGTCTATATCCCTATCAGTTAAAAGATTGCGAATGTTGGTGGTCTGGGCCTACTTGGCTCTACAAGTCTTCTAATACTTTCATTGATGATCCATCTCCAACTTCAAACTTTGCAGTTGAGTCTTTATCCACCGAAAGTTCTTGTTTAATAAATCAACTAGACAACGATATAGACATTCTTACCAGATTTTCTTCATATACAAAAGTAATCCGAGTAGTGGCTTGGATTCAAAGATTCGCCTACAACACAAAATTTCAACTAAAAAGGAAAGGGCCATTAAATGCAGTTGAACTTAACAACGCTTGTAAAACTGTCGTCAAGTGCTTACAACAGTCAGCCTTTTCTGGTGAAATTAATCTACTTAAACAACACAAACCGCTACCAACATCCAGTAAATTGCTTTCTTTAAACATCTTTCTCGACGCAGATAATATTTTGAGAGTTGGTGGACGCCTCAGCAAACACAACACCATGCCGTTCGATTCCAACATCCAATGCTTATTCCTAAAAATCATCCCTTCACAGAAGCTATTATCAGGTACTTCCATCTCTATAGTCTGCATGTGGGTCCTGATCAAGTTCTTTCCTTAATTCGTCAAAAATTTTGGATTCCGGATGGCAGATCAACAGTTAAGAAAGAATTAAGATAGTGTATCCGTTGCATTCGAATATCTGCCCAACCGCTTACTCAAATCATGGGTGACTTGCCCTCGTCACGAATTAATCCTTGCAGTGCGTTCCAGCGCACCGGGATTGATTTTGCAGGACCAATCAACACAAAATGCCAACATAAACGAAAGTCTACTACATTTAAATCCTATATCTGTCTTTTTATATGCATGTGTACCAAAGCAGTACACATTGAATTTGTTTCAGAACTTACCACCGAAGCCTTTATATGCACTATACAGCGTTTCATATCACGCCGAGGACATCCAACAGACATTTATTCAGATAACGGTAAAACATTCGTTGGTGCAGCCTCATATCTTAAAAAACTGTTCCTAATTCTCAAAGAATCAAAAGTCCAAGACTTTTGCGCACAACGCCAAATTATTTGGCATTTCATACCTCCTTATGGTCCAAACTTTGGAGGATTATGGGAGTCTTCCATAAAGCTAGCCAAACGTCATCTAACCAAAGCATGCCAAGGTACTCTTATGACTTTTGAGGAACTATCCACAACCCTATGCCTTATTGAAGCATGTATAAATTCTCGTCCACTTATTCCTTTATCAACACACCCTAATGACTTATCCGTTTTAACTCCAGGACATTTCCTTATTGGTGATCCATTACTTGCTTTACCTGACATATCATCACATAATAATCCATGTATTAGTCTCTCTTCCAGGTGGAAACTGTGCACCAAGATTCGGATTAATTTCTGGCAACGCTGGACTAAAGATTATCTCCAAACATTGTCCTTAAGGCATAAATGGAAAAAGGGCAATCATATTATCAAGATTGGTCAACTAGTCTTGGTAAAAGAATCTTCAATTCATCCAACTCATTGGAAATTAGCCGTGGTCGAAAACATCCATCCTGGTGTTGACGGTGTGGTCAGAGGTGTGACTATCTGTTCCAATGGAGGTACATTCAAGCGTCCGATTCAGCAGATTGCTGCTTTACCTGAATCCACGCCGCCCCCCCCCCGGAGATTATGGACGATAATATTGCAAGTGAACCTTTCGTTACCTTGGCAACAGAGTAACTAACGTAAAATCGTGACGTCAGCCTCTACAGGTACCATCTTAAAACCAAACGGTGGAAATGAAGTACGCTAAGGTGTTTATTCTTTGAGTCTAATATGTATTATTCGATGTGCAGTAAGAAAGTTATTCATCTATATTCGTTGACAATGTATAATTCGTCGTTTTTAAATAACCAGATCAAATCATTCGAATGTGTATACTTTAACGCACCCACGTTGATCGATGTTATGACCATTTATATTTTTCATAGCTGAAATTCTCATCTTTCAGACCAGTATACTATGTTGTAGTGAAATTCTCATTCAAATTGAAATATTCGTCGAGGTTTAGTGTGATCTGTATAATAAAAATTGTGCCTTTTTATGCAGCTTCCCTGTTTTATCAGTGTCTGCCTGAATTCCTGGGAAAATGGGGTAAGTAACACAAAATTAAACTTAATTCTAAATTCTAATAATGACAACTCGCAGTTTTTGTTTTAAAATCGAATCGTGAATTGAATTCTGTTAAGTCATATTATTTTGTCATATTATTCATATTTATTTACGCTGATTTAAATTCGAGTTATTTCAAAATTAATCCGTAAACTATTCTATACATAGGGTTTTAATTGTACATTATGACGTATTTTTTTGTTATAGATTTTAGTCTGCCGGGGGTTTCTACCAGGATATGAGCAGGCAGACCAACATATTCTTAAAAGACACTTTTTACCTTCAATTTGGCACCGGTTTCATCCCGTAACTCGATGACGTGATAGTGACGCCAAAATGATGAGTTGGCACCCGCTGCTGCGCCTATCGTACCAAGAAATGTCGAGGCAGACCAGTCATTCCTTCATCAACTCTTGAAAATCTTCTCCTACATCATGATTTCATCCCGTAACTCGATGACGTGATTATACTGTCAAAATTAAAATTTGGCACGCCGCTCTACTCGTCTCGTGCCAAGATATGACGAGGCAGACTGAAATATTCTTATTGTACTGATATGTGCCTTTAATGTGCAAAAATTTTCAAGCCGTAACTCGATGACGTGATTACACCGCCAAAATTAAGAATTGGTGCCCCGCTCTGCTCATTTCCTACCAAGATATGACGAGGCAGACTGAAATATTCGTGTTGCACTAATTGGTATGGTTAATGTGCCAAAATGTCAAGCCGTAACTCGATGACGTAATAGTACTGTCAAAATCGGGAACTGGCGCCCCGTTCTTCTCCCTTTGAATTCATTTTCTCACGTACTATTAATAAACTTTTCCTAAACCCTTAATTCATCTTCAAAGCCCATTCGAAGTAATATATATGGCAATGTAATGTAAAATATTATGTTTATAGGGTTTTAAATGTACATTATAACGTATTTTTTGTTAAAGATTTTAGTCTGCCGGGGGTTTCTACCAGGATATGAGCAGGCAGACCAAAATATTCTTAAAAGACATTTTTTTTACCTTTAATTTGGCACCGGTTTCATCCTGTAACTCGATGACGTGATAGTGACGCCAAAATGACGAGTTGGTGCCCGCTGCAGCGCCTATCGTACCAAGAAATGTCGAGGCAGACCAGTCATTCCTTAATCTGCTCGTCCTGCATCATGATTTCATCCCGTAACTCGATGACGTAGTCATTCGTGTCTCCGCCGCCCGCTCTAATTGGTTAAAATGTCTGCAGGCATATTTTCTGTCTCTAGGTAATCTGCATATAATTTTGTTAGAAATTAATGGAAAACAGAAGAAAATTCCTAACATACTACCGTGTAGACGATTGAATAGATGGAAGAATAAAAAAATTCAAGTTTGCGAAACATAAATGACACTTAAAATATATAATATGAACTATAAAAAGTCCATTCTTTTACTTAAAACATGTAATGTTTCTTTCATTATTTTAATCGCCTAAGTAAAACGGTAGGCTTTTTTATAGTTCACATTATATATTTTATGTTTAAATTAAGTTGAAAAATTGCGTTTCGTCTTATGATTCTATATAAATAACACACTTTGAAAACATATTGAATATCCCTTCACTTAGTATTCAATCATCTTATTTCATCCTTGCACCAAACTTTTTTTTGTTACAGAAGTATAAAAACATAGTTTTCAGAATCAAAATTCGTATAAAGAACAAATAAAGTGTAATTGCTTTTAGGCGCATACGTATAATATAAAATTATTTAAAATATCTCAAAAATACATTAAAAAATAAAAAAAAAACGTTTTTGGCCAAATAATCACAAGCGTGTGAATTTGGTCAAAAACATTTTGGGATTTTAGTTTGATTTTTAATGACTTTTTGAAGTATTTTAATGTATTTTAAATAATTCTATATTATATGTATGCATTTAAAAGCAATTTTAATAAGTTTTATTTGTGATCTATACGAATTTTAATTGTTTACTCAAGGTGAGTTTATCACTAGAATTTTAACATTCCTCTATATTTTTATAGAGTGAGAGAAAATGTAACATTTATCCGTTTGAGTAAACTAGTGTGTTCTTTTTGCACGCAAAAAATTTAAACAATGCTGTATAATTTTCTATTTTCTAATTTATTTATTTATTTATTTTATTTATTTATTTATTTTTATTTTTATTTTTTTTACAAAAACAATATTGTTGTTATACAACATCTAGTTAAGCATATACATGCAAATATTTTCTTTAAAAATTCCTTTTTTGTGATAACACTAGCCTGCATTTTTAAACTTTTTGTCAGATGATTTCTTACTAACAAGTTTTTCTGAATCACTTTTTGATGCTAATTCCGGAAATAACCTCCATTTTAGTCTATCACGTCAGGATTTTACAAAAAATAAGAAGTTATGTTTTCAATATTTTAATTAATGCAATAAAAAATGTATCACAATTTCATACAAAGTATTTCATTAAATACTTTTAAAACACTGTAAAAAAGTCCTTATACGTTCATGAAATTTCTTTAATAAAACGAAAAGCAAACAGTGTTCAATTAAACAAACGTTCTTCTGTCTGGCTTTCTTGCAGATTTTCCTTCATCGTTTACGTCCCTCTTCAACATCCAACAGTAGTCTGCCATCATATTTCCATTCCAACTTCCCTTATATTCTTCACTGTAATGTCCCAGATTTTCTGGAAAGTAGTTGATATGGGAATGCAGAAGTGCATTTTTACACTCATATTACAGCCCAACTTCTTGAAATTATCCAGCATTGTTTCAACAATATTGCTGTAAGTTGGATGTTTCTTTTTTCCTAGAAAGTTTCGGATAGCACATTTAAAAGCGGTCCATGCGTTTTTTTTTTGTTTTTTTTTTTGTTTTTTTTTTCAAAATCCTTGTCCTACATCAGTTTTTTTTTATTTGAGGACCAACGAAAATTCCAGCTTTTAATGTTTTATGTGTGATGAACGGAAGTTTACGTTATGTCTGACTACCACATAATTCTTGTTCTCAGTGATGAATCTTCGCAATCAACTCGGGTCGATTTCAAACAAACTGTACGTGATACTAGAAAACGAAGAACAGTTTTGTAATCAGCATAAAAAAATACATTAAAGGCAGTCATTTGTTTTTAATCATCTGATATCATGCTGACTAGTGTAATATTTCATCTAATAAAACTTCTTTTTTTTTTCTTTTTACTTACCAATATACATTTATAACAACTATAGAACTATAATTAATGGTTTTCATGTTTAATATGAAAGCAGATAAATTACTTACAATTGTAGGTTAGATATAATAGTACCTGAATGAATTTAAATTTACTTCGTTTACATGCTACTTTTTGTTGGGTTTTTTGATTGATTTGTTGCTTCTGTTTTTTATATAGTACGTAATAAATAATATTACTTTAACTACTCCAAATTATTTTTTGATCGACCAACCGAAATGAATGCAAACACAATATGAACTCAAGTACTAATAACAATTAAAATTTGTGAAAGCAAAGCATTATTGCTATTGACTTTGAATCAAGCAAGGTTTTTTTGAATTGCAGTGTAAACAGAAGTTGTCTTAATATTATAGTAGGAAATTCATAAACTACATTTTTTTTTCTTTTTCAGTAATTCTTTCTTTGGTGCTCTCTATGTATTCTGTAAGTTAACTAAAGCTAAAGAAGGAGTTACTTTTACGCTTAACTTTTCTAATTGTTGATTATAAATAATGTGCATTTGTTTAGAAAGATTTTTTTTAATTAATAGGCTATATTTTCTTAAAAGGTTTTCTCTAATAACATATTTCATCCATAACTTGTAGAAAAATTTTCAAAAAACTATGTGTTATTATTTCATCATTGTACTAAAAATAATATCATTTTGTTGAAATAAATTTTCTATAAAAGATTTTATTTAATTCAAGCCTCCTTAAAATGAAATTAATGTGGATTCTATATTTGAAATCTTATCTTAGTTTAGATTAAATTTATAAAATATTTGTAAAAAGTTAATACAGTCTATGTACATATTTATAGTTTATATATATACGGGGTGAGACTCTATACATGAATCACAACTCACTTTTAGGACGAGCACTGACATATATTGAGACGAACACACAAACAAAATACAGATAAAAAAACACTCTTCTCGTTCTTTAATTAGCTTAAAAACTATAATTCAGGCTTCATTTATAAACGTCGTTGAATATTTCTTGTATTTCTATACGTCGTTTAAACCTTCCGTTTAGTTGCGTCGAAAGTATTCTGATTCTTTTACAAAATCAGCATTGTCCAACTTTTTCCTCTTTCTATTACTTCCACTGCGTTTCTACTTCACACAGCTTCGTTGGTTTACGTTACCTTTTTAATCTCGAAGCAGAAGCAAGGAGTTGGAGACATTCGGTCTAATGCAGGTGTTCCTACGAAATTCCCACAAGCTGCCGTCCTGACATCTGGAGCTGCCGCAGCGACATGTGGTAAAATAGAATCTGAAAAAACAAAAAACAAAAACCAGTAACTGTTCTTAGGGGGAAAAGAGAAAAAAAATCTGCATGTCATAGTTGAAGTAGCGTAACATCATATGGGTTGACTTATAAAATTATTACAAACATATAAGGAGAAAAGATTTTTAAAAAAATGTTTTTTTTTTGTTTTTTTTTGAAGTTTCAGTTTTCGTCAGGCCAATGTTTCATGTATTCAGCACAGGAAATAGTATTTATCGGTCCTTCAGTTGATGAGATTTTCGTTACGTCGTAGGTGTCGTTAGACTTCACTTTGATTACTTTATACGGATCTAAGAATTTAGATTTCAACTTTAAACCTGGTCCTTGCTGGGTTCTCTTAATTGCTACAAGGTCACCAAGCTTGTACTTCCGGTGTTTCTTACGTCGTAAATTATAGTGCTTGCGATTTTCTTGTTGAATTTCCAGAATATTCTTCTTGGCTTCTTTACGGAGCTCTTCTCTGTCTTTCATGAATTGTTCTTCGACTGCACTGTTTAAGAGGTCAATAATTTGTACATATTCTTTCTGTTTCATTTTTATATTAAATAATATTTCAAACGGTGTTTCCTTAATGCTTCGTTGGTAAGTTGAATTAATGACTTGTTGAACTTTAGGAACATGTTTAAACCATTTGGTCGGTTCGTCTTTGGACATTTTAGAGATTACAGAAATTATGGTGGAATTAAGTCGCTCCACTTGACCACTGGCACGAGGAAGGCCAGTTGTAACTGTCTCGTGCTTTAAATTTTCATCTTGACAATAATCAGTAAATTCTTTGCTTGTAAATGCAGGACATTTATCGCTAATGATGGTGGAAGGATTGCCAAAAGTATAACTGTGTTGTCGTAGTTTTGATATAACTTCCGTAGCAGAAGTGGTTTTACAGGGATACAACCAGACGAATTTAGTAAATGCATCTATTAAAGACAAAATATGTTTGTAATTTTTGTTAGTTGTTTCAAGAGGGCCTAAATGATCAATGTGGTAGGTTTGGAGAGGAGTCTCTTCTTTAGGTAAGGGATGTAATTCACCTTCTTGTTTTCCACGTTTGCGATTATACAAAAGGCATGTTACACAATTTGCTATAATTTTATCAATTTTATTTGACATATTAGGGATGAGAAATTCTTCGTTAAGGAGTTCTTCACAGCGTTTACGGCCAAAATGTCCTTTGTCATGAACGTGTTTAATGACATTTAGCTGCATTTCATCCGGCACAACTATCAGATCGATACCTTTATGAGTTTTATAGAGAACGTTATTTTTAAGGAAATAGTTGTCATATGGCTTTGTTTTCAAAATTTCTTTGATGGCCTGTATATGTTCCTCAGTGTTCTGTGATTGTATGATTTTGGAAGTAAAACCATCTTGAATGATCATACATATTGGATTTCTACTTAAAGCGTCCACATGGCGCATGCGTGTACCTTGTCTATGCTCGATTGTATAGTTATAGTCAGCTAACATTAAAGCCCATCGAGCAATATTGGTGCAAAGATCTTTTTAATCCATAGTAAGGGCGAATGCGTTGCAATCTGTGACTATCTTGAAAGGAATACCTAGAATGTAAACGCGAAATTTTTTAAGGGCTTCTATGACAGCTAAAACTTCTAATTCATAACTCTAATATTTACGTTCGGCATATGTGGTTTTTTTGCTCATAAAGTAGACAGGGTGAAATTGATTGTCAATAGAAGACTTTGAAGGAGGACTGCTCCATAACCGTCAATAGATGCATCACAGTGAACTTCTGTTTCGTTACTAGGGTTATAAATGCTTAAAACAGGACCTGAAGAAAGGATGTGTTTCAGCTGATTAAATGCATTTCATTGCTGATCACCAAAGTGAAACTTAGTGTCCATTCTAAGGAGATCTGTTAAAGTCTTAGCTATTAAAGAGTAATCTTGAATGAATTTACGAAAATATGAAGTTAGTCCGACAAATGAATGTACATCTTTTATACTTTTAGGTTCTGGGAAAATAAGGACAGCTTTAGTTTTTAAGGGAGATGGATGCAGTTGACCATTTTTAATGTGGTAACCCAAAAAATCAATTTCTCGCTGTAAAAAGTGGCATTTTTTGAGATTCAACTCTAAACCATATTCGGATGCAGTTGTAAGGACGCGTTGTAATTTCTGGAGTCCTTCAACTTCGTTTTCAGCTGATATTATGAAGTCATCCATATAGACAATAAGTACATTTTCATTAATGAGGTCTCGAAAAACGTTATAAATATATCTTTGAAACACTGAGTGCATCGCTAATGCCATAATTCATATATAAGAATTCAAATTGACCAGAATGTGTTGCGAAAGAAGTATATTTTCTACTATTTTCTTCTACTTCGACATGAAAAAAAGCATTTTAAGGTCAAGAGTAGTAAATACTTTTGCAGAAAGCAACTGATCAATAATGTCATCAATTACTGGGAGAGGAAAACGTTGTTTAAGTGTTTTAGAATTTAACTTCCTATAGTCAACACACAATCTATATGAGCCATCTATCTTTTTTACTAGGACAATAGGTGATGAAAAATTACTAGTGTTTTTACGAATAATTCCTTTTTCGAGCTACTCAGAAATTTGTTTTTCGACGAAGTTTTTCTCTATTTGCGCCAAGCGTCTGGGAGGACTAGTGACAGGTTCTTCGTTTTCCAGATGAATTGATAATTTAACATCAGTTGTCTTTATTTTTTTAGGAGAATAATTTTTAATAAGTTCTGAAATTTTTGAACGTATTGTTTCATCGGTTATATGAGATAAATCAAGATTAAGATCGTCTAACACATGAGCAACATTAATCAAAAAATTATTGGACGTATCGTCATTTTTCTCGATTTTTTGCATCGAAATATTATTTCCAGAAATTGTTAAAATACTTTGTTTTATAACATCTGTACCAATAATAAGATCAAAAGATATGGAATAATCTGGGACTACATAAACATTAGTTGTATAATTAAAATCATCTATCATAATGTCCGTAGAGAAAAAACCCAGGGTTTGATTATAGTATTTCCTAATCCAGTTAATGTGATAGTTGAATGTTCAAGGTTCGAGACTGTAGGGAGTTTGCAGTAAATACTTTCCTTTAGCAAACTTCTTTCACTACCTGTGTCTACCAATGATGTAACATTTACAGACGAAATAATGACTTGTTTGGTCATGAAAGTGTTCGACATAACTGTGGAAACATTGGAGGGTTCTGACTTAATTCTAGGCTTCCTTGGTTGATCACATTGAGCCGATTTATGGCCAAAATTCGAACAATTGAAACAACGAGGGCCTTTGTCTTTATGTCTGCATTGGCTACTTTTATGATTTGACAAGCCACAATTAAAGCAAAAAAGATCAGATTTTGGTCGAAAGGATTTCTCCTTCACTGGCATTTTAGGTTTGACTTTACGAAATTTACTGTTCTCAAAGTCATGTCGAATTTCGTCATAAATTTTGAGCTTTTGCTTGAATTATACAATGGACTGGCATCCATATAACATTGATTTTCTGAAAACGGGGTCGGGTATGCCGTTTATGATATATTGCATTAATGCGGAATCCTCGATTTTACCACGCGAGCATATTTGTTTCATGATAAGAAAATATTCTTCTATCTATTCATTTTCTTGCAATTTTCGTTTATTTAATACATCATGTAACTCGGCAGAATTATAAGTGGTACTAAATTCTGAAATTAAGAGCTGTTTAAGTTTGTCATATGAATTGATATGAAATTCTGTTTGTACTAATAACTGGGCTTTTCCTCGTAAGGATCGTTTACAAAATATGAATTTATGAAAGTCAGATAAGTTAAACATATTAGTGACATCGTCAAAATTATTTATCCATACATTTATATCACTAAAAGAACTACCGTCAAAAACAGGTACGATACTTTCAATATCAGTGAAATTAATAGACGATGGCACAAAACTTTGAACTGGAAATTGCTTCTGTTTGTCAAAATTTGATAATTCAGTGTTGTTACTTGAAGTCATATTATTTGAAGGCAATTCGGGTTCCGAGTCAGTGTCACTTTCATTTTGTATTATATTATTTTGTAGTAAGGTCAAGTCTGAAAGGTATGTAACTAATCGGGTTGCGAGATCGTTTAAAGATCCCTCATTATCAGTACAAAGTAGATTGCACACTGTAATCAGATCATTTAATGAAAAATCAGTTTGAACTTTAGTTATTTTATTTTTGAACTCGGTGCTGTCGGTTTGAAAATCGAAACCAGTAAAATCACGTATCCTCTTTCTATTAGATCGATCACCGTCAGCATCAAATAGGAATTTATGTAATAATTTAATTTTATTGGTTCGTTCGTTTTTAAATGCAAGTTCCAGTTCTGGTATTTCAACTAACTTCATAATAAAATAATAACAATGAACTCACCGTTAGAAGAATATCCGGCTTGAATCCGTAAGATGGGTAATTTTGACGAATTAATAATATTTGTGGGTTAACCGGGACTTCTGACAACACTTTATGGGGTGAGACTCTATACATGAATCACAACTCACTTTTAGGACGAGCACTGACATATATTGAGACGAACACACAAACAAAATACAGATAAAAAAACTCTCTTCTCGTTCTTTAATTAGCTTAAAAACTATAATTCAGGCTTCATTTATAAACGTCGTTGAATATTTCTTGCATTTCTATACGTCGTTTAAACCTTCCGTTTAGTTGCGTCGAAAGTATTCTGATTCTTTTACAAAATCAACATCGTCCAACTTTTCCCTCGTTCCATTACTTCCACTGCGTTCACACAGCTACTTCACACAGCTTCGTTGGTTTACGTTCCCTTTTTAATCTCGAAGCAGAAGCATGGAGTTGGAGACATTCGGTCTAATGCAGGTGTTTCTACGAAATTCCCACATATATGTATATGTCGTAGGCTAATTGAGAAATCCGGCTCTTTGCAAACAGTCTAGGCTCTTTGCAAAGAGCCCGGCTAATTGGAGAATCCATCTCCCTTTTTCCAATTAGCCTGATATTTTTCAGGCTTATTGCAAAGAGCCTAGAAAGCGTTAGGCTAATTGAAAAATGACCACTTATTATCCGATCAGGGTGATATTTTTAGCTCACAGGCTATCAAAGACTGAGAGCTTATGTGCTCGCCGATTCTGTATGTACGTGTGTACGTACGTACGTACGTATGTACGTAACGCGATAACTCTTGATAGAAATATCCGATTTGCTTCGATTTTTTTTCTAGGTTCATTGTGATAAGGTGCTTCCCTGATTATTTTTTGCGGTTCAGTGGTTAAGGATAAAGGGGGAAAAGGGGGGCTAGTCATCCCCCTTAAATTATATAAATGGGTTTTTCATGCAGAAATATTCGATTTGTTCCAAATTTGGTATACCGGTTTATCGTGTTAAGGAGCTTCCCTGATTTGATTTGGAAGCTCATTATTAAAGTATAAAGAGGGGAAAAAGGGGGCTACCCCCTTAATTTAGATAAATCGGTTTTTTATGATGAATTATTCGATTTTCTCCAAATTTGGTATACCGGTTTATCGTGTTCAGGAGCTTCCCTGATTAGATTTGGAAGCTCATTATTTAAGTATAAAGTGGGGAAAGGGGGCTACCCCCTTAATTTAGATAAATCGGTTTTTTATGATGAATTATTCGATTTGCTCCAAATTTGGTATACCGGTTTATTAAGTTAAGGAGCTCCCTTGATTAGATTTGGAGGTTCATTAGTTACATATAAAGGGAGGAAAGGGGGAGGCTATCCCCCCCCCGTAATTTAGATAAATGGGTTTTTCATGCAGAATTATGCGATTTGCTATAAATTTGGTATACCGGTTAATTATGTTAAGCAGCTTCCCTGATTACATTTGGAAGATCATTAATATGTATAAAGGGGGGAAAGGGGGACAATTGCCTCTCCCCTTAATTTAGATAAATGCGTTTTTCATATAGAATTATTCGATTAGCTCAAATTTGGTATACTGGTTTATTATGTTAAGGAGTGGGTTGATTAGAATTGGATGTTCATTAGTAAAGTATAAAGGGAGGAAAGGGGGGCTAGACTCCCCCCCCCCCTAATTTAGATAAATGGGTTTTTCATGCAGAGTTATTCGATTTGCTCTAAATTTCGTATACCGGTTTATTATGTTAAGGAGCTTCCCTGATTGGATTTGGAGGTGCATTAGTTAAGTATAAAGGGAGGAAAGGAGGGGGTAGACCCCCCCCCTTAATTTAGATAAATGGGTTTTTCATGCAGAGTTATTCGATTTGCTCCAAATTTCGTTTACCGGTTTATTATGTTAAGGAGCTGCCTTGATTAGATTTGGAGATTCATTGGTTAAGTATAAAAAGGGAGAAAGGGGGCAATTGCCCCTCCCTTAATTTAGATAAATGTGTTTTCATGCAGAATTATCTAATTTAATTTAATTTTTTTTCTAGGTTCATTCTAATAAGGAGCTTTTCTGATTAGATTTGAAAGTTCATTGGTTCAGCATAAAGGGAGAAACAGGGGAGCTAATACCCCCCCCTTAATTTAGTGAAAGGGTTTTTTTATGCTGAATTATCTGATTTCCTTCAAATTTGGTATACCAGTTTATTATGTTAAATAGCTTTCCTGATTAGATTTGGAAGTTCTTTGGTTAAGTAGACAGGAAGGCAACGGGGACTAATACCTTCATTTATTTTTCGAGGGGCATTATTCTTTGAAATAAGAGTATAGTATACAATTAGTGTGAATAGCCTGTGAGCTCAATGTCATCAGTTTAACTGGGCAATTTTCTTTTTATTAGGTTTATTAACGCATAACCCTACTCAAACCCGAAAAATAAATTACAACAGACCGTACCCCGATCCAAGCAAGACAAAATAATTTCAGTCTACATGCAACCCGACCCGAACCTGAGAGTTCCATTTGAAAAAACCCGAAATCCCGAACCAAATCTGATAACCGACAATAATATTCCAAAGATCCATAACCGGATCCGAACAAGACAAATTAGTTTCCGTGGACACGCAACGCTACCAGAACCTAAAAATTCCATTCGAAGTCAACCTGAAACCCGTTCCGAACCAAATCTTAACCGACAAAAATATTCCAAAGAACTATAACCCGATGCAATCCAGACAAAATAAGATCCGTCCACCGGCAACCCTATCCGAACCTGAAAGTTCTAATTCAACTCAATCCGAAACCTGGTTGTGGTCGGTTTTCGGGTTGACTTCAAATGGAACCTTCAAGTTCGGATCCGGTTGAAAAAAAATTAAACTAAATCAGATAATTCTGCATGAAAACCCATTTATCTAAATTAAGGGGAGGGGCAGTTGCCCCCCTTTCCCCCTTTTATACTTAACCAATGAACCTCCAAATCAAATGAAGGAAGCCATATCGTAATAAACTGTTATATCAAATTTGAAGCAAATCGAATAATTCTCTATGAAAAACCCATTTATCTAAATTAAGGGGACACTAGCCCCTGTCCATCCTTTATACTTAACCAATAAATATCCAAATCTAATCAAGGCAACACCTTAACATAACAAACCGGTATACGAAATTTGGAGGAAATCGGATAACTCTGCATGAAAAACCCATTTATCTAAATTAAGGGGGGGGGTCTACCCCCCCCCTTTCCTCCCTTTATACTTAACTAATGAACCTGCAAATCTAATCAGGGATGCTCCTTAACATAATAAACCGGTATACGAAATTTGGAGCAGATCGAATAACTCTGCATGAAAAACCCATTTATCTATATTAAAGGGGGGAGGTCTAGCCCCCCTTTCCTCCCTTTATACTTAACTAATGAACCTCCAAATCTAATCAGGGATGCTCCTTAACATAATAAACCGGTATACGAAATTTGGAGCAAATCGAATAACTCTGCATGAAAAACCCATTTGTCTAAATTAAGGGGGGGCTAGCCCCCCTTTCCTCCCTTTATAATTAAATAATGAACCTCCTAATCTAATCAAGCCATCTCCTTAACATAATAAACCAGTATACCAAATTTGAGCTAATTGAATAATTCTACATGAAAAACGCATTTATCTAAATTAAGGGGGGAGGCAATTGCCCCCTTTCACCCCTTTATACATAATAGCGATCTTCCAAATGTAATCAGGGAAGCTGCTTAACATAATTAACCGGTATACCAAATTTATTGCAAATCGCATATTTCTGCATGAAAAACCCATTTATCTAAATTACGGGGACGGGATAGCCTCCCCCTTTGCCCCCTTTATATGTAACTAATGAACCTCCAAATCTAATCAAGGCAGCTCCTTAACTTAATAAACCGGTATACAAAATTTGGAGCAAATCGAATAAATCATCATAAAAAACCGATTTATCTAAATTAAGGGGGGTAGCCCCCCTTTCCCCACTTTATACTTAAATAATGAGCTTCCAAATCTAATCAGGGAATCTCCTTAACACAATAAACCGGTATACCGAATTTGGAGCAAATCGAATATTCTTGCATGAAAAACCCATTCATATAATTAAGGGGGGAGACTAGCCCCCTTTCCCCCCTTTATCCTTAACCAATGAACTCCAAACCTAATTAGGGAAGCACCTTTTCAGAATGAACCTAGAAAAAAAAATTGAAGCAAATCGGATATTTGTATCAAGAGTTATCGTGTTACGTACATACGTACGTACGTACGAACACACGTACAAGTACATACAGAATCGGCGGGCACATAAGCTCTCAGGCTTTGATAGCCTGTGAGCTAAAAATATCATCCTGATCGGATAATAAGTGGTCATTTTTCAATTAGACTAACGCTTTCTAGGCTCTTTGCAATAAGCCTTGAAAATATCAGGCTAATTGGAAAAAGGGAGATGGATTCTCCAATTAGCCCGGCTCTTTGCAAAGAGCCTAGGCTGTTTGCAAAGAGCCGGATTTCTCAATTAGCCTACCACACATGTATATATATATATATATATATATATATATATATATATATATATATATATATATATATATATGTATATATATATATATATATATATATATATATATATATATATATATATATATATATATATATATATATATATGTGTATATATATATATATATATATATATATGTATTAGTTAAAGTTTATAATACAGTATGTATATAAAAATATTAATTTATAGTTGTACTTTATTTAGATATCTTAATATTTGAAAGCATTAATTTTTTTTTCAGTAAAAATTCTTTTATAAAATGATTGCTTCATAATTTGTAAAAATTTTGTTACAGAATTAATATATATGTAAAGTATATAATTGAATGATAAATTGATTAAGAAATGAAAAAAAATATGTATGAGTTATCTTTCAAAAATTTCGCATGCAAATAAAGTTTTGCAGCATATAGTCATATTTCTGTTAACATTGGCTTTATTAAATTAAAAAAAATTCTTTGTTAAATATGAAAACTCAGAAAGTAAATTTGTGATTTTTGTAAGTAATTTTGGAGTTAGTCATTTTTGTAGGCCATTTTTCTTTCGTATAGCCTTGCATGTCAAATATGGTATTGCTACTGCATTTATAACTCAAATATTTGAGAAAAAGGTAAATCCACAGAATACAAGCGTCTGTGAATTATATCACAAGTCATCTGGATGGAATTTTGAATCATCTGTCTAATTCCCTATTACGCACTCATCTATCTGAGAAAAAAATAAAAACTAAAGGAAATTTAAAATTATATAGTCGCGAAATTAATATATATAAATATCTGAATCAGTTCACTAAAACACAACGAAAGTTTATCGTTACACTTACGAAGGTCTTAAGAAATCCAAGATAAACAGACATTTTTTATTAACTAGAAAATCTCAATAGATTTTAACTTATAGTGCAAAACATACTCTACACTGTTAAAAATTTGCAGCATTCTGGCAGGTCATTTGACCATTTTTTTCGACAACGGTTACACAACCGTGGATTTAACACTATTCTGACCCATATTATTGGCCATTTTATGGTCAGAATATAGTTAAATTATGGTTATGAAACCGTTTTTTCAAAAAACGGTGGAATAACCTGCCAGAATGCTGGAAAATTTTTAACAGTGTGGACCTATACAAAAATCTAAAAACAAATCGGATTTTCTCCTAACACTTCAACTGCACCAGTTCTAGGCTCTAGATCAGTGATTCCCAACGTGGGGCGTACGCCCCACAGGCCGGACATATGACTTTTCAGGGGGGCAATTTCAGATATTTTATTAACAAATTATCTGTCATTTTTTTCTAATGAAATTAGTGTCTTAGTCTAAAAATAGAAATAATTGAGGAAAAAAATTAAAAATAACTGAATAAAAATTCATTTTCGAAAAAATCCCATTTAAAAGGAATATAATACACTGACACCGGAATAATTATATATTTTTTTGTATAATTTGACACCATTTACATATGAAAACATCATTTTAATTCTTCTGGTTTTAATATTACCGTAATTTCCGGCCTATAATCTGCGGCGGCGTATAATCTGCAGCCGCAATTCTTAGCCTTTTAAAAAATTTCAGCAGATAATCCGTATCGGCGTATAATCTGCGGATTATACGCCAGACTATACGATAATTAATCATTGTTTTCAACATTCCAAAGTACTACTAATAAACCACCTCCCTATTTATTTAGTTGCGCTATTTATATGATAATTGTAATAAAATGATTGAAAAAACACAATAATAAAATAATTACAAGTTAAAAAATAATTTTTTTTTCATTGAATCTTATATCTAAAACGTTGAATGTCTTGTGAATACAGAATTCTGTAATAATTACTGTTTTTAAATCATCTTCCGCTTTTTAAATAACGTTCTGTTTAAATTCTGCAGTGTTAAATAACAGGTTTTCTCTTAGACATTATTATAACTTTCAACGTGATATACCATTAAATACGTTTTAGTTTTTAATATAAATTACAAAGACATAATTGTATTTTATTATTCTATCCATAGAGGGTAGCAGTAAAAGCATGAAACTACGATACGATAGTGATTCATTCGATTAATGTGTAATGGATTCCCATTGGTTGCATCGTAATCAGTAAAACTGCCGTAATTTTGGGAGGAGGTGTTTCATAAATGATTGAGATTGCAATTTTTGAAAGGGATGAGTTGAGAAACGCTTTGTTCTTCATATAAACATGTTACCTAAAGGCTAAAAAATAAAATAAAATCATAATCGGAAGCCTCTCCCACTAGCACGTACACGTCACATGTGAACCAATCACAAGCAACTTTCACGAACGGTCGATAGCAGAAAATGGTTTAATAACTGTTTACATTTTTATTTTATGACTGTTGTAGAAACTGGATGTCAGCCCTGAACTTCTGCTTAAAAAAATTTTCAGCAGATAATCCGCACTTAAAAATGTTGGGGTTTTTCAACAGATAATCCTCGGATTATAGGCCAGAAATTACGGTATTTTATAAATTACGTTTCTTTTTTTTTATTATTATTTATTAAAAAAAAAAAAAAACTTCTACATCTATTCATAGTGTAATAATGCCCCATGAGGGAAATTTTACATAAGACATTTTGTAGCGTATATCTAAAATTGACTATTTGAACATGTTTAATCTAAAAAATCTTTTGAAGGATCTAAATGGGGTGCTACATTTATGAAATTAATAAAACCCCGTGCGCATCACGGAAGGAAAGGGTTGAAAGTAAACTTCTTACAGCTCTACTGCAGGCCACATACAGAATATGAAATTTATGATACATGCATTTTAAAACTTAAAATTGGAGAAAACATGGTGGCCAAATAATAATAATGGGGGGGGGGGAGAAGCCCGCTATCAAATAAGTATGTTATGAGCGGAAAGAAAAATAGTAACTTAAAATGGATAAAAAAGTGAATCCAGAAATGTTACTTGTGAATTATGTTATCCATATAGTCTTGGCTGTAATCAAATATCACTTATTCTTAATGAAGTACTAAAATCCATCATAAAATGTATCAATTCAATCAGATGCAATACAAAATATTAGAGAGATTTCAAGAAATTTTACGAAAATAAAAATGTAAACTATTTATCACTTTTAAATTTGAGGTAACGCCAAAAAACAATAAAACATTTGTAGATGTAAATACGAAGATCCATGGCATCATTGAATTCATGCAGTTAGGTTAACAGCATACTTGAAATTAAAGAAAAATATGATTTTGATAAATTAAAGAATGTGAAATCACTTCTCAGAGTTAATGCTATTTTCGAATATATCCGGGAAAATGGAAGTTTATTTTTTATGTGACAATATTTATATTATATAGAAGGGGGGTGGGGCATCATGATTTTAGAGATACTTAGGTGGGGCACGGCCAAAAAAAGGCTGGGAACCACTGCTCTAGACAGAGTGGAGTAGAAATACATATTACTCTTACAAAAAAATACATAAAAATATTTTTAAACTATCAAAACATATATAAATATTTGTATTATCAGAAGTGTTGCAGAACCTTTGAAGTACGAGACTTTTATCAATACGAGAAGTGCTTCAGATCAACTTCTATTACTTAAATTTGCTTCAAGTTTTATAAGCCAGCTTCTAAATATTACAAAAAAAACTACGCTCAAAAACTACAGTCTCTTTAGTGGTATATTTCTGAAATTTAAAATGTTTTCATTTTTCTGTATCTTCATCTGTTTCTTAAAGCGTGTAGTAATATTCTATCAGCAATTGATATTTCAAGTATTTTTTCTTTTAAATTTTTTTATTAAGAATTGCAATTTCTCACTCGCCTTAATTCGAGGCAATTTGACAAAAATGCATTTTGAAATATTAGGTAAGTAAATGGAATTTACAGAGAAACAAAAAAAAAAAAAGAACTGAATATTTTAAAATTTCAGTAATAAATAGACATGAACAGCTATTAAAAGTTTTCTAGCCGTATAGAGTAATATGTGTAGTAGGGTGGGTCGAAAAAAGTGAAAATTTTCAGATCAATTTCTAATTGCGCAGAAAAGTTGCTTTTTTATAATTCGAAGAATAACGCAAAAAATAATTTTGAAATCGGTTAATATCTTTAGGTGGCGCATTGCACTTGAAATTTTGAAAATATGATAAAATGCGACGATTTTTGAAGTTAATGATGAAAATTAAAAAATATTCAGAGCTGCTTTTAATAGTACGTAAATGTCACCAGTTGAAATTAGAATAATAACACAAAAAGTATTTAAAATCGGTTAATAACTTTAGGTCGCGCATTGCACTTGTGTTTTGAAAATATGACCAACATTGACAGTTTTTGAAATTACTCGATGAAAATAAAAATATATATATTGACACCTACAAAAATATGCAGACCGAAAGAGCGAGAACTTAGCGAGGTTTTGTGACACCAAGTTTAATTTTAGTGCTAATGATTACTCATAACTTAATGACTGGTCTACCTGTAAGGTTACTTCAACTCCCATATTCCACAGAACAAGCTCAGAGAGCATTTTGTCTGTCATTTATTCAAAAACTCTCTCAGGCAGTCACAAATTGCATTGCTTTCCAAATCCGCCAGAAGCCCAATTCCATTATTGTTCTCTTTCATCTGTTATCATTGACAATCACAGGTTTTAGGATGTGCAGACTCCGTTACGCTCAGTAACAGAGTGTATCACCTCCTCCAATTATTTTGGTAATTGATGCGATATTGTTATTCGTCTTGAACAGATGCATTACTCGTAGAATAATAGAACGATTCCTATAAATGTCAAACAGTAGAGACACACATGTCTACATTGCATATAAAATTAACTGTTTCAATTCCTTGATAGGGTTTTCAATGTATACATACAGTCTGAGAGTTCTGTTTGCGGTCGTTAGTGAGAAATCAGCCCTTGATTTCGGACAGCAAGATTCCCAGAACAGAAGTCTGCCGCACAGCATTGAATATTTAAAGAAGATATATATATTAAATCTTAATTGAAGTCATTTGGTTTATTAACAGACATTGATGGGATATTGCAATTGATTATTTGAAATATGACAACAAATAGTGTTAGACAAGCAGGTAGTTGTTTACATTGTTAAAAATAGGCAGCAAACTGTTTAATCATTTAACCTTTTTGTAAATAGCAGTTACTTGACCATATTGTTAATGTATTATCAGCATATTATTCACCATATTATGGTCACGATCATAAAAAAAAATCGTTTAATAACTGTTACCGGTAAAAACGTTCGAATGACTGGGCAGTTTGCTGCAATTTCTTAACTGTCTACCAAGAGGACCAGAAAATAATGCCGGCCCTGTGCATTTTCCATCAATATGTTGAAACAAGTCTCTAAAGGTAATTCAATGAAAGGCAAAAGCCAAATAAACCAATGAAAGGGCCTACCTATCGGCATTTGTAAATTTCAAATGACCCCTTATTTTCTATCCCGTATTGATAGACGTGCCGTCACATCCAGCTACAACGACTTCATCTAAGGATATGTTCTTTTCCGACAGGTATAAAACAACACTTCTAAAACTATCTCTACCGGTTCCAGCTCTAGTAGATATATGTCCAAAGTATTTTGAAGCCGGCTCTTGTATTGCAGAAATGTGCTATTTTTGACAATGTTTTCCAAATTTCAAGTGCAATGAAACGACTTAAAGATATTAATCGATTTTAAATAGTTTTTATGTTATTCTTCTAATTTCAAAATGTGACTTTTACGCACTTTTAGAAACAGGTCTGAATATGTTTTTAAATTTTCATCATGCAATTTCAAAAATTGACACTTTTGGTCATATTTTCCAAATTTCAAGTGCAATGCGCGACCTAAAGATATTAACCGATTTCAAAAATATTTTTGGTGTTATTCTTCTAATTACAAACGGTAATTTTTCTGCGCTATTAGAAATTGATATGAAAAATTTCGCTTTTTTCGACGCACCCTAGTGTGTAGTCGGGAATTTTTTACTATGCTACGTTGGTTTAGTTTCTCATATTACAGAAAGATGGTGGTATTTAGTGTAAAACTGTTAAAATGCACAAGCTAAGTCTTAAAAAAGAATTAAAGCTCGATTTTTACTCTTTATATTGTTTATCCGTATAAAAGTGAAAAAAAACAGTATGCATTTTTAAATTGTAAAAAGGTTTTTAGCTTTATAAAAATTTGCACTGCAAAGAACTGCAGTGTCACCTATTTGTAATATTTGCAACCAAACAAGGAAGTGTAGAATAAAAGCCACATTACTCGCCTTAAATAATAAAATAAATATTTCTCATCGTTTACTTTTTATTCATTTTTTAAAAAGCTCAATCTGACATTGTAAATTATTTTAAATTCCATTAACACAAAATAGTCTAGTTTTAATTTCAATTGCTATTAACTCGGTTTCAATAAAGTTAACTTAAAAAATTGTGCATTTTTTATATTTGTATTGTACTATATATATTAATTATACGTTATAATTTAAAGCTCAAGGCCTGTATTAAGTGGGCAAATAATATTTTGAATATCAAGTATGGTATTCAATATATAATTAAATCAGTAAAATACTCAGTGCATTAACAGTTCAAAATCCCTTTCAAGTTTTAAAATGGTATGCTGATAAAACTTTATAATCCATTAACAAGGATAAGCATTCGTAATTTATTTAAATTACGAAGTACTACATGATAAGTAATTTTTACACCTCAAATGATTAACTTCTAAGAAAATGAAAATTCAGTTGCCTTTATTTTATTTTTTTTTCTCCGAAAGATCTTAAAACATTTTTCTCGCAAACTTTTTTCCTCTATAAAATATTCCTACACCAGTGGAAAAATTAGAAATTCAAATTTTTGTCGCAAAAGAAGTTGGAAGATTTTTCCATAAAAATAATTGTGGATATTAAAGTTACTGCTTACTAGAGTTATTCCACGAAAATGGAAAATAAACATTTTTTAAATGAATTTAAAATGTCTTCAAAGGGACGTGAGTTCAAATGTTATTTTTTACTTCATGTCAAAAAAGCAAATGCCATTCTTGCGTTTTTTTTCATAGAAGTAATCAAGGGTGCTTTTAGTTTACTTTTTAATATTTTCTGATTTTTTTCATATTTATTTTTATATTAGAAAATTAAGTTTATATTTACAAATGTACATATCTGTTAAAATAATGAGTAATTATTTTTGATATTTTCTGCAATTTTTTAAATTTTATTTTCATGTAAACAAATTAAGTTAATATTTACACATGTACTTATCTGTTAAAATAGTCATTAATAATATTATATTTATAAATGCATAGTTGGTCAAATTAAAAATTTCGAAAAGTTTATACTAGGATAACGAACGATAATTCTTTCGGTTAAATAGTTTCGAAAATACGAAGTTTTGAAGTTTGAAACCTTTAATGTTAAATTCATTTGTATTCGTTGCAAAACAAGTAGCGATAAGAATAGTTTTAAATGATAATTTAAAATCTCTTGGTGGAATAAATTATAGTTTTGGATTCACATATTTGAAGCTTCTGAAAATCGAGTTCTGTCAAAAGTTTATTAGTTTCAATTTTATTTTATTTCAGAAATCTGTTTCAAAACATGAGTGTTTTTAATTCTTTTTTTTTGAAAAGTCGGTAAGTATGATAGAATATATCTATTTTATTAACCTATTTATGTTTAAAATCTTGCCAATACAAACTTATAAAAATCTTTAATCGTTTAAAAAATTAATAACGAATAAAATAATTCTTTTGTCATTATTTTTAAGATATACGATGGATTATTTCGGAAACTAAATAAAACCTTGAAAGGGATTTTCTCCTACTCCTGAGTATTGGAATCATGACAAATAGTTATCTACAGAGATGAAAGGCAGAATGTCTATTAATTTGTTCCTTCATTTGACTTAAATTGGCAATGACAGCCACTGGTGTCGTTTGTAAATTATATTTCAGGTGATTTTTCTAGGTTTGAGAAAAACATTATATCGAATGCTGTTTTTCACAATGTCTTAGAGCAGTTAGCAGCAGGCCAGCACCATTAGGTCCGTTTGGCTAATTCAGAGAGATAATTATAGATATATTTAAGGGAGTCCCGGGTAACTTTCCGACGGGTCTCACAATAAATAAAATAAAATAAGCTGACGAAGAAACAAAGTAAAGAAGATTTTTTTTTATTAACTAAACTTTATTTATTTAGGACACACATACATATATACATATATATTGGGGATGGCAAGAAAAATCATCTAATGGTACAAAAAAAGAATCTTTATATATGTATTATAAAGAAGATATCCTGTGTGCCATTTACATAACTAAAAATAAAAAATAACTAGTGAATGATAAAGGTAAATGACAGAAACACATTTAAAATTTAATTGAAAAAGATTTATAATCCTTTCACTGCTAAACCCCCTCAAATTTAAAATGCTATATTCCGCGGATGCTTTTTTTTTCGAAATATTGGGAAAGCCAACACTTCTAGACGAAAACAAGCTCCTTGAATCTGAAAAAGTCTGCTAAGAAAAATAAACTCCGTCCACAAATAAAGTTAATAAAAACAATCTTTGTATAAATCAAATATAAATAAAGCTAAAGTGTTTGTAAAATACCAAAAGGAAATGTAAAACTCGTAGGCATTTGAACAATAAAAACACATCATAAAAATCTGGAGAATTACCATATACATTTACTTACCAGTTACCGATTGTATTATTGTAATACTGCATGGGTTCATTGAGGAAATAACAAACATAAAAATAAAATTTTTATCAATTTTTGATGAAAGGCTAAAAGCCATTGCACCATATAAGGGGAGATAAAACAGTTATTTCTCTCCGAAAGTCACAGAAAGTGCTTCAATCTTGGATCACTTTTTGAAATTAAACTCGAGTGTTTACATGTCGCTGAGACCAACGTTCGAGTTTTCTAGATTCATATTTAATCATCGCAAACAATTCATCACGGAGCAATTTCCTTATCCCAATTCGGGGATGTTACATTTCATGGAAGTATTGCCTAAGTTGGGAATTTCCCAATAAAAAAATGTACCACTATTTCAGAATAGTATTCTACGCTTTGTTTTAATCAATAACAATTCAGCAACATTATTCGCAACATTAACACTGTTTCGCCGTGGTAATAATATTTTAAATTTGAGTATAATAAATGCCATAATTTATTACCGTTACAATATAAATTTATTGGATATGAAGTAATTTATAATATATAAAAGTTTATTTGCGGTATTTGAAAATAGATTTGAAATATTTAAATATAGAATTGATTTTTTTAAATCATTTCCAAACACACCTTCACATCAGAAGTTAAATGGATTGAAATGGGGTTCATTGCTTCATTACTTCTTAACTTCTCAAAAATGGTGCTTAAGTTTGTTAAATAGTGACGTCTGAACCCATTTAGTCCAAAGTCAAAAAAGAAAATCTATTTTTTTCCTTATTTACTTTTTATTTTACATTTCTCTATCACTACAATAAATATTTTTAAGAATTGCTGTTAATATTAATTAAAATTTGCTGCGTGACGTATACGTCACCCGCTCTCAGTGATAAGCTTTAAAACACTCTGGATTCAGGTACTCCTAGTATTTTCTACCCAGATATTATTCTTGATTTCACACACTTTACATCGATTTCGTTTATCAGAATATATCCTTATAATTAAATGACCAATGTGATTGAATCTTGCTGAAGAAGATATTGTGGCTGCAAGTTATTGTGGTATTCCAGTACATCGAGTAATGTAATAAAGTGTATGAAGATATTTTTCTTGTTTTCTCAGCATGGCTTTAAAAAACAGATATCATCATACAACTTAAATAAAACAATACAACGAAAAAAGATCAAACTCATAGGTCACATACGACCTTCCTCTCTTCCCCCCTCCGTCTACTATGGGTTAACAAGTCTTTGTTCATTTCCTACAGACCATTAGTATACAACTTTCTCTTTCTAACAGCTGCTTTCTAACAGTCAATTCGCAAAAAAGGTAATTTAATCAAAGACTCATAATACAAAATTTGCAACAGCAGATGTAATATCGAATTTATCAATATACTTGGCGGCGGTGAATTTCGCCATCTGCCACAAACTGTCGCAGAAACTGCATTTAATGTCATATGCTATCCCATTAGCGTGTGCAGTCATCTTCTGCAGAAAAAAAAATGCAAGTACACTGGTGTCCAAAATTAAGGACCAGTCACAAAATGCTAATTTTTAAGTAAGCGAATACTCAAAAGAAAATAATATAATACAAATAATTACTATCACTACAGCACAGCTAGTTCATATACATTACATATCATTCATGTCACACATGGTCACAAGTGTCACAGTCACTACGGTGAAACAAAAAAAAAAGGAAATTCCACACGTCTCATTATGAGTCTCAAATGATCACTGTATGTGACTCCACTGAGACATCAATGTGACTGCTGCTTTGTTACGAGTCACCAGGTGACTTTACAATGTAGTTATATTGTGACTCTCATGTGACTGTCATTTTAGACTCAATTTCAAAGTAATCATAAACGTTGCATTATGATAAGTCACCAAATAATATCAATTTATAGTCACATGGTGACTTTTCACAAAAGAGCACAATGGTGACTTCACAGTAGTCTCTCTGTCACCTGAAAGCCATCATGTGACTTTAATGTTACATTATTTGGTAACTTATCACAATGCGGCGTTCACGATGACTTTGAATTTGAGTCTACAGATGACAGTCACATGAGAGTACAATGTAACTACATTGTAAAGTCACATGCTGATTCGTCACAAAGCAGCAGTCACAGTGAAGTCTCAATGGAATCACATATAGTGATCATTTAGACACATAATGAGATGTATGGAATTTCCTATTTTTTTGCTTCACCGTAGTGACTGTGACACTTATGACCATGTGTGACATGAAGGATATGTTATATGGACTAGCTTTGCAGTAGAGATAGTAATTATTCGAATTATATTATTTCCTTTTGAGTATTCGCGTACTTGAAAATTAGCATTTTGGGATATGTCCTTAATTTTGGACACCAGTGTAGTTAGTTTTAAGTTAATTTAGTAAATTATGTGTCAATAATATTATAAAGTTTTAAATCTTAAACAAATTCTAGATAATCAGTTTTCTAGGGGGTAGGAGGTTTACAGCTCAGTTTGAGGCTAATTAGTACGAAAAGTAGCAATACCTAAAACAGTAACTTTTATTAAAAATTGTCTTCGCTATTTAAAGGATTTATTATTTAATGCGTGAAAATATAAACTATTTTTTTCTAATTTTTCAAACCAGATATTTCATTTGGGAACATTATATTTTTAAACTCAATGAAATATTCTGTATAATAATTGTTTCGAGAAACATACATTCATATGCAAATGATAAAAATGTTGACAAGCTTAAGCAATCTTAAATTATTTAAAATGAAAAAAATTCTATTCTAGGTAAATTTTATTTCTTAAAGCTTCTGAGAAAATGGAAATTTAGCTGTCTTTTCTCAACAACGTATTCTAAGAAAATTTGCTTTTAAACTGTATCTTTTCATAAAATATTCAAATCTTCAAAGACGAAAAAACTAACATTTCGTATATTTTTTTCGAAAAATAAGTTGCAATGTTTTTGCATAAAAATAATTGCATCTATTAAATTTGCTGCTCGTGGGAATATGCTAAGAAATCCAAAAGTAAACAATATTTAAATGAATTTAAAATTCTAGTATGGGGAAGTCTGTTTAAATATTACTTTTGTTTCTTTCGTGGAAAAAGAAAATGTCTTTTTAAAGGTTTTTTCAGTAAAAAACTAGGCATTTTTCTATGTAATTTTACTCATTTTCAATTTCATTTAAATAATTTTTAGCATTTTTTAGGATCGTCGAGAGAATATAAAAGAGATTTTAAATAATTTGAATTAACTAATTTTATACGCGAGTCTTATGCACTTTCTATGAAAAAAAAATTATACTAATTTTCAGAAATAAAATTAATAAAAAGTTATTATTTTCAGTTACTTCTTCTTTTGCATCCCATATAATCTGAACATAAATATATTATTCGACTATTTCTACAAATAGACGTTAACATTTAAAAATTCTAAATGAGCTTCATGTGAAAAAAAAAAATCTACAGCACACAAATGGGAGAAAAGATAAGAACAAACTTCGCATACAAATTGCACTATTCAGTAAAATTCAGAATTACTAATTCAGTAAAAAGGTAAGAATTTTTGCTAGATAATTTATATGTTTCCTATTTTTCTATTTTTTTTCTCTTTAATATAAGGTTGACAACCTTATATATGGGGCATTCTCACAAGCTTTTGACTTTTGGGGGAAAAAAATCTGGCGAAATTAAACTTGCTAAAATAACATTTTAATCTGATAGACGAATGCCTTAATGATTCAAAATAAAGAAAAAATGGTCAGCAGCGAAAAAAAACTTTATTTAACTGAGGTTTAAGTTAAACTTGCGAGTTTAATTTTCCTTATCATTTTACACCTATAACTTTTTACTTTCTTCTAAATTTTTACTTGTAATGAATTTGCATAGTACCCACAGGACATTCAAATAAGAAATAATAACAACGTAGTACTTTTAAACCAGAATTTTTGTATAAGATTGTCTTAAAGGGGTGTTAAAGAAGGGACGATAAGGTAAAAAAAAAAAGGATGGTATTGGAAAAAAGGGACGAAATAGTAAAAAAAAAAAAGGATGGTAAGGATGGGACGGTAAGGAAACTTACCACCTATTTTAGGCAGATCATGTTAAGACTAAGTGGTAGCGAAAATGTTCATTGATTTTTAGAAACAGTTAAGTACATTGGATTTAATTTTAAAAAATAATTAATTTAACTCGAAAATCTCAGGATTAAACCTTGCGGACAGTAAGACTACCAATAAAGCCATGGTGCTTGAAATTGATATTTAAATGCTTATTTATAATTTGCAGTAAATTTCCTGCCAAAGAATTTTAGACATTATTTCTCTAGCATACTCCTGCATGAGAAAAAACTTGAAAAAAAATTCTGTGGCTCAGTCTGAAATGATTTTCTGTATAATTTTCGAAGAGCGATGGTAAGGAATCTAAAACCCCGGGACAGAGTTTAAAAAATAATAACAACCCTAAAGATGTGTGCAGGTTAATTCTTAGTTACATATTTATATAAAAAAATAGTTCCAGTTTCAGAAAAAAATTACATCGAATTAATTTTATTGAAACAATTTTATCCAGACAGCTCCAAACTTAAAAATCAGCATCTTTGACACGGAACGGTAGATGAGTTTTCCTGGTATTTGGACCCCCAACATCGTCCAAAACTTATTTATCTTGTTAATATTGTTATGCCATCATGAAATGGGATGTTCCCCAGTATATGAAATTAAAAAAAAAAAACACAAAAAAGTGTATTAAATAAAAAAATATTATTCAGGGACATGAAAGTCAAAAGATTGTGAGAATGCCCCATATACGAAATTTTATATTTTAACAAAAATAAAATAAACGAAACTATAATTATAAAGAAAATTATGTCTTATGGGATATTCCAACAATACATTTAAAACTGAACATTGCGCTTATTGTTCAGTTTCTGCCGATTTCTTTATTTATTTAAACTTAAGGAGTATGGATTTTGTTTTCGTTTTACACCAAGGTAAAGCCGATGTTTAAAGTTGACGTTTGATAGTCTGTTCATGCTTTGCTGTTATTGAACAACTGTTTCTTTAACATTCAAATATCCGTTATGTCTTTTTTTTTTTTTTTTTTTTTTTTTTTTTTTTTTTTTTTATATAAAACTAACAATTTAAGTAAAAAAGAAAGGAACCAGTAAATTGTAGTATGTCAGTTATTTTGCTGCGATGGTTGCTTACTTTCTCTACTTACGGTAATTCCACTACCTACTTCCTTACTTACTAGATACTTAATATTTACTTATTTCCTCTACTTAATACTTATTAAATTCCTCTACTTTTTACTTACAAATTACTTAATGTGTACTTAAATACGCTACATAACACTTACCGTAAAATTCCGGCGTATAAAGCGCACTTTTAATACCAAAAATAAGATTAAAATTTACGGGTGCGCATTATATGCCGATTATAAAAATGGTAGATTTACAAATAAGGAAAAATTGAGCATAAAAAATTTGATTTCTAAATGTATCGTAAATACTGTTTATTAAAAAGAAATAACATTACCTTGTGAAATTAAAAAAATTCATTACCTGGTAACATGAAAATTTCGTTACATTCGTCTTCTGTTATATCTTCAGGCATATCATCAAATTTTGTTTCATCTTCACCATCACTGTCACTCTGATCCATAAATAAGTAATCATCTTCCGTTCTATCCAGATTGCAGATATACTACATCTTTTAAATGACTTTTGAATTAGGTCAGGTTTAATTTCAGTCCATGCTTTTATTATCCAGTAACACACTATTTCTAGACTTGTCTCCTTTTGTAAATGTTTTGTTACCTTCTAACATCCACTCATTGCTAGTCACTTTAGTATATCAATGTTCGAAAGCCTATGAAAATTCTTCGAATGGATGATTTCAAAAATAAGAGCATCGCATATTTACGTACATTTCACATTTATTTGTAAAGAACAGGATGCGCGTTATACGGAGAATATACATAAAATAAAAAGCACTGTCTCGAATCGTAGGTGCGCGTTATACACCGGCGCACGTTATACACCGGTACGCATGATACACTGACACGCGTTATAAGCCGGATTTTACTGTACTTAATTCTTCTGCTTGTTTCTTACATAATTACTAACTGCTATTCTTTATTTTTTACACGACTGAAAAGAAGGGTTATGTGTTTCACGCGTATCTGTGTATGTGAATTCCTTTATACCCTCGAAACATCCCAACGGCTGGATGGATTTTAATGAATGAGGTCTATATCAATTCGTCTTAACGGCCCGATGGTTATAGGCTATGTTCTACTTTTATAAATTAAAAATGGTGGCCGTAAAATACAAAATGGCGGTAGAGACGAAAAAACATTTTACGCACCCTATTGAGTGGCATATCATTGGATAGGTCTTTCAAAATGAAGACGATGTTTCATTGACTATTTTACAGTCAGAAGCTCCGTTAAAATATTATATAACCTGGAAGTTGTGTAGGTAGGATCTCTAGCTTTACTGCAACTCTAACCATCATAGACTTCTATAGACCTCATCAAAACAGTGTTTATAGATAGGAACTAAATATTAAACACAACTTAAAAGTCATCAATACAAGTAAATAAAAAGAAATAAGTAAGTAATATAAACAAGTAATATATATATAAAAAAATAAGTCAATTCCTGCTTAGGTCAATAAGAGAATTTTTTTTTCTCCCATTCTTCTGTCCTTTTGAGTGGCGCTTAAAATGCCTTGATCAAGAAGAGGGCATTTGAACAAGAGATTTGAACAAGATATATATAGCGAGAGTGTGAGCTAATAGTAGGAATTGAAAAAATAGTTTCACATTGATGAGAAATAATTAATTAGTTCCCTTTTTACGCAGTCGGCTTTTTGATTTTTTAAATTTAATTGTTTATTACTTTATTTCTCTACTTCTTAATTCCTTTACAGATACATTCTTCCTTCCGCTACTTGCAAGATTACTCTGTTTAATCACTTCTGCTACAGAAATCACGATATTTACACAATTTCTCTTGCGGATCTGGTAATCTGAGAAAGCTCCAAGACAGTAAACAGATCGCGCAGTTTCTTGAAACTATATCTCTAAGTACGTTCAGTTAAAAAATTTTGTAACTTGAAATCATAACACAACCAATGAGGTTAAATGTTGTATTCTATAAAGTTAAATAAACAGTTACTCCCTAAAATAAAATTACCGTATATGGAAGCTAAACGAAAGAATATAAAATAAGCATAATGTATTCTAAATTTAATTCCCTTAATTACTGTTTATTGAATGGGATATATCAACTGCCGATTCTGTGTATCATTTATTTTTGAAGAGACAAAAACAATATTTTTTCATCTGTGTATTATCAAGTTTTATTTATGTTTTTTTTTTTTTTTTTTCGTTTGAATTTTGGTATAGAAGGAATACGTATAGAGGTGTTCTAACATATGTAACAAAATTCGATTTTCTTGCAAATTGCATGTAAATAAGTATGTGTCGTTGAGTTTTGGAGAGGCAATAACAGTGTTTTACCATACATGTATAAGTCAGGGTTTTTTATGTATTTTTTTTAAACTTTCCAACACAGCTAAAAAGTGCTTATAAATTCATCTTGACTGTCCGTATCCAGTTTTATTTCATGTATTTTTTTTTTTTAATTTCCCTTACATTTTGGAGGGAGAGGAGAGGGGGGGGGGAGGCGTTGTCAGATATATATACCAAATCACGATTTTTTTTAACTATTTCTCACATTACATTTCATAAAATAAATAACAATTTTTACTTATCTGAAATTTTTAATCTTGTTGTAAAAAAAAAAAAAAAAAAAAAATACATCCATGTCTATGAATAGCAAAGCGAAAATAATAGATTAATTAAGTTTTAATTTGCGATTAATAAAACTTTCGCATATCTTGGAGATCTAGTAGTAGTATATAATAGTGTCGGTAAAGGAAAAGAAATTCATCAGCTAATTTATTGATAGTATATAAAATCACTAATGTGGGATTCCTAGAAGGAAAAATGTTGGAACACAAACATTTTATAATAAGTAATTGGCTGACCTCTGCTCAAAAAATATTACTGGCAATGACAATTCATGTCAAACAGGTTTCTAAGATTGTTTGCAATATCTGGACCTAATAACTGACAAGAAATGTTTCAGCTCTTGAACACACTGTTTAGGTTAAGAAAGTGAATAAAACCACTTTGCAAGCATGCCGTGCATTGTATAAAATTATGTAACGTTACTCCATAAAATTTGTAAATTACTCAATAAAATTAATTAATTACTTAATAAAATTGGCGCAGCCTTGCTGCCTCCATTTTATTGAGTAAAAGATTTTATAATAAGGAATTGACTGACCTCCGCTCGAAAAATATTACTGACAATGTCAATTCATGTCAAACAGGTTTCTAAGATTGTTTGCAATATCTGGACCTAATAACTGACAAGAAATGTATCACCTCTTGAACACACCGTTTAGGCTAAGAAAGTGAATAAAACCACTTTGCAAGCATGCCATGCATTGTACAAAATTATGTAACGTTACTCCATAAAATTGGTAAATTACTCAATAAAATTGGCTCAATAAAATTAGTTAATTACTCAATAAAATTGGCGGCAGTCTTGCTGCCTCCATTTTATTGAGTAATTTAACCGATATAACTGGTGTTACACTGCAATAATGTGTTATATTATACCAGTTTACATTACCTCATTATATAAGTTAAATTACTCCATAGCATGTTGCCACCAATTTTAAGGAGTAACGTTAGATATATATATATATATATATTTTACAGTGTATGCATGCAAAGCGGAACTCAAGTCAATGATCACGATCAGCATTTCATATTAAATATTGTTTCCGATTCCAAGTATTGATCAATACTGTAAGTGGCCAACTCACTATTATTGACCATAAAACAGAATCAAAATTAATGGCTGCAAGATATGTGTAAACATATATATATATATATATATATATATATATATATATATATATATATATATATATATATACATATATATATATATATAATGAAATTTCTACACTGCACTCCCGTGATAGTAAAACTTCGAAACATATGTAGATCAATGCGCCGGCTCATAGAATTCCAAGTAAAAACCACCACTTCATCATGTGTTAATTTTCCGGAATGTATTCGTGTCATCCAGATCCAGGGTTCTCCAAATCAAAACAAAATAGGCAACAGTTCGGAACTATAGATACACTCGTGAGAACTACAGTTCTCTCTGTCTTCACTGTAAAAAAAAATGGTAACTTTCCATGTAAAATCCAGGAACGTTTCGCCTTTTATCAGGTTTTCAGAATAATTTAGCTCTTTCCTGTGAAATTCTGGTTTTCTTATCTGAAACGTTCCTGAAGAAAAGTTGGAAACAGCAAAACGCTGCGGCCGCCATTTATTATTTTTTTTCCCTATAATCCGTTGCTCGCGCGCGAGTGTCGAAAACGAATTCCTTAAATGAATGTAAAAAAATCAATATGGAATGCAAATAAATCAATAGACGACATAATCCTTTACGTCTCTATTGTCAAGATAATTCAGATGAAAATACAATACCTCTGTGACATCACTAAGAGATTATCTCTCGTACTTGTCTGTGAAATCATTAACGAGCAGGCTGTGTAAAAAAAAAATATACCTATTATTTGGATCTGCATTAACCAGGGGACAATCAAATATGATTCTCACCTATTTTGATTAATTTAAAGTATGTTTTAGAGTTCTTATCTCTAATTATTCTTGTGAAAGGATTTCTTCAAATGGGCCTTAGATTTTCAGAAATTAGATGCCGAGTTTTAGCATACGTTTCAAATACCCATTAGTTTGCAGCTCTCGACTTTCGTGGTGTGGACGCAGAAAGCTTGCACGCCACCCGTACGGCCCGGGTTCGATGCTACCTCTTGACTTTTTTTTTCTTTTTTAATTAATTTTATATTTTAACACTTTATTACAATTTGATTTAAATTTGACATATATTTGACACTTTGAATTGCTGCAAATTTGAATTTTTTTTTTTTTTTCGGAAAAAATATACAATTACGTTTAGGTTTTTTTTTCATGAAAATTTATATGTATTTTATCTAACTTGTAAACTAACATAATCACTGACGAAAATCCAAAATATTTTTTGTCTAGATTTTTTTTCTAATTATTATTTACATTTATATATTTTTATATTTTAAGCAAAGTTCAGAAACAATATATCACATATATATTTACTTTATTGAATTTTAACTGAAAATTTATTTTTTCGTGTAAATTATAAATATTAATTTTGATGTCAATTTCAAAATATTTTTTCATTCTAACAAATAATGATAATAAAGCGAAAATTATCAACTGGAAATGTAAAAATCGTCTGCGGATCCCGCATGCTGTGAAATGTCAGTAATGTCATAATGAAGGGAACGAACATCCAGAGTGAATTATGTCAGCCAGGTATCGGTCCGGATAGCCTAACAGGTAAGGCATTGGCACGGCACACCAAGTATCCAGGTTCGATCCCTGGTCTGGACATTTTTCGCTCTTGTGCTACTCCAGCCTTGAATATGTCAGTAATGTTTTGCTGTCAACAGAAATATTCCTGGTATTTCGCAGGAAACTTACTGGCATTTCTGTAGAAAGTTTTTAACATATACAGTAAAGTACCAGTCATTTTCAAGAAATGTTTCTTGGAAATAATGGGCAACTCAGCTGCCCATTTTTTTCCAGGAACGTTGCGGAATTTTTTTTACAGTGTTGGAGAATTGTTCAAGTTGTCTTAATCCTCGTTTAACCAGTTCCTTCTATGTGATAGTGACAAGCTGACATAAAACGTTGATCGATTTAAATACAGATGACAGTAGCCGACTGCAGATTTTCTTTCGGATATACAATTTTCCTGTTTTCAGCGTCAGAGGCAAGCTGATATGCAACAAATGATTTGTGACGTTCTGTTTGTAGTCACTGAAACAGAAATCCTTAGCAATATTAAATTCCACTTATATATATCCTTACTGCTCTATTAGCACCGCGTCAAAGTATGACGAATCTGTGATTCAAATAAAAATCTTATTGACTACATTATCTTCACATAACAGAAAAGAAGCATTGCATTCACTGTAAAGTTGATATATCTCACTTTGTTAAGATTTCAAATGCTTAAAAAATAGGTAACAATGGCATGCTATGAATTCAAGAAGTAATGTTAACCTAATAATCATAATGGGACGAAAAAAGAAGTACTTTTGGTAGTTGTTGTCATGGTCATATGTTTTAAAGTTTATGGCATCACAGTGATATCATGATTGGCTGTGCTGTTTTAGTGGTTTTTGCAATACTTTTTCACATTAATACTACCCGCAGAAAATTCTGTTTGAGTTCCCTGATAGAATTTAAGACTGTATATTACCACCTATCATCTGGCGTAATTGATTGTCCATGTCTACTCATTTTTCAAAGTTTGGCTCTTTTCATTTTTCTATCCAAAATCCAATACACAAAAATAATGAGAACTCTAAAATCAAGTTTTTTTAAACTCAAATTCACTCCTTTGAAGAGACCTATATGCAATTTTTATGCAACAGTTTTTGTTGGTGTGATTTTCTGTTGATTAATGTTTCCCCATGCGTGTGCCTAACAGGTAAAAAAAAAAAAAAACGGTTTAAAATTTTTCTTTCATCTTTTTATTTGTTGTTGTTGTTGTTACTTAATTTTTAGAATCATGTATTTAAAAATATAATTAAAGAGTTTACCTCCTAAAAACGTTTATCTGATTCATATTTAAAAAAAAAAAATTATAACTACAAAAATCCGCTCACGTTTGTGTAAACATTTGTAATTTTTTAATATTTTTAATTATTTTTTCATAACATTTCTACGTATGTAACATTTCTACTTAAATAATTATTAATATTGAAAACACACATTATTTCTTAATGCTTTATTATTTAATAACCTTATTAGTAGAGAAATGTTTTTAAATTTTTATTAACAATTTTTAATTTAGATCAAATTTACAAAATTACGGGAATTGTGTATTATATTTGGTAAAGTTTTTTGTATAACATTTTTACATACAAGGCATGTAGGTCTACTCTTAAAAATCCTATTAACTTCAGGGTAAAAAGACAATTTTTTACTAAGAGAGGTTTTCTAATCTAAAATATAAGATTTAAAAAAAAAATAATTTTCCAAATTATTTATAAAATAAAAATCATCATTTTTTTTTCAAGTGTTTCAGAAACATACGGTCACTTTATTATTTTTTATATTTTAAACAATGATATTCTTTATTTATGCAATTTTTTTAAATAAGGACATTCAAGACTCTTTAATGATTTGCTTTAAAACGCAATTCAACCTATAGCTTTCATCATTTGATTTTCAGTAGCAAATTCCAAATTACGGATGTGATGCAAAGATTAACCTTCGTAATAAAAGAAAGATAAAAATGTATATTTTAAAGAATATGGTAAATCCTATATAAAAATAGCACGAATTTTTAAATGGATAACCCAGTGTTGTGAATAATCTTTGTGATAAAAAAAGTTCTTCCAAGCAAACAACTGAGCTTGAAAGCACAGAAAAAAAAAATAGTTACTCATAAAACAAAAACGACACAAAGGGAGCTAATTCTAAATAAACATCTTTGAGATCCTCAGCAAAAAGTAAAAAAATATATATCGTTTTATCTTAGTCTGTTTTGCGTAGGTTGGTTGTATTTTGACGGCCTATTATATACACTAGGAATATAGGCCCGAGGGGGGAGTGCCTTTCTTGGGGGTCTTTCTAAGGGAACCTAACCCGTATTTACGCATGGAAATCCATGGCTCGAAGAAAACCACGAAAACTCCGAACGATTAGGCCGACGGGCGCGATTGAGTTCGAACCCAGCACCTCCCATCTACCAGCTTCGAGAGCAGAACCTCTGAGCCACTGGTGGGACTCTGTTTTGCGTAAGAACTTGAAGAAAATGAATTTTTTAAAGTACAATAAAAGGAGAGTAGTTTTAAAATTAAGTTAAAAACACAAAGGAAAGAGATTAAAATTTACACAAAAACTAATGACTCTCAACAAAGATTAGAAAAAAAATTATATATGGTGGTCAAGGGTTTTTTAATTTTGATCGTTCAGATTGTTCACACTTTTCACTGGCACAATTTTTGAAGTAAAGATTTTTTTGTTTCCAAACGATATGAAGGAGATTGTTCCGTAATGGTTTAGGGTGCCTTCCTGTTGCAAGTAAAAAGACATATGAGGTACAGTCGTGGAAAAAAAAAAGTAAACACCCCCTAAACAGGTGGCGGGGCCTTTCTGTTGCATAATTTTTCTATTTTTATCTCGGCTCTGGAGAGGGGGACTCTCCTGAAATGGTTTTTACATTATTATTGTTATTATTTTTTTTTTGTGTGTGTGTGTGTCCCTTTGCATAAAAATTGATTGTTTTGTTCATTTCATTTATCTGAATAACATGATTTACTTTTTGTGAAATGGCAAAAGTTTTATATCTGGACTTTTTTGTTTATTAAAAATATAAGAATGTTCTAGCTAGTTTAGATGTAGAACACGTAAAGGCGTACCTGTTTGAAAAATATTCTTTCAATTTTTTTTTTTTTTGTTATAACATATGTTTTGTTAACTGAAGATTTTATCTCAATTATTCAAACAAATTAAAGCATCGAGTAGATGCTTAAAATCTGGCAATGATTTTGTCTGTTTATTTTTAAATCGAGTTTATTGAAATTTTTATTCTTCTACAACAATTCCCAGAATTTTTAATTACAAACACACGTTCAGTTTACAGAAAGGCGGAGTAGAATGGGAATCAAAAATAGCGTTCATAATAGCGAGGTGTTCACATTAGAGAGTGTTCAGATAGAGAGAGTCCACTGTATATACATGTAATTTTTTGTGGTAGGAATAATAAACAATTTTAGATTCAAACTTTTATAATATAAATATAGAATACATATCAATGAAGATTGCGTTTAAAAAATATCAAGTAGTTCAAGTGATACCTTGAGCGCAATTTACAAAAGCATAATTTTTATTTATTTTTAGAATGATCTTTTCGGGAACTGTTTTTAAAATAAATTTTTATGCAAATTTCTAAAATAATTTCATTAATTTATATTCAAAATATAAATAAAATTCTTAGATATCTAGGATCTAGAAATTTTACAGCCGTGTAACTAAACAAAATGCTAAACAGAATGAAATAACATTTCTTATTTATGAAGAAAATATTTAAAACTTTTAAATTTAGATTTTTGTTTTGATCCATTTGTTATTATCCTGAGATATACTTACTAATTCACAAGTAACATTAGCATTTAGATTGATACATCTAAAAAGAAAAGAAAGGAGTATAATGATGATGTATTTCAAATATCTTCTTTTAAAAGACACGAGAAAATGGTAGTTATTCTGATAAAATTTTAAAATAACTTTTATTTGAACGTCGAAATGAACTTCATATTTTAGGAATTTTTTGTGTTTTAAAAACAATTAAAATTGTCGGAGGGGGTTGCAAGTTGCAACGTATTAAATTATTTTTAAAGACTATTACGTATTTTTTTTTCATTGAAAAAGTTTACTTCATCCTTGATATCCATGTAAATGTGGATATCCTGAAATGGGCGTATCATGAAAATAGATTATCTTTAACATATTGGCTATGACATAAAGTAGTAGTTTTTTCAAGCTGAAATATTTTTAAAAATATATAATTAGTTTGCATTTTGAAAAAAAATCAATTTGTCGAGTAACAATAACCTTAAAATGTTGGTAAATAATCTAAAAATAAAAATTTCGAAAAATTCCTACGTATCGGCAGACAGAATTCAATTCTGAATTTTTGTAATAAAAGTTAAAAGAAATTGATTGAGTAGATCTCGAGTAATCCAAAGTGCCAGGTAAACATGTAGTTTTTGGGAAAATGCTTTTAAAGTTTATATTTTGCGTTAATGGTAATTAATTACATTTGCATATTTGTCGCTGTAGTTTTGTAACAATTCAAATTTTAAATAAACTGTCAAGTGCGAGTATTACTCGCGCACACAGGGTACCGTACAATAATATATGAATTAGTAACTGTATTATTAAAAAAATACCGTTGCTAAAAGAATAATGAGAATTGGTGAAATCTATACAACATAGGGTTGGGTATAGCTGTATAGTATACAGGGTACAAAGGAAAGTCCCTTTAACCTGAAAATACTTGAGAACGGAGAGAGCTACAGCTATACAAGTGAGATAATGGTACAGAAAATGGACTACACCTGACATAATGCAAACGACAGCAGCACCCCTAGTGGCGAAATTTGGAAGATAGCCATTGCAAATCGAAAACGAAAAGAGGTAGAGCAAATTTTCCAGTTAGAAAGATTTAGAGCATGAATTAATTAGTACGAAACGACATTTGGTTCACACAGATAAGATAAATCATCGCCTGCATACCCAAAAACATCCGAAATCGATGAGCGACGATTCTACTTTGCCTATTCACATTCCGGAAACGTAGCAGTGGACAATTGCAGATTGTGACGTTGTACTGTGCTGTATGGTCTGTAAAGATTTAATTTCCAATGCATTTAAAATTTTAGAATAACCTTTTCAGGACCAGAATAATTCTGTTCGTAAACTGATGAAATAATTGACTGACACCAGAATATTCAAACTAATTTCTCAGAAAATAAAACCCCGCTAATTTGCACTTTCATTACAAAAGCAAAATTTTATTAAAATATTCATGATGCCATTTGTCAGGTTTGGAATTAAAATTAGGTGGCTAGACCGTTTAGCCACCGTCCTTGAAATGCTTAAATCTATATCGCCGTATTGAAGAGGCTTGCAATAGACGTTCCATACTGAGAAATTTGCATGCAGAATTACTCATACGAATGCAAACGTGTACTGTGCAGCAATGGCGAACATTTCGAACATACCGAATATTAACTTTTTATCACTGTGAGACAGTTTGTCTTTTTGTGTGTGTGATGTTATCAAAATATATTGAGATAAGTACGTATTTATAGCATAAATTGTGCGTATTTCTTCATACTTTTGACTATTCCATTCAAACGTATGCACAAAATGATGTGCATTGATTTCGGACATTTTTTGTGTAAACCGGCGAATATTTATCTTATCCATGTAAACCAAATGTCGTATTCTACTAATTAATTGATGCTCTAAAACTTTCTACTGGAAATTTTGCTCTATCTCTTTTCGTTTTCGATTTGCCGTGGCTATCTTTCAAATTTCGCCCTTAGGGGAGCTGCTGTAGTTTTCATTATATCGGGCTTAGTCGCTTTACTATATCGTTACTTCACTTGCATAGCTGTAGCTCTCTCCGTTCACAAGTATTTTCAGGTTAAAGGGACTTTCCTTTGTACCCTGTATATTTTTTCAGTTTAGTCAACTGCGTTAGTCAATTCTGGTTAGTAAGATTCCTCTCGTAGTATAGAAAATAAATTCTGTTAAAATATTTCCTCACGTTTGTTTTCTAATTATTAATGCCCCACCAGTGTCCGAGAGGTTCTGCTCTCGAAGCTGGTACACGGGATTTACTGGGCTCTTTCCCAATGGCGGCCGTCGACCTAATCGATCAGCGTTTTCGTGGTTTTCTTCGAACATTGGTTTTCCAAGGGCAAATACGGGTTAGGTTCCCTTAGATAGAGCCCCACGAAGGACGCTTCCCCCCCCCCTCTTAGGGCCTATATCCCTCGTGCTGATAATTGGCCGTCATAAACACAACCATAATCACATCTAATAATTAATTTTAACGTCGAAATTCCCTTTATTCAAGAACACGGATTCTTGAAAATAGGAAAAAATGAAAACTTGATGTTTTTACAGTATTTATAGTTACGCGATAAACTACCATATATACTTGAAAATTTTTCATATTGCTTTTTACAATCACGTAATTATGAAAATTTGGCCTTTCGTAAAATGCGCGAATAATTATATTTTCCGTGAGACTGAACTATTTACCCTATTAGTTCCTATTGACTGATGTATGATTTCTTATGAGCAGAGACTTTAATACTGAAAGATAGATATAGATGGCAGCACTACGGGAATTGAAAATGACTGGTTTTCTCTGCCTTAAAAATAGAAGACTTTATTCAATTTTTATTCTTATTATTGTAACTCTTTTTTAATTTTAAAATTCCTATTATAATTTTTCTGTATTATATGTATATTAATCTTGTTTTATTTTCTTTTATTAAATAAATTTTATTCTGTATTTTGATGGTCATGTGCGGACCTGTAATAGAACATTCCAATGTTTTGATTCTTGAGATGAAGTCGATTAATTCTAAAGATGTTACTTATTCAATTAAATATTCTGAAAGACAAACTCAATCGTATTCATTTAAATAAATTTCTGTATTCTTTAAGATAATAGTAATCCAAATTCACCAATTCAAAGTCGTCAAAGTTCCTGCATATTTTAATATTCTTTACGATCTTCATTCCCAAGAAAATAGCGTATTCAACGATGAAGGACTTCGCAGCAAAAAGGTACTGTTGTGAATTCAATTTATTCTATTTATACAAATAAAGTCTATATCAATTCATCTTAAAATTCTACATATTAAATTTGTTGGTCCGTCGCAGCTTGGAGTCAAATTAGTGATATTCTTATATAATATATGATATTTAATATATGATATTTAATATATGATATTTAATATATGATATTAATATATGATGGCGAAAACGAAAGCAGAAACTGCTGCGGAATCGAAATTCCTTTTCACTGTAAAAGAAATAAAAAGATTTAGTGCTCAAGTTATTGAGGCAATTGAAAATAAAAATTTAAAATTAATTGCGAAGCTAAAAGCTGAATTGATAAGTTTAGAAAATGATTTTAAAAAATTATTTTGGTGTAGCTGAAGAAAGTGTAAATAATTTATACAATAACTTTACTGAAGCTAAAGATATTGTTGTTGACGATTTAGTCAAAATTGAACAATTTTTAGAAAATCAAGGCGTAAAATCACAAGAAAATCGAAGTGCAGCTAACAATAGCTCAAATATAAGAGTTAGTAATAACGCTCTAAAGCTTCCTAAATTCAAGTTACCCATTTTTTATGGAGATGTCACTCAATGGATTAGCTTCAAAGAGATATTTTTAACTGCAATTCATAACAATGAATCTCTTTCAGATCAGTTGAAATTTTCTTATTTAATAGCCAGTGTTAAGAATTATCCTTCTAAATTAATATCTGGTTTTTCAATTTCTGGTGAAAATTATATTGAAGCTTGGGAAACGTTAGTTAATAGATATGATAATCGTAAGAATTTGGCATATTCATTGCTGTCTAAATTTGTTAATGCCAAACCATTGAAATCACCCACGCAGAAAACTATTTTAGAGCTTCTGGATACGTGTAATGAAGTTATTCGAAATTTAAAATCTTTGAAATTTGAATTTAATGAATTTGTTGATTTGATATTAGTGTATATTGTATAAGCAAAATTTAATGAATCCTTAAAAAGCAATGGGAATTATCCTTAAATAAGGATTCTTTTCCAAGTTATGAAATGTTAAATACTTTTCTCGAAAAACAGGCTCGTAGTTTTCAGAGCTGTAATTCAGAATTTTTTAAAGCCGAATCCAAATCTAATTTAAAATTTGAAAATAAGTTTCAACATTTTACAAAAAAATCTGTCGCTAATGCAGTCGTAATGGATAATATAAATAAAACTCCAAATCTTTCATGTGCACAGTGTAACGAATTCCACCCAATTTTTAAGTGTCCAGAAATTTCAAAATTATCTCTTGATCAACGTTGGAATTTGATAAAATCAAAAAAGCTGTGCACTAACTGTTTAAGATCAAATCATTTCGTAGCCGATTGTCGTATTACGACTACTTGTAGGCATTGCAATTCTAAACACCATACACTTCTTCATCGTGATCAAACTAGCCCTGCATCACAGAATACGTTCCGGCAGCAAGATCGTGTTACAACACCAAATGCTGTTGTTAATTCTAATGAATCTAACTGTTTAAGTTCTCAATCTATCAATGAAAATTCTCAAACATTGTTGGCTACTGCCATTATAAAGGTTAAATCTAAATCAGGAAAATTCATACCTTGCAGAGCTATGATAGATAGTGCTTCTCAAAAAAGTTTACTGTCAAAAGCTTGTTGTAAAAAAATTAGGTCTCCCATCTAGGCCTACAAATCATAAAATCTCAGGAATCAACAATTTAGTCGCAGAAACGGCTCTTCAGGAAGTTTCCTTGACATTCTCTCCACATTTCAATAATGAAAATTTTCACTTAGATGCATTAGTTGTTAATCAGATTACAACCAATTTACCAAATTTTTTGATTACAACTAAATATCGGCCACACATTGAAGGATTGAACCTTGCGGATCCTAATTTTCATTTGTCCAGTCCTATTGAGATACTTATAGGCGCAGATTTATTTGCTAACATCATAATAGGGGAATCAATTCTCGGACCTAAAGGATCACTGAGTGCTGTTAATTCTAGACTGGGTTGGATTCTTTCGGGGATCATTTATTCGAATGAATCAAATCAAAATTCATTTGTTAGTTGCCATGCCACTACACATATAAGTTCTCAACTGCAAAAATTTTGGGAACTTGAATCGGTTCCTACTTCTGATCCAATTTCTCTAGTTGAAGATAACTATGCGAAAACAGTTTCACGTTCAGAATCTGGAAGATATATTGTAAATCTACCCTTTAAATCTAAACCTGTTCTTGGTAACTCCAAATCTCAAGCCTTAAAACGTTTCTACTTCTTGGAGAAAAAACTTCAAGAAAACCCCTTGCTTAAAGAGCAGTATTTATCCTTCATTTGCGAGTATATCGATTTAGGGCACATGGAACTTGTACCAGATTCAGAAATTTCAAATCCTGATAATTTTTATCTCTCACATCACAGGGTGTTAAAAGAAGATATTTCTACAACTCGGCTAAGAGTGGTATTTGATGCATCTGCTGTTGGTTCAGAAGGCCGCTCCTTGAATGATCTAGAGATAGGTCCAAAATTGCAACCAGAAATATTTCCTCTGCTGTTAAGGTTCAGAATGCATCCAATCGCCTTTAGTTCTGATGTCGAGAAAATGTTTAGGCAAATTCTCGTCAATCAAAATCATATAGATTATCAACACATTCTTTGGAGATTCAATTCAGATGAAATTATTAAAACATACAGGCTGTTGACCGTTACGTACGGTACTTCTTCCGCTCCATTTTTGGCCATTAGGACATTACACCAATTAGCAAATGACAATGAACAAAATCATAAAGGAGCCTCTCAGATAATTCGGAAAAGTACGTACGTAGATGATCTACTTTCTGGTTCGGATTCAAAGGAAAATGCCCAAAATTTGGTAACTGAGTTAGTCGAAGTTATGAAAAGCGGAGGTTTTAATCTACGTAGGTGGACTTGTAATGATCCAGAAGTAATAGCTCATTTACCAGATGAAATGAAGGCTTCATCACAAAAAGTAATTCAGGAAGATGATACGGTTAAAGTCCTCGGACTACTTTGGGATTCTTCCAGAGATGTTTTACAAATTCGTTTCAATGATTTTAAAGAAGTAAAAACAAAAAGAGATTTGTTATCAGTAGTGGCTACAATATTTGACCCCTTTGGTTTCCTAGCTCCTACTAAAATAAAATTAAAGATCCTGCTGCAAGATCTTTGGACAGATAAGATTTTGTGGGATGAAGAAATCCCAGACTCTATACCACAGGTTTGGAATGAGTTCCTATCAGAAATTCATTTATTAAAATCAATTGAAATACCCAGATATATTAACTCTTATAATCAAAATGATGTCCAAGTTCAGTTACATGGTTTTTGTGATGGCTCAGGTAAAGCTTATGCTGCTGTCACTTATTTACGTGTTGTTACTCCTGACGAAGTATTTGTCAATTTGATTGCAGCTAAAACTAAAATACATCCAATAAAACCTCAAACACTGCCACGTATTGAACTTTGTTCTGCTCTTTTATTAGCCAAGTTGTGCTCAGTCATTATCGATACTTTGCCAATAAACTTTGACAATATTTATATGTGGACAGATTCCCAAATCGTTCTCAGCTGGTTAAAATCACCTCCTTTAAAAGGAAATCAATTTGTTCTAAATCGAGTTTGTCAAATCCAATCATTAATGCCTTCATGTGAGTGGAATCATATTCCAGGTATTCTAAATCCTGCAGTTTCAGCTTCTAGAGGTATTTCACCACGAAAGCTTCTTCATCATTCGCTATGGTGGCATGGGCCTCCATGGCTGCTATCAAATGAACCAAACCCAATACCTTTGTACAATCCTCCGATATCTGAGTTAAATCCAATAATACAATCTGTCAGCAACGTAACTCAAGTAATTTCCCTTCCAGATTTTATTCTTAAGTTCTCCAAATTCTCTAAGTTATCAAGAGTCACAGCGTGGTGTCTTAGATTCATTTATAATACTAGTCATAGTGCTACAAAAAAATCTGGACATCTGAGTGCACAAGAAATCTCTGATTCTATTCAATGTATTGTGAAATTAGTACAAAGTTCTGAATTCGGTACAGAACTTAAATTATTAAAAGAAAGAAAACCCTCACCAAGCAATAGTAAATTATTATCATTAAATGTGTTTTTAGATTCGAGTGATATAATTCGAGTTGGTGGTCGTTTGTCACAACATCAGACATTAAGTTTTGATAGAAAGTATCCTATGCTACTTCCGAAAAATCATATTATTACTAAGTTATTCATAAAACATGTCCATGAGCAACATCTACATGCAGGTACACAGCTAGTATTTGCAATAATACGCCAACGGTACTGGTTTATCAACGGTCGTTCTACTGTACGACAAGAGCTCCATAAATGTGTGCTTTGCAAACGCCTTAAGTCTCAAGCTTCTCAACAAATGATAGGAGACCTTCCAGTTGACAGAATCACCCCAATTCGTCTATTTTCCAAGGTGGGTTTAGACTTTGCAGGACCCTGTTTAACTAAACCAAATTTGCCAAGAAGTAAGATCAAAATTAAATCTTATATAGCAGTATTCGTCTGTATGTGCACTAAGGCGGTACACCTTGAGTTGGTATCAGACTTGTCTGTGCAAGCCCTGCTAGCAGCCTTGAAGCGATTTATCGCGCGTAGAGGTCTGCCGTCCGATGTATATTCAGATAACGGCAAGAACTTCACAGGTCTGGCTAATCAGTTAAAGCAGCTATTTCAATATTTGAAGGAAAATGAAGTTCAAGAATTTCTTTCGAGCCAGAGAATCAATTGGCATTTCATCCTTCCATATGCACCACACTTTGGTGGGATATGGGAGGCAGCTGTAAACCTTACTAAAAATCACATTCTAAGAGCATGTAAATCTAGTGTATTGAATTTTGAAGAATTAACTACTTTGCTATGTCAAATTGAAAGTTGTATAAATTCAAGACCTTTGACCCCTATGTCTTCGGATCCATCAGATCCACGTGCATTAACTCCGGGACATTTTCTAATAGGAGCACCCCTCCTTGATATTCCAGAATCTTCAAATACCAGAATTCTAACATTGAATGCTCGGTGGCGCTTGATCGCAAAAAGCAAAGAATCAATTTTGGTGTAGATGGTCACGTGAATATCTTCAACATCTCCAACAGCGTCCAAAATGGACTACTCCACGAACTAATCTTCGAGAAGGAGACTTAGTGATTGTTCACGACCGATTTCAGCCCATGAGATGGAAATTGGGCCGCATTCTAAAAACATTTCCTGGATCGGACAATCTTGTACGAGTTGTTTTGATTAAAACAGCTGACGGTGACATCAAGCGTCCCATTTCAAAGGTGTCCCCTCTCCTGCCAGGGGCGGAGGATGTATGATTTCTTATGAGCAGAGACTTTAATACTGAAAGATAGATATAGATGGCAGCACTACGAGAATTGAAAATGACTGGTTTTCTCTGCCTTAAAAATAGAAGACTTTATTCAATTTTTATTCTTATTATTTTAACTCTTTTTTAATTTTAAAATTCCTATTATAATTTTTCTGTATTATATGTATATTAATCTTTTTTATTTTCTTTTATTAGAGAAATTTATTTCTGTATTTTTCTGCTTTTGTGCGGAGCTGTGTTCCAAGCTCAGAATGTTTCTTGATTCTGAAATCTAGTGTGTGCAAGTAAAAATTCGATTCGATTAAAGTATGAAAAGACAAGTTATTCGTAATTCTTTGTGTGAAATCTTTATTCGTTAAGTATGCTCTATCCTCATCCATGTAAATTCAACAATTTCTTTTATGTTAATTCATCCACTTCAAGTTCGCCCGCTCGGAATAGATTCTTCGAAGACAAAATTTTGAACGCCAGTGGAGTCTGAATCAAGAAATCAAAGGTACTGTTCTTTTTCTCTGTTTAAGTCATTTTGAATAAAGACAAATCTATTCTATTCCGTTTTAAATCTACACAACTGACATTTTTTTTTTCGAAAAAAAGCTTTGAATAACGATGCAAACATTTATCTTTAACATAAGCACAGTAAAGTCTGGTCTATAACAAAATCTTGTCTTGAGCAGAAAATTAAATGGTACATAAATTAGGATTAAGTGCAATTATACCTTTAAAATGGAAATCTTTATAATGCGGTATTTTTCCTCTGTTCCTAGGGATTCCATTTTAGTAGGTTTCACTGTATAACACTTCAACAACAATTTGTTATCCTTAGTTTAGCATAATTTGTTATCCATAGTTTAGAATACGTACTCCACCTGCCCCAAAGTTTTTTCAATGCATGTTTACTACTTTTTAAGCAACGTAACGCTGTTGTAAAGTTAATAATCTGCTGTAAGGTTTTTAAAAGACAAATTTAAAGTAAAAACTATTTATGAAATGTGCAAGGAAGTCTTAACTTAGATTAATAAATTAGGACTTCAACATAAATGCCTAACTCATCAAACTATTGAAAATGTAGCAGCATTATTGGTCTTAATTGTACTTTTTTAAGTAAACATCAATGATAATTAATGACATATTCTGATAGATTAATATAAAATTATGTTTTACTAGGAAACCCCGCGGCTTTGCTCGCGTAATATTTGAAATATGACAAGTGATATTTATGTGTCTAATTTTTATTAAAAGGTACTAACTAAATTTTTATTTTATTAAAAGGTAATATTTTATTTTATTAAAAGTTTTTTTTTATTAAAAGGTACTTATTAATTTTAGGAATAATTCAAAAATTACTATTTAAAACACAGTTTGATTAAACATCATTATTACACTGCATTAGGCAGAAATGAGACTTAAATTAATAAAATGAAGTAAAACTAAATAAATGATAATTTAAAAAATATTTTGAAACTTTTATGCTCAATTAATACGCTCATTTCAGTATTCATTTGAAGTTTTGAATTTTTTAGAAACCATCTTCTTACATCTTAAAATTAACCATCATGTCAAATTCCAATTCCTACCACCTTTCTCAACATAAAGGGCTATGTTGAAACAGGAACTGTCACCATTAATTTGCCAACATTAATTTTTAAATCGGTTTGTTATTTCCTAATATTCCACAGAAACGTAATTTAAAAAGCTTTTAAAGGCCTTTTTTAGAGCGTTTGTTGTTCCTGTAAATCCCAGGAGGTAGAATCACCGGCATAAAATATAACCTGTGTAGGATCAGAGACTGTTACCATTGATTCGCAACTATTACTTTTATAATCGGTTTATATTCCCTGAAATTGTATAGAATCGTAATTTAGAACTTTTTTAGAATGCTTTTCGCACCTCCCCTTCGCTTCACCCCTTTTTAATTCGAATTTATTTTCGACGTTCCTTCGAGGGCATTTATATTTTATAAGTAACTACCATGTCATATTTAAAGTTTTTAGCCTTTTCAGTATCACAGAAATCGCAATTTAGAAAGTTTTTAGCTCCTGCAACCCTCTGGTGCTAGTGGAACAGACATAAAATATAGCTTATGTTTGAGCAGATTCTATCACCAAAATTTGTCATCATTATTTTTTTAATCGGTTTGGTAATTTATAAGTTTGCTTAAAAATTGTAATTTATAACGCTTTTCACTCACTTCATTTTTTTTAATTTGGAATTTTCTTTCGACTGTTCTTAGAAAGCAGTTGCATCTTGTAAGTAAATACCATGCCATACTTCAAAGTGTTAGACCCCTCAGTTGTGCAAAAAACGCAAATTAGAACATGTTTTGCTTTTGCAACCCTCAGCCTCAGATGGTAGTAACAGCAACATAAAATATAACCTATGTTATAGCAGGGACTGTCACCATTTATTTGCAACCATTACTTTTGAAATAGCTTTGGTATTTCCTTAGATTGAGTAGAAATCGCAATTTAGAACGTTTTTAGGACGCTTTTCGCGCATTTTAACATTTTTTTAAATTTCCAATTTTTTTGAAACTGTTTTTAAACATCATTTATATCTAATAAATATGTACCTTGCCTAATTTTAAGTTGCTAGCCCCTACCGATCACAAAAATCGAAATTTAGAACGCTTTTTTGCTCCTGCAACGTCTTGGTGATAGTGATAACGACATAAAATAGTGTCTATGTTAGAGCAGAGGCTGTCAGCATCAATTTCCTACTATTACGTTTGAAATCAGATTCATTCTTCCTGAGATATTGCCGACAAATCGGCATTTAGAACGTTTTTAGAATGCTTTTCGCGCATTTTGCTACTGCATCTCCTCTGGGGTAGTGGAAAAAGAAATAAAATATAGCCTATCTTGGAGCAAGATCTGTCACCATCATTTTTACACCATTATATTTGAAATCGGTTCAGTACTTCCTGAGATTGCATAGAAATCGCAATTTAGAAAATTTTTTACAACGCTTTTTGCGCATTTTGACGCCTTTTAAATTTCGATTTTTTTAGGAAATGTCCTTAGAGATCATTGATATCTTATAACTAACTCAATTCCAAATTTCACGATTCTAGGCCCTTCCGTAACGCAAAAGCCGCAATTTAGAACGTTTTTCTGCTGCACCCCCTTTGGGGTAGTGGCACCGACATAAAACATCGCCTATGTTGGAGCAAAGGTTGTCACGATCATTTTGCGCCATTATTTTTTAGATCGGTTTGATATTCCCTGAGATTGTGTAGAAACCACCATTAGAACGTTTTTTAGAACGCTTTTCGCGCATTTTCACCCCTTCTAAATTTCGAATTGTTTAAGAACTGTTCTTAGAAATCCTTTATATCTAATAAGTAGCTAATATTTCAAATTTCATATTTATAGGCCCTTCGGTAACGCAAAAAGCGCATTTTTAGAACGTTTTTTGCTCCTGCACCCCCTTTCGGGTAGTGGCACCGACATAAAACATAGCCCATGTTGGAGCAAGGGTTGACACCGTGATTTTGATGCCCTGATTTTGACACCATTATTTTTTAAATCGGTTTGGTATTTCCTGAGATTGTGTAGAAACCACCATTTAGAACGCTTTTTAGAACGATTTTCGCGCATTTTCACACCTTTCAAATTTCGAATTGTTTAAGAACTGTTCTTAGACATCATTTATATCTTATAAGTAACTAATATTTCAAATTTCATATTTCTAGGCACTTCAGTAACACATAAATCGCATTTTTAGAACGTTTTTTGCTCCTGCACCCCCTTTGGGGTAGTGACACCGACATAAAACATAGCCTATCTTGGAGCAAGCGTTGTCACCATCATTAAGACACCAATATTTTTTAAATCGGTTTGGTATTTCCTGAGATTGTGTAGAAACTACCATTTAGAACGTTTTTTAGAACGCTTTTTGTGCCATTTCACCCCTTTTAAATTTCGAATTGTTTAAGAACTGTTCTTAGACATCATTTATATCTTATAAGTAACTAATATTTCAAATTTCATATTTCTAGGCACTTCAGTAACACATAAATCGCATTTTTAGAATGTGTTTTGCTCCTGCACCTCCTTTGGGGTAGTGACACCGACATAAAACATAGCCTATCTTGGAGCAAGCGTTGTCACCATCATTTTGACACCAATATTTTTTAAATCGGTTTGGTATTTCCTGAGATTGTGTGGAAACTACCATTTAGAACGTTTTTTAGAACGCTTTTGTGCATTTTCACCCCTTTTAAATTTTGAATTGTTTAAGAACTGTTCTTAGACATCATTTATATCTTATAAGTAACTAATACTCAAAATTTCATATTTCTAGCCCCTTCAGTAACGCTAAAATCGCATTTTTAAACGTTTTTTGCTCCTACACCCCCTTTGGGGTAGTGGCACCGACATAAGATATAGCCTATGTTCTAAGTTGGACTCACACCATCATTTTGATACCATTACTTCTGGAATCGGTTCGGTAGTTCCAGAGCTTACCTCCTACAAATAAACAATTTTTTTCCTCTTTATAATAGGAGTATAGATTTAATCTTTGCTGATATTTATTTTGTGAAAATTCTTCGAAATTTTGTATTTTCTTTTTTCGTAAGTTCTTTTTCCTTTGCAAAGTTTAGGAGTATCAGAAAACTATACAAGTAAATCCTAGTAAAAAACCTCAAAAATATATAAAAACCCATTTTATATAAAATGCATTATACATTTATTATGTATATATATTTATTTCAGCCAAATTCTCAGATGGAACTACTATTGAAAGTTTATTCTAAAAGTTTATTTTGTTGGCTTGTGAAATTTATTAAAGTGTTTCTATATTGAAAATGATAGGATCCATTCAAACGTTTACACAAAATGGAGTACATCGATTTCGGATATTTTTGGGTAAACAGGCTAAGATTTGTCTTATCCGTGTAAACCAAAAGTCGTATTCTATTAATTAATTGGTGCTCTAAAACTTTCTATCTAGAAATTTTGCACTATCTCTTTTCGTTTTTGATTTGCAGTGGCTATCTTGCGAATTTCGCCACTAGGGGGCACTGCTGTCGTTTTCATTAAATCGGGCTTAGTCGCTTTACTATACCGTTCCCTCACTTGCATAGCTGTAGCTCTCTCCATTCACAAGTATTTTCAGGTTATAGGGGCTTTCCTTTGCACCCTGTATATTACAAAAGTATAAATGGATATACCATGAAAGTTCAAAGATATATGGAACCTAAATAATAGCAAATATAGCTATTCTGTATGTTTTTTTATTCCATATAGATTTTTAGCTAACCTTTAAAGACATAGTAGTAGTATTGAGAGAGCCACTCAATGGAAATTAGTCTCGAATCTCATAGTATTTATGTGATTAATTCTCATTAAATTAGCCTGTTTTTAGCAATTTGACGTTTATTGCTTTTATACTGCTACTGGGCATTACATTACATAAATATATCCTTAAAATTTGTTATCTAGGCTTTAAAAGCTGATGGAGCATAGAGTACGCCATCCCTGTCATTATGTATGTCAAAACCGTCCGTGTCTTTAAGGGTTAATATCTCGGCTTATTACCGACGATTTTTTTCGAAATTCATGATCAACAATGCTTTTATACTTCTGCTACGATAGGTACCTCTAGCTCTGCTCAATACTTTTGCTGAAGCCCGTAAATCGAAATTTGAGTGTAGCGGAAAAATGCAATTTTCTCAAAAACTATGTGACCTAGGGTAATCACTATAATTTTCCTGCAATGTTTAAATTAATGTCTACTACGTCTAATTTTTTTCATAATTTTAGTTTTAATAGTTTCGGCATTAGATTGGTGGGGACATATTTTTTCACTACATTTTGCACCATAACTTTGAAAATATAATACCTAAAATTAAATGAAATATATTTTTGATTTCAGCGTTATGAAAGCTTTCACACGATACCCCACACGATATACAAAGAAAAGATTTTTTTTTTCAAGTAACGTAATTAGCACCTTTACATTTTTTGTAAATATATTTATGAATATTTATTAATCTGTAAATACGTGGGTCAATAGTGTTTATTACTTCCCCTAATTCTAACTTTCCACGTTGCATAGTTTGCGAGTAAATGGGCTGTGACAGACAGGCAGGCACAGGAGTGATCTTATAATGTTTCCGTTTTTCCTTTTTAAGTACGGAACTTTAAAAATTGACATTGCACTTTATTTTATGCACTCTAAGCTATCAGAAAGTACAAAAAAGTTTTGTTTTTTTTAATTTGCAAACTGGAGTCTTTTTTTCCTAACACTTTCACTGTCCAAGTGTTTACCTGTATTTTTATAAAAATGCTTGTAAATCCCAGGATACATATATATATATTTAATGTCAGTTTGATGCTATAGTATCTTTAATATCACTTCTTTCTATATGTATTCAAAATAGAATTCTGCTTAAAATACTTTTGTCTACAGACATTTTAACCTGATTTCTAGAAACGGAAAAAGCCGTGCCAGTGGGTTAAAGGGTAAATAACTAATCAATATTTGTATTTTGGGGGAAGCACAATATTAGCTAATTATAGGCATTATGTTTTAAATATTTCTAATATTTCTAATACTTCCATTATTTCAGAAAAATTTTATTTTAACTAGAAGCATTAAAAATTAACAATAAATGATCACACACATCTTCGATTATTCGTGCAGTATTGCCGGTACAAAGATATTTCAATGTTGTGGCAAGTTTTGCATGAAAAAATGCGCTAGATACATCCAATACAAGCAAATGAATTAGGTATGCAACATTAATCTAATATTATTTTGCTTTTATTTATCAGTCAACGGGGCTATATAGATAACATCTATGTGGCATATTAAAAGTTTATATTGTTATATATAAACCTCTCATAAATTTTAGAATTCTTTTTTACGATGTTTATGTTAGTATATATTTAATTTTTGTAATCCGGTATAGTTACAGGTAATGTTGTATAAAAATATTTTATGAAAGTTATTGAACAGTATAAAGTACATCATAAACAGTATAAATTACAGTTACTGAAGTTACTGAACAGCATAAAGTACATTTGTGATATTTCTAATACTATATTTGCAATTATCATTTTTTTTTTCAAATCATTCTATCAGGGTAATAAATACGATTTTAAAATTTAAGACGAGCATCCAACTGCCCACATTTCAAAAGATGAAAATTCAAAAATTTCTTTCTCAAAAATCAAACTATACCGGGTGGTTCTGAACTATATATCAAAAATATAAAGGCAGGTAGAGGGGAACTAAATAAGCAGATTTCGTTTAGGAATGTGTGCGCGGAAATGTAGCTTTCAGCCAGTAGAGAGCGCTCTTGAGTTAGACGGATGAGAGCACTTCGCTGACTTGAATCGTCATTTCCCGCACAGCAACGTGCATTGTTACACCAATGTGGATACTGCTGGCATGCATTTCATGTATGAGGCTGCGCAAGGAAATGGCTCACACCCAACAGCTCTCGAGCTTGTCATAGGACTGCCCTCTACTGTGCGTAATACTGCTTCTTCCACTGCCTGAATTCTGCGACATCTTTCAGTGCCCGTATCACGCCACGAAGCAAAAAATGATCCACTCGCGCACAACTCCCGATGAAGACGCTCAAATGTTTGGAGATCCAGCAAATTCCTTCCCTGGAATCCTTCCATGTACATCCTTTGAGTAACCTCTCCATTTCTTTGTGCAGCCCCATACATGAAATGCATGTCGGCCTCGGTAAGCTCCGCATTGGTGTAACGATGCATGTTGCCCAGAATCCGTGCAAGGAATGATGATTCAAATCAGCGGAGCGCTTTCATCCGTCGAACTCAACAGCGCCCTCTATTGCCTCAACGCTGCATTTCCGCACCCACATTTGTAAACGAAATCTGCTTATTTAGGTCTCCTCTACCTGCATTTAAATTTTTGATATATAGTTTTGAACCACCTCGTATAAACGCATTTATTAATTCCAAGTAAAATACTGTGTTCTTTTATATGCATTTTTAATAGTAGGCAGTGAATTGTCAGATAAATATGCATCGTTTCTTATGTGGTTTCAACTAAAAGAGTTACATAAAAACATTTTTATATGATAAACATTTTTATATGATAAACATTTTTATATGATAAACATTTTTATATGATAAGATATCCGGCTTCATTGAAGAAATAATAATAAAATTAATATAATACATTATATTACATTTAATGCGTTGTATAATAAGTTGTGAATAAAACACTACTACAAGTATACAGCTTTACAAAAGAATTTTAAAACATTTTTATTAACAAATGTTATTTCATAGCAGATTTTTACAGTATTTCTTTACAAAGAATGAACACTGATGGCAGATCCCGCATAAAATGAGAACTGTACATAAATATTGTTTAATGTTTATGTAAATGATCTGAATGTACAAATGAGAATAATACATTTCTTATTGTTAAAACTTCTAGAATGTATCATTTTTTAATGCAACAACATTCACACTTTCAATTTCATTTACTTTTGTGATAAACATCAATATTATAGTTATATTTTACTGTCTTCTTAACGATAATCCATCTCATTTTTATATTGTTACACATATTTTATTTAACATGACAGAATACCAATATAAATTTATTTTTATAATGAGAATTTTTATACTCAAATATTTATCATGTTTTATTATTATACAATACTGATAATATATTTCTGAAATGTGACTTACAAAGAAACGACAAATACTTAATATTCTATATAAATGACGAACTGTATTGAAGACTATTATGTTTATCTTTTATTTACATGTAAAAATTTGTTTAAAACATTTATATTTCCCAAACATATACAAAGTCCAAAGTGGTTGACTAAATCTGTACTTTAAAAATACTGTTAATTTTATCAATTTAATCTTCTTATTGTTAAATATATTGTAAAATACATGACTAAAGGTGACATGTAAAAACAATCTGACATAATTATCTTAGCACCTTAATTCTATATATCCGTTCAATAGGGATAGATGAAAAAATATTTTACAAAAAAAAAAAAAAAAAAAAAAAAAACTAAACATGTTTATGTAAATTCAATTTCGTCAAGAACATTCTATGAAAAAGCAAAAATATTAAAACATGTATTTCTCATCATTTAAATAAGAATCACCTAGAAAAAAGGATTCAAAATTTAATCGAATTTGAATTTTGAATTCTTAAGCTCTGTTAAGTCGTCTAAAAATTATGCGGCATTCAAAAAATTTAAAATTCTTTACGAAACGAACAACTATAATTTTATGAAAAATCACAATGAAAATGTGTTTGTTTCACTTCTCGGTGTATCAGTTTATAGTAATTTTCTTAATATAAGAACTACAAATTATGTAAATTGAAACGTACTGTTTGGAATGTTTCTTTATATGTAACTTGAGTTTTTTTAATTCGAAATAAAAGTTTTTAATAATGTCTTTGAAGACCTACCACATAAGTATAAATTTTATATTATTAAACGATTTAAATTCTCAATTTCTGAAATTTCTGAAATTTGATCTGGAAATTATTACTTTTTTTGTGATATATTATAGTATAATTTCGCGTTTAGTATTTCCTTCTTTAATAATAACAGATTAATTATACTAAATATTTAGATATATGATATTTAGATAATAAATCAATTTACCTGAAAAAAAATATTCATATACATAGTTTAAAGTAGGGAATGAAATTTCTAGATGTGTTAAAAGCACATTTATAGCAAAAATCTCCATATGGAAAACAACCTGAACATTCTTTTAAATAAATTGTATATTTAACTAACTAAATTTGATTTTTCATTTTTTATCACAGATATCTTTTATTTGTATCAAAATAAAATTGTTTAGATTAGCTGAGAACTATTTAAGTTGTTGACAAAGTATTGAAATGGAATTTATAAAGAAGATTTCACAACATCCTCATATCATATATGTTATCATGCTTATTTTAATTTTTAAAAGATTGTACTTCCGGTACAAATGTATTTATCATGACATTTAAACTTAAAAATAGTTTCATATTTAAATCATTGTAAATTACTCACACATTTTTATTTATATGTAAATCGGTAAACTATGCAAAATGCGTACTTAAAACTATACTTTAAATAGTATATCAGATGCAAATAACTATTTTTTTATTTCATTTCAACATCTTTCACTTTCAACTTTCATTCAAATAAAACTCCGTAAAAACATTCGTTTCAATCTTTTTGGCACCAAAAAGTACTTTAGTAACACTCACTAACTTCTTAACATAGAATTATTCATTAATTATTCAGGAAATAAAATAATTCGAATTCTCATGAGTTTTTCTCTTCCAGTAAAGCTCGATTCAAATTCTTTGTCCTATTTTTTTCATATCAAACACGCAAGACAAATGGAGAAAAACAGCTCTTATCCTCGATCACTTATCATTCGTTATCAACACAGAGACCACAGTTTGTTGTTAAAGATCCCATTTGGAACTTGACAAATGAGGGTTGAGAATCTGAAATTCAATATAAAATATGTAAGCATGAATAAATTCAAAACAAAAAAAGTAACAAATAAAATTATAAAATATTTATGTATGCGACACTAAATTTTATTCAGTGAAAGTCGGATTTGTCATTTTTTATATTACTTTGATAGGTATTGTTTACAATGTTACATAATTCTTGAGAAATTATTAGCATTTTACAAAAAGACTTCATTGTGTTCAAATATTTTCTAATGTTGAATTTTATTTTTCAGGTTGAGTCAAAATTATTTTCGAATTTTCTTACTCAGACGTTTTTATTTCATATTTTATGTATTACTGGACATCGTCTGTTCACAAGTCCTAGCGGATGGAAGTGTCGATTTAAGCTGATTTAAGAAGAACCAAGTTCTGCACTGAGCTATTGTTAATGTTGCTGATAACTCCAAGCAGAACTTATTTATAAATTATGTTTGGAGTTATGAGAGAGTCTTTAAGGTTATTAATACATTATTTTTTAATCTGCGATGTACAATTATAACTGAACCTCAACACAATTTCTTTTATTTCCAATGCTTCTGATGTTTTTACAAAGAAAAGACAGAGCTACAAAAACCTTTTTATTCCACCAGTACAGGAAGCTGCAACGACAACGAAAGTGGATTAAACCACTTAAACTGATAATGAATGTGAAACATAGAACTTGATCTTACAAAATAAGTGCTAGTACACTGTAAAAAAAAAAAAAATGTAAATTTACTGAAGTTTTTCTAGGAAACTGGGATTCCTGGAATTTTTTATGTAACGGCAACAACAAAAATTCATGTAACAGGTACACTTTTGCACCGAAAATCAAAAATTCTGTAAGGTAACTAAGAATATTTTAGGAAACTGGGATGCCTAGAACATTCCATGTAAGTGCAACCAGGGTTACAGATAATATTTATTACGATTACTGTAATTTTAGCAGATTCATTTGTAAAGCTACAGATTTCTGTAGCTTTACAAAAACTAGTTTTGTAGGTTTACAGCTTTTTTTGCGTAGTTACACACTCAATTTTAGTAAGCATGTAACTTTACATCTGTAGAACTACAGATATATATATATATATATATATATATATATATATATATATATATATATATATATTTTACAGTGTAAGCAGGAATTGAAATATACATTTGTGACTTAGGAATTTTCATATAAAAGACACTAAAATTACGAAACGAATTGACTAAATCGGTATTTATCAATATTATAGTATATTTAACAGACATTTTAAATACATTGATATAGATAATTTTACACTGTTAAAAAAAAATATGTAATTCTATTGATGTAAAGTTACAGAAATCTATATGCTTACTAAAATTTTATCTGTACACTGTACAAAAAAAGGATGTAAATTTACCAAACTAGTTTTTGTAAAGCTACAGAAATCTGTAGCTTTACAAAATAATCTACTAAAATTACAGTAATTTTACTAAAATTTATGTAACCCGGGTTCCAGTTACATTAAAAGTTCTAGGCATCCCAGTTTCCTAAATAATTCTTAGTAACCTTACAGATTTTTTGTTTTACAATGCAAACGTGTATCTGTTACATAATTTTTTCTTGTTTCCCATACATAAAATGTTTTAGGCATCCCAGTTTCCTATAAAATCCTTAGTAACTTGACAGATTTCTTTTTTTACAGTGTAGCTTAATATTTTTGAAGTTTAATGCCCGTTATGTTTCCCTAGAACCTTACAGTACTTTGGAATTACTGTGCAAAATTTTATATATTACGATGTGATATGTTCTTCCTATAAAATAATCTTAGATTATCAGGTTATGTTTCTATTTTATACCCTTCAAATTTTGCCAATGTTTAGAAATGTCGTACTTATTTCTTTTCGAATGCCTTTAAAAATACCCTTCAAAATATCATAATACCAGCAGAATAATAAACATATCAAATAATAAATAAATCCTAATAGAAATTTGATGTCAAATTAAACCTCCTTTACATCTATAGTAATTTTCTAATGTAAAATTTATTTATTCATTTTTATTTACGTAAAACAGACGAAATGTGAGTAAACTTTTTTTTTTTTTTTTTAATATTTCAGGATGGATTCAGAACTGTACTGAGTGCATGCAAAAAAAATTACAAATTCATAATTACAATGTATCTTCTTTTAATTTAATATGTTGATAAATTTAATCATAATTTGTAACAAAAAGGTATATTTGACTCAGTAAATGAAGTTTTTATAAATCAAAAACTGTGGAATATTTCACAACTCCCTTGTGCGGACCCTTTTCAGCCAGCCTGGAACGGCGCCAATAGTCACATGATTTGACTAGAGAATTGATAGTAAAAGCTTTTTTCTTGTTCTTTAGTTTTATAGTAATGATGTAAATTCGAACGCAGCAAGTAGACTGCATTTTTTTGTCTTGGTCTTCTAAAACAGAAGAAATGTTATTCTAGTTTTAAAAAGGAAATTGTTCTCAACCATGAAAATGTGCTATTTTTTATTATGGCTTCTTAATAGAAGAAAATAGTTGCTGGAATTTTAATTGTATTTAGAATCACGAGTTCTAGAAGGAACAAAGCAACTAAATATGTTTCATCTATAAATATGCAAAAAATGTACATTTTGTATATAATCGGATTGCCAATAATAATATTCTAAAGGATCACTTGCTGATGATTGTTTATAAATGATGAACACAAAAATAAAACATTTCGATTTTATTTTCTTCAGAACCATGATACGCGAAACTATCCTGCTTTAGACTCTTCTAAATCATTTTTGGAAGCGTTGGAAAAATGAGTATATTCTCAACTTAAAATCTGTTCATTACACGGACCAGAATAAAACTTCTGACTTTCAAATAGACGATGTGGTTCTTGTACATGAAGAACATTTACCAAGAACATTGTGGAAGTTGGGCAAATTTAACAAAACATTTATGGGCAGAGACGGCAAGATAAGTGTAGCGAAGCTTTGGATTTTGTACATTTGTGTTGAATTTTTCCGATGGCTGTAAGAGTTGATAACGAAGTGAAACAATATTAACAGAACGAATTAATCCATATTGCAGATAGAGACAAGCCGAATGTTACAACTAATTCTTTATTGACCAAATCAGACACCAGGTTCGGGTAGTTTTTTTTGCAAGGCGAGCCCTCGGCCGGAGCCGGGCGTTGGAGAGAGAGTCTCGCTACATTCTTATGCTCAGAGCATGCGAGTTCAGAAGACAGTCTGACTCAAAAAACACTTTCTCGAAATCTGGAGTGTTGGCAAGCTTACATACACAATTTCGCCAAATATATATACTATATGGCGAGATTAAAGAGAGGAAGACATGTGGTCAAAGTACAATAATTGAAATTGAATGGGGAATGTAGAAGATTAATAAGAACTATTTAACGCCAGATGATTACTTAGTAATTATAGCACATAAACCGCAAAAGGACATTCGATAGGTTTGCCAAAGTTCTCATGGGATTGAAGCGGCCGAAGCGCCCGTTAATAAACGAAACAAAATAAAGACAGGGTTAATAACTGAAATGACTAATATCTTACATCTGGACCAACGGCTAAAAATGTAGAAGTAATATGTCTGACTAATTTCTGCATATCATCAAAACTAAGGCAGAAGGATGAAAATTAGAATCCAGTTATTAGGCGAGAAAAGGAAATGATTTCTTTTCTTTTAACTGTAGTGCGCTGTGGTTAAAATATTAAAGAGACTGAGAATTGAATGCTTAATTTATGAAGGGAAAAGAGTGCTAAAAACAGATTGAATCCGATTGCAGACAGATAATTAAATTTAAGAATTTAAAAAAATGTAATTTTAAAGGGGGGAAAGAGGAAAAGTCTTAATATTAATATGTGAAGGTAGGCGCCTTCACAATAAGGTCTTGTGAATTGAAAACAAATAATTCGTTTATTTAAAGACCATACATTTGATTTACAGCTTAGAGGTGCAAAACTAAAAGAAACCGATTTTATTAATGGACTCAAAACTTTCATTTGACTTTAAAAAAAAAAAAAAAAAAAAAAAAAAAAAAAAAAAAAAAAAAAAAAAAATGTTTTTTGCTTGTTAATATTTCTAATTTTTATTTTAATTTTTGTCTTGAATTGTTTTATAATAACTTGTATATATTTAAATTGTTTTTTTTTTCTATTTTTAGTAGTAGACATCTGTCAGCAACTATTTAAATTGATGTAATTTAAATTTATTGTTTTATTTGAAGGCCAGTATGAAATAGATATTTTGATTTGTATTGTATTTGTGTACAGTATTATTGATGTTGTTTTAGAATATTTTTTTTTTCTACTTTAATTATTTTGAATCCACTTTTTGATGAACCCTTATTCATCGGGTGGGGGGGGGGGAGTTTGTGGAATGTTTCACAACTCCCTTGTGCGGACCCCTTTCAGCCAGACTGGAACGGCGCCAATAGTCACGTGATTTGACCAGAGAATTGATATTAAAAACATTTTTTTCTTTTTCTTTAGTTTTATAGCAATGGTGTAAATTCGAAGGCAGCAAGCAGACTGCATTTTTTTTTGGTCTTGGTCTTCTAAAATACAAGAAATTTTGTTTTAGTTTTAAAAAGGAAAGTGTTCTCAAGCATGAAAGCATGCTATTTTTTATTGTGGCTTCTTAATAGAAGAAAACAGTTACAGGAATTTTAATTGCATTTAGAATCATGAGTTCTAGAAGGAACTAGGTAACCAAGTATGTTTCATCTATAAATATGTAAATAATGTACATTTTTTATGCATTCAGATTGCCAATAATAATATTCTAAAGGATCTCTTGATGGTATTATTTATAAATGAGGAACACAAAAATAAATCATTTCGATTTTATTGTCCTTCAAAATAATAATTCGCGAAACTATCCTGCTTTAAAATGTGATATAAAAAGAATCGTAAACCCTTGAATAATGCTCTCCCACTAATTTTCATGAACTAACTTATATCTATAAATTCATGGAAAATATGAAATATTATTCATAAAAAACAATCTTAAGTCAAAATTTAAAAATGTAAATTATAGTTGTGCATATTGAAAATCTACAAAAGTATGACATTGTATTCATGATGAAAATGTGAACAAAAATCCCCATTCACTTAGATAAATGACCAGAAACATTACCCTTTTTTATCGAACTTAATATTTAAGCATTCACATAGTTTACATCAAACTATACGTAATAATATAATTAATGTCTATTTGTGTTTCAATAAGCACATTATTTAAAATTCGATTTATTAAAAAAAAAAAAAAAGAAAATAACTTAAAACAAATTTCTAAATTTTATTATGTATATTTAACCACTAAAAATGTAAGTATAATAATGAAATCAAACTAAGATTTCAAAAGGGTCCTTTTTAAACAGAGACATGAAGGACAAAGGGAGAGAACGAAGAAGAAGTTTTAAATTTTAAATACATTACAGCCTAGATCTTGAATAATTGAATGAAACACCTCACGCAAATATGTAAATTATTATTTTTTACGGATTTAAAATCTTTATTTAGTTATTTATCTTTAGAGTAACCTTTTGAAGAATTAAATTTCAGAGGCTATTCTTTTTACTTAAATTTTATAAGGAATTTCATTAATGTAAATATAAAATTTAATTCAAAAGAATAGCAATAGTGTAAATTAAAAATATCATCTTTGTAAATAAACAAAATACTAAACAGGATAAAATATCATTTCTCCTGCATGTTGAATGCATTAAAAAGCTTTTAAGTCCGGTTTTGTTTTGAATAATTTATTTGTGTGTATCATTAGCATTTAGATTGATGAGCGCAAGGACAAAAAATATAAAAATGATGATTTATTTCAATATTCGTTTTAAAAAGCCATAAAAAATATTAATTATTTGGATAATAATACAAAAGTAAACAAATATTATTAATATTAATTTTATTGATTGCAAATGTTACATTCTTTAGAAATAGTTTCAGTTTTACTAAATATTCATTTTGCATTAGAAATACTAGCAATAAAATGGCACTATTAGTATGGACATTTCGGATTTCTATTACAGATATTTCAGATAAAACTTAAATATTACAAAAATGTTTGGTTTTATACTGAACATATTGGCAATGATTTAACGACAGATGTTTTACCACTATTTGAGTAATGTCAAAATGAAAATAAACATATATATTATCATCTAACATTAATATTGAGGCATAAATATATTAATAAAAGTCCTTCCGGCCAGTGTCGGGAGGAAGAGGTAGCTTTCATATTCTTTATTTTAAAAAAGCAAGCTTATATTATTCAAACACACGAAGCTCAATTTTGTGGAAATCGATTATAGGAGATTCAATGCTAATTTTTATCAATACTAAATCATTATGAATGAGAATTTTGTGAAATTAGTCAGCTTTATCCAAGCTGTTTTCGTTTAAAGTAACTTATATTTGGTTGCCAAATTCGGCGATTTCTTGAAGTTCCTGCAATTTTAAGACAACGTGGTGGATGAGGCTAACGAGTGAACTTGGTCTAGACCTTAGTAATTCATGTGCACATGCTCACGCACATCGGAATCGGTTGATATACACAAGTGCTGTCGCAGGCAAAAAATCAGATTTTTCAAAATGTCACCCACATTAGAAATTGAAACTGCTATATCTGAGCCATTTTTTAAGATAAAGACAAAACAAAAAATGCTCCGGAATCCTTATATCATGATTAAATACTTAAAAAAGAAACCTTTTTTCAAAATCTAATTTTTTGCACCTCACATTAAATATAATTTTTTATTTAATTTAATGGCCACCATTGTGAAACAAGATGGCTGATGAAGCTGGCCAGCGAACTTGGTCGAGACATTACGATATACTATCCACATGCCTTCTTACATCGAAATAGGTTAATAAATACGCTTGTTATCACGTGACAAATATCAGATCGTTTTAAAATTTCAGACATGCTAGAAATTCAAAGTGCTACAATTCAACCAGTTTTTAAGATAAATACGAAACAAAAACTGCTCCGGAATCTTTGTATCAAGGTCAAACACATAAAAAAAAATCTTTTTCATTTTTCAATTTCTTGTTAACTAATTTAAATTAAAAATTTAAATTTTATTTTAAATGGCAGCCCTTTTGAAACAAGATGGCGAATGAAGCTGGCTAACGAACTCGGTCGAGACATTGGTATCTACTATGTACACACCAAGTTACATCCAACACGGTTCATAAATACGCCTGTTATCGCGTGGCAAAAATCAGGTCGTTTCAAAATGTCAGCCAAAGTAGAAATTCAAAATGCTATAACTCAGCCATTTTTTTAGATATAGACGAAACAAAAACTGTTCCGGAATCTTTGTATTAAGGTCAAACACATACCAAAAAATCTTTTTTTATTTTCCAATTTTTGGATACCTCATTTTACATTTTAAATTGAAAAAAAAAAATTAAATAGCCGCCATTTTGGAACAAGATGGAGGATGAAGCTGGCGAACGAACTCGGTCGAGACATTGTACGTATTATGTATACGCCAAGGTACATCCAAATCGGTTCATAAATACGCCTGTTATCGCGTGACAAAAATCAGGTTGTTTCAAAATGTCAGCCACGCTAGAAATTCAAAGTGCTAAAACTCAGACATTTTTTAAGGTATAGACAAAACAAAAAATGCTCCGAAATCTTTGTATCAAGGTCAAACACATAAAAAAAAAATATTTTTTAATTTTCAATTTTTTGGCAACACATTTCAAATTTTAAATTCTTTTAAAAAATTTAAATGGCCGCCATTTTGAAACAAGATGGTGGATGAAGCTAGCCAACGAACTCGGTTGAGGCATTGGTATGCACTATGTATACACGAAGTTACATCCAAATCGGTTCATAAATGCGAGAGTTACAGTGTGACAAAGATCATATATGTATATATATCAGCTTTTGAACGGAGGGTGGTTTCGGAGTTTAGGGGTCATGATCGATGAAAATATACCAATTTTTTTTCAAATCGCTTTCCTCCGAACGGCTGCAACAGGTAGCTTTTTGTAATGAAAGCTACCTAAAAGTTAGAAAAGTTTGTCACTTTTATGAAAATAAGTTAAAATAATTTCTTTTTTACTATAGTCCCACCAGTGGCTGAAATGTTCAGCTCTCGAAGCTGGTAGACTAGAGGCACTTAGTTCGAACCGAATTGCGCCCGCCGGCCTAACTGTTCGGAGATTTCGTGGTTTTCTTCGAACCTTACGAAACCTTGCGTAAATACGGGTTAGGTTCCTTTAGAAAGACACCCCACGGAGGGCACTCCCCCTGGGGCCTATATCCCTCTAGTAGATAATCGGCCGTCAAAAATCAACTCAACTCATTTTTACTATAAGGATCAAATGACTTCAAAGAATTGCCCATATTCAATGCCAAACGATCCAGGGTTAAAAGAAAAATTGTGATAGAAAATCGATTATAAATGGAGTTTCTCAAGTTGAGGGAAAAAATTCTGTCTTAATTAACTGAGATTGGAAGAGAAATGCTATAAATAGCTTCTAGATGGAACCATCAAAATTTGACCGAAAAAATTTACTATGACAATACCAGTAAAATAAGCTTATTTATCGTTTAAGAGAGGTAGAATCGGGGAAAAGCGCGAAACAATTTCAAAATAATCATTTTAAATTTTTTTTTTTTTTTTTTTTTTTTTTTCCCAGTGAAATACAGTACTATTTCAGCTGTAAACTCCAAACAAACATTCCGTAAACAACAGTGTGATGCAAGTGAATTCGACATTACCCCCATATTCGTCGCTGCAAGAAAGAAAATTCCATGGACATATAAAATATCATACAAAAAGGAAGTATAATTGTCTAGATCATATTCAGTAAATAAATAACATAATAAATAAAGCACACAGCTCCCCAACTGCGATAATGTAACCAAGCGAGCTTCTATGCGCATGCTCAGTACATCTGTCCAAAGACAAAGATTTGTACATAAAGGTTGCATATGCTCAGAAAAATTTTAATTGATAATTTCTGTTAATTAATAAAAATTTTGAACAAACGAATGAACGATAAAAAATCTGTTGCCAAATATCTTTCATGTAATATAAAAATTATGTAATTTGATGAAGTACTTTTTTCTCATGAACTGTCGAAATAAATCGCTTAACGTTTTAAATATATAGATAAAAGCAAAACTGAGGAAGAGTTATTGCTTGGTTATGCATATATTATTTTTTTCATTTAACAAATATCTTTCATTTAACATAAGATTTGTGTAATTTGATTGAGTATTTTGTTTCTCACGAACTACCGAAAAAAATTGCTTAGCGTTTTAAATATACAGATAAATATCGAAATGATTCATAAATATCGAAACATTAGATTATTTTCTTAAATATTGCCCCTAGACCCATACTTCCAATTGCGAAGTTTCATAAAAAAGGTGCAAAATATGATGACATAAGTTGCAACTCCATGGGGGATCTATTTGAAAATACGAAAATTAAATTTTTATACGGCCTCCGTATGGTTAAAATTCCAATTAGGAAAACTTTCCTTATCCATCCCTGAATTAAACAAAAAAAAATGCATCTTCATATCTGCAAAACTTGCAAAGTTATAGCCTTTTAAATAATACATCAGGTTTTAAGGGATTAGACACAAATTGGAATGTATGCAATTCAAAAAACAATGTTACATTAAGAGTTCTAGGAAACATATGGAAAATATACTTGTTGAGTTAGAATTTTGATTTATTTTCTTAATAATATACTTGTAAACAACATCACATCCTAAAATTTCTCCTAATGTTAAAAAAAATTAAACGATTAGTATTTTTTTTAGTGGATTTAATTTAAAATCGTTATAACCCGAAATATTATTCATCGGATTTCAATTTTAGACCCTAAGGGGGTATTTCTAAAGGAACCTAACCCGTATTTGCGCTTGGAAAACGAAGGTTCGAAGAAAACCACGAAAACTCTAAACAACTAGGCCGACTGGCGCGATTGGTGTCGAACCCAGCACCTAACGTCAACCAGCTTCGGGAACAGAACCTCTCGGCCACTGGTGGGTCCCTTTCCGTAGCTTAAACTTCCGATTCAGTTTAACTTTTGCCGTTTCCACCTAATTTCTGTACTATTTAGACTTCTGCCTGTACTATTTACATGTCTGTAAATAAATGTTAAATGGGTAATTTAAAACAATGCTTTTTCTAACATGCCGATTTCGGACCTATATCCCTAGAGCAGATAATAGACCGTCAAAAATCAACCCAACGCAACCTAACACGCCGATTAAGAGTTTTTTCAGCATTTTAATCCTCACAATTTCAGGCTTTTCATCGTCCCTGCGAAATCGTTAAAAAAAGTCTGTATTCTGGGGCCGGGACTGACGACTTTCTTCTAAAGAATCGGCCAGGTCGGGCCTAACGTATTTTTTCATACCGAACCTGGTGTTGGAGTGATTTATTACGACCAATTATCTACACGAAGGATTATGGGCCCAAAGGGTAGGGGGTGTCATCCGTGTGGGTCTTTCTAAGGGAGCTTAACCCGTATTTACGCAAGGATGTCCAAGATTCGAAGAAAACCACGGAAAGCTCCGAGTGATTAGGCCGATGTACGCAATTGGGTTCGAACCCAGCACCTCCCGTCTGCAAGCTTTGAGAGCAGAACCTCTCGCACCACTGGTGATACTGAACCAGGACTGGTTTCCTTCTTCCCAGGTCCCCACGGGGTGAAATTTTCAGTCCCATTCTCGACACAACCCATATTAAAATCATTGTATCTTGCTGACAAAATCCGTGCAAAAGTAAGTAAAATTTGGCTCACCCCAAAACTTTTACAACAAATGCATATATTTTTAAATGGCCATTATTTTACAATAAAATTTTATAATTCATTTTTATACGATAGTAGATTTTAAGGCAAAAAATTTAAAATAGAGTAAAACTAGTGAAAAAAAAACTTGCCTATGACTGAATCCTTTCTTAAACGGTTTTTTTTTTTTTTTTTTTTTTTTTTTTTTTTTTTTTAATCTGGGGAAAATGAATATAGAAATACCTGGGGTGGGGAAAAAATAGACTACTTTTACAAGTCCCAAGAGGGGAACTTGTCCATACCGTATTTTTTTTCTTTCCTATGTGATTTCGTTGTAAAAAAAGAATTACAGTTAGATTCGCGCTACGCGCAATGTAATTTCTACTTCTACTTTCACTCGTAGAACACTCCCACAATGCCTTGTTGATTTATAAACATAACGCAACGAGCGTTGCTTTAACCATTAAATGCCTGGCTTTTCAAAAATCATTGTAATAATGATTTTCGGCTTCGATTTCTTAAATAAATCATGGAAAAAATACTTAAAAAAATCATATTTTGTTTTAAGTATAGTTTACGGCTAAAAAACTGTCTGTTACTAATCGGCAATACTGGTGTTTAATTGAAAAAATAATTTCCCATGATAAAATTCTATAATATTAAACACACAAGACTTTTAGGAACTATAATAATAAATAAATTTTACTTGCTCACTGCAGGTCAAAATAGGGTATTTCGCAAGCTTCCAAACAAAGCAAAAAGATCAAGTAGCAACATTTGAAAAAATAAATTTATCTTTATTCTTAATCAGCACAGGTGTTGCCATCTAAATGTTGAAAATCGATTTAATAATATTTTCAGAATGTATTTTATTTGCTTCATTAGGCATTATAGCTTCAATATTATTCTAATAGTATTTTAGAGCCTAAATTGGGTATGTTGCCGAAAAGCAACACCATGCATTTAACGGTTAAGATGGAATGATTTTGTTACGATAAAAAATGTGACATTATTGTCGACATATAAAAAGTGGAGCATGTGAAAGTGGCATATGAAAGTGGAGCATTGCGTTAGTATTATGATTTAAAACCGTGTAAATATGTAATATAACTGTAAATAGTTTTATCCTTAATTAAATGTTTACTTAAAAAGAAATGAAGGCGCCAAGATTCATTAAGTTTTGATTTGTCACCTATACGCTCTTTCTTCTTGTTTTTCCAGACCATATAATATTTTAGAATGTTTTGATATTATTTACGATTCGAATTACTGGAAGTATGATTTACGGATATGATGCAAGAGTGATACTTAGATTTTTGATCCGATCTTGATAGATAGATATTCTCTTTTTTTTTTTTTTTTTTTTTTCACCGTCTTAAAATATTTTACAGTATAGCATTTTTCAAAGTCTCCACCACTCCAAGTCTCCAATACATGAAATATGTATTAACTATATTAAAGTACAAGTGAATCATTTACATATAAATAGAGATTAATTAATAAAACCATAGCTTAATCATAGCTTTTAACCATATTAATCAAAGCTTTTGGCGCTTCTTTAAAAATAATAATTATAAACATTAAAAAAGAAAAGCTGTAATAAGTATTTTTGGTTAGAACTCCTCCATACGAAATAATTTTTAACCATACCTATCTAAAAAGCTATGTAGAAATTTAGTCAGGAGTGGCAGGGTTATGATTTGAACTTTTTTTATTGCACGGTCGAGCTTTTTTTCTTATGGGTCGGTTCGGGATCGGACCTAGATATTTCGACCCGTGCAGACATTTATTGCAGACCACCAGCATATTTTGAAAACATGTTTAACGTAAAATCTATACGCTGCTATTTTATTTCCAAAGGAGAGACACTGTCTTAAATTGACTTTTAATAATGTACAATTTGTGTATGACCCCTGTCTTGTAAATGAAATGGGTCAAAAATTCATCGCTCAGAGGCATGGATAAAGGTGTAAGTCACAAATTTTGGATTTTAATATCTCTGCGAATTTTGATGATATCGAGATGAATTTGTTTGTGTTTAATTCAGGAATGGATAAGGAATTTTTTCCTAATTGGGAATTTTACTCTACGGGTGCTGTATAAAAATTCAGCTTTTATATTTTCTCAAATAAACGCCCCATAGAGTTACCACTTATGTCATTAAACTTTGCACCTATTTTTATTAAACTGTGCAACTGGAAGTGTGTGTCTAGATGCAATTTTTACGGAAATAGCCTATTGTTTCGATATTTATGAATACTGTATAAGATAAAGTAAAACTGATGAAGCGTTATTGCTTGGTTATGCATAAATTATTTTTTTTATTTATAAAAATTGAACAAATTACTTCTTTGTCAGAAACTTTAAATATATGTAGGGAAATGTTTGTGAAAATTCCCATTCTCCGTGCCAGATTCGTTTTCTCGAATCATCATCTCGATGACGTCTTCGTCATCTCGATGACGTCAATGTGACAGGAGAGCACAGAACTACCTTGCATACTAGGTCTTTAAAACTTTTAAATCCAAAACAATAAAAATTGTAATTTATTAAACTTAAACTTACACTATGTGCAAAACTACTTAAAAGATGAGAGAATATTTAAAAAGATGTTAAATTACTTTAATACCTTAGTACTTTCAATTATAAAAACATAGTCTTCGCCAGAGAAATATAAGAAATACAATTGTTATTAACGTCTAATTTTCAAAATTCACGTAGATGGTGACGAAAGGAATGAAAGTGGAAGTCAATTTTTATATCCAGAAAACATTGGGAAAATAAAACATGGATATAGGGAAGTGGAATATTACTCGTTTTATGATTCTTTAAGCAAACTGAGCCAAATTCTGTGTATGTTGTAGGATGAAACGTCATTACAAACAGCATTTTCTTTAGTTTTTCCCAGAATTTGGCTCTAGAAAAAAGAGCCATAATGCTTTGTTGTTTTATAGAATTCTATAAGAATTTTTCCTAAGGGAAAGTGCTGGGCCAGGAAAGGAATAGCAGTGCAGTAAAAGTGCCGGATTGAAGTAATGTGATGGCATACTAATGCTGGCCTGCTGTTGGCCATTACTTATGGGCCAGCTGCATTCCATAGGGACACTTTTTTACAGGTTTAAGTAATGGCGCCATTGCACTTTACCGCTGACGGCAATGCTGGCTGCCATCTTTTTTCAAGCTGATGGCCCACTGTTTCTTTCTTTGCTGGGTATCATCATAATATTAAGGCATGGATGACCCTGGACATTTTTAAAGAATGGTTAATTAGCTTTGACAATAAAATTACAAATCAAGGGAGAAAAGCCATTATTTTATTTATTTATTTATTTATTTATTTATTTTTTTGATAACGTACCGTGTTACTCTGACGAAACTTTAAGAGTGCAAAACTTCAATTCTTGCCTACAAATACTACGTCTAAAATGAAACCTCTAGACCAAGGAATTATTCGCTGTTTTAAATTAGAATATAGACGTTTTATTTTGCGAAGATTCATTTCTCTTATAGATTCTAATAAAAATTCATCTGAAATCATTAAATCTATTACAGTATTAGATGCCTTTCGATGGAATAGACTTGCCTGAGAAAATGTGAAAAGACAGACTATTGTAAATTGCTTTAAAAAATGTGAGCTAAGCAACACAGCTTTAGAAGCCATTATTGATGCTGCTGATTTATAAAATGATGTGGTTCAACTTTCGAAAACGGCTGAAATTGAATATGATCCAGATTCAGATAAATATGAAAATGTGGTGGAATGTATGACGAATTATCAGAAGATTGGGCGAAAAGAATTATAGATGAAATAGATACAGGTAAAACATAAAAAAATTATTGTTTAAAATTCTTAAAAAGTGCTACTATTTTTTTAAAACTCAAAAAAAAATATTTATTGTATTTCAGGGGTTCAGTCTAATTCAGATAATGATAATGAGTCTGCAGCTGTGAATATATCCTGTCAGGAAACGCTAGCAGAAATAAATGAACTAATATCTCATTCTAAGACGTTAATAAATTATGCAAATTTAAGTAATTTATTCCATAACGTAAAAAAATCATTAGAAAACAAAATTGTCTGCAAAAAAATTATGAAAAGTAAACAAACTTCAATAGAAAATTTTTTAATCATGTGTAGATTTTAAAAATGATAATAAACAGTTTTTTCAACTATGTGAGTTTTGATTTCCTTATTTTAGTTTTTTTGTCACCCGTATTCAAAGGTCACTCCTCATAAGGGCCAATTTTCAATGGAACGGCAGGTTGAAACTTCTTTCACGGTTGCGACTTGAGAACTATTGACATTAAAATTATTTCAGAATCAAACAAAACTTTGGCTACCAGTAATTCATAATAATATAATAAAACAATATAATAAATATATGTTTCTAAAACATATTCAAAATACATCTATGTCCTTTTTTCGGTTTAGAAACAGTAGCAGTTGAAAAGAGGATCTCTATTTTCATACAATAACCTTCAAAGTGGAAAAATAAATTACAATTCTTACTTTTCCTAATATGTTGATGATAATCTCTATCACATTCCGCTTCTGACATTTCGTGGCTATCCGTGTTGTTCCCACCTCCTTGAAAACAACCTTTATCTCCACTAGAGCTATGTTCATCATCAGAATTCCTAAACAAAGATTTAGAAATTTTACAGTAATTGATATATTAACTGACACAGTAATTTAATTTGAAAATTTACTAAATTTTAAAGTATTCATAATAAATATAAATATAACTTTATACTACAAATGAATCAAATATTATTATTTAATCACAGACTACACAATATGAACTTTAAAAGTTCTTCGAATACTTAAAAGGTGGCAGATAATAATAATACAGATGGTACAAGTTTAGAATGTACATTTTATTTAAATTTCCTTGAACTTTTGGTCTCGTATCCCGCAGCCATCGTCAAGTAATATTTTCAAATAGTACTATTCTAGTCATTTCAAATACGCCACTTCGTATGAAATGGAAGAGTTTATAATTCTTAGGGTAGCAGGAAGTAGAAGTAGTAGTGCTCTTGAATAAACTTATGAAGAGGGGGAAAAAATTTAACTGCCGAACCATTCATTTTAATACGTCGGTTTGTCACGTACGTCAGTTTCATTTTCAAATGAGCAGTTGGTCCGTAGTAGAAGTAGCAGTGCTTCGGATTAAACTTGTGTAGAGGAAAATATTTATGTTTCAATATTAATATTTTTAAAACATTCGATATTTCTTTGTGAACTGATTATCAAAATCCAAAAAGTATACCTAAAACTATGTTCTATAAATCGAATGCAACTGGTATTTTTGCGCTGCATATTTACCCTAAAGTCTGCTTTGTACAATTGCAATATCACATAGCACAAGTGAAAAAAGTGTCTATTGTTTAAACTATAGATATATAGTCCCAGTTACTAAATTTGAAAAACAAAGGTAGCATTTATTTTCGATGCCATTTGTTCAATAACAGCATCTCTTATTGTAATAAAAAAATAAATGAAAATGTAAGCATATAGGAGATCACTGGTTGTCACATGGATGGAGTTTCACTAAACTCAATTCTTCCTTCATGTAGGTTTCGAACTATAAACTTTTTTCCGAACACTTTTTTTAACCATTTGTAAAATTTGTTATTGTCCTCGTCAGGGTAGGAAATCAAATGGGTATCAGAAGTTTTTTATTGGTTGAATCCGGATTTTATTCGTTTTCTGATTGGTCTATACAGTAATCTGTATTTCCCTCTACTTTCAACAGAGATGGATAGTTCTGTTGCCACTATGACAAAAAAGTAATAAAAACTACAAAATAATTAATAACTTTGAAACAAATTGAGATACAGCTTTCAAACAAATTGCATTTAAAAGTATATTTTTTTCTCTATACGACGGTGTAAAAAGTAATATTGTGGGGTATTTAGAAGTTTAAGAAGGAAATTTCATTTAAAGTTGGTCGTCAGAATTCTTGGAAAACTGATGATGGAAAAGCCTTTTCCCGAACAGCCAATGAAATGCTTGGATAATACGTAAGTTTCTGGAAATCTTGCAATTTGTACGTGTAATAACACTATTAATTTTTTATTCATGTCGTACGTAATGTATAATCATTTTTATGTCTTAAATTTTAGTCTTTGAAAAAATCATTTTCCAAATGGTCGTTGTAATTTGTTAAATTGCTTTTTTTCTTTTTTTGTGATGTGTTCTAATGAGTGTGAATGCATATGAGGGTTGATTTTTGGGGTGGTATAGCGTATACGAGTGACGATATGAGTTTTGTCACAACCAACCTATGTGAAAAACAACAACCACGCTCATCCCTACAAACATTCTGATACAATCAGTCATAAAAAAAATGAACGATTTTGTTGATTTAAAAGAAAATACGAGGACTATTTTTTTTCCAATCTCCGGTGGGGCGTAAAATAAAGAGAGGTGTGAATAACAAAATGATTTTATAACCAGGAGTTACGCACAACCAAAGTTACTTTTCGGCATAGTCACAGTCAAGACTGAGACGCTCTTTTCAATGACATGACTGGATGTGAGTTCCCAAGGAGGAAAAATCATATCGGATGAATAGGATGAAGGCGTTCTACACAAATTACGAAAGAAAATAATAATTGACATTGAATTACAAACCTTTACATTTTAAATTCTGATCAACCCTCACTAAATTTGTTTTCGCATATTTTTCATTGAGAAATTTTTCTACGGGTGCCGTATAAAAATATTAAATTTTGTATTTCTTCAAATATAATTCTCTGAAAATTTTAATAGATTTTATAAAACTTTTTTTTAATTAAGTTTGTATTTTATAATATATGTCTACGGTCAATATTTAAGGAATAAAAGCTGAGGTAAATGTTTTTGGGACACCCTGGATAGGAGAACAGGTGACGGGGAATCAGATATTGCTAACATCACTAACAAGAGGAGAAAAATATTTTGTTTTCGAGGCTTCATAACGTATTTTTGTTATGGGGGATTCTTTAATGGTTTTTCCTGAATAATTATAATATGTCTTTATCTGCGGTTCCACGATCACTACGACGAATACACGTGTATTCCAGGAGCACACATCTATAATTTTGCCGTGGAAAGCATCGCTCAGCTACAGAAGGTAAAAATAGCTTTTCTGAGATACCTATATTAGGCAATATATATATATAATTTCACACATTCATTTCACATAACATTAATTGAAGCAAGTCAATTTTAGTTTTTTTTTTTTTTTTTTTTTTTTTTTTTTTTTTTTGTGTGTGTGTGTGTGTGTTTGAATCACGAAATTTCAGTCGAAGCTCTATAAAAATTCTGTGAACACCTTCTGTATCAAATAAAACTCACAAAAATTATTTCATCAACATTTATTTTGTAACCTACAAAGTAGACCCCATCGAGTTTTTTAAAACTAAACCATCGTAGGACTCAATCTTCCAATTCCTTTAGGTAAGTAGATGATTTTGGTATGGCCTTTAGCCGCTTTTGTGAATTTACTTTTATGACCTCAATTGATGTAAAGTATTTTCGAAGTGTTAATTTTAGCTTCGTGAACAGAAAAAAGTCATACCAGTCCATACCATGCGAGTGCGACCCTTGGTCTATGACATTAGATGTATTTTTTTTTTCAAACACTCTTGCAGAACAATAGGAAAAATTCGGACTCTTTCAAAACCAGTCGTGTGGCGATGCGTTTCATCCCCCAAGCATTTTTCATAATGTTATGGACGGATTGAAAAGATATGTGAGATATCTTGAGCTCTAAGACTCATACGGCGATTTTCAAGCATTTTCTTATTGATTTTACTGATATTTGTACCATTAGTAGACGTTGAATATCGACAAATACTACGCAAATTATCGACTAACTGCTGTTCTACCCTATTTCAATGCTTTTACCATTCATAGGCCTGAGTTTTGGGCATGCAAAATTCACCGTAGGTCTTCTGCAACATTTTCAGTTATTCGAGACACGAAATTTTGTTTGAAAAATAAAATTTAAGGGAAACGATTTGTTGAACTAATTTTTCCATTCCAAAAATCGAAGAGCACTATAAAGTAGGTCTGATGAAAACCAGCTGCTGTCAACATACCAAGTCGCACATGGTGCACAAATTCCGCATTATAACTCAGCACAGTTGTCCCAAATTACAGAAAAACGTGATATCGTTTACAAGCATTTATCAAATGATAAATTTCGTGTACATTACACACAGAAGTTATATTTATTATAATATAGATGGATGGATGTAATTGCAACATTATGAATAATCTCATTTACATGAAATTATTACAAAAGTGTAAATTCAAACTCCAGAAAAATTTGTAAGCACTTTACTAAAGGCACCTCATTTTTTTATGTTTCATAATTAATATTAAATTCATGATAAATTCTATATGTTATAATTTAATTTTGATTTTTCATAATGCTCATTAGCTTCTATTGCATTGATTTCAATCTAAGTGTGTGTATTTTTATTTATATAAATCTTGCCTTCTCATTAAGTTTAATTTGATTTTTAATTACAGGCAAAAGAACAACAGAATAAAATATTTTTAATTGATTTGAAATTTCGAACATATACATACAAAAACAGAATAAAATTTATTATTTACAATATCTTGTCATTTTTATTCAATAATGTAACAATGATTGAAACTCCTATGTGTATAGTATGTACTGTTTAGAAAATTATTTTATTATCTGTAGTAATTTAAATTTTTCAGACATTTAAGCAATACTAAAGAAATGCAGATTCTTCCTTTTAATAAAACTTATTCAGAAAAGAAATTCTGCGAATATTATCTGATAAATATTTAAAAAGTGCAATCGTGAACATTCGTTTCATTGCTCTCTCAAGAGAAATTGATTAGATTTTATCTCCTTCTGATATATTATTCCTATGAACGAAATTATAATAGCTATTTTGCTTTTGATATCCCTCAACTAATTACTCCAAGGCAGTTCATTTAATGCAATTCAAATTATTATTTTGTTTTCATACATTATTCTAAAATTGTTTCATGAGGGAAATCTAAAGATTGAAGAAATTCGAAATTAAGAAAAATATGAAACCTAAAAATAGTCTATTGGGATGTTACATTGGGATATTTTAAGAAAATATTATTCAGTAAATTTAAAGAAAAGTATTTATTTTTTCTTCTTTATTTATTTTATTCCATTCTTTATACTAGTTGCTAATAAATCCTGCTGCATGTTATTACAAATAATTTTAGTTGAATATTCTATTTTTCAAACGTTGACGTTAATTCTTCTATACATATTACATACGCATAGTTTAATCATGAATCAGAAAAAATATCCTTGAAAAATGTTCTTTTAAGAGCATTTATTTTTAACAAGAAATAAATATGGAAAATAATAATAAATTTTTTAAAACATTTACAGCAATTTCTTTATTGTTGAGTTGCACATAGTGTTTTTTCCTATCTATACGTTGCCTATTCATGCATTCTTTGTCTTTTCTCATAAATTATAAAAGGAAATATCAGATTTACATCAGACGGAGTTGAAAATTTCAGAAAAAAATATAATGCAATATAAAGGGTCATGTTAGGCTATTTTCTGTTTTTAGATTCGACGAATATGAAATTATTTTCTTGTCATATATTTATTTATAATTTTCTATTAGTTCTTTTTCTTCAGATTCGCTTCTCATAAACTTAAGCAATAACAGTTACAGAAACTGCTTAGAAGAAACAGAACGAGAAAGGTTATGCTATTACTACATCCTATGCGGTTCATAATTTTTTTTAGAAAGGGAAAACTCTATGTATTGAAATAAATCATCCATAAGAAAATGTAAAAACATATTTAACACATATTAAAACACCTACATTTACTTGATTGTAATATGGCATAAGGTGAATCAAATTCATAGATACCCAGCAAACACAGAGCTATCGGTAAGCAATCGGCCGACAGCCGGTTGCCACTACCAGCGGTATTGACACGATACCAGCTGCCGCTACCAGTTCCGTATCTTTTTTGATACGTCGCGCGAATGCGGCCCATCGCCATTGTTAAAAACCATGAAGCTTAAATTATGAAAAAAATTAAAATGCACTAAACACTATGCATTGTCGCAGTCAGGTTCTCTATGCGGTTGGAAATAATAAAACATTTGTGATATCGTATTCTGTGTCTACTATTGTTTGTGCTTTTGCATTTTGTCTATAAGCACTTAAGAATACCTTCATTATTGTGTTATTGATTTGTCTTTGCACCTGACTTATATCTTGTGAGTAGAGTTTCCGATCGTATATATATCTGTGTATGTTTGTGTGTGTGTGTACCTAGAGTACAGTGTGTTTGAAGTTTGTGATGCATACAGTAGGCCTTGATGCAATGGATGTCCAGGATTGTTTGTACAGGTGAACACATTTGTATAATCCCAGAATTTCCACATTTCCGAGAAAATTTAAAATCTTAAGCATCCATGTGTGATATGTGTGATTACATTAAGCTACGAAAACGTCAATGCAATATTCTTATACGAAGCAGTAAATTTCATTCAAAATATTATTCAGTGGTCTCTATATTGTGTTCTTTAGAAACATATGTTGTAAAATTTGCATTTGGTCAATTCTGAAGTAGCACAAAATGTTTGTTCCAACGTTGGCTAATTGTTGTCCCATATTGGCCCACAGTAAGATATATCCGCCTTACAATATGAATGGCCAACAAACTAACTCCCGATAAAATTCCAACAATGGTGAAAACGTTTGCTGCTCAGATACGGTACGAGTTAGTGGTGTCTCTGTATCCAAAATTTCCCAGCGCTACCATTCCAATCACTATCGTTTATAAGCGATTTCACAAAGTGCAAACTATGTACCAATAATATGCGCTACATGGGTTAAGATTGCACTAAAATTTTTATTATTAAAAAACTTCAGTTATAAATAATTTTATTTGGAAATGTATTAGAATGCACATCAGTAAAGTTTTATCCAAATTACAAATTCCAAATTTATATTATTATTATCCCAATTATATTGCAACATTTGTATCTGTTACTTCCCAAGAAGCACAAAATGGTTGGGCCAATATTGGCTAATTGTTGTTGTACACTAATATATAATCAGATATATCCGCCTTGCCTTATCATTGGCCAACGAACTATTTGAAAACAAAGGCCCAACAAAGGTGCAAATGTTAGATGCTCAGAACACAGCTCATATAAGGTTCAAATTAGAGGTGTCTCTATACCCTAACATTTTCCAACCATTTCACAACGGTACCATTCCCAACACCATCATTTACCAACGATTTTCAAAACTGCCAATGATGGATCAATAACCACTTCTATTTGTGTTAAAATTGTACTAAAATTTTAATTATTATAAAACTTCAGTTTCAAATAATATTAGTTTGAAGTGTGCTAAAATGCATATCAGTAAAGTTTTATCCAAATTAAAAACTCTCAATTTAAATACAATCTCTGGATGCTAAATCACGTTTCGGGCTAAAACACAATTTTTAAAATTTATTTTAAATTATATGTCAATACCTTTTTCAAAACACTTTATATGACAATAAAGTGATCAAATTTTAATGAAAATTATATTATACACTAAAGAGTAATATAGTGCGTATGCAATGTATGCGCATAATATTGGGAATTTTTGTATAATACATTCATAAAAAGAAAAAAGATTTATTTTTTCTTTAGCAGAGGGCGCTAAATAATTTACGTACTCACTACAGATAATCTACGCGACCACCCTGAATATAGGTATATAGGTATGTATTAACTTATCGCATATATATACATGGTGATTCTAAATTCATGGTACAATCTTTAAGTGTTCGTACAGGACATTGTAACAATCATTTATTGTATAGAAATGTATGGGCGAAAGTGTGGCGTGTTAAGGTACGGACACCAGGGTGCCAATTTGGCCTTTTTTGTATTTCAAAATTCCTTATTCATACCATAAATCCCTATACTATTCGTTTCTTTATTTAAACAGACATTTCATGATTACATAAAGAAAAAAATCTCCTTTGAAAATTTCCGGTACGAACTCGAAATATGTGAATAAAAACGCCCCCAAAACTGGCAAAACTGTCAAACACAGGAAATGTATGAAAAGAAATAGAAATGGAATTTTTTTTTTTTATTCAAAAATTTCGATTTCATCCCGGACGTTTTCAAAGATGTTTTTTTTTCTTTACGTAATCATGAAATGTCCATCTTAAATAAAGAAAAGAATAGTATAGGAATTTTCTGGTATGAATGAGAAATTTTTAAATAAAAAAGGGCCAAATTGGCCACCTGGTGTTTGTACCTCAACCCGTCATTTGCGCCCGTACATTCATATACAGTAAACGATTGTCACAGTGTTCCGTACCGATCCTTAAAGTTTGTACCATGAATTTAGAATCACCCTGTATATATATATATATATATATGTACGTATGTATTCCATCGAAAAAGAGAAACTCATATGACAAGTTAAAATAAAGGATAACGCTAATACCATAGAGAACAAAACATTTTGGATAAAATAAAATAAAAAGAAATACTGAGCTTTAAAAGTTATTTACACAAGCCAAAAATATAAATATTTATACATACCCATCGGACAGATAATCGTGGGCAAATCTGGAATTCGGCTCAGAATGCCTGTTGTACTTATAGATGTGTTGTTGTTGCAGGGCTTGGTGTTGTTGCTGATGATATTGATTATGTTGCTGAAAGAGAGATGGTGATCTATGATGACTTTGCGGCGATCCACGATTCTGTAGGCATAACCGCTGTACAATTATATGGCGCTGATCGACGTCGAGCGCATCTGAAACGAAAGTTTAAAAATTAATGAAATTATATCATAAATATGATTATGTATGTTTAAATTATATATCTATATAGTCGTGTTTTTCTATAACTTTATATTTATATATGCAAATTGTTAAATTCTGAACAAGGGATAAAATTTTATTGTGCGTACAGATTCTTTTTTTTTTTTTTTTTTTTTAGTAATCGTGAAAATTTTAGAAATTAATAATTTTGGAAACTCTGCATTTATGCAACAAATTCTTTCAATTTGATACGACTCTTAATTGTATATCGATATTACTTTTTTATTAATAATTCAAGCTACTTCTGTAAGAATATAGAAAACCCAAACAATATTATTGCCAGAAGAAATTTATTTTTAAAAGTATATAAAGTAGAGGGTTTAATGAAATGGTTAGAAAACTTATCTAATATTTAAAAACAGATTACATTATTTTCTAACACATTCTAAATTTGTATGCTATAAAAATCCCTGCCGGCCCGGCCTACAGGCAGAGGTAGATTTCGAAGTTAAGTATACTAATTTCATTAACAAAAACTAAATCATTATTAGATATAAATCCACCATAACAGTTTTATCTGTCTGCTTTTGATGAGTTTTTTTATTTCCTTTTTATAAAATAGCTGGTTTTATCAGAATCATGTTAAGGCGATATTAAAAAAAAATATTTTTCCATGCTCAACAACTCGAAATTTTCTGGCACATTTTCATGTTTTATTTTTAATAAAAAGGAAATATGAAACATGCTGACGTGATTTTTGAAAAGATTTATAAGCGACCTGTGTTTTTATATTTCTTTCAATTAATTAAAACTTGATTAATAAACAATTATGTTCTTAGTAGGGCAATATTTTTCGTTTCTAACACAATCGCTTCGGGAAATTCTGTTCAAAATGTCCACTTTGACATCATATTTTGAAATATATTCTGCCTCTATCAAAAAATCGATCATTACTGTACGTTATAAAGTTTCTGAATAAGAGAATCTAGTAATTGGATGCGTTTGAGAGTTTAAATGAATTTAAAAATGAGTAAGAAAATAGACAGTTTGGATTTGAATGCACCCTTAATAATATGATTTTTTTCTTCAACCGCTCTGTATTTTTAATTTGTTTTTGCTGTAAGAATTGGCCCTATCAAAAATTTGTTTATATAAATGTTGAAGACAATATTAAGAAGATATATGATAAATTCATGGAGATTTTATATCTTGTGAATTGACGGAGTTGTGAAAATTTTTCTTCTTCAACCCCCCTTTTTTGTTTTCGTTTTTATTATTTTTTTTTTTTTGTGGTATGAATTGGTCCTATCAAAAACTTGTGAATATAAAAGTTGTAGATAATATTAAGGAGATGTATAATAAAATTATTGGATTTGATATCTTGAGAATTGACGAAGTAAGGAATTTTTTTCTCCCAAAAACCCTATTTTTTGCGCCCCTTGAGCCTATTTTAAACTTTATCAAAAATCTGTGATGCATGAATTTTTGGCGCTATTTTTAGAAGTAATAAAAACTTTAAACTGATTTGATATGTACAAAAATTAAGAAGTTATGGGGTTTTTTCGGTTTTCACAAAACCCCTCCCTATTTCCATCCCCTTTGTTCGCTTTTGCCCGTTAACGAACTCGACCGAGATTTTATGTCCCTTGATTTTATGTATCAGTTTGGAAGAGATTTGTGCAGAATTGCGGAAGTTATCGTGTCCAGAAGAAAGTGATAACACAATTGCTTCGAGAAATTCCGCTCAAAATGCCCACTTTGACATCATTCTTTGAAATATATTCTGCCTCTATCAAAAAATCGATCATTGCGGTACATTATATAGTTTCTGAATAAGCGAATCTAGCAATTAAATGCGTTTGAGAGCAAAAATGAATTTTAAAACGAGTCAGAAAATAAGAAGTTTGGATTTGAGTGCATCCTTAATGCAATGATTTTTCCAACACAATCCGCTTCGGGAAATTCGGTACAAAATGTCCACTTTAACAGCATTTTTTTAAATATATTCTGCCTCTATCAAAAAATCGACCATTACGGTACATTATATAGTTTCTGAGTAAGAAAACGTACCAATTGGAAGCCTTTGAGAGCAAAAATGAATTGTAAAATGAGTCAGAAAATACACAGTTTGGATTTGAATACACCCTTAATAATATGATTTTTTTCTTCAACCGCTATGTATTTTTAATTTGTTTTTGCTGTAAGAATTGGTCCTATCCAAAACTTGTCTATATAGATGTTGCAGACAATATTAAGAAGATATATGATAAATTCATGGGGATTTTATATCTTTGGAATTGACGGAGTTATGGATTTTTTACTTCTTCAACCCCCCTTTTTGTTTTCGTTTTTAATTTTTTTTTTTTTTTTTTTTTTTTTTTTTTTTTTTGCGGTACGAATTTGTTCTATCAAAAACTTGTGAATATAAAAGTTGTAGATAATATTAAGGAGATTTATAATAAAATTAATTGGAATTGATATCTTGAGAATTGACGAAGTTATGAATTTTTTTTCTCCCAAAAACCCTATTTTTGCGCCCTTTGAGCCCATTTTTAACTTTCTCAAAATTCTGTGTTACATAAATTTTTGGCCCTATTTTTAGAAGTAATAAAAACTTTAAACTGGTTTAATATGTACAAAAATTAAGAAGTTATGGGGGGTTTTCGGTTTTCACAAAACCCCTCCCTATTTCCATCCCCTTGGTCCGATTTTGCTCATTAACGAACTTGACCGAGATTTTATGCCCCTTGATTTTATGTATCAGTTTGAAACAGATTGGTGCAGAATTGTGAAAGTTATCGTGTCCAGAAGAAAGTGATATATATAGATAGATACATACATACTTAGATACATATATAGATAGATAGATAAAGTTTTTTACTGAGGTTTGTTTTGGGCTCTAGGGGTCATCATCGGTGTAGATCTGCATAAAATTTTCAGAAATTCCAACATAGGAACGACGCCAATAGGTAGTATTTCATACGAAATCTACCTAAAAATATGGACTTTGTTTGTAGAATCTACACATAGAGCGATCATTAAAAACATATTCTATTGGTTGCAGTATGAGGAAAATATATATCCACCCATAAGTAAAATGCCTTTAACATATGAACTATCTTTCAATAAAAGTAAATGTTTGAAGTTAGTCACAACAAAGAGAAAAAAGAGGGGTACTACTATTAATATTATTTTGTGGGATATGAACTCATTAAATGCAATCCATTTGCAAGAAATGTTGCAAATACTTTTTTATTAAAATATACTTTATTAACTATCAAAATTGATATGCAATATTATTTTTGTCACTTAATTGATTAACCATTAAATAAATTTTACCTTATAGTATCATTTAAATAAGCAACATATTGGGGTAGGAATTGAAAAATATGTGTATCCAAAATAGTTTATTTTAAGCATTTCGTATTCTTGTACTGTTGAAAATTCCTGCATTCATTGTAATTAGCTATTTATCTTACTGCTCAAATTTGCACATGCTTTAAAATTGCGAGGAATAAATTTCTTTCTTGTGTAGGGTTTTCTATATTAATTTTAATTCTGCGTAACTTTTCATTAAATCTTAATTTCAGCACATCATAACCGAGCTGAAAACATTTTACAAATGTCTCCGAAATACCTTACAATACTTTAAAATGTTTTTTTTTTCATATATTAAATAGAAGTGGTTTTTTTTTTTTTTTTTTTTTTTTTTGCTTCTTGATTCACATATAAGTGATTATTTATAGAATCTGGAATTTGAACTCAAAATTCTTATCTAATTCATTAACTATTAATAAAAAACAGAATCTTCTATCCGTTTTCTATTGTATACATTGTAAGATTTTCTAATTTCCTCTTTAATCTCGTCTGAAATTATACGGAAATAAATTCAGTTACTGACTTTTGAGAGAAAAAAATAATCAATGTAATTCCCGTTTAACCTTCAATTAATGACGAGGAGAAAAATAATTACATCATTCTACCAACGTGATTATTTTAAAATAAAATTCGCGTTTAGAAATCAAAATAAGTCTAAGCGATGCCTGTAATTTCCGATTTTATTGTTGCCAAAATAAAAGGATCGTTTTCATTTCTAAAAAGGCTTTTAAAATTAAATGGGGTATAATTTGTTGCCAGGTAAATCATTACAGGATAACCAATTTTAAAAATTCAAATATTAGATTTAGATTTAGCATATAAAAAAGTGACATGCAAATTTTCATCAATTGTGAATGATTAGTTTGTGAGATATAAATTATTGAAAAATAAACTATTAATATGCAACATCTGTTATTTAACACTAGAACGCCCGCTACCATTTTCCCCCTAGAACGCCCGCGGGAGTCGCTTCGACTCCTGTTTGTTTCAAAAGAGAAAAAATAAACGAAACGCATAGAAATGAATAGAAGACTGTGAATATAATATTTATATTTGAATTTAAGATTCATATATATATTTTACAATTGAAAGAACAATATTTATATACGCATTTTTAAGAAATTGGAAAAATATTTTCAAAGGAAATACTCACAGAATCGTTTCGAATTTTCAATCTGAAATACAGTTTTTGCAAGTGTAGTCAGTTTTGGCCAAGCATTTTCCACAAACCATTTTCTTGCATGTTATGCAATCATTGAAAGTCATGTTGCCTTTACATAGTTTTACTTCGCATTTTCTTCTCTTTAGGGATTTTGTTTCAGATGATGTATCAGCGAGTCTTTTTCTTGTTGGTTTATTTTTAGCAGATGTATAATTTTGACGCAATTCATCTGCTAATAACTGAATAAATGCTTGTCTGCTTATTTTTGTTTCTCCGGTAACTTCTTTATAAATGATCCAGGCATTTATTGCTGCTAAATCTAAGAGATTGTAAAAAGTATGCACAGGCCATCTTCTGGAGGGCGCCTTCACTGAATATTTCCTAGCCATTTGGTCAATAACGTCAACACCACACTTAGTTTCATTATAAAATCTAACAGTTTCTGGGGTTTTCTTTTCGTTGTTTTCAATATCAATGAATAGGTGGAGAGTGCTAAGAATAATAGCATTTTTCTTTCTCTTTCCTTGATACACGGTTAGAGTAGTACAGGTTTCTTCGTGTTTTAGAAATTTTGTTTCGTATAATTTATCTTTCGAATCTTTCAAAGTTTTTGGAATTTCTCTCCTAGTTTTTCTCATAGTGCCTTCTAAACTAGTACCTTTCTTTTTCAGTTGTTCAGCCAAACGCAGTGACGTGAAATAATTATCAACCGTGACGTTAATGCCTTTGTTTAGAAATGGCTGCATCAATCACATAACTACATATTCTGATAAAGTTTGATCTGAAGGCCGTTCTTCACACTTGCCTAAATAAGGGAACGCATTCAGTAAGTACTTTGTTCGAAGGTCTACTGCAAGCCAAAACTTTTGTCCGTATTTATCCGGTTTTGAAGGTATGAATTGCGTGAAAGGACAAGGCGTTTTGCTTGGAAATAACTGTTCATCTATTGTTATATTTTCACCAGGCTTGAAACAGACAATACAGTTTTCAGTGAATCTATTCCATATATCAGATATCATTCCAAATTTATCTGTTTTTAAGCGTATAGATCTGGTAGATTTCAAATCGAATCTCAAAAAGCGTAAAATTTCATAAAACGTATTTTTTCCCATAGTTTCAGTGCAAAAATTCAAACCCCATGAGTTTGACCACAAAGAATGAATATAAATTCCATTTGCACCACATGCACCTCGGGCATACAAAATTCCAATAAAGGCATACAGCTCGTCTAACGTAACTGTCCAGTTATCGGTTTCAAGAACACGTCTTGCCTAATTTCTGTGCATCTTTGTATTTGTTCCAGCATTTTTTTATCTACAAATAACAGCTATGCACTCAAAACGCTTTCAGATTTCACGAATTTCTTAGCATAAATAGTTGGTTCAGTAGTCTGACACATGATATTTTGCTTCGGATATCTTCCAGAAATTTTCTTATTTGCACAAATTTTCCATTGTGTGCCATCTGGAGCGACATGAATTCCATCTCTTTCAGATGCAATCTTCATTTGTATCGGAATCTGATGAAGAATTACTTCCAATACTAATTTCTTGAATTTCGTTTTCCTTTTCTGATAACTCACCACCTTCAGATTCATTATCTGAAAGCTCTTGTAATAGAGCAGTTATTTCGTCCGGTGTTAGAAATTTTTTCCGTGACATTATGTTTTATTTCTAATAAAAAGGAAAAACGGAGTTGCTTAGCTATGATGAAACACAAGACTGATAAAAATTGAAACAAAAATTCAATTCGAATGATACAAATAATTTCGCAAGCAGTACGCAAACATTTCAGCAGGTGCATGGAACTAACCCTTTTTCTCAACAAAAGGGGTGTAGAGAAAAGAAGAGCAAAAACATTTACTTTCCTGATAACAGATAAAAATATTATGAATCCCAAGGTCATGTTACGCAAAAATAATGAAAGCATTTTACAAATCTTACTTTGGAGTCGATTCGACTCCTTTGGGCGTTCTAGGGGTAATGCCTCATTATCAATTTATTAAATGTGCAAATAATTTATAAATTTCAGAATAAATAGAGATTATAAAAATAATAAAAGTCAAGGAAGCGGGGAAAAAAATCAAAATTTCTCAGAGATATGGGTGTTTTAGGAGCATTTGGAGTCGAAACGACTCCATCGGGCGTTCTAGTGTTAAACACAATTCGAACAATATTTTATGTATTTCTCTATTTTGTTTTACCAAAGGGGAATCTACGAAGAAGCATTTGTCCCCCCCCCCAAGCTACCCCAAGCTTTGTTTACCCAAGCGATATGTAAAAGTTTTATTATAATCCTTTATACATATTATTTTTTTATGTATATTAATCATTGATCTATATTCTAAACTAATTTTGTTTCACATTGCACTCACTAGCTATATTCATTTTATTTACAAGCAGATTGCGGAAGTATTGAAGGTTAACTGCTGGTGAGGTACTATCGTATCGTAATCTCCGAATATAGTTAAAGAACTCAACGGAGAAAAACGTGCATGCGCTCTTAATCTATACTATGAAAAGATCCTGTATACATCTGGTATATTAAAGCTACACTGTAATAAAACCACTGTAGATTTGCCAGAAAAAACTCGATCACAGCGAATGTGCTGTATCTTTCTTTGGTTTCCTGACTATATTAACATGGAAAATACAGTAGTTGCGTAAAATTAACAGCGCAATGTGCTGATAATTTGGACGCATTTTTTTACAGCACAAACTGCTGGCGTCCAAATTGCCAGCACATTGTGCTGTTAATGTTACGCAACTACTGTATTTTCCATGTTAATATAGTCAGGAAACCAAAGAAAGATATAGCACATTCACTGTGATCGAGTTTGTGCGCGAGATGAACAGTACTTTGTGCTGTAAAAATGTCGTTTTTTCTTTACAGTGTAGACTCAGTATTTTGCACGAAAGGATAACGATGTCCTCTGAATAATAGAGAGGAGCTTTGTCTTTTTTCACACCGCTGATTTTGCTGTGTTTTTCATTATACCCCTGTCCAAAATTATAAATGTCCCATCGGTGGTTGAGAGGTTCTGCTCTCAATTGTGGTAGACGGTAGATGCTCGATTCAAACCCAATCGCGCCCGTTGACTTAAACATTCGGAGTTTTCCGTGATTTTCTTCGAACTTTGCGTAAATACGGATTAGGGTCGCTTAGAAAGGAGAACCCCACGGAGGGCATACCCCCTCGGACCTATATGCCTATTGTAGATAATCAGTATTCATAAACAACACCGACACCAAAATTAATTAATTAATTAATAATGCAAAAAATCATAAACTGTATATAATTCCAAGTAATAATAGCCATTAAATAATATGTATTTATAATCAAATAGAAGTATCTATATCGTTATTATTTAAAAATAGGACAAATATTTAATGATCATAAACATAAGAGCACTGGGTATAAGTAAAAATCTATATAATATTAATAAGAATGTAACCACCTCTATTTTGGATGTGCAGAGAAAAGTTTAGAACAAATTCTCATAATTTGATGTGGATATAGCTGCCCAGGGTTTGCATAAAGCTTCATCTGTCTGTAATGCAATGCATGATTATTTCTCGCCGTTTACATAAATAAAAGTTCACCGCCGTCCACTATTAATTTCTTTATAATGTAATTTCGTAAGATCAAGATGTCAGAACAAATAATGGGATATTTTTATCAGTGAACCACTCTCTCGTAGCTTTTGTGGAAGCTGCATTATCTTGCTGGAAGCTGAATTTTTTCCTTCCTAAATGCAACAATACGCCTAATGTTTAACTTCTATTATACCGGTGTAATTTCCACAGAATCGAGCAACGTTTTTCATTTTTGTGCAAATGGGCTATATATTGAATTGCAATCAATTGCTCCCTATGAAAGAAAAATATGTCTATTTCATTTCTCGAAATTTTGTTTAAAACATAAATTTTGAGGACAATTTTTGAAGGATCCTTTATTTTTTAGTAAATTGAGACAAGCTGTTCGATTTCTTGATTAACAAATAATAACAGCTGCAAATGATATTAAAAATACATTAAAAATGTATCTGAAAATTATCCAATTTATATTTGAGAACAGTCTTAAACAACATATAAAAATCCTCAAATATAAAAAAGGGAAGCAATAATCCCTCAGAATTTCCTTTAAAAATGTAGAGATATCCGTATTTGTCTTATCTTTTTTAGTTTACTCAATTAAGATGAATTAGCTTTGACGTGTTTTGCATGATAATTTGTAAAAGCACAAACATTGTGGGCAAGGCATAATTTAAATTAAACATTAAAAATTATGTATTTAAAACAAATACACTTTGCTAGAAGGTACACACATTAAAATTACAATAAAACATCCACGTTTCATTTCGCATCTGCGAACGTCTTCAGGATGATATGAAACACACAAGTCTATAATTTTTAAGAATGAAGACAAACATCTCAGAGCCCCCGACGATCTTGGCTAGAGGGCGGACCAAACGTCATCCAGTTGCCAAGGCAACCAAAAGGAAAAAACTAACCATTCCAGCAATGGAAAAGAGGGGGGGCGGGGGGGTTAAATGGAACTGACTACAAAACGGTTTATAACATATTGTGCCAAATTTTATGTATGCTGTAGGATAAACTATCGTTACAGGTGTGTTGTCCAAGCTTAATAATTCTAATGGATTCTAAAATTTTGTTTAGGTATGCATTCGTATGGATTCGGAATGAAGCAAGAATCATAATTCCGTGCAATAATCCATACCTAAACAAAATTTTAGAATCCATTAGAATTATTCAGCTTGGACAACACACCTGTAAGGATAATTTATCCTACAGCATACATAAAATTTGGCACAATATGTTATAAACCGTTTTGTAGTCAGTTCCATTTAACCCCCCCCCCCTTTTCTATTGCTGTAATGTTTTTTTTTTCCATTTCGTTGCCTTGGCAACTTGATGACGTTTGGTGCGCCCTCTAGTCAAGGTCGTCGGGGACTCTGAGATGTTTGTCTTCATTCTTAAAAATTATAGACTTGTCTGTTTCATATCATCCTGAAGACGTTCGCAGATGCGAAATGAAACGTTGATGTTTTATTGTAATTTTAATGTGTGCACCTTTTAGCAAAGTGCATTTGTTTTAAATATATAATTTTTAGTATAATTCATGGTGCAATCGTCCAATTTTTAATTTAATTAAATTAAACATTTTTCCAAATATTAAGTAATATTTTTACTACTGAAATTTCATAAATACATATATATTGGCCACCATCGGAATTAGTGTGATGTAAGTTATCCAAAATTCTCTTTCAGCTTCGACTTTTCGTTTCACATTATGAACGACACTGATAAGGGTCTAATGTTAATTCAAATTAAAAGTCTACTTCTTGACATTACAGATACATAGTATTATGTTTTATCAAACATATGTATGTTCATGAATTCCAAATAAACAAATTTACTTTTTAAAACTAATGTTTATATCATTATATCATTTTTTAATTATTGTAATAGTTATAATCGTTATAATTTATTTTGGAAAATATGATTATGAAAATTGACACAATTCCAAAAGCAACTTTAGAACATTTTATCCCGTTAACTACGAACTAATTTAAAAGTTATAAATTAAGCAGTAACGATTTTAAATAAGTTTACAACAAGAACTGAAAGATCTTCTTAAGACACCATCAAAAAGCTATTAAATGCGGCCAATATACTGTGGCGCATCTAAAAGTTTTTTTATGGTATTTTAAGATCTTTTAGTTCCTATTGATTCACACCAGTTTCAACTTACTTTCTTTAGGTTTACAACGTCAAAAAATGTGAATTTCTCAATTTTTATTTCATAATATCAAGAAAAACCGCTTTTAAATATATCATAGAAAGAAGCTAATGTAAAGCCTTTCAAAAGAAATTATTTTTATCATGAGACGTAAAAGAAAGTCTTAAAATTACTGGAAAAGAAAGAAATACTGCGTATTTTCTCGTTATAAAATGACGAACTGGATGTAATTCGCACACATCCAACGTATCACTTTGAGGGAAAATGAAGAATTTAATGAATATTAATGATGTGAATTATCACACTGCTAACAAAGCGTAAACCAACTTAGTGAAAAATGTCCAACCCGGAATCGAACCAGGATCCCTGGAATAGATCTCCAGTGCTCTACCACTAAACCACAAGGACGATGTCCAGCTTGGCATTTCCCACTTATATAAGTCGGTAAGGCTGCTACCGCAGCACAAGATGGAGAAGTCTTCATGAGCACACATTCTAGCGGCGTAACATGAGACGCAAATAAACCCAGCATCGGTGAAATTAAAATTGTATATTCAACGATGCTGGGTTTATTTGCGTCTCATGTTACGCCGCTAGAATGTGTGCTCATGAAGACTTCTCCATCTAGTGCTGCGGTAGCAGCCTTACCGACTTATATAAGTGAGAAATGCCAAGCTGAACATCGTCCTTGTGGTTTAGTGGTAGAGAAGTGGAGATCTATTCCAGGGATCCGGGTTTGATTCCCGGCTTGGACATTTTTCACTAAGTTGGTTTACGCTTTGTTAGCAGTGTGATAATTCACATCATTAATATTCAATAATTTCAAGCGTAATTTTACTGCTGAAATGTAGTTGAAAAATTAATTAGAAGAATTTAATGGTTCGCACCTATGGGTCTACCCTATAAATAAGAATAAATAGCATTCTTCATGATCCAACAGCAAAACGTAAAATAGATTATATTGGTTCTTAGTAAGATGTAACAGTCGGTAGTGATGCTGCGATTCACGTATGTGGACAAAAGAACATACAAGACCCGTCAGTTTACTATAGTATAGCGCCTAGAATACATAGTGTGGAAATCGGCTATCCTTGTAATACTTAAAAAAGCGATAAAATATTGTATCCCTTAAATGTGTAACGATGCTGCTGAAATATGAAGATCGCAGCGACATCTGCAGTATATTTTCTACAACTGCAAGAAATTGCTCTTCTATACAATGTAATACTAGTAATACGAAAATCCCGCAGATGTCATTGCGATCGACACTTGGGATTTTTGAAGTAACGTCGCACAATTAAGGGATACAAATTTTTAGTACTGTTTGGATAGCATATTTCCACACTAGGTATTCTAGACGCTGTAACTATAGTGTTTTTCACTAAGACAGGCAGTTGACCTTCAGGTTGTTTCTCTGATAAAGGGTTCTAAATTCCTAAACCCTTTATTTGCAACCGCCCCCTAGATATTTGAGAAAGCCTTGATACGCAACACGAAAACGTCACACAAAGCAGGCAAAACAAAGAAAAAATCCGAATAACTTGCAGGTTTCGAATTCGTTGGCTCGTCGAATTGTTAATTCTTATTTCCTAATAAAAATTAACAATTCCACAAGCCAAGAAAACTAAAAATGCAAGTTTTCGAATTTTTTTCTTGGTTTTGCCTACTTTGTTTGATGTTTCCGTGACGTGTGTCAAGGCTTTTCCCCTTATCTAGTGGGCGTGGACAATTCTGTATGTTTCAGAGCTGCTACAGTCAAGAACAAAAAGAGTGAGAAAAGGAGTTATGTGGGATTTCCATGGAAACTAGTGACGGTGACTGTTAAAGTTAACAGTCAGTTGAAAACAAGTGAACTATATATGGAGTAAAAATAAATCTGTCTTATACATTAGGGTGAGTCAAAAAAAGCGAAATTTTTAAGATCAATTTCTAATGGAGCAGAAAATTTGCCTTTTGTAATTAGAAGACTAACGCAAAAAAAATATTTTTGAAATCGGCTAATATCTTTAGGTCGCGCATTGCACTTGAATTTTTGAAAATATGATAAAAAGTGACGATTTTTGAAATTAATGATGAAAATTAAAAAATATATTCAGAGCTTCTTCTAATAGTGCGTAAATGTCACCTTTTGATATTAGAAGAATAACACAAAAAAATATTTAAAATCGGTTAATATCGTTAGGTCGCGCATTGCACTTGTATTTTGGAAAATATGACTAAAATTGACAATGTTTGAAATTACATGATGGAAATTTCAAAACATATTCAGAGCTACTTCTAATAGTGCGTAAAAATCCCATTTTGAAATTAGAAGAATAACATAAAAACTATTTAAAATCGATTAATATCTTTAGGTCGCTTCATCGCACTTGAAATGTGGAAAACATTGTCAAAAACAGCACATTTCTGCAATACATGGAGCCGGGTTCAAAATATTTTGGTCATATAACTACTACAGCAGGAACCAATAGAGATAGTTTTAAAAGTGTTGTTTTATATCTATCTGAAAAGAACATCTCCTTTGATGAATTCGTTATAATTGGATGTGACGACACTTCTATCAATACAGGATAGAAAATAAGGAGCTATTTGAAATTTACAAATGTTGATAGGTAGACACTTTTATTGGTTTATTTGCCTTTTGCCTGTCATTGAATTACCTTTTAGGCACTTGTTTCAACATATTGTTCAAAAAAGCACAGGGCCAGCATCATTTTCTAGTTCTATAGGTGCATAGTTAAGAAACTGCAGCAAACTGCCCACTCATTCGACCGTTTTTACAGTTAACAGTTATTAACCGCACTTTTTTATGATCTTGACCATAATATGGGCAATACAGTGGTGGTCAAAATTATAAGGACAAGGGAAAAATCGCCAAATCTTGGCTACATTTGGCCGGAAACTTATGCAAATTTAATGGATGGAAACTAAAAGAAAAATGAAGAATAATTTTATAAGTTTTTATGGAAATATGTGGAAAATCCATATTCATAAAATGTATTATGGATTTATACAGCCATCTGGTATGGACAAAATTATAAAAACAACTGTATTTGTGTGTTCTAAAAAGTAAAATTTGCATGTTTTTTGCTCTGCACACGGAACTCAGCGATGATATAAATGCGTAGTAAGTGTTTGGGATCGTCATATTCTGTTTTTCAGTCATACCGCTTGGTACAAAGCTTTCGGAGTTTGAGAAAGGGAAAGTGGATGCATTTAAAAGTTCAGAACTTTCTGTACGCCAAATTGCGACAAAGCTTAATAGATCAAGAATGGTTATTTACAATTATCTTAAAAATCCCGGTAAATATGGACGGCAAAGACATACACGTAGGCCATCTTCTGTTTCTGTACGGGAGAAAAGAATAATAATAAGGCAATCTTGCTCCAAAAAACAAACGTCAACAGAAATAAAACGTGAATTGAACTTAGAATGCAGTGCTCGAACTGTTCGACGTGTTTTACAAAAAGAAAAAAAGGTTCGCTATGGTAAATATATGTCACGACCGCCTCTTACAAAAGTTCATAAGAGACTCAGAATGGAGTTTGCCAAAAAAATGCATTACTATGGGAAAAAAGTGGGATGATGTTGTCTTTTTAGATGAGAAAAAGTTTAATTTGGATGGACCAGATGGTTTTCGCTACTTCTGGTATGATCTCCGTAGAGAAAAAGAAATTTTCTCAAAGCGTGCATTTGGAGGTGACTCAATAAAGGTCTGATGTGGTTTCGCAACTGGTGGAACTACTCCAATAGTTTTTGTGCAGGCTAGAATAATTCTGAGAGTTATGTTGATGTATTGGACGATGATCTTTTAGCGGAAGCACCGTTAATAACGAGTGGAGACTATTTTTTCCAGCAGGACAATGTCTCAGTACATGTTTTCCAAACTTCAAAATCGTGGTTTGATGCTAATTTCGTGAAACTACTTCATTGGCCGGCCAGAAGCCCTGATCTGAATCCAATGAAAAATCTGTGGGGTATTCTGGCACACGAAGTATACAAAAATGGTATACAATATGAAAACAAGCAAGAACTCATGTCCTCCATCGAAAAAGCATGGTCAAAAATTTCCAAGAATGTTCTTAAGGAACTGTCAAACTTCATGACGTCAAGACAGATCAAAGTGATTGAGAAGGAGGGGGAGATTATTAATTATTAGTGTGTTTCAGGCAAAAACATTCATTGTCCTTATAATTTTGTCCAATTTTTACAATGGCATATTTTGTTAATTATGGCAAAACATTCATATTTTGCATTTTCCAATGTTTTGCATTCTATAATGATTTCTAGCATAAAAAAGCATTTTATGTATAAATTTCACTTTATTTAGTTCAGAAATAATTTTTTTCTGTTCAATTTTCAATTGTTCTTATAATTCTGACCACCACTGTAATATGTTCATAATACGTTAACAATATGATCATAATACGTTAACAATATGGTCAAGTAACGGCTATTTACAAAAAAGGACAAAGGTTTAAACAGTTTGCTGCCGATTTTTAACAGTGTAAGCAACTACCTGTTTTTGTAACACTATTTGTTGGCAAATTTCAATTAATCAATTTCATTATCCCATCAGTGACTGTTAATAAACCAAATGACTTCCATTAAGATTAAAAATATGTATTTTCAGTAAATATTCAACGCTGTGCGACAGGTTTCTGTACTGGGCAGTGTTGAATTCAGGGAGGTGGCCCGGGGGAGGGGGAGACTCCCCCTGAGCAATGAGATGTCACCCCCAGAAGATTCGAAATTTTGTGTTTCCAATGGTCAAAAAGTGAAATCCCCCCCCCCCCGGAACTCTGTAATGTCCCCGCCGGAGCCACAGAAATCCCTCCCGGAGAAAAGTGTCTGAATTCAACACTGGTCCTGGGAATCTTGCTGTTCATAATCGAGGGCTGATTTTTCACTAACGACCGCAAACAGAACTCTCAGACTGTATGAATCCATTAAAAACTCTATCAAGGAATTGAAACAGTTAGTTTTATACGTCATGTAGACATATGCCTCTATATTGTCTGACATTAATAGAAATCATTCTATATTCTAGGAGAAATTCATCTGTTCAAGACAATAACAATATCAAGTCAATTACCAAAAATAATTGGAGGAGGTGATACACTCTGTTACTGAGCGTAACGAAGCCTTTGCTCATCCCAAAAATCTGTGATTGTGAATGATCAAAGATGAAAGAGAACAATAAGGCACTTGGGATTCAAACGGATTTGGAAAGCAATACAATCTGCGACTGTCTGAGAGAGTGTTTGAATCAACGAGAGACAAAATGCTCTCTGAGCTTGTTCTGTGCAATATGGGAAGTGAAGTAACTTTGCAGGTAGAGCAGTCATTAAGTTATGAGTAATCGTGAGCCCTAAAATTTAACTAGGTGCCACAAAACCTCGCACAGTTCTCGCTCTTTCAGCCTGCATATTTTTCTAGGTCTGAATAAATAAATATATATATATATTTTTTTTTTTTTTTCATCACGTAATTTCAAAAATTGTCAATTTTGGTCATATTTTCCAAAATACAAGTGCAATGCGCGACCTAAAGATATTAGCCGATTTTAAATATTTTTGTGTTATTATTTTAATGCCAAAAGATGACATTTACTCACTATTAGAAGTAGCTCTGAATATTTTTTAATTGTCATCATTAATTTCAAAAATCGCCACTTTTCATCATATTTTCAAAGCTTCAAGTTTCAAAGCGCGACCTAAAGATATTAACCGATTTCAAAAATATTTTTTGCGTTATTCTTCTAATTACAAAAGGCAACTTTTCAGCTCCATTAGAAATTGGTCTGAAAAATTTCGCTTTTTTCGACCCACCCTATTATACATACACTGTTAAAATATTTTCTGTGAAATTACAGAGAATCTACTGTTAATCAATTATCTTAAGTCTTATGTAAAATTACAGAGATTGGAAAAAAGAGGTTCTGTTAAATAACAGAGAAAGCATATGGTAAATTTTCAGTATACTCTGTAAATTTACACTGCTAAAAATACACAAAACACTATAATTTTATTTATTTCATTTATTTTTATCGATAATAATTTAATTACGAACAAATTTTCGAACTTTGTAAAATTAGAAATTTCGAGCGAATTTGAACTGTCGTAATTTGCTATTGCTACCACTTATTTTTTTATAAGATTTATGTCTATCCGGCTCATGATTTCAAACACGCAAAACCGTGTTCGAAGTCGTAGCCTGCTTTATATTATGCATACGAATGCCATCTACTGATATTTTCTTTATTAAAAAAAATCAAACATCCCTCTATCCCAATTAGTGCAAACCTCAATTTTTTAGCACCATTTGGTCCTGTATGCATTTTGGAAGTTTTAACTAATTTATAGACAATTTTCTTTATTAAAAAAATCAAATCTCCCTCTAATCAGGTTCGAGCAAACTGCAATTTTTTAGCATAATTTGTTCCTGTTAAATGAATTTTGGAATTTTTAATGAATATTTCCAATTAAAATCAGCTTGAAAACTGCTCTCTAATTTATTGATTTTTATAATATTTTAAGTAATTTTCAAGTATGATATTTTTTAATTTATTACAACAACGAACATTTTATTGTTATAGTAATATTAATAATAATATATAATTAAATAGGGACAAAGTTACCAGAATTGACAATTGACTGTCAAATTAAAACAAAAAAAAAAAGTATTCCTTTTGGGATTTTTTTTAATTATTTGATTAAGCTTTATCCATTGATTCCAATTACAAGCGTTTCCTATGATGATTGTAATGTCCTATAAACGGAATGTGAATATCGTTAAAGATTTTATAAAACACTCTTGCGTGAAATGACATTTGCTCAAATACGCAACATGGTTGTGTACATCATTACAAAAATTTTAATGAGATCATTTTCCCTTATATTTACATACACTCAGAAATACACACACACACACAGGCATACACAGACACACTCATGCACTCGCGCACTAATACACGAATCTTGGTTACAATACATTTCTGGCAATATGTGATCGGAAAGTAAAAATAAAGCATTATAATTCGTAGAAAATTTTTACATTTTATAAATTTAAACATAAAAATGAAATTTCACAATACTTCTTCGTTAGTAGAATTTCTTAAGGTACTTCTTTTAAAATTTTCTTTACTTTAAAATATTCATATTTTCCAAAAAAAAAAAAAAAAAAAAAAAAAAAAAAAAATGTATGGTACTGACATTTTTCGACAGAAAAGCAAATGCTTCTTTATGTTAAAATAAAAGTCTTCTTTCGAAATAACTGCCCTGGGGCACGTTCTCTAAGAGCAAAAAATATGTTGACTGAATATAAAACTAAAACAAGGATTCTTCTCAAACTCTTATCTTAGTTTTCACAGCTTAAAACATATTTTTAAAAAGAATAGTTTTCTACATTTTCGACAAAGTTCTGCCAAGTGAGTCTATATTTTTTTCACTTTATGAATATCTTTTAGGAATTTAACATGCATATATGCATAAGCTTTCATATTTTAAAATGCATACTATATCGGTTGAGGAATAAAACTTTCATAAGTATTATAAAACAAAAATCATAACTCAATGAGTATCCTTTAAGTTTTGCAATATTGATCTAACAAAAATAAAATATACAGAATTATTAGGTGCAATATTTCTACGAATTCAAATCTTACTCTTATTTTCTCAAATATTTCTTTATACAGTAAAATCTTTCATAATGGAACCTGTTTACAACGGAATCGTAGTTTAAACGTATATTTTTCATGTTCCCCGCCAAATATGTGGTATATATAATTATTTAGATGCTACTTGGTGCAGCATAACATAAATTTAAAAACAACGTTAAAAACGCCAGAATAAGCAAATTTTGAGTTGACTAGCTTCGGTAAGCTTTTGCGTACCGTCCCCAGAGCAAAGCATAACGAAATTTTGCTGAATTATATTGGGGAGAAGTCTTGTGTGGATATGCTAGAGTCTTCTTCCGTGCGTTGGAGGTGAAAGGTTTTTTTAGAGTATTGACTCCTGAGTGGGGTGGTGTATATATAAAAGCGCGGGAAATGCCTGTTTTGTTTACCTGTTAAATAAGACTTGCTGAGTACGGTAGAATGATAAGGGGAAAGTGTGATTTTATAATATTACCCAATATGTAGATACTATTTTAAAGTGTAACTGTATGTTGGACAGAATCTGCTATATCCTTGCTTATATACGTAAATAGTGTTTTAATGTAAATATTTTGTAAATAAATTCTCCATTTATATTATTTAAAGAATCCTAGTTATTAGTTATATACCGTCTCTTATTATGTCCGTACCACCTACTTAACACGTTCACGCCGGCGCGGTGGGTCACACTCGACTGTTTCAGAGCTGACAAGTCTCCGGCTCTTTGGATACCAGTATTTTAATACAGAAAATGTTGTTTTATTTAATTAGAACAATTGGGCGATTTAAAGGAACAACATTTTCTCTAAAATAATAATGGTGTGCAAAAAGCCGGAGGCTTGACAACTCTGAGACAGTCGAATGTGAGCCACCACGCCGGCGTGAACGTGTTAAACAGGTGGTAGAAGCTTATCAACTAAAGAGTGAATATTTGAAATTTTTACAAGGGGTGAACTAGAATTTCAGCGATAATTGTCATCGTATTTGCAATGAAGCATAACATCAATCTTCTCCAATAATTCTCAGAACTACACTGCATAAATTGTGAAATCGAGCAAGAAAAAAATTGTCGTCTTCATTACCTCATAAATCCCAGCAACTATTAATGTTAATTGTGTTAGTTTTTGCTTCAGTGGAGCAGTGTCACTGTTTGTTCTCTGTTTTATACTAGATCACCTTCCTTCACTTAATTCGCGATCTTTTCTAAACATATTGGGTCGCATTTGTATACCCGAGACTTTGATAGCTTGTAGCATCCAAATTTTACATTCAAACCGATCAAATTTTCATAAGTTTTGACATTTTTACGTATTTTAATTTTAAGTATTATATTTTGGGCAACCGCACTGGGTACTTCGTATTCACTCATAATTTATTTGCTCTAAATTCATTTAAAGAAGCATGCCTTTTTGTAATGCAACAAAAAAGTTACTAATTTCACGATGGTAAGTCAATAAGTAGATTACAAATACCAATAAGAAAAATGGAAACCAATGTACATACTTGGCAAGCATATATATTTCCTTCCATAATCGCCATTTACACTGATACATTTGTCTCATTTCTTTATGAGTTTTCCAATACCTGCTGCATAAAAGTCTTTAGGCCCGTTATACAAGAGTTACATAATATATTTCTTGACCATAAGGTTTACCTCTTGACGTCACAAACATTTGTCACCGAAAACATGAGGCATAGGGCGCGTCCAGCAGGCCTCACCAAAATCACCGATCTCACCGGTCACGGTAAGTGACCGGTCGACAAACCTACTGGACGGCACTGGTGCTATTTACTATTGGCGCCATCTGTATTACGTTGCCGTAATTATTCTTTTATTATTGTTTTATCATGTTGTCGAAATGCATTTTCGCCGATCCCAACCGTTATAGCAAAAATGAGAAACAGCGCATGCGTGGGGACTTAGATTGAAATTCACTTACTAGAAAACATGTATGTACAAGGTTACCAGCTTGGCGCTTTTATCATATCAGGCGTGACATTTTCATTCCATCAACATTTTTTTCAGTTGATTAGCAAAACTTTCTGTAAATGTTGTAGCAAGCCAATGCAATGGCTTATAATAAATAAAAATACATCTACTATCAATTATATATTTTTACTCTTATTGTTTAGTTATTTTAAATCACCTGCAAAATATATTTTTAAATAATTAAAGGTAATTTGGTGAAAGTCCATGTAAATTTTATTAATTTCAACAGAAGGAACCGCATATTATTTAATATAATTCATTTCTTAAATACACAACTTTATTTAATATTCTATTTTCATTTGATTTGTAATATCCTATGTCAATTACATTATTATTTTATTTTTATTGACAAACAACACTGCTTTAGAAATAGCTTCATGTGATTTTCGTAAAATATTTAATACTAACGCAATTAGGAAATTATTTATTACTCAACAAATGAAGAGTAAAATTTTGCAAGTGACCTTATCAACGAGTAATTTAAAAGGATTACTAATAAAAATATAGCTGCAATTAAACAGCTTTCGTTATCCCATGTTTTCCTGAACCACACACAATAAAATGAGTAAAAGCAGAAATGCTAGGAACCAGAAAAATATTTGTACAACTTACTGGGTCTGTAAATATGATATAAAACCTTTTTTTTCATGACACGATTTTAATTTGTAACATGCTTCGTAAAATTAATCTCAGGGGAAATTACGAAGCTTAATCTAATTTATACATCTACGTACGACTTGTAAATTATACTAAATTTACTGATAATCTTTATTTAACATCGTGAAAATCTGATTGATTAACTTTTTTTTTTTTTTTTTTTTTTTTTTTTTTTTTTTTTTTTTATCCTTGATTAAAAACATCAACATTTCTTTTCAGAGCTATGATTGCTGCCATTTGCCGATGCAAATGTAAATAAACTTTCATGTAACCGATCACGTGACCCAACTAACCAAGAATTTTCTTCGGTTAGTTCGGTATCTCACCGGTCACTTTGGCTACTTGCGCTGAACGACATTGGTTGCGACCCGGTTAGCAGTACTGAACGCCTTGGTGACTAACCGGTGGCTCCTCTGGACGCGGCCATTTACTTATAGATATCAACTGCCAGAAGTCCTTTTGCCAACAAGAAAAGTACAACACATTGGTGCTCTTCCAGTGTGCACTCCTCGAGGACAGTTGCCATTTTCAAATGCAGCTGCTCATCTTTACTCATAAATTCAAAATAAACATCTTACATATGGTTAGTGCTGCCACCTATTGACTTATTTGGAAACAATTTACTACTAATTTTCGACCTCACATATGAGTTTATACCCAACATACGGATTTCCCTCATATATTATAATTTTTTTCACTATGCCTAAATAAATTTACTTATGGAAAAAAAGGGGAAATAAACGAATAATCAAACCACAAACCATTTATCATGGATGCATTTTACAACAAATATAAAATCCGTCTATTAGTAATAAATAAAAGTCCTGTTTAAACTTTGTTCATCATTGCACATTGAAAACATCTATAGAAAATTATGTATAAAAAAATAAAAAATACTGTACAAAATAAATGTGACAAAATCTTTATACTAACTCCATGCACAATTAATTTTTCTTCTGTTTTCTGTTTTCTTTACGCTCATTTTATTACTATTAGGGCTTATAATTTATTTTTAGATATATTGTTTCCTCTCGACTAATTCCACAATTAGGTTGGGATAATGAGTGAAAAATTAACAATATTAACACTGATTATTAAAAATAGGTATTGGATATTATTGATATTTGCAATACTGTTCTTGTTAATTAATGTAATACTAAATTAATTAGTAAAATTATTAAATACTTAAAAAACAAAACTACCAGGTATATAGAAAATCAAATAGCTCTAATGCATTCTTACCTCTAATTCATTTGAAAAAGCATGTCTTTTTGTAATGCAACAAAAAATTTACTATTTTTAATTACGGTTTTTTCCCTTAAAATTTGATATACGTAATAGATCTAATTAATGAAATTTATAAGCGGAAATATTATTTATTTCTCCAATTTATTCCAGATAATACAAACTTCAATAAGAGCTGTGGTTTGATTATTTATATTAAAATAAGTAGTTTTACACCTTCAGATTCTGTCAAAAAACAAAAACAAAAATGTAAACCTACAAAACTAGATTTTGTAAAAGTAACAAAAATCAGTATGCTTACTAAAATTGTATCTGCACACTGTACAGATTAAAGATGCAAATCTAGAAAACGATTTTCGAAAAGCTACAGAAATATGTATGCTTACAAAATTTAATCGGTAGCTGATCGGTAGCCGGTAGATTAAATATGTCAGGATAATTACATATGTACATTTTTTGTTGTTGTTCTAGTTACATGAAAAGTTCTAGGAATCCCAATTTTCTAGAAAATTCTTAGTTACCTTACAACTTTTTTTTTTTTTTAATTGTTGTTGTTTGTTTATTTTTTTTTTTTTTTACAGTGTGAACGTGAATCTGTTATATATTTTTTTGTGTTGTTGCAGTTATATAAAAAGTTCTAGGCATCCCAATTTCCTAGAAATTCTTAGTAACTTTATAGTTTTTTTTTTTTTTTTTGTTTTTTTTTTTTACAGTGTGAAGATGAATCTGTTACATAATTTTTTTTGTGTTGCAGTTACATAAAAAGTTCTATGCATCCCAGTTTCCGAGAAAATTCTTTGTAACCTTATAAGATTTTTTTCTTTTTTTTTTCAGTGGAGTTTTTATTTTGCCTATCGCGTTTATATTTATTTAATGTTTCATAAGCTTTCTTAGTTTACAGAACTTTAAATAAATCGATTAATAAATTTTAAGTTTGTTTTAATTTTCGGAATTCCATTTTACTGTTGAATGTACAGCCATGAGTAATATTAATTTCATATTATAAGGTTAATTCATAGGAATTTAGTTTTTATACTGTTTTATTATTAATAACGATTTATTTGATTGGATCGACGATACCGAATCATGGAATTAATGATACTAACTGGTCTCAGTACAGCTATGTTATTTATTTATTATTATTATTATATATGTAAATGCTTTTAAAGATACCGAAGAATAAATCGCGGAAATTTTCTTTTAACATTTTAACTAGGAATTTCACTAAATTGAGTAGTTAGTGATATATTCATCATGTTTTTCACTTAATATTTTTTTTAGCCAATCTTCGCAGTATTCCTTTTACTGTCACCAGCGTGTTTATATTTTACGAGGGTGGTTCAATAATTATTGTCCCTAATGTATATAAAATATTTGTGATGCAATGGTTGATGTGGAATATCAAAGCCTAATCTCTTAAATGCGCATATGCTCAATTTCAGAACCGTAGTTGCTATATTAGCATAGTTTTGGAGGGAGGGGTGAAGTTTTAAAGATCTATTTTAGGGGAGGTTTTTAAGAAGTGGGGTGAGGGTGAAATGCTGGTTAGGAGCTTATGAGGCTACATTTGGACAGTAGATGAGATATGGATACATCACTATGATCCCGAGTCCAAATGACAGTAGTTACGTCTCATCCACTGTCACAAATCTAGCCCCATACGCTAAAAATCATACTTCCACCGCCACTCCCCCTCCCCCTTTCCCTCCTCCCTCCAAAACTATGTGAATATAGCAGCTACGGTTCTGAAATTGAGCTTATAGGCATCTAAGACATTAGGCTTCGATATTCTACAACAACCAACACAGTACATATATTTTATATACACTAGGAGCAATAATTATTGAACCAAACTCGTATAATATGGATTATAAGTATTTACCATTTTCTATAATACTTATTTAACATATATTATGTTTGTGATTTTAAGTAATGTTCCAAAAAGATATATATTGAACCTGGTATATTTTTCTTAAATTAAATAATTCATTTATACTAATGAATTCATGCATACGTGTGTTTTTATGTAGTAATAAAATATTATAAATACATGAAATGGAAATAACTGACGTCCTAGTCTAATTTCTTAATTAAAATTTCCTGATAAATCTATGCTTACCCACAAAATGCTGCATCCCAGTTTCTGTAAAAAGCTGTTGATAATCATGCGACGCCGCACTGTAACTGGAGTTTGCACGGAACTAAAAGAAAATATAAATTATAAGAGCATCACGTTATCTTAAATTAGTTTTTAAAAGGCCCTATGAGCCAGAAAGCAAACTTTATTTTACAGTTTTGCTATCTGTTATTGTTTTATTTAAAAACAGTAATGAGTTTTGTCCATTGAAATTTCAGCGTATTTGATATTCATTTTAGAAATTTCACTTTTTTAGGAAAACTGTATTTATTTTTTCTAGTATGAGGATAAGTTATTTTTTGCACACATAAAATCTTTATAAAATATTCTTTTCTTTCATCCATAACTTATGTCATTGTATAACAAAGAATGAACAAATATGCTTTTATTAATTTTATTAGAAAATATTTTCCATAAGGGTATTATTTTATAATTTACATGTTTTTCTTTTTTGAAGTAAGTCAAATTGTACTAATATGGATATTTTTAAACCTTAAATAAATGTATTTAATAACGGATCTTACTTCGTTCTGAATACTCTCATAATATTCAGAATAATATATAAAAAAATGGTACTCTTGTTTGGTCTGATTATTTATTTAATATTCGAGAGCATTTATAAAATGCATGAATATATCAGACTAGTGAGGTTTTTTTTTGTTTTTTTTTTCTGTTCAATACTACTTCGATTCAAAGAGTTTTCCGGAACAAATTGACATCTACGTGACAAAGTGACATCTTTGTCGGAGGTTCATGTAAAATAAGAATCCCAAGAGAAATGTAAAATAAAATAAATGACAACTTTGTCAAAATACTATCTTACTTGCACTTTTATTGATTCTGGAGGTCGTAAACGTACTTAAATAATAAAATTACAAAAGCATTTATGCGCTCCTAGACAAGTTACAAAAACGTGAATCGTCTAATTGCTTGTCAAACAAGTAAAATATTCCTGTGTTTCAGGTTAATAGCAAAAGCATTCTCGACAGATCATAAAAGAATTGATACAAGAACTTCATCTATACAATAGATTTATGTTATTTTTTAAAAGCGGTAATATTATTTTATGATAATTTAACAAAATATGCGAATTTCAAAACTATGTTACTATACAGAACTTTAGTCCTATCGGCCAATCATATGGAAAATAACCAAAAAGACATAATAACGTGTAAGACATTTCTTTTAGATAGTTAATCATTCATATTTTAAAGTTATGTAATGGGGGATTCAAATATTAGGTAGAAGAAATCGAGATAAAAAATGATTTATGAATGAAAGAGATTTGTGGTTTGGAAGTTAATAATTTCTGCGGTAGAAGATTTTTTATGGAGTGAAAAAAATAATTCAGAATCAAAACAGTAGATGACATTGTAAGACACAAAGAGGTTTATTAAATGTGAAACGTTGGATTTTATTATAAAATAATTTGCCGAAGCAAATACTTAATATGTCCATAACCACATTTCAATACTGATAATAGTCGGATATTATGCTTTTTAAAACATCATTATAAATGGTTTAAATGTGAAACGTTGGATTTTATTATAAAATAATTTGCCGTAGCAAATACTTAATATGTCAATAACCACATTTCAATACTGATAATAGTCGGATATTATGCTTTTTAAAACATCATTATAAATGGCTGACACCCCCTATCATACAAAGTTTTTCAGATTTACTGAAAACTGGAAGATAACTTATATACCCATGAATTAGCTCGAGAGCCTAAAAACACATGTTGCGTTTTTGTCCAATCCAAATTTTGTGCTGTGTGAGCGATATGTTTCTGTAGATCAAAATATTGTGTTTTGCAAACAGTACATGAAAACATGTATTAACCTGAGGGTGAAACTCCAGCCTGTTCAAATCACTATTACAAAATTTTAAATTCATTTTATACTTTTTTATTTTTTTATTTTTGAAAGGATAGTAGAGATGTATTGAAAAATTACTGTTAGCAAAATTTTCAAATGTTATACATTATATTATTAAAAATTATTATTTTTTTATAAATATGGTCAAAAACGCCGGTAACTGACACAAATCCCACTTTGAAAACTGACAAATGACACAAAGTGAACCGGTGACTGACATTTACTTGGAAATCTTTAAAAAAAAGTTATATTATATTTCAAGGAATTCATGCTTTAAAAAAACTTTAATCTTCAGTATAAAAACAAATACTTAAACCTTATTTACATATGAGGGGGCTCACAACCATAGTAGACCAAGTCCATTTTGAAAAAAAAAATGAGATAGTCCATTTAGAAAGTGCATAATGTCTGTTTTGTCCACTCCCACAGTGAAACAAGTCTGTTTTCACATACTTTATCATATGCGTCATCTGTTTACAGACTTTCTTTATTGTGAGAGTGAATAAAACAGATTTAATGCACCATCTAAATGGACTATATCATTGTTTTCAAAATGGACTTGGTTTACTATGGTTGTGAGTCCCTCATATGATATACTACAGATGCATGTCTCCCTTTTTTCAATTTTACAATTAGTAATAATGTAGATATACTATAACTGACATTTATGAACCAGTAACCGACGAAAGGGGTCCGTCCCTGGTAAAACAACTTAAATTTGAATTGTGTTGGCTACAAGATAAATTTAATTTATTGTTATTACTTTAAACAGTTAAATAATTGATTTCAACTTTCTTTAATATTACCAATAATTAATACCTCTGTCAGAGACTGGTGAGATGAAATTACTGGAATAAATAACAGGCAGAACCCTATTAAGATAAATTAAATAACTAGAAACTAGGAATCATAGATCTAATGTATCATAGGCATCTTTTAACTAATTTGTTCAAGTATAACTTTGAGAAAAAGTGTAGTATGGTTGCATTACAAATATATTTAAGAACAAGTAAAGATTGAATTTAAAAAATCAAAAAACCCGACTGCGTAAAAAGCGAACTAATTAATTATTTCTCACCAATGTGAAACTATTTTTTATATTACTTACCTAATTTTTATTATTTACTTGTATTGGTGACTTTTAAGTTGTGTTTAACTGTCAGCTCCTATCTATAAACACTGTTTTCATGAAACTTTCGATGTCTATGAAGGTTAGAGTTACAGTAAAGCTAGAGATCCTACCTACATAACTTCCAGGTTGTGTAATATTTAAACGTAGCTTCTGACTGTAAAATAGTCAATGAAACATCGTGTTCAGTTTGAAAGACCTATCCAATGATATGCTACTCAATACTGTGCGTGAAATTTGTTTTTCGTCTCTACCGCCATTTTGAATTTCTAAAAAAAACCTAGCCTATAATCATCGGACGATTAAGACGAATCGATAGAGACCTCATTCCAAAACATCCATCCAGCCGTTGAGATGTTTCGAGGATATAAAGAAATCCACATACCGAGATACGCGTAAAACACATAACCCGTCTTGGCAGTCGGCTAAAATGCACTACCTTAATCTTAGAAATATTATGGATGATTCAAAATGGTACTTTTTGTGTTCCCAAAAGTGTCTTCTGCATTGGATGTATTCTTGCCTTATACCAGTGGAGAATAAATTGACTTCAAACTAAAAATAAGCATCGAAGTTACCACTGGATGACATTACTTTGCAGAATTTTCCACGAAAATGCTTATTTGAGATAGATATTTGCTAAAGTGTCAATTTCTGGTTAGGTGTCAATAACTGGGATTTCACTCTATACTTTATTGGCATCTAATTTCTGTTCCACCAGAAACCTCTACTGAACACAGTTTCAAGTGTATTTTTTAATGCCATGCAAAACAGTAAATAGTAATGTATAGTCGTGGAAGAAAGGCAAGCACCCCCTACCTACTCTGAAACAAATTTTTGTAGAAGAAAGTTACTGATACCAAACGATTGAAAATAATGTTTACTTTTAAAACATGTATTAAAACTGTGCTTAGGGGACATATTCATATCAAAACGAACCCAAACGTGGGTGTTTTTTTTTTTTTAAGCAAAACCCAAGTATTGACACCATAAATAAATTCTACACACTTCAGTTAGACTAAAAACAAATTTTCAGGAAATCCGTACGATTAGTTTCAAAGAAATTAACTATTTTAAAATGAGCATATTTTTACGGGCTGTATCCAAATTGAAGTTTTGTATTGGATTGCTGAAACGCTACAGAATGACTAAGCCAGTTCTATTAATGCAGTTATTTCTTGCCAATATGACCATTTCACTCGCTTAATATGTTTAGGCTATTGCCAGCTCAAATGTTTCAATAAAATGAGTAATACACTCATGTTTGTGGAAATTGCAGCACCAAGAAGGAATCATCAGAATTTTAAAAAAATTAATACTCAAACGACTGATATTGATACAAACAAATTATTAAATTTTTAAAGCAAAAAAACAATATTAAGTGTCCGAAATCAGTATTTGGTGTAGCCACCATCTGCTGCAATAAGTGCTTCTATACGATGTGGCATGGAGTCGATCAGATTTTGAATGGGGAAGAGCACTCCATATTGTTTGTATGCATACCCAAATTCAATCTGTAGAAGCTGTAGAACGAGGATCGTGAGCGAGACGCCAAACAACGAAATCCCACACATTTCCAATCGTAGAAATATGCGGTGAACACGCAGGCCACGGAAGATGTTGTATGTTTTCGGGTGACAAGAAGTCTTGAACATTCCCTGCAACATGTGGGTGTGCATTATCCTATTGGAAGATAATTCCAAGAATGCCTTGAACGAAAGGAACGACTTCGGGCGCCAACTCTTCACTGGTGTACCTCTTCTTTTCTGAACACCACAAATTCTTAGCAGCGGGGATCATCCATGATATGCAATCTCGCATCCCAGACCACAACTCCCGGTGTTCGTCCTCTATAATGTTCGATAATGCACTCCGGAAAATAACTGTTATGCTGCACGCACGCACGCTGGTAAAGTCCATAGGACTTTACCCATGTCACGTCAGCTGCAGGTATATAGAAGAAAAACACCAATCGGGGTGAAGGAAATTTTAACACTGCTTCCCCTTCGTCCAATAAATGGTGTTCTTTGGAGTGTATATACCTACAGAGGCATGGTCGTGGGTAAAGTCCATAGGAAACTACTTCTTCACGTAGATCGATGATTCTCCCCGATCATAATCCATCAGTTGTTGAAATGTCACCCTCTTTTGTTGAAGAGACATTGTTACGTCTAACCCAACGTTTACCACTAGCATATAACCCTAGACAAATTTCAACCTCCCGCTACAGTCCTCTATTTATCCGGTTTCGGAGGCAGTCCAGAGGGCGCTGCTCAGCCCACGCATACGTGGTGACTCTGAAATTGGGATCATTTGCATAATACAGTACACTTTGCATTATCTGAAATTTTCAGCTCAATCGCGTCGTTCCTTCATGGTGCTGCAATTTCCTCAAACATGAGTGTATACATTTTTTCCAAATTATGCTTTTCTGCACATCATGGACGGCCCCTTAATCAATCATTTTGACGTTTTCTAAATCATAATTCGAAAATCACTTGGAAAAAAAAATTAAAAATTTTTAATTGAGAATTCTCATAAGGCATGACATAATAAATATAATGTATCAAAGTGTATAATAAATATAATCTATCAAAGAAATTGTAATTTGCAATTCATATTTCTTTCAAATAATAATTTCATAATTCATATTATAAATTTTAAATTACAAATTCAATGTATTTAGAATTGGATTCTTTAATGTTATAACCACACAAAATTTTTCACATTAAGATTAGAATTTCCTGACATATTAATAAAAATATAAAAATGTTATTTAACACTAAAAGCTCTTAATTTTGAATATTTATAATTCAAAAACTTTTCATCCAAATAACTTGAAATTTTGTTCCTTGGCATAGTTTGAAGCAAAGTTTAAAAATATTTTGTCGAAATTGGGTGTTGCTATTGAAAAAATAAAGTTTAGCCTTTTTTTTATTTAATTCACTAAGCCCAAGCTAATTGCCGAAACGTCAGTGAAGGCTTACTGTGGAGACACGAAAAGTTTTGATTTCCGTTTGTCTGTCTGTCCGTCTGTCTGTCTGTCTGTCTGTCTGTCTGTTCCGCGATAACTGCCGCAAAAAGCACCCGATCAGATTGAAATTAATTGGGCATATTCGTGAGATACCCGGACGTAGCTGTATAGTTTTTGGTTAAATTTGGTTCATTCGTTCGGAAAATATGGAAGATTTTATTTTTCTTTATAATGCTTTTCTACGGCAAGTCAGACGATTTTCAAATTTCGATTAGTTGAAAGAAAATGGCACGTTTGATTAATGGATTTAAATGTCAAATTATGGATACTAAAATTCCAAATAAGGGTTTTAAATTATTCCTATTATATTGAAGTTTTATCAATATATCTATCAGATTTTTTTATTTACGTGTATAACGTTTTGAGGACATTTATACATGTATTCCAATAATATAAAGAATTTTTAAATTAATTTTCTTGTTTTACATGATACATATTTCTTTTTTTTTCCTTTTCTTCGTTGCCTAGCGACTGTTATTCGTAGCCTATCATTGCGTCAAATATGAATGAAGTTAGTAAATTACGTTAATTTTGTTGCAGGTACTATTAAAAGGCTATCACAAAAAATATTTTATCGCGCCAAATCGATGCAATTTATGCAATTAACAGTGGACACGATAATGAATTATTTTCCAGTAGATTTATAGATCTCCAGATATGCATATTTTGGGGGGCTTTTAATATGTTATTGCTATCGTATGGATTAGGATGCTTAAACTAATGTTTAACCATGCTGAAAAAAAAAGTACAGTTAAAGGCATGTAAATCCTTTTTAACACTTTCCAACATGGATGAAAAGTATTTATGACTTCAGTTTTTCTATCTGTCGCCTGCCGTGTTTCTCTACGTGCTCTAACTCGCGTAAATATAGTCGGGATTACATGTAATTGATAACGTTATCGAGGTTTGCCAAAGTATGTTTGGTATTAAAAATGAAGAGTGTAGCATTCATAGCTTAATTACAGGGGCACTCAAAACTATTCCGTTACATTATAGTCTTTGGCAAAAATCGTCTGCGGTGTATTTTAATAATGTTACACAATTTTAAACGTAATGAAATTTATATACTTTATTAAGGTGCACGAGAACCTGGTTACTATAAAATATGTTATGTGTAGCACTTACAGCATGCGTACAGGGAACTCAAAAGTATTCATGTTATTACAATCTTTGAAGAAAATCCTTTTGTGACGTTTTTTAATGATGTTACTCTGTTACAAAATAATAAAATTGATATGTATTTTTGAAACATTTTTGTAGTATATGGGGTGCAAAGCATATGTTTTTTTCAGTGTCACACAAAAGTGGTCAATTAAAATGTGGTCTACGGGGGAAAAAAAAAACTCTTCACAGCTTATTTTAACACATTAGCGACGGGAAACGAGAATTCTCATTTTTATTCAGAATACATCATTGGCTAAGGGAGTGACTTCTACCTTACAGAAAAGACATTTATATTGTGTTGTCCATATTTTTTATAGATTGTAAGACATTATATATTACATCCGTACATTGAAAGATATTTACTGCTGCATAAACATGAAAAACATATCTCAGAAACCAATTTCCGAGACACTTTCAGAAGAGGGAGGAGCTTCTACTGTTATTAAACCCAGATTTAATTAAATTGCCTGTCGTCAGTGTGTTAATTGTGTTGCACTAATTCAAACATTATGAAATTAAATTACATTACTGTGGTTGACTACAAGAAGCTTGAATATGATTTGTATCGTATTTATCGTTCATTTATAGGGTCACATAAAAAATGTCGGATACAGTTCTGGTCTATTAGGGATGTTTGCTGAAGAGAATTTTCGATTATGGTGTGCGTTTTAACGTTAAGTAAATTTGTGCTTAATAAGTAATGCTTAAATATTGTATAGACCATGTACAGGGATACACAAATGAATTCGTAAGTATAAATGAAAATGAGCGCAAATTGCTTCAGTGTGATTTTTTTTTTTTTTTTTTTTTTTTTGAGTTATGTATTTCCCAGCCCAATTACATTTAGTATACTAACAAATGTTTGCAGAATTTAAATAGAACCATATACGGGACTCCGCAGAAACTGGATATATGGTGCACACTATGCATACTAATCCCCGGAAATGTGATATGAGCAGTTTTAAGAGGGTTTTTTGTCTGCATTAAATTTAAATGTTATAGACGATGCGTAAAAATCTTCACGTAATATACAGGGCTCTAGAAAAGAATTCATGTACGTTTCCGTCTATTGGTAGAATTTACTAAAGGACATTAACACAATTAATTGATAATTGCAAATGTAAATTAAATTACACTACGAAGGGGTTCAGGGGGGCAGAGCCCCCCTGAAGAAATCTACTTTATTATCTAAAAATTACCAGAATAAGTAGCTCATGAGATTTTCAGAATACCATTACATAACAAGGGGTTTAATTTAACGTTTCTAATGTCAGAAACCTTCGAAATATTTTTCGTTTTATAAATGTTTATGTAATTTCAAAACTTTAAATTTCGTTTTTTGTAGAAAGATTAATATTACTCAAAGGGTGCTAAACACAATGAATTGTAGAGCTGACGTTGAGGCTCCTGATCTGCAGATTTACTAGTTTTATATGCCATTTAAAAGTAGCTTTTTTTTCCAAACGTTTGACACTAGCAACTTTCTTCTAGTTGCCGAAACGTCAGTGAAGGCTTACTGTGGAGACACGAAAAGTTTTGATTTCCGTTTGTCTGTCTGTCTGTCCGTCTGTTCCGCGATAACTGCCGCAAAAAGCACCCGGTCAGCTTGAAATTAATTGGGCATATTCGTGAGATACCCGGACGTAGCTGTATAGTTTTGGGTTAAATTTGGTTCATTCGTTCGGAAAATATGGAAGATTTTATTTTTCTTTATAATGCTTTTCTACGGCAAGTCAGACGATTTTCAAATTTCCATTTGTTGAAAGAAAATGGCACGTTTGATTAATGGATTTAAATGTCAAATTATGGATACTAAAATTCCAAATAAGGGTTTTAAATTATTCCTATTATATTGAAATTTTATCAATATATCTATCAGATTTTTTTATTTACGTGTATAATGTTTTGAGGACATTTATACATGTATTCCAATAATATAAAGAATTTTTAAATTAATTTTCTTGTTTTACATGATACGTATTTCTTTTTTTTTTTTCCTTTTCTTCGTTGCCTAGCGACTGTTATTCGTAGCCTATCATTGCGTCAAATATGAATGAAGTTAGTAAATTACGTTAATTTTGTTGCAGGTACTATTAAAAGGCTATCACAAAAAATATTTTATCGCGCCAAATCGATGCAATTTATGCAATTAACAGTGGCCACGATAATGAATTATTTTCCAGTAGATTTATAGATCTCCAGATATGCATATTTTGGGGGGCTTTTAATATGTTATTGCTATCGCATGGATTAGGATGTTTAAACTAATGTTTAACCATGCTATAAGTGAAAAAAAAGTACAGTTAAAGGCATGTAAATCCTTTTTAACACTTTCCAACATGGATGAAAAGTATTTATGACTTCAGTTTTTGTATCTGTCGCCTGCCGTGTTTCTCTACGTGCTCTAACTCGTGTAAATATAGTCGGGATTACATGTAATTGATATACGTTATTGAGGTTTGCCAAAGTATGTTTGATATTAAAAATGAAGAGTGTAGCATTCATAGCTTAATTACAGGGGCACTCAAAACTATTCCGTTACATTATAGTCTTTGGGAAAAATCGTCTGCGGTGTATTTTAATAATGTTACACAATTTTAAGCGTAATGAAATTTATATACTTTATTAAGGTGCACTAGAACCTGGTTACTATAAAATATGTTATGTGTAGCACTTACAGCATGCGTACAGGGAACTCAAAAGTATTCATAATATTACAATCTTTGAAGAAAATCCTTTTGTGGCGTTTTTTAATGATGTTACTCTGTTACAAAATAATAAAATTGATATGTATTTTTGAAACATTTTTGTAGTATATGGGGTGCAAAGCATATGTTTTTTTCAGGGTCACACAAAAGTGGTCGATTAAAATGTGGTCTACGGGGGGGAAAAAAACTCTTCACAGCTTATTTTAACACATTAGCGACGGGAAACGAGAATTCTCGTTTCTATTCAGAATACATCATTGGCTAAGGGAGTGACTTCTACCTTACAGAAAAGACATTTATATTGTGTTGTCCATATTTTTTATAGATTGTAAGACATTATATATTACATCCGTACATTGAAAGATATTTACTGCTGCATAAACATGAAAAACATATCTCAGAAACCAATTTCCGAGACACTTTCAGAAGAGGGAGGAGCTTCTACTGTTTTTAAACCCAGATTTAATTAAATTGCCTGTCGTCAGTGTGTTAATTGTGTTGCACTAATTCAAACATTATGAAATTAAATTACATTACTGTGGTTGACTACAAGAAGCTTGAATATGATTTGTATCGTATTTATCGTTCATTTATAGGGTCACATAAAAAATTTCGGATACAGTTCTGGTCTATTAGGGATGATTGCTGAAGAGCATTTTCGATTATGGTGTGCGTTTTAACGTTAAGTAAATTTGTGCTTAATAAGTAGTGCATAAATATTGTATAGACCATGTACAGGGATACACAAATGAATTCGTAAGTATAAATGAAAATGAGCGCGAATTGCTTCAGTGTTTTTTAATTTGAGTTATGTATTTCCCAGCCCAATTACATTTAGTATACTAACAAATGTTTGCAGAATTTAAATAGAACCATATACAGGACTCCGCAGAAACTGGATATATGGTGCACACTATGCATACTAATCCCCGGAAATGTGATATTAGCAGTTTTAAGAGGGTTTTTTGTCTGCATTAAATTTAAATGTTATAGACGATGCGTAAAAATCTTCACGTAATATACAGGGCTGTACAAAAAAAAATTCATGTACGTTTCCGTCTATTGGTAGAATTTACTAAAGGACATTAACACAATTAATTGATAACTACAAATGTAAATTAAATTACACTACGAAGGAGTTCAGGGGGGGGCTCTGTCCTTCGAAGAAATCTACTCTATTATCTAAAAATTACCAGAATAAGTAGCTCATGAGATTTTCAGAATACCTTTACATAACAAGGGGTTTAATTTAACGCTTCTAATGTCAGAAACCTTCGAAATATTTTTTCGTTTTATAAATGTTTATGTAATTTCAAAACTTTAAATTATGTTTTTTGTAGAAAGATTAATATTACTCAAAGGGTGCTAAATACAATGAATTGTAGAGCTGACGTTGAGGCTCCTGATCTGCAGATTTACTAGTATAATTAGTTTCAGAATTAGTAGGGGGTCTTTACTTTTTTTTCCACGACTGTAGAAAATGTATAGTATCTGTGTGACTCATGAAGGTTTTACTTCCAGGAAGGTTTTTGTTCCAGATATTTTAATAGCCCGATATGTTGTAAAAAAATGTTTGAAATATATATATATATATATATATTTAGGTTTCTTCGAAATCAAACATTGACAGGTATTGAATAGAAATAACCGCAAGAGTTAAACAAATTTGATTATGTTTATTTGGAAGATTTACAATATTATTACTTACAACAACCAGAAAAACTTTTTTTCTGAAGAGACTCAACACTTGATTATGTAATATATATATATAGAGAGAGAGAGGGTTTGTATTTGATAAATTCTAAAAATAAGAGTAGTGAAAACAAATTTATTTACTTGTTTTAATTTTCAGAAGTATAAAAAGACAAAAATATTAAAAAGTAAAATTTTATTACAAGTTAAATATACTAATTAAACCCTATTCACTTTTAACCATGAAAATTTACAATTGCATATTTTAAAAAATCAATGTAATTTAATTTATCACTTATATTATGATATAACATTCATTAAGAAAATTTTGAGATAATTTTCATATATTTCACAACCTTTTTCGAATGTATAAAAAATATTTAAATTAGAAACTGAGGTTAACGCATTTAAATAAACCGTGCACTACGTTAAATGGTTGAAAATTGTTGTAAATTAAAGGTCTCAGACGCACCTTCTAATTAGGATAGGAATTTTAGGTTAGAACTTTTATTGGTGCTCGAACATTAAGCTCGAAGCCGCTGCGGTCGAGTGAAAGCTTCAGTACCCCGAGCCCAACTCAACCCGCTTTTCAATGTCTTTGATTTAATCCATTTCCCTTTTAAATTTGTCCGGTTTCAATTTTTCCACTTTTTTTTTCTTCCGGTAGAGACTTCCGCTAAAGAATGTCGACTCAAAGACGAAGGTAGAGACACACGGAAACTCCGCGCTCCGCTAATTCTGCGGCTGTCCTGGATAATAAAACATCAAATTGTCAAAAATATTTTTTTTTTCAAATTTCAATTTATTTTTCTTTTGAAGCCCAAAATAATTAAATATTTCTAAAGTACATTTTCATCATTACTAATCATTAGAAAATTCAGCTATTAATCATCTGATATAAAAAAAAATATTATTATCATTTTATAAGTAATCGTATAAATACACATCCTTAGCCAAAAAGTCATAACTTTAGCATTGTTAAGTTTTTGCTTTACATAAATATAGAATTTTAATGAATTTTGAGAAAAAGAGCAATATGCAATCAATACAAACTATTTGAAAACAGCGCATGCATTCGAATTAGGTAAAATAGTAAACATTCTTTATGAGCCTTTAATTCCCTATCTTATAAACCAGTAATTCTATTACATTCCATTACAAGAATATACCAAAATAAGGAAGAACTATTAAAAATGTATTGTTAAAAATCAAATCTAACCGATAAACTTTTAATTACCTTCGCCTCCTCTTAAGGGTTGATTTTTTGACGGCCAATTATCTACACGAGGGATATGGGCCCGGGGGGGTGCCATCCGTGGGGGTCTTTCTAAGGGAACCTAATCCGTATTTACGCATGAACAATCCACGGCTCGAAGATAACCACGAAAACGCCGAACGATTAGGCCGACGGGCGCGATTGGGTTCGAACCCAGCACCTCCCGTCTACCAGCTTTTAAGAGCAGAACCTCTCTGCCACTGGTGGGGCCGCCTCCTCTTAAGAGGCTATTTATTCCGAACAAATATGGGTTGGGTTGATTTTTGACGGATGATTATCTACTCGAGGGATATAGGCCATGGGGAGAGTGCCCTCCGTGGGGGTCTTTCTAAGGGAACCTAACCCGTATTTACGCATGAAAAGTCCAAGGTTTCGAAGAAAAACACGAAACGGTTAAGCCAACGGGCGCGATTGGGTTCGAACCCAGCACCTTCCGTCTACCAGCTTCGAGAGCAGAACCTCTCAGCCGCTGGTGGGGCCCGAACAGATATGAAATCCATACGTTAAGACAATAATATCACATTTAGTATTACTAGTATAAATTGTCGTATGTATTTTACAAATGAGGTTGGTTGGTTGGTTGTATTTGTGACGGCCAATTATCTGCACGAGGGATATGGGACCAGGGGGGAGTGCCCTTCGTGGGGGTATTTCTAAGGGAACCTAACCCCTATTAACGCTTCGAAATCCAAGGTTCGAAGAAAACCACGAAAACTCCGAACGATTAGGCCGACGGGCGCGATTGGGTTCGAATCCAGCACCTCCCGTCTACCAGCTTCGAGAGCGGAACCTCTCAGCCACTGGTGGGGTTTTTACAAACGAGGAAATAAAATGCATTTGCTTCTCGTTTTTCAAGCAAGTTTTCAAGCAATTGTTCACTGGCACACCTTTGAGATTTAAAATTCTTTTGCAAATTTCTGGAATATACATAGTATACTATAACGAATATATAAACTTTAATGTAACTATTTACAATACTTTTTTTATTATTATTTCAAAATTATGTCACTTCGAGAGTGTACGACAAATTTTAGGTTATAGCTAATACAATAAATTTATTTTAAAATCTTGTTAGTCGAATTTTTTTAATTTTAAACTATTAAAAATCGTTTTATTTTTTCTCTACGAATCACAATTTTTTAGCATATTTTTAGGAATATTCGTTAAATTAACATTTCATATATAAAAAATATTGAATCACGTGCCCGCATGAAAATAACAATCTTGTGCAAATTTAGCTCGGAGTGAATTTACAATTCACCATCTTGAAAAATTCTTCGTACAATATGTTAGAAAAAGTACCATGTATTTACAAAAAAATATCAACCGCTTGATTCAAAATTTAAATGTTTATAAAAGATGATATAAACTACATTATGAAATCTATCTACTGAAGTTCATATAACTGGATCACGCTTTAGACTTTTGATCTCTAGAAAGTGAAAGTGTAACGGTAAAAATAATTATCTTGAAATAGTAAAGCGACAAGTGATTTTCTATTTGACTGTTTACAGTAACACGTAACGGTGAAGGCCCCCACCAGTGGTCGAGAGGTTTTGCTCTCGAAGCTGGTAGACGGAGGTGCGGGGTTCGAACACAATCGCGCTCGTCGGCCTAATCGTTCGGAGTTTTCGTGGTTTTCTTCGAACCTTGGATTTCCAAGTGTAAATACGGGTTAGGTTACCCTTAGAAAGACCCCACGAAGGGCACCCCCCCCCTTAGAGCCCTCGTGAGGATAATTGGCTGTCATAAATACAAACCAAACCTAGCGATAAAGTTGGGTGGGTTGGTTGGTTGAGTCTATGACGGCCAATTATCAACACGAGGGACATAGGCCCTAAGGAAGGGGAGAGTGCCTTCCGTGGGGGGGGGGGTCTTTCTAAGGGAACCTAACCCGTATTTACGTTTGGAAATCCAAGGTTCGAAGAAAACTCCGAACGATTAGGCCGACGGGGCTGGGTTCGAACCCAGCACCTCCCGTCTACCAGCTTCGAGAGCAGAACCTCTCGGCCACTGGTGGGGAGCGATAAAGTTATCTTGCTGAACTCGGAAAACAATACGTAATGCAATAAAATCGTCACATGCAAAGTTGTATATCAGCATCCATTTATTACAAAAAATCACCTTGCGCGAATGCTATCGTAAGAATATAAACTTTGATGCGTTACCCGATGTGCAGTAAAATATCTAGCATGAATTTATAAAAAGTGTAGAGATAAGTATTTTAGCTAGCATAGAGAAAATTGAACAACTATAATAAATCTTTCTTTTAAAAACTGGTAGTTCTTTTTTCTTTCTAAAAATTTTCAACTTCTGTTACAGTTTTGAATATCGCTTACAAAAGAATGAGCATTTTATGCTATCTACTCTAAGCATTTATATGCTCAAGTTTCCATTTGCAACTTTTCTCGATTCTGCTCTACAAGAAATCGGGTATTTTTCGATGTAGTCATTTTTATACCGGTATTTAGTCATAATACGTCGAACTTCGAAATCATCAAGCTAATTCCTATTATTAAAAACACATACTAATTTTATTATCCCTTAGCATTCTTACCACCATACACCGCGTCCCAAAAGTTTAGACAATCAACAAAATTTGCATTAACATAAAAAGTAATAAGGTACAATTAAAATTAGTGAGATATGTAATAAATAAAATCAGTTTTGCTGATATACACATATAAATTATGATCAAAGGTTTGAAATTATAAAATATTCATTAAATTATATAAAAATGTACTGTCCCAAAGTATAAACATGTATTTTGTTTGGTTTTACATTTATAAAAGTAACTAAAAACTTACTTTTAATATGTAATTGTATTGCCACGACACTTTATAACATCAAATACACGTTGTTCCATAGAATTAAGTAAGCATTGCATTACACAATGAGGTATTTCATACCACGCTTTGTCAATTGTAATTTTTACGTCATTTGCACATGTATATTGCTTTCCATTTTCATATATTTTACGAGAAAAGATCCCCCCATTTGTTCTCGATGGGATTCAAATTTGGTTTAAGTGCAAGCGAGTCAAATAGTGTGATATTGTTTTACCTAAACCATGTTTTCGATGATGTGGAGGTATGGATGGATGCCCCATCTTGTTGGAAAACACAGTCCGTTCCTGCTGGCAAATCCATAATTGGCAATGAATTGGTATGTAAAATATCCTGATAATCCTCTGATTTCATTTTTCTGTCCATAGATCGTAGAAATGTCTGGCCGTTGAAAGAAAATCCTCCCCAGGTCATTACGGATCATCCGCTTTGTTGCTTGCTGAAACAGTTCTTGAGTTCTTTTCTTAGGTTATGCCAGTACAATTTATGACCATCAGGGCCGTCTAAATTGCATTTCTTTTCATCACTGAGGAAGACAGAAATCCATTTTTTACAGTATGACATATGCTTTCTAGCCCACTTTAGACGTACATCTTTAATACGTCTCTGCTTTAACCCCTTAATTATCGCTCCCGTCATATTCACGGGCTGTGTCTTTTGCTCAAATTGTTTGATTCCCACCAGTTTTATAAAATAGTGAAATTGGCTATATTTTAGTATCGTTTTTACTGTCATTAAATAAGATGAATATTTCTTTTTCATAAAAGTCGTGCCAATAAGCAATTTGAATTATTCAACAGTAATTTAATTCGAACGTTAAGGGGTTAAGCAAGATTTCGATTTAATTCTCCTGCAAACAATATTTGATGAATCTTCCATTCTTCTGTGTACAGTATTTTGAAATTCTGGAAATTGATGCAATTTCATGCAGAGATAAATTATCAACTGAAGCCATTTTTAATAACGTTCTATCATCACGTAATTTAGATTTGCTAGCAGGACCGGACTGTGCTTTCCAATGAGATTGGGCATACATCCATATCGCCACATCATCGAAAACATGGTTTAGGTGAAACAATATCACACTATTAGACTGGCCAGCACTTAGTCCAGATTTGAATCCCATGAAAAACATATGGGGGATCTTATCTCGTAAAATATATGAGAAGAGAAAGCAATATACATATGTAAATGACTTAAAAACTGCAATTGACAAAGCGTGGTATGAAATACCTCCTTCTGTAATGCAATGCTTAGTTAATTATATGTAACAACGCGTATTCATATTATAAAGTGTCGTGGCAATACAATTAAATATTAAAATTAAGTTTTTAATTACTTTTAAAAATGTAAAACCAAACAAAAGTACAATTGCCTATACTTTTGGGACAGCACATTTTTATATAATTTAATGCATATTTTATAATTTCAAACTTTTGATCATAATTTATATGTGTATATCAGCAAAATTGATTTTCTTTATTATCTATCTCACGAATTTTAATTGTACCTTATTACTTTTCATGTTAATGCAAGTTCTATTGATTGTCTAAACTTTTGGGACGCAAAATAGTTCCATTTTCATTCAATTGGCCATTTTCCATAACTTTTTAGCAGTAGTGTTATTTTAAGTATTGCAACAAGAATCTTCGAATCTTTGTTTAGAAATTTTTGTCCAGGATTTTTCACTTTTTACGACTTATTACTCTCATTTGTATGGGATAGCTATTGACTTATAAAATCAAATGTGATCTATTCTATAATTATTATAATATGATACACAGGCAAACCAGAAGATTTTTTTTTTCGAACAAAGCAAAAAAGCATTTTCAGAGAAATGTTTTTAACCTAGACTAATCACCGCAATGTACAGTAAGTAGATTAGGAGAAAAAAAGAGATATTAACCGAAATTAACTGAAATGGAATTATTTTTGATTATCTTCACAAAATGACATTTACTGTCAAGTGCAAAAACACTACATTTCTCTTAAGGATAACTATTGTTTCAAACTAAGATTTTTACCGAGAATTCTTGAAATTGCCAGCCAATGATATCGAATATGAATCTGTGCTGGGATCTTTAAGCCAATACATTGCATTAAAAGAAAAGCCGAATTCGCAAGTTCAACACAGTATCATTTCTTCTATCCTTTTGATTTAACCTGTTCAGATATTCGCCAAAATTCTTAAACGAAAAAAAAAAAAATATTTCTTAATTTTTAGGGGACTTGGGGCTTTTAAACTTTCAATCAAACAAGCCAATTTTTGAAATATATACACCATGTAAGAGAAAGATCTGTATTATTCTAAAGATGAATAACAAAATACCACCTGGTCATATAAAATGCTGTTTGAGGCAAAAAATTGAAGGAAAAGGACAGATTTTTGTAGTATCGATTGCCTGGTGTAGATGGCGCTACCTGCTTTGCAGCTGTAATACGCAACGAGAATGGCGACTGTGCAAGAGAAAGTGCAGTGTGTAGTGGGCAGCGAGAAAAATACTAAAGATTTTGCAAAGAAAGTTTTACCTGATGCATCATATAGATCCACTAAGAGTGCCTTCCATTCTGTACGTTAATTACTTGATAGAGTGTTTCCCAAACGGTTGATTGGTCAAGGAAGACCAATAATTTGGCCTCCGCGGTCGCCAGCCATAACTCCGCTGGATTTATTTTTGATGCGTTAGGATAAAGACATTTCATCAAACATCTGTTTTTGATATTTTATTTAATACATATATGTATATATATTTTTTAAGTATAGAATTTTCAAACTTTACTGTTACACAGCGAATGTTTAAAAGCACTTGCGTGAAACTGACTGCAGACTCAGCATTCCTAGTGCTACAAACGGTTCTCCTATAAATCTACATAAAAGTTATTGAAAAACAAAACTTGTAGTTTTCTTCATTCGCTTGCCGCATACTGCATTTCACTTAACATGTTCATATTATTCTTATTTATCTGTACAATATAAAGATTTTCCTCGGACACACTATATAAATGTGTTATAGAGCAATCATTTTTTAACACCGTAAAACATTGTTAAAGGTACTCTTCACAGTTTTTAACACTTTCCAAAAAAATTGAAAAGTGTTTATGACTTCGGTTTTTCTGTCCGTCTATCCGCACTCTAACTCTCGTAAATATACTCGGATTGTCCTGAAATTTGTGGATGATATTTACCTTTACCATAGCAGAAATCCAATTTCAGATGAAGTTTGTACCATGTTTAGTTTATTTACAGGGACAGTCAAAAGTTTTCCGTTACATTACGGCCAATGGGAAAAAATCGAAATTTTTTTCCGTTACATAATGGTTGGTTGGTTGGTTGGTTGTGTTTATGACGGCCAATTGTCAACACGAGGGATATAGGCCCTATGGGGGGAGCGCCCTCCATGGGGGTCTTTCTAAGGGAACCAAACCCGTATTAACGCATGGAAATCCACGGTTCGAAGAAAACCACGAAAACTCCGAACGATTAGGCCGACGTGCGCGATTCGGTTCGAAACCAACACCTCCCGTCTACCAGTTTCAAGAGCAGAACCTCTCGGCCACTGGTGGGGCCGTTACATAATGGTATAGGGAGAAATTGTTTGCGACTTATTTAAATTATGTTAAACTATTTCATATATAATGCAATTGTTATACGTCGGTGAGGCTTACTATAAATTATTTCATGTCAATACGAGGTGCGTGGCATTTACAGGACCACGGAAAAGATTTCAGATAGTATGTTCTATTCGAAGTACTGTATGATAGCGGTGATGGCAGGAAATGCATTTGTAATTATGATATACGGTTTTAAGTTTCACTATATTTTTGCTTACTATATGGTGAGTAAAAATACTATAGTTGATATACAGAGCTGCGCAAAAGAATTTGTAAAGGTTACTGAGTATGAGCGTAAATTGCTTAAAACTGGTTTTTAAACGTGTTATGCATGTTTATGTTGAATGGCATTTAGTTTACTGAGAAATGGTTGTAGAATATAGATAAAATGATATACAGGGCCATAAAGATAATCGTCTATGGATGATAATTTCTGGGAATGTGATTTCAGTAGTTTACAGAGTCTTTTAATTTGAATTAAAATTTAGCTAAATAGTGGCGTTTGATAAAGGTACTAGGTAAACTACAGCGCTAAAAAAAGTATTTAAGTATGTTTTCATCTATAAGTATAAATTGCTGAAAGAGAAATTTCAATCTGTCATTCGTTTCCTTGCTAAACTAAATTTTCTCATTATATAGTATATATATATATCAACCTACAGATCAAATACAGGGCTGTTCAATAGAATTGGAATACATATTTGGCTATGGAGTGTTAACTGCTGAAATCAGATTTTTAAGTGTTTTACCTGTTTTCTAAAATGTTTTCTTAGTTATCTTATTTAGCTTATTTCCATAAATAACAAAATTTTGTTAAAGATTTCAGGAAGTGTTGGAAAGTGTTTCATAATCTATACTTAACGCATGATTTTTCTTTGAAGTTAAGTATGGAATAATTTCAGAGGGCGATTAAGTCATTTTTCTCAAAATATGATTTTAGGGAGGTAGTTTACTCACAAGGTACGCACAAGGTAGTTAAAAAACATTTTTCAATATTTTTTTATGAAATGCTCAGAATACATAGTATATAATAATCTCTATAAAAGGAACATAAATTTACATCATTTTTGGTCGATATATATATATATTTTTTTTTTTTATGTTGTATTGCTCAAACTTTGAAAATTTTGTATAAGGAAGACACAGACTCGTTTTAAAAAAAAATAAAAATTCTATAAATAAACGACCTTTTTTTAGGTTCCTTAAAAACACAACAATCTAAAGTATAATTAGATCCCAAGAGTTTTGTTTTACATTCCGATATTGTTTGCACATACCTTTTATTTCAAATTTTCTGCTCAAATATTTTAGAAATCCTTAAAAATTATAACGTTTTATATTAAGAATTTTAAAAAATATGGAATGAAAGAACAAAAATCTATCCGATAGGGGCATGAAAAAATAGTTATAAAATTACTTAATGGCTATTTTTTGCACTTTTCGACATTTTAAGAATCCTTAATCCTTTAATTTGGAATCCTTTTTGCTACTGTACATTAATGAATATTATACATTTATATTTTAAATAATATCTTTAATAAGAAAAATCTGTATTTTTCAATTTAATGTCAAAGGTAATTATTTCACATAAGGTTACTATTTTCAGAATGCTCATTTTATTTATCTATGTAATTATAAACAAAATATCATTTTGACTGTAAAATGAGATTGCGTTTTAAAATATCTGAAATGGATCTAAGCACAAGTCTGTTTTATTTATTTATACTTTACAAATATTAAAAGAAGCAACAGGTGTAACAAATTGCTTTACGTTAAAAGAAAATATGGTAAATATATTGGAGTAATGACTTTAAAAACAAATGAATTTAACTAACAGAATAATAAAATAAATGGGTTATCAGAAAAAAAAGTATTTGTGCTTTATCCCAATAATGTTTTTAATTCTTAACATTACAATAATTATCTACAGAATTTATGTAGCATTTATATTTGAATTATTTTGAAAAGTAAGAAAGTTTACAATTATTTAAAAAAATAAACGGTCAAGTGCGAGTATTACTCGCGCACAGATGGTTCCGTACAATAATATATGAATTAGTAAGTGTATTATTAAAAAAATACCGTTTCTAAAAGAATACTAAGACTTTGTAAAAACTATACAACGTAGGGTTGGGTATAGCTGTATAGTATACAGGGTGCAAAGGAAAGTCCCTTTAACCTCAAAATACTTGCGAAGGAAGAGAGCTACAGCTATACATGTGAGGTAACGGTATAGTAAAGCGACTACGCCCGACCTAATGCAAACGACAGCAGCATTCCTAGTGGCGAAATTTGGAAGATAGACATTGCAAATCGAAAACGTAAAGTGGTAGAGCAAATTTTCCAATGAGAAAGTTTTGGAGCATCAATCAATTAGTACGAAACGACATTTGGTTCACTCAGATAAGATAAATTGTAGTCTGCATAGCCAAAAATGTCCGAAATCGATGAGCGACGATTCTACTTTGCCTATTCACATTCCGGAAATGTAGCATTGCACAATTTCAGATTGTGACGTTGTACTGTGCTGTAATGTCTGTAAAGATTCAATTTCCAATGCAAATAAAATTTTAGAATAACCCTTTCAGGGTAAGAAGAATTCTGTTCGTAAACTGATGAAATAATTGACTGACACCAAAATATTCAGACGAATTTCTCTGAAAAGAAAAACCGTTAATTTGAACTTTCATTACAAAAGCAAAATTTTATTAAAATATTCTTGGTGCCATTTGTTAGTTTTGGAATTAAAATTAGGTGGCTAAACCGTCTAGCCACCGCCCTTAAAAGGGTTAAATCTATGTCGCCGTATTGAAGGAGGGCTTGCAATAGACATTCCATCGTGAGAAATGTGCATGCAGAATTACTCTCACGAATGCAAACGTGTATCGTGAGCAATGGCGAACTTTTCGAACATACTGAATATTAACTTTTTATCACTGTGAGACAGTTTGTCTTTTGTGTGTGTGTGTGTGATGTTATCAAAATGTATTGAGATAAGTACGTATTTATAGCATAAATTGCGCGTATTTCTTCATACTTCTGACTATTCCATTCAAACGTTTACACAAAATGGAGTGCATCGGTTTCGGACATTTTTGGGTAAACAGGCGAAGATTTATCTTATCCATGTAAACCAAATGTCGTATTCTATTAATTAATTGATGCTCTAAAACATTCTAACTGTAAATTTTGCTCTATCTCTTACCCTCTCTCAGATAATTTGGCGTAACAAAACTCAAACACCGCCTCCGAGCTGGTGGACGGGAGGTATTTGACTCGAACACATGTCGTGCACATCGGACTTAGCAGAAATATGGATTGCGTTCCACTCGCGCAGCTAATCGACTGTAAAAAACTCACACTACTCTGCAAAGACAACTGAACATAATAAAATTCAGGTATAAAGAACTCGATAAACGATGACCTTGCGTAAATACGGGTTAGGCTCCTTTAGAAAGACCCCCCACGGAGGGCACTCCCCCTAGGGCCTATATCCCTAGAGTAGATAAAGGGCCGTCAAAAATCAACCCAACCCAACCCGATAAACGATGATTACGTAATTATACTGATTGGTATTGTTTTGTAATTAAATGTTTATTTTAAGGTTTTCTTAAGTATAATTCAATTAAAGGGGACAAAGTGGGAAATACTTAACACTAATGTAATTTTTACCGTCAACGTTGTAGAAAAAATGTTTATGCAGTACACGCCAAAAAAAATAAATAAATAAATAAAATAAAATAAATAAATAATGTATGCACTTGACTACAAAATGAAATTTTTTTAAGCGCCATAAATTCATTTAAGCGGAAGACCGATATGTCCTTTTATTGCTTATAAACATCAAACATTGTAACAGGTTCAACAAAATGCTTTTAATTAAAAAAACTTATGGATGGTAATCATATGGAGTAATCATTTTTAAAACAAATTATTTTAATTAACAGAGTGATGAAATAAATGAGACATTATGGAATACATTCATTCGTGTATTACGCTAATTATGGAAAAGAAAACGTAAAAACATCCAGCATTGCTGAAAAATTGCAATACTAATATTTTCTTTTGAAAAAACATTTAATAGCATATTTTCTAAATTAGATATTTATTTTAATTTTAGTTCTAATATGAAAATAAATTATACAGAATAATTTCATAATTAATTTTATTGAGTTTAGAAAAATGTATTAAACCAGATGGTTCCGGTTATTTATTTTTACTGAAAATCGTTAATTTTTATCATCACAATAATTATTTCTCTAAAATAACGAGCAGTTATAGATGAAAAATTTAGAAATGTAAGTTTAATCTCATTTTAAAAATTTGTTCTTCATATTTCTGTTTTGAAACAGAAAAAATATTAAATCATTAAAATACTTTTCTTCGAAGTACCCAAATTATGTCTTCATATTTCAGATCTTATTATTTAGGCTATAGATGTTATTTAGGCATATTAGGACAGAAATTTGTGCTTCATATTTTTGTTTTGAAGCAAAAAAATAAATCATTAAAATACTTTTTCTTCGAAGTACCCAAATTAATTTAGTTCTAAACTTTGGGTAAAATTAAATTTTTCAATTGTCATAGAAAGTTTGAATTTTATTAAAGTACAAATCAATTATGGAGAACAGAACAAAAAAAATTTAATGCATTTTTTAACTTTAATATTTGAGCTTAATTTTCAATACAACTCGCCTTAAAATATACGAAATAGACCTTTTTCGTTATGCATTTATTATATAAGATATTTTATTTGGTATAAGAAAAACGAAATCATAATAGTTACAATGGCACCACCAAACATGCTGCTCAAAGATTTTGATGATTTTAAAGTATATTATAGGGATCATACCCCTAATTATTCTGCTGAAAGGTTTTATTCAAATGGGCCTCAGTTTTCGAGAATTTGGGGGTCAAAGTTCAAAATACACTTCAAATACTGGATAATTTGCTTTTCAAAACGTCGGCGGGGTTTCGCCGAAGTAAAGTGTCTCGAAGCTGGTAGACGGGAGGTGCTGGGTTCGAACCCAATCGCGCCCGTCGGCCTAACCGTTTCGGAGTTTTCGTGGTTTTCTTCGAAGCCTTGGACTTTCAATGCGTAAATACGGGTTAGGTTCCCTTAGAAAGACCCCCACGAAGGGCACTCCCCCTAGGGCCTATATCCCTCGAGTAGATAATCGGCCGTCAACAATCAACCCAACCCGAAGTAAAGTGCGAGTACGCAATACCGTAGATGGCGGGTTCGAATCCAACCTGTGCTTTTTTGTTTAATATTATATTTTTGAGATGTTACAAGTTTTACACTGAATTAAAAAATTCGCATCTTTAAAATTTTCCTAACAAATTACATTTTCAAAATTGTTATAAATATTATATATATATATATATATATATATTTTTTTTGGCGATTTTTAAGCTAATATTTCTACTGACGAAAATTAAACTAATATATGTCTAGATTGTATTTGTGACGGCCAATTATCAGAACGGAGGATATGGGTCCTAGGAGGGTGTCCTCCTTCGGGGTCTTTCTGGCCCCACCAGTGGCTGAGAGGTTCTGCTGTCGAAGCTGGTAGACGGGAGGTGCTGGGTTCGAACCCAATCGCGCCCGTCGGCCTAATCGTTCGGAGTTTTCGTGGTTTTCTTCGAACCGTGGATTTCCATGCTTTAATACTGATTACGTTCCCTTAGAAAGACCTCCACGTAAGGCACTCCCCCTAGGGCCCATATCCCTCGAGTAGATAATTGGCCGTCAACAAACAACCCAACCCTTCGGGGTCTTTCTAAGCGAACCTAACCCGTATTTACGCTAGAAAACCAAGGTTCGAAGAAAACCACGAAAACTCCGAACGATTAGACCGACGAGTGCGATTGGGATCGAACCCAGCACCTCCCGTCTACCAGCTTCGAGGGCATAACCTCTCGGCCCCTGCTGGGGGAATTTGTGTCTAGAATTTTTTTTGTTAAATTATTTTTATTAAATTTATTTATATTTACATTTTTATATTTTAAGTGCAGATCTATAATAATATTATATGTATATATATTTTTTTTTTACATTATGGGATTTTAAATGGAAATTTATATATTTTTCCTCATAATTTATAGCTAGTGTAGATAATCGGCCGTCACAAAATCAACCAACCAACCAACCAACCTCATAATTTATAGAAAATATTTTTCATGTCGAATCTCTTAAACGTATTCACGATTAGATAATTTCAAGAATATATTTACAAAAGAGTAATAAAATGTTAAATTAGTAACACTTATATGCAAGTTTTTAATAGTTGTATAAATTTTTAATGTCCTATAAATATATTTATCTGTAAAGTTCGAACTCAACATCATTTTTCATTTGCAAAGATGAAAAATGACAGAATAAATTTAAAACATTTTCTTCGTTCTAACAATTATAAACATTGTTGACTTCATTCTTAACATGTTCTCTGCCGTCTACGAGAAAACTCATAGTTGGCAAACTGGGTTTCCTTGCCAGCTAAGGTTGGTTGATTTTTGACGGCCGATTATCTACGCTGGGGATATAGGCCCGGGGGTGATGCCCTTCGTGGGGGTCTTTCTAAGGGAACCTAACCCGTATTTACGCATGGAAATCCATGGCTCGAAGAAAACCACGAAACTTCCGAACGATTAGGCCGACAGGCGCGATTGGGATCGAGCCCAGCACCTCCCGTCTACCAGGTTCGAGAGCCTTGCCAGCTACGAGATAACTCGTTATTGATCTTCTTATCTAAATCACCGATTACGAGCACTGCCATAGAAAATACCTGCAATGTTTCATATGCCAACAACGAGCATACTCGTTTGAATTTATTTATTGCTAAAAGTAAATTGTTATACATATAGTAACTTGAATAATTAAACAGAAAATAGTTTAAAAGTACTAAATTGCAGATATGGTCTTGGCGTGTCTGAACAGATGCACCATCTTAGTTTTGGCAGCGAACGTGTTAAAAAATGGACTGGAAATACCAGATATAATTTGTCATATATATAAAAAATATTTTTATTAAAATCGTCTGTTGTGTTTTCGCGGTAATATAAGAATAAGTAAAGTTTTCTTTTTATTGATCTCGTTGAGCTGTTTAATGGCATTAAGAAATCAATGTATTTCCAGAATTTGTATTATGTTAGTAAGTATGTTCTAACATTGTTAAAAAAATGCACGCAAAGAAGTTGTTTTATTGTGATTTTTTTAAATGGAATTTCATGTTTTGAATATTATTATGATATGTATCTGTATCATTCAGTTAATTGCATATTTACTAAATTAATAATGGCGATGTCGGTAATGATAAACATTTTTGTATGTCATTAGCTAATATGTTACATTCATTATATTTAGAACAAATGAAATATTAAAATTATATATCATTTTGTTAAATTTTCCAAGTCAATTATTTATATATATACATATAAAATGTAAGAAAAAATATTATGCGTTATTTCAGAACTGTGATAAATAAAAAAATATACATAAATGTAAACAATAATAGTAAGTTTTAAAAAAAGATGAGATAGCTATATATATATATTAGTTTAATTTTCCTTAACAGAAATATTAGTTTAAAATTTTGCTGAGAATATATAAATTTTCATGAAAGAATCGAAAATGTAAATGTAATTTGTTCGGAAAATATCAAAAATTTCAAAGCTGCGGATTTTTTAATTCAGTATCAAACTTGTTACTGAACTTGACTACTTGACTTGTAACAACAAGTCAAAAATATAATATTAAATAAAAAAACTAAAAGTGGCACAAGCTGGGTTCGAATCCGCCATCTACGGTCTAGCGTACTCGCACTTTACCTCGACGTTACCCAGCCACATTGTAGCCCCACCAGTGGCTGAGAGGTTCTGCTCTCGAATCTGGTAGACGGGAGGTGCTGGGTTCGATCCCAATCGCGCCCGTCGGCCTAATCGTTCGGAGTTTTCGTGGTTTTCTTCGAACCTTGGATTTCCAAGCGTTAATACGAGTTAGGTTCCCTTAGAAAGACCCCCACGAAGGGCACTCCCCCTGGGCCTATATCCCTCGTGCAGATAATTGGCCGACATGGATACAGCCCAGCCACATTGAAAAATACAAATTAATCAGTATTTGAAAAGTATATTGAACTTTGACCTCTCGAAAACTAAGGCCCATTTGAATAAAACCTTTCAGCAGAATAATTAGAGTTATAATTGCTATACCATACTATAAAATCATCAAAATCTGTAAGCACCATGTTTGGTGGTGCCCTTGTTAGTAGAAACACATTTTTAGTAGTTTTACGTATCAATAAAACTATTAATTCAAATTGACTATAGTCAAAAAGAGCTGTGTAAAAAAAAAACCTACATTTATGATTCAGTTTAAAACTAATTTTAAAGTCTGCGAGAACATTAACGTAATTTATGCAGCAAAACCTCAGTGGTGCACACCTTGGTAACGCACAATTTGTCCGATATTCGGAAGTGTCTTGTCAAACGCAGAATACAAAAAAGCATATTTTCTGAATTGAAAGAGATGTTCAGTAAAAAGATGTTCCCATTATTCGGGATTGTACGTTATGAGATTAAACTGTATATATTTTTATCAAATTAAAATATTATTAATAATATAATAATAATAATGAATAATAATAAATAATGAATAAATGAATAAATAAAAATAATATTGGGAATTGGAAAATTTCTTTTAATGGTAGACTTGCTTTAAAACTTGCAATATGTGGTTTATTTTGAATTCTTTTCAAGGAATAAAATAAAATAATTATTTTTTTTCTATGCTACGTAAGTAATTATTTAGGCGTGCTGAAATAATTTGTCCTTTTATCGTCAAAAAAATTATTTGTATGCCATGCAAATAATGTTTACGTATTTATCTATCGAATTTTGTAAAGTTTAAAGTGTTCTATCAATTATATATGTTTATCTTTAGCAACATTTATTTTAATTAAGGAACAAAAAATTTATATAGCTATCAATTTGTACTCATTAGAAATTTCTTTAGAGAAAAACAATGAAAAAAAAATTTACATTTGTAGAATGGAAAATATTCTTATAAATTGGGTTATTTTGTTACAGAATATATATCCAAAAAATGTCCAATCACTAGATTAATGCCCCACCAGTGGCCGAGAGGTTCTGCTCTCGAAGCTGGTCGACGGGAGGTGCTGGATTCGATCCCAATCGCGCCCGTCGGCCTAATCGTTCGGAGTTTTCGTGGTTTTCTTCGAACCTTGGTTTTCCAAGCGTTAATACGGGTTAGGTTCCCTTATAAAGACCTCCACGGAAGGCACTCCCCCCTTAGGGCCTATATCCCACGTGCAGATAATTGGCCGTCATAAATACAACCAACCAACCAACCACTAGATTAATTTTAGTATAATTATTCTAATTGGTAAATAAACCGCATGAGTTGTAATTTTCCCAACCAGACGAGGGCCCCACCAGTGGCTGAGAGGTTCTGCTCTCGAAACTGGTAGGGTCAGCTAGGTGGGGAGGCCTACCAAATGGCTTAAGCACTCACAAGCCCCACCCAGCGGTTTCCATCTACTACCGCCGTCACCACACACACACACACACACACACACAAAAAAATAAAATAATAATAATAATAAATAAAAGGCCCGAAGGTACCTACAGGAAAGCCAATTGAGAATATTAAGATTAAATACAATATAAGTACAATATATACACGATGGAAAGCCCAATTTTTACTGGGCGTTTACGAGAGAAATTTAGATATTTGTAATTAATAAGATCATGAGATAATAGATAATAGGATTTTTAAACTTGTTGGAGCGGCAAAAGCTCAATTACTCTGCAAAGCTGGGCGTTCTGCAAAAATACAATAAAAGCTACGTTTATGTATACTAAATTAGAAAGAGATTCATAATTTTAAAAATAATGTAGAATATAAAAAATAGGTAAAATAGTGAATAATTATGATGAATATTATATAATTATATACACACACAAAAGTTCAAAAGTCTATTGTTCTTGCAACAGTTCAATTATAGTTCAATCGTGTTGTTTGTGGCTAAGAGTTTATTTTGAATTGGTGGTAGTATCTGTCCTCGAAACTGGTAGACGGGAAGTGCTGGGTTCGATCCCAATCGCGCCCGTCGGCCTAATCGTTCGGAGTTTTCGTGGTTTTCTTCGAACCATGGATTGCCGTGCGTTAATACGGGTTAGGTTCCCTGAGAAAGACCCCCACGAAGGGCACTCCCCCTCGGGCCTATATCCCTGGTGTAGATAATCGGCCGTCACAAAATCAACCAACCAACCAACCCAACCAGGCGAAAAACGTCAAGGCCAGGATTCAAACGAGGGATCTCTTACCAGACACTGCCAATGCCCTGCCAACTGAGATATCCCGGATGAATATGAAAGACCTAATTCACCCAGCCAACCTAATTTATCATACCTGATCAGTTCTGATGGTGTTGTTTATGACGGCCAGTTATCTACACGAGAGATGTGGGCCCGAAGGGCAGGGGTGCCCTCCGTGAGGGGTCTTTCTAAGAGAACTTATACCCTATTTACGCAAGAAAATCCAAGGTTCGGAAAAAACCACGGAAAACTCCGAACTATTAGGACGACGGGCGCGACTGGGTTCAAACACAGCACCTCTGGTTTGATATATAAATCATCTCGACAGAATAAATCGCATGTAATGGAACTCCAGTAAACGCTCGATACGTAATTACACTACATTAGTTTTAACATAATTATTGTAAATGTCATATAAGTTGTAATGGAACTGGGGTTCCATTATCCACGGTTTATTCTGTCGGGACGATTCATAGATCAGACTAGATGGTATGATCAATAAGGTTTGCTGGGTAAATTAGGTCCTTCAGATTCATTCGGGAAAGGTCAGTTGGCAGAGCATTGGGAGTTTCAAGCAATAGATACCTGGTTGGAATCCTGGCCTGGACATTTTTCGCCCAGTTGAAAAAATTACATCTCATATGATTTATTTATTAATTAGAATAATTGTGTGAAAATTAAATTAGTATAATTACATATCCAGCGTTTACTGGAGTTTCATTACCTGCCATTTATTATTTTGAGCTGATTCATACATCAAGCAAGATGATATGGCTATATAAGTTTAGCTGGGTGAATTAGATCCTGCTGATGTCTCCGGGATAGCTCAGTTGGCAGAACATTGGTAACTTCCACCAAGATATCCATTTTCGAATTAAGGGCTTCACTTTTTTGCCCAATTGGAAAAATTACAACTCAAATGTCTAATCAGATGTTATCTCTAAATCTGTTATACTAGAATTAGATTTAATCAACATTCAATCATATCAATATCATTTAACTCCATCATAGTTCCATTAAAGAATTCAATATCATAAAATGTTCATTTTATCCAGATGCTACTTCATAAGTAATAGATATTTATTTATATTTCTTTACTTTTATTTTTTAATTGGAATAAAATCTTATAAGCATCACTTCACTTAATTATAATTGCATGGCGGACCACCTTAAGGCATTTTGTTGCAAGGAGACCATTTATACACCGGGAAACTTCACAAATTGACCTATGTTCTCTGATAATTTTTTAAAAAAATATTCAGATATGGGAATCTTTCACTATTTTTTGTTGTTCATAAAATGGAGTGTGTTGGTGTTCTTATATAATTTATTATCTATCTAATAATAAATAAACTTTAGTTAATATACGACAAGAATGTGCTAAGCTTAGTATAATTTTGCTAATCTTTTTTTACGTTTATTAATGATGATGATGATAATGATGATAGTAATAAGTATAATAACACATAAAACGGGTTTCGTTATTATTGCTCCTAATAAAACTTGAATTTAAATATATACCTAATAAAAAAAATTACATTATGACAACGCTGGTTTTGCTAAATCTTACTCTCTGTCTGAGTAGGAAGCCTGACTCAGGTACCGTTGGAACATGAGTAAAAACTGTACTTAATGTATGAAATTACTTTCAAGGCTAACAGAATTATTCTGGCAAAGTGATATTTCTTGGAGGATTTTAAATTCAGAAATTTAATTATATAAGAACAATTTAATGATATAAGATGCGTGTACACGTAACGTTTGCTTTTTGGCACTGTCTGCCTGAATCTTACCAGTTTTTGTGGAAAAGGCGCATCGTAAGTGTGTTCTAGTTTCTGATTGCCGATTGGTCTTTGCAAGCTATTTGTCTGTCCTGAAGAAGATTCACTATCAGCAGAGTACATTGATATCCTCGTTGTAACGTAAGGCAAAGGATAGTATAAAATCCAAATAATATATTAACTATAATTAGTAATTATTGGTATCGATATAGGCATTTACTGTAGTAAAATCAATTATAGGTATCGATATGAGCAAAATCAATAGCAATCTCGATTATTAGCATAAATCTATGCTCAAATCGATTATAAGTATCATTCTAAGCATTATCTACAGTAAAATCGATTATAGGTATCGATATGAGCAAAATCCATAGCAATCTCGATTATTAGCAGTAATCTATGCTCAAATGGAAGGCTTACACCATTTACCCATGCCTCTCAGTGACGACTTATTGACTCATTTTGAATTTAAGATAGGGAGCATCCACAAATTGTGCTTTATTAAAAAATGATTTAATACAGTACCTCTCCTTTGGACATAAAATAGCAGCCTATAGATTTTACGTTAAACCTCATTTCAAAATATGCTGGAGGTATGCTGGATATTAGCAATATTTCTTAGAAGAATTTTAAATTCAGAAAATTAATTATATAAGAGCAATTTAATGATATAAGATGTGTGTACGTGTAACGTTTGCTTTTTGGCACTGTCTGCCTGAATCTTACCTGTTTTTGTGGAAAAGGCACATCGTAAGTGTGTTCTGGTCTCTGATTGCCGATTGGTCTTTGCAAGCTATTTGTCTGTCCTGAAGAAGATTCACTGTCAGCAGAGTACATTGATATCCTGGTTGTAGCGTAAGGCGAAGGATAGTATAAAGTCTCTCTTGGCGTTTCGTAAAGTTTTTTCCCAACTGAAGCCATTGAGATGTTGTCGCCTTTTTGTTCAGGTCTATTTTCTTTAGAAAGTAAATATGAATTAGATAATGTAGAAAGAATTGCAATATTTGAATATTTTTATAAATAATGATCATTTATCAATTCTAATTGTTAATACATTCTCTTCTATAGCATACAAAATTATAAGATTACTTTTTCGATTATGGTCTTATCGTCATATAATCCAAAATAAATTATTCTACACTGTAATACTATTCCTGTGAAGTTGCTGGAAAAAATGTTTAATGTTCTCGTTTCAAGTAATTTTTCACAATTCATAATAATTTCAAACTAGTTTTTTTTTAAAAAATGCTATCTTCTCTGAAATTGTCAGTATTCAACATTATTTTAAAACATGTGATTATATTCTTAAATGCTTTAATGTAAGAAAAGGAAGAAATTAAGAAAAAAAAAACGACATCAAAGAATTTTCCCCTGTTCAGGGACTTTTCCCGAAGAATGTCCTCATGTGATAACACTGACTTGTTATATCCTCCTTTTAAAAGGTCTTGTGATTCAAAAGAAATTATTCTACTCTGTAATACTATTCCACTTTAGTAAGTGGAAAAACTGTGTTAAAATTCTCTTTTTCTTAATTTGCCATAATTCCTAATAATATAAAATCAGTTTTAAAAATAGTGATTTCTCTGTAATTGTGAGTATACAACATTATTTTAGAACATGTTAAGATATTTTTAATTGCTTTAATATAAAAACAGGGAGAAATTCAAAAATTGATATCAAAGAACTTCCCCCTGTTCAGGAAATTTCCCCGAGAAATGTCCTCAAGTGATAACACTAACATGTTAGTTTATCCTTTTAAAAAGCCTTGTCATTCAAAAGAAATTATTCTACACTGTAATACTATTCTACATTAGTAACTGGAAAAACTGTGTTAAAATTCTCCTTTCCTTACATTGTCACAATTCCTAATAATATAAAATCAGTTAAAAAAAATAGTGATTTCTCTGTAATTGTGAGTATACAATATCACTGTAGAACACGTTAGGATATTTATAATTGCTTTAATGTAAAAAGAGGGAGAAATAATAATAAAAAAAGATATCAAAGAATTCCTATTTCCTATTGCTATTTCACTTTAGTAACTGGAAAAACTGTGTTAAAATTCTCTTTTCCTTAATTTGTTACTATTCCTAGTAATATAAAATCAGTTTTAAAAATAGTGATTTCTCTGTAATTGTGAGTATACAATATTATTTTAGAACATGTTAGGATATTTTTATTTGCTTTAATGTAAAAAGAGGCAAAAATTAAAAAAACGATATCAAAGAATTTTCCCCTGTTCAAGGAATTTTCTCAAAGAATGTCCTCAAGTGATAACAATAGCTTGTTAGTTTCTCCTTTTAAAAAGTCTTGTGGTTCAGAAGAAATTATTCTACACTGTAATACTATTCCATTTTAGTAACTGGAAAAACTGTGTTAAAATTATCTTTTCCTTAATTTGTCACTATTCCTAATAATATAAAATCAGTTTCAAACATAGCGATTTCTCTGTAATTGTGAATATACAACGTTATTTTAGAACATGTTAAGATGTTTTTAATTGCTTTAATGTAAAAAAGAGGTAGAAATTAAAAACAAAAATTATATCAAAGAATTTCCCCCTGTTCAGGGACTTTCCCTGAACTTTCTCATGCGACAACACTAATTTGTTAGTTTTTCGTTTTAAATGTCTTATAATTCATAAGAAATTATTCTACACTGTCATACTATACCACTGAAATTACTGGAATAACTGGGTTAAAGTTCTCTTTTCCCGTAATTTTTCACACTTCGTAGTGATATCAAATCAGTTATAAAAAATAGCAATTTCTCTGAAATTGCCAGTATACAACATTTCTTTAGAGCATGTTAAGATATTTTTAATTCTTTAATGTAAAACGATGGAGAAATTTAAAAAAAGATATCAAAAAATGTTCCATTGTTCAATGAATTTCCCCGAATAACTTTCTCATGTGACAACACTAATTTGTCAGTTTTTCTTTTTAATGTCTTATGATTCAAAAGAAACTATTCTACACTGTAATACTATACCATTAATGTTACTGAAAAAACTGTGTTAAAGTTCTCTTTTCCTGTATTTTTTTCACAATTCGTAATAACATAAAATCAGTTTTAAAAAAAAGTAATTTCTCTGAAATTATTAGTATTCAACGTTATTTTAGAACATGTTAAGATTACCCTTTAACAGGCTGGCCCGGATTTTTCCGTTTCTAGAAATCATGTTAAAATGGCTGTACACAAAAATATTTTAAATCTAATTTTATTTTGAACCATAAATAGCAAGAAGTAATATTAAAGATGTTATAGCATCAAACTGCGATTAATAAATATAACCATCCTGGATTAATAGTGGAATTTAAAAGCATACTTATAAAAATACAGGAAAACCCTCGGACGGTGAAAGGGAATGCTTTAATGTAAGAAGAATGAGAAATTAAAAAGACGAAACCCCTGTTATGGAATTTCTCCGAAGATGTTCTCAAGTGACAACATTAACTTGCTTAAAGTAAAATTAATTTTTACTCTAAATTTATTATGGTACTATCTAAAAAATATAAAGAAGTTAAATTTTCGTGATTTGTTCATTAAAGATCGGAAATAAGGACACGCCAATAAAAAAATTGTGCACATTTTTTTTTAATTTAATAGTATATAAATTATTACAAGGTAGCTCTATACATTTTTTTAAGTTAAGGCTGATAAAAACATGCTATTAACAAGAACTTCCATTCATATTCGAAAATTCTCGCCAAATTAAAAATATTTGCCACGAATTCCATAAATGCTTTTCCGTGGAAAATGCTGGTCGAAAAGCTAAATAAATTTAATTTATAGTCGTCATTTTAGAATATGCGTCCATTTAAATAAATTACACAATTATAATTAACTGAAAAAACTTGGAATCTTTATTTGTTTAATCCTTAATAAAGGGAGAGATTGATGAAAATCAAATAAATAAAAGCAATGATATTAATAGCTCGCTTCTAAGAAGACTATCAAACATCGTATCATAATGAACATTTTAATGTACAGTGCCAGCAAAAGGAATCTTGACAGTCATTGAAAAATTTTTTAAAGCCCTTTTTTTAAAACCTCTTCCAAAAATTAAAAAAAAGCAGAAGTCTCAGTTATCTCAAGCTGCCAGGGCAACCACTCAACCTGACAAACGTGAGGTAGAAACTCTCGCCTACCTCTTCTATTTAAAGAGGCACTTTAATGCAGATGAAAATGAGAGTAAATTTTATATTTTTTCCCTCAAAAGAATTTAACATACACTGTTTTTCTATTTTATTTAAAATAAAAAGTTTCAACATTATTGGTATTAATATATTTAACATTATTTAAAATTTATTGTGTTTTTAACTATATAAATCTACTACAGTACAAAACTTCCATACCTTATAACCAATTTATTATAAATGCTATTTTTCCGTAAAAAAAAAAAAAAAAAAAAAAAAAAAACTTTCAGACAAAAACATTGTCATACAGGAAAATTACTTTTGTAAACAGCATTGTAAAATTTTAAGTTTCATGGCTTATAGCATTTTTAAATAATACACTTCAAAAACTGCCAGAATAGATATGTTAAATTTTTCTCTTAACTGGAAAACAAATTCAATTAAATAAGTAAATTGTATGTATTTTTCTAGTCTTCTAAAAAATATTTTTTCCCTAAGAAATCTAAAATGACTAAGAACAATATTTTTCCTTGTGCAATATTTCTCTAGTTATTATTTCTTTTGGGACCCTAACGCTATTAATAAAAAAAAAAAAAATCTGAAACGCAGATCTTACATATTCTCAAAAAGGAAGCTTAAAAAGGATAATTTATAGTTCTCTTTTTTAGCACGTCTTTGTTTTCGAATTTCCTTAAACATTTCTTATCAATAACTGTACAACAAACACATATTCCAAAAGATTAGATTAAAACCATCAATTTTTTTTACATATACGACATAAGAGTATATAAAATTACCACACTTTCTTTTGCGTGTGTGTGCCTGCGTGTGCATCTACGTGTTTGTGTGTGTGTCTACGTGGGTGCATGCATGTCTACGTGTGTGTGTATGTGCGTGTGTCCTTGCGCCTGTGCACAATAGTACACTATGTCACACAAAAAGCTTCAGAAATTGATGTTAATATATTTTTTATTTTTATTCAATTAAGAAAATTATTGTAAGTTCATAGTCAAATGTACATTTTTCCATTTAGTCTAGTTATGCATTTTTAAACTTTTTGACTATTGTCATCGAAAAATATTTTATCGCAAGAAAATAAATAAATATTGTATTTTTACAAAGATTTGTTAATGTAGTACATATTGTATGTAGAATTAACTTATGTTTGTTAAATGTGAAATTATTGAAGATATCCTTTTTAATAAATACGCATAAAATTCGAATTTTTTGCAAAACATTTTTGCATTTTTAAAAGCCGTTAAAAAATAATTGTTTTGTGCTCAACATGGTAAAACGTATTCTTTTTTATACTATTACTTCGAAATTTAAACGATTTTTTGTTAATTAAAGGTTGTCGGTATACCAAACAAAATTAGCATACCCATGCATTAAGTTTTGATTGATACAGTTTTCTGTTCAACTGGCCAATTACTGGTGACAGGTAAATTACTAGTGCAGTCACGCTAATTAAAATTTTATAAGTAGTTCATGTTCCTGAAAACTATTCTACTGCATATGAAAGCTTCATGCTCGATTCATAGAACTCAACGCAGTCCCACAGCTTTCCCTTAAGAGTTTTTTATTCTGCTTTTAAAAATGTTTGATCTATTCTACTTTATGTAAAAGTGAGTTCTTACAATATTGTTCTTGTATTAATATAATAATTTAATTATCAATATACACTGCTCAAAACAATTAAAGGATATTGTAAGTCTTGTATAAAATAACGGTATAAGCGAAAAAAATTTTGTAGTATGCAAATTTTTAATTTGACGCCAGAAACAACGCTTTAGAGGCAGCGAATGAAATTTGGCTTTCAACTTATTGAAAGACAAGGCGGAAAATAATGATTGACATTCAGTAAGTGCTTTGCTTCGATGAGTGTGATATCTCAACGGAGCCATTTAACTGAATCAGAAACTTCTAGATTTGTTGGTCGGTTAGAAGAAGGCAAACACAAGTCAAAGTAGCAGAAGCCACTGGAATTTCACAAAGTATGATTTCCAGCATCTGGAAACGATTTTTGGAGACTAGAAATGCAGGCCGAAGGACATACAAGATCTCCGAAGTGCCACAATGCCCAATAACGATCCATATTTAATGCTAACAGCTCGAAGACACATAAATATGAATGTCACTCTCCTTCAACAACACCTTCGTTCGGCTACTGGCACCATAGTTTCGACTCAGACTATTCGAAACCGGTAACACGCTGTAGGTCTGTTTGCTTGCAGACAAAAGATATGTGTTACGTTGACAGCAAGGCACCGTGGCACCCGCAACGAGTGACCAACAGAGCATGTGAACCGAGCAGAAATGAATGACGCGATATTTTTTTCTTATGAGTCACGTTTTTCTTTTCATCCTAATAATAGACGTATTTTCATCTGAAAGGAACGTGGCACTAGAAAAAATCATGCGTCCGTGCAAGAAAGTATCAGATTTGGCGGTGGAGGAGTGATGGTCTATGCTATGGCATCTCCATTCATGGGTGCACTGACCTCGACATCATTCGAAATGAAGCTTTGACCAGTCAGCGATACAGGGATGAGATCCTATGACATCCTTCGAACTATTGTAATCCTTTACGCTTCAGCAATTGGAGATGACTTCATGTTAATGAATGACAATTGCAAGCCACATCGTGCTCAGTTGGTGGATGACTTCCTTTTTGTGGAAGGAATCATACGACTGGAATGGCCAGCGTGTTCACTAGACATGAACCCAATAGAGCATGTTTGGGAAATCCTAGGCATACGTGTTGTTGACCGCTAGCCACCCCCAACAAATTGTCCAAGAACTGGAAAGAGCTCTTCCAGAGTAGTGGGACAGAATACCCCGTCCTCATTAATAGCTTCATTGACTCCATGCCTCAAAGGAGCTCAACGCTGCTGGACGTCAGAGAAACCATGCCCCCTAATAAAAACGTTTTTCTTTGAAGGAAACAGCTGTTTTTATTCGTTTTCTCTCATATGCACAATTTGTGTTTTTCGCTTTGTACCCAAATACCCGATAGAATCCCCAGGGGTAAGATCCGTTCTCAAACTCAATTTCCATTATTTTATTTTTTGAGCAGTGTATAATGTATTATATAGTATATAAAATATATTATAATTATTAATGGATACAAGGAATACAAGATATACAGGATATACAAGGAATATAAGGAATACAAGAGAAAGCATCCTTGGCGAAACACAAAAGTGGAAGAAATAACAAACTTAGTTCTACAGAGTTACAGATATTGTCAAGGTTAAATCATAATTTAATTATGTTTTGACCTTGTTTGATTACCTACTCTCTTCTGCTGATCTCTTGGGAAGATAGCTACCATTTTATTGCTCTCGAAACTGTAGTAGTATGTTTTTGCTCATCATATGGAGAACCAGGAACTATGAGCCCCTACATGTTTTTTATATCTAGTTATTTTACTATCACTATTACTGTGAATAATTGCGCTATTAGTGCAGTGAGATATATATTCAATTTAACTGTGCAAATACTAACGACTGTTGTATAAGGCTTCCACTTTCTCCCTTTTTCTTTGATGATATCGTGCTTTATAAAGTACTATACTACTAATTGTTCAATATGGTTTCATTTTTTTTTTACAGATTGACCACATACATTTTAGTTTTTCAAATGCACGTAAAGAGATTTCGATATCACATACCTGTTGCAATTATTATGAACAAAAATGATTAATTTCCCAGCGGAGGTATAGACAGCAATAGAAAGATTCTTCGACATTTTTCAAAGATGAACGGTTACAGAAGCCTGCGATGGTTGTGTTTTAACTTTTGATAACAGATTTTTATGACTTTTTTAGCGCTGAATCTTAAAATGACCTTCACTTTTAACCTTCACGTCAGGATTTTCCACAAATTTTAAATTTCAAAGTTAAAAAGTAAAAGAAAATAGGGAAAATCTGTCATAGCAATTTGTAAAAACTTTACCAAAAGAAGGCAAATGTTTGAAAGGCATTTGCGACAAATTTCCAGTCTTATCAACCAAAAAAATAAAAGAGGATACCCAGATGAACCTCACAGAGAATATAAAATGTAAAGCGCGAGGCAGAGCATGAGCGGTTCAAAGAAACTTCCACACGTGAAATAAAATTGTAAGGATTTTAAATACACAATATTTACCATGTTTATCTGTACAAATTCATGGTATAATTCAAAATATGAATAAATTATTATGAAAAAAAGTTTTATGTCTATTTTATGGTATCAGATTTTCGTAATATAACGACTTTTTAAAAATTCTCGATTTGCGAAAAAGCCTCACATTCTGATAAAAAAATGCAGGTCATTTTCGAATTCAGTGCTAGAAAGTACATAAGAATTAATTATCAAAAGCTAAAAAACACAACCATCACATTTATTTTATAGTGTGAGATTTTCTCTATTTTTTTACTTTTTAAATTTGAAATTTACGATTTGCGAAAAAACCTGGCGTGATGGTTAAAAATGAAGGTCATTTTCGGAATCAGCGCTACAAAATGCATAAGAATCAATTATCAAAAGGTAAAAAGCATGACACAACAGAAATTTTGCAGGGTAGTGTTATCGAATGCGTAAAAGAGAACGTGTAATTTTTTCTTTTTTTTTCAAAGATGTAGTTTAAACTCGAATTTTAGCGTACTTTTACATTTTCAATTTCGAAAAATATTTGATAGAAAACCTTGAAATGATCTTCACGTTGAAATACTTAGTCTACATAGTCATAGTACACTGTAAAAAATAATCTGTAAAGTTACTAAAGTTTTTCTAGGAAACTAGGATTCCTAGAACTTTTTATGTAACGGCAACAAGAAAAATTCCTGTAACAGACGCTCTTACAGGAATTTTTGCTGTTGCCGTTACATAAAAAGTTCTAGGAATCCTTGTTTCCTAGAAAAACTTTAATAACTTTACAGATTTTTTTTTTTTTTTTTTTTTTTTTTTTTTTTACAGTGTATAAGATGCAATCATATTGTTAAGTTAAAGCGTCTATATTTGGCACTTTCTGTATCTTAATTATAAATAGCGTATAAGTACAAATAAAGTTACAAATAAAAGAAATTTATAAAACTAAGCAAACTATTAAATTGTTTAAATAAATTTGAATAATAAAACTGCCAAAAATTTTTAAGATATTTTTTTAAGTATAACTTATTAATGCGTTATATATAAACAAATGTTTTTATTTGTATCAAGAAACTCTTAAATTATCCAAAATATTTGTAAACAGCCCCAATTTAGCAATCTTTAAAACTAATTTCATAGATACGTTTGAAAAATAAAGTATAAATAATTTTAGATCAATAATGTAAGAAATTGCCTTATCTGAGTAAGGAATATCTCCTACATCTATGCTCAAATATTTTTCTTTATCAAAATAGAAAAGTGAAATACAAAAGTTTCAGATAAATGAAGCAGAAAAGAAAAATACTGCATATTATTGGCATTTCTTGAAATATGATTTCGAACTTTCTGAGCAGTTATAATAAAACTGCTGCCTTTGATCCAATAAAATGTTAAACAGTATTTTTTCACTGTATGCATGTCTTGTTGAAATGTGAATGTTAACGAAACAAATTTGTCGTTTCGGTAAAGTTTGCAAATATTATGTTAAATAGGAAAAACACCCGGTTCTTTTTTAGCCATGCATAAACATAAAAAAGGACATATATAACTGACAATGTTTGTTTGCACAAAGCAAAATATGGTTTATTGGATAATTAAAAATCTAAACAATAAAGTTACATTATGGAATACGCATAGCTGCTGAGGAACCATCCCATCAAATTTACATAGATAGACATACCATATATACTTATTTTATTTAAAATATTTGGTTAAGTCCCTATCAATTACAGAGTCCCACTCACAGCAAAGTTAATCACAAAATGATGTATGTTAACCAATGTTAACAATGTTACACACCATGGTGATCACAAAATGAGAAGCTTGGTCCAAAGTTCGCGTGTTCGAAACCAACACAGTCTAGTCTTGATGACTTTGGGAAGTTATTAAGGTTTTGCTTGAACAAAATTGATAATTTGGGTCGCTTTTCATTCCAATGTCTTGCTTAAAGAACTTATTGCAATAATCTGCTTTATTGCAATATGGGCAACACTGACCGATACTAAAAAAAACCTATCTCCATCCCTTCGTTCAATTAGACTAAATTATGAATAAATTTAATTAGACTAATTTAAATCAACAAAATTCTGCAAACCCTGCCTCCCATAAAATTACTAACGTTAGAACCATAATCATACTTGCCGACATTCAGATACATTACCGTAAAATGTGAGTTGAGTTGACCCAGGTTATACGCATTAAAAACCAGAAAATTTATTTGATGTATCATTATATAATCAAAATCATGTTTCTCTATGAAATCTATTTGAATTAATTTCTTAGGTAAATTTCTGGTTCGAAACTCGTTTAACCTTGGTCAATTTAACTTACATTTTACGGAAGTTTAAGGGAAAGTTGGCAAGTATGCCATAACTCAAAGAGCAAGGAAATATTATAGCAATGATCAAATTTTTCAATTAGAAAAAGGAAAAAATCTTTATGGATTGTAAATATATTGATTAGCCTCTGCAATGGCAATAATATTTTTTTTTCAGAGCAATCCGTTTCATCGTGCGTAAACCACAAGAATCGTGCAAGTTACATTTCTATTCCATATTATAAAAATTGTGAGAGAAAAACTATAATATTTAAAATCAATTTATATTGTTACAGCCTTTAAATCTCAGAATATTCTAAAGAATATGTTATACAAATTTTAGTTCAAAATACTCACACACACCTCTTTACGAATACCGATAGAGTTTACAGTATCCCTTGTAAAGTTTGGTTTGTGTTTATGACGGCCAATTATCAACACGAGGGATATAGGCCCTAAGGGGGGAGAGTGCCCTTCGTGGGGGTCTTTCTAAGGGAACCTAACACTTGTTGACGCTTGGAAATCCAAAGTTCAAAGAAAACCACGAAAACTCCGAACGATTAGGCCGACAGGCGCGATTGGGTTCGAACCCAGCACCTCCCTTCTACCAGCTTCGAGAGAAGAACCTCTCGGCCACTGGTGGGCCCCCCTTGTAAAGATTGCTTCGTTTATAGTGGCGAAAATTATATAACATGCTACATCCGCTTAAAAGTGCATAAAAGCATTTACAAATCCAGAAATTTACAATCAAAACTTGTTAATCATTCAATAGATACCAACCACATTCCAGATTTTAAAAAATAATTAATTGAATCTAACTAGAAATTTTCTACAAAATTGGTTTCCAACATTACAGAAAACTCCTCAAACAAGGAAGTTCTTCTTACACGGCATACTCAGAATATGTTGAAAAAAATGCTAGTGAAACTACTCATGTATGTAATAAAGAATCAGTTAAATTTAGTGGCGAAATTCCAGTACAGTAGCTGTAAAAAAATAAAATACTTTCGAATATTTGGCGCGAAAATGCAAAAGCAACACGCGATTTGGTGAGCATGATTTTCCTCGCCAAAAGCAAACGATTTTAATGCATCTGAAAATTTCTTGTTGTTCTTTAGAATGTTATGTATTTAATGAATTTAAATTTAATCATGAAAGAATTTATTATATATTGTTTTGTTTTATATATACATGTTGTTTGTTGTTGTAGTTATTTAATTTTATCACTGGAAAAATATTTTCTATGTTTTGCAAGTTACAAATATCTAATTTAAGATGTAGCCAGTTGACATTTGATTTTTAATTATTTAATTTGTTCCTTTTATATTTTTCAAGTTGCAAATATTTACTTATGAGTATTATTACATTTGCAGCAATATTAATTTATAATTTCCTATAAAATAATAAATAATGCCCCTTTTTTCCCCCTTCTATTACCCGTTTTGAATGAAATTTTGCCATTGCTTTATCCTCAAATCGATGATTTTTATTTTATATTTAAACGGCTATTCAAAAATAAAGACCACATGAAGAATTCTGCCGTTATACATTTCCATATCGCAGAAATCGTGTTTCCATAGCAACACAATCAAATCGACAGTTTAAATCAATTTAAATTTTGTTTTAAATCATAACATATGAAAGTTAAATTTCATTATAAATATAAATATATATTACAAAAAACAAACTGAAACTAACAAAACTAAAGTTATTTAAATTAAACTTATTTAAACAAATTCAACATAAAACTTTTTTTTCTTAAAGAGTATTCGACATAGAAGCGTATTTTTGGGGATTTTATTTCATGGCCAACCGGGGATAAATCTCCAAATAAACGAAATGTGCAATTGTTGTTTTACGACCACTCTATCGATGTTCCACCGATATTTCTTACATAAAAATATATATCCACATGAGAAGAACATTCTGTAATTTTTACCCGACTGAAAAGAAGGGTTATGTGTTTCACGCGTATCTGTGTATGTGGATTTCTTTATACCCTCGAAACATCCCAACGGTTGGATGGATTTTAATGAATGAGGTCTCTATCGATTCTTCTTAACCGTCCGATGGTTATAGGATGGGTTTTGTTTTTATAAATTCAAAATGGCGGCCGTAAACTACAAAATGGCGGTAGAGACGAAAAATATTTTTTACGTACCCTATTGATTGGCATATCATTGGATAGGTCTTTCAAAATGAAGACGATGTTTCATTTACCATTTTGCAGTCAGAAGCTCCGTTTAAATATTACACTACCTGGAAGTTATATACAGCCGTAGAAAAAAAAAAAAAAAAAAAAAAAAAAAAAAAAAAAAAAAAGTAAACACCCCCTATTAACTCCTCAACAAATCATCGTAGTAGAAAGTTACTGGTACCGAACAATTGGAAATGAAGTCTACTTTTAAATGATGTATATAAAATTTTCTTAGGGAGTCATCTACATATTAAAATGAATCCAAACTTCATTTTTTTCAATGGCAATACCCAATTTTAACGAGAAATTTCAAATCTTCGGTTCAAACTATGCCTAGACACCAATTTTCAAGTCATTTGAATGATAAGTTTTTTAATTATAAACATTCAAAATTTAGTGCTTCTAATGTTAAATTACAATTTCATATTGTTATTTATATCTCCCGAAATTATGCTCCTAATGTGCTAATTTTTTTTTTTTTTTTGTAGTAATAATACTAATATACCCAAACATAAATAAGCTGAATTTGCAATTTTTATAATTTTATGATATGAATTATGAATTATGAAATTAATATTCGAAAAAATTATGAATTGCAACCTACAATTTTTTTGATGGATTTAGATTTATTAAGTCTTGCTTTATGGAAATTCAAAAATTTCACATTTTTCTTCCAAGTAGTTTTCAAATTATGCTTAAAAAACGGCAAAATGATGGTTTAAGGGGCCGTCTATGATGGAAGTGAGTAGACATTTTGAAATTTATTCTGCTGTACTGAAATCAAATAGGTTTCATTGACGCTTAAACGTGCCTTGATCAAGAAGGCGGCTCTCTCGGTTAACAATCCAGTACGGAACTTCAATTTGAATACAGCCCTTAAAATACGCTCGTTTTAAAATGATTAATTTCTCGGAAACTTATGGTACGAATTGCATAAACATTCGTCTTCAGGCTAATTGAAGGGTGTAGAGTTCATTTATGCTGTCAGAATTGGGTACTGCTATTGAAAAAAATAAAGTTATGGTTCGTTTTAATATGTAGATGGCCCCCTAAGCCAATTTTATATACATCATTTAAAAGTAGACTTTATTTCCAATCGTTCGGTACCAGTAACTTTCTTCTACGATAATTTGTTAAGGAGTTAGGAGGGGGTGTTTACTTTTTTTTTTCCACGACTGTACTTTGGATCACTACCTTTACTGCAACTCTAACCTTCATAATAGACATCTATAGGTCTCATGAAAACAGTGTTTGTAGACAGGAACTAATAATTAAACACAACTTAAAAGTCATCAATACAAATAAAAAAAAAAAAAGATAAGTAATATAAAAAATATTGATTGATGAGAAATAACTAATTAGTTCGCTTTTTCGCAGTCGGGTTTTTTGATTTTTTAAATTTAATATATTTATTTCAGATTTTTCTTAATGTGCCCGTATGGAGACCTTCCTTGTAAGTAAGGACTATAAAATTCCACTAGAATGTGTGTTCCTACGTTTACGTATACTCCGCGGTGATTTATTATTTCAAATGCATATTTTGGACGTAAACATGTGTAAACAATAGTTTTGCTTTTTGACTGACATTTGCACGGATGAGAAGCTTCTAAAGAGTTTGAAAAATCTACATCAATTCATTTTATTTTGTAATGTTAACGTATTTTTTAGTTTAATAATCATATTTCTTTATATTAAATTCTTAAAACACTAAACATATTTAATAATATTCACAATCCAAATGTGAAAAACTTTATGATTATTACATACCTCCAACTTTAAAAGCTAGTAAATTTAATTTTAGAACTCTAAAAGAAATATTGATTATTTCTGTATACCTATATCTATGCTAAAATATATTATTTTCCTAAATTGAAATTCTAATACAGATAACTTTCAGATAAATGTATCTCAAAAAAAAAAAAAAAAAAAAAAAAAAAAAAAAATCCTGCGTGATATTGAAATTTGTTGAAGTTTGATTTCTACGTTTCTGAATAGTTAAGTTTGATCGAATAGAATAAAATATAAAATAGTGTTTTTGCCTGCATATTTATTTACTTGTCCAAATTTGATTGTTAATAAAACTAAAGTTTCTGTAAAGTTTCCAATTAACATGTTAAACAGGGAAAAGCATTCTCTGAGTAAACTTTTCTATTCATATTTTTATAATAAAAAAGAAAATTGGAACAATGTATAAACGTTTAATTTAGAACTAGCATTCTTGACACGTTAAATTAACCATGAAAATAATTTAAAAGCTTTTTATACTACTTTTTTGTTAATGTATATATAAAAGAATATTCGTTTCTTTCCAAATTTAGCAAATCTAATTTTACATTTACAACTGATAAACCTCTTGTTTTTTAGTACAAAATATCTCTTATATATATATTCTATTTTTTATTATTTCAATTGAAAATTCTAAATTTAAAAATACAAAAGTTTCAGATAAATGTAGCAGAAATTAAAAATACTGCATGTTATTGAGATTTTTGTATGTATGATTTCATCGTTATTGAATTGTTATCCTTTGTTCCAATTATATCAAATACAAATCTGTAAATTTTACTTGTATGTTTGTTTAGTTTCTAAAACACGACTATAAATAAAACAAGATTTTCGTTCCAATAAAGTTTGTAAATGATATGTTAAATAGGAACAGCATATAGGCTGGTTCAATTTATGTATATTATTATAATACAATAATGATTTAAACGATATCCGAAAAATGCGTGTAATTTTAATGCAGACAAAAGTTTTTAGCATATTAAATCCATCATAAGTATTATTTTAGGAATTTTTATAAATATTTTTAAATAATATACACTATTATTGACTTAGACATTTTTTCGCAATTTGAACCCCCACCCCCCACCCCACCCCCTTCCCACACACACACAAACAAATAGTATATAACCTTTCTTCTCTACAATAGAAATTTAAAAATAAAAAAATAAATGAAAAGATGTTCAGATTATCTTTATATTGAAAAATATGGTTTGCCTGTTTGTTGTATTGAATGTAAAAAATAATGTTATATTTATGGATCAGCATCTCTCTCTTTCTCAATTACCCATTTCAATGGGGGTATTGGTATAATGAACGGTAGTTATACAGGGTGTATCTGAAAAAGTGGGCTAAACATTGCGAGGTGATAGAACGCAGCTATAAGAGAAAATTTCTTAATAGAATGCATGGTCGGAACGCAAGCGGTGAGAAGTTAAAAGGTAGTTTTCCACTGTCCGAGGGTGAATGATTGGTCGTTGTGGTCCCATAGCTTGAGAACCAAGATCGTCAGATCTCTCATGCTTACGCTTCTTGCTGTGGGGCCATTTGGAAAGCCTAATCTACAAGAGCTCCATTGAAACCAATATGGATCTACTTGCCAGGATTTCCGTTGTTAACGGCGAAATTCGGGAAATGCCTTGTATCTTGGCAAATTTGCGTCAGTACCTATCCCGCAGGTGCGAAGCATCCCGCATTACAGCTGGTGAAGATATTTTGAGCAATTTCTTTGAGCATATAAATATATTACATTCCTGTTAATAAAATGTTTTCTGAAGTATCTCCCCTCATTCTTGTGTTAATTCTTTAAATGTGATAGTGGAAAACTACCTTTAAACTTCTCACCGCTTGCGTTCCGACCAAACATTCTATGACGAAATTTGCTCGTATAACTGCGTTCTATCACTCCGTACAGTTTTGCCCCCCTTTTTCAAATATAACCTGTGTATAAACCACCCTTCGTTCAAACGTTGATATATATATATATATAGGATCTTAGTCACACTGTAACTCTCAAACTTATGAACCAATTTGGATGTAACATGGTATGTACATGGTACATACCAATGTCTCAACCGAGTTCGTTGGCTAGCTTCTTCCGCCACTTTGTTTCAAAATGGCGGCCAATTAAAAAATTTAAATAAAACTGAAATTTAAAATGAGGTACAAAAAAATTAGAAATTTAAAAAGAATTTTTCTTACGTGTTTTACCTTGATACAAAGATTCCGAAGCATTTTTTGTTTCGTCTATATCTTAAAAAATGGCTGAGTTATAGCAATTTGAATTTCTAGTGTTGCTGACATTTTGAAACGATCTGAAATTTGTCATGCGATAACAGATGTATTTATGAACCAATTCGGATGTATCTTCGTGTATACATAGTACATACCAATGGCTTGGCCAAGTTCGTTGGCCAGCTACATCCACCATTTTGTTTCAAAATGGCCGCCATTTAAAAAGTTTTAAAAATGATTAAAAAATAAATGAGGTACAAAGAAATTAGAAATTGAAAAAGATTTTGTTCTTATGTGTTTGATCTTGATACAAAGATTTGGAGCATTTTATGATTTGCCTATATCTTAAAAAATGACTGAGTAATAGCACTTTGAATTTCCAGCATGGCTAACATTTTGAAACGATTCGATTTTTGTCTTGCGATAACACGCGTATTTATTAACCAATTTTGATGTGAGAAGGCATGTGCATAGTATATAGCAAAGTCTCGACCAAGTTACCTGGCCAGCTTCATCCGCCATCTCGTTTAAAAATGATGGCCATTAATTTTTTTAATTTAAATTTAAAATGAGGTACAAAAAAATTAGAAATTGAAAAAGATTTCTTTCTAAAGTATTTGACCTTGATACAAAGATTCCGGATCATTTTTTACTTTGTCTTTATTTTAAAAAATCGTTGAAATATAGCACTTTGAATTTTTAATGTGGTGACATTTTGAAAAATCTGATTTTTTGCCTGCGACAACACTCGTATAAATCAACGGCTTCCAATGTGAGTGAGCATGTGCACAGGAATTACTAAGGTCTCGACTAAGTTCATTGGTTAGCTTCACCCATCATGTTGTTTTAAAATGGCGGACACTTCAAGATATCGCCGAATTTGGCTACCAAAAAGTCACTTTAAATAAAACCAGTTTGGATACTGCTGACTAATTTCGAGAAATTCTCATTCATATTTAGTATTGACAAAAATTAGTATTGAATCTTATATAAGGATCATTTTCAAAATCTGTCCATGTTTTGGAATAACAAAATCAATTTTTTAGAAATAATCACAAAGTTTTAACTTTTTGTAAATAATTACCTTACCTCATAAACATTAATATACAAGCATCAGCAGAGACCAAGTTACTAATTTCACATTTTAAAACTAATTTTTTAATTTTAATGAACTTGGTAACGACAAAAAGTGAGCACGGTAATGACATATTAAGCAATTTTTTTTTTTCCCCAGGCATAAATAGCAGCCATTAAATCTTCTGGCCCATACAATGATTTTCTATTTCTTATATAATAAAAGCAGATTAAGAAGTAAACGTTCATTTAATTATAAATTAAAAGTGTGTACGGTAACGATGTACAAAAATATACTCACCAAAATATTCAAAGTCTTTGCTTGTTTTATTGAAACTATAAAGCTATTTACTCTATTCACCTAAATCTGATAACAAGTTAACTTTTAAGGAGTATTTTTCTCTTGATAAAAAGACATGTGCTGCCCTCTAAAAAATTCCAGATGAATTTTTTGTCAGAAGCACGGCAATGATACTCTTTCTTAGGACACGGTTTAAAATAATTATTAAGAATTATGGATAATTTTAATTAATGAAAATAAATATTTTTTTATTAGTAGCATCTTAATAAATAAAAATGTATTAAAAAAATTATAACAATATGTTTCAAATAGAACTTAGTCAAATCTTTACCTAATAAATTGCTTGTTGGGATAACCTACGGTAATGACATTTTGACTACAATAGAATATATTTCTTTTTATAAAAAAATTTATAAATAATAATATATCTGCAAATTATCATTAAAAACAACATGATTGTTAAAATGCAATAATTAAAATTATGATATTTAACTATTTTTCTGTGCAAATGTGAAAGAACAGTAAAACACGACACTTTTTGAAAATCATCCAATATCGGGTTTCACTAATTTGAGCTTCCTGTTTTTGAATAGTATAAGCTGGCTCTTTAAAAGTAAGGAATATGAAAGTTAGCACTTTCTCCCGGCACTGGCCGAAGGACTTTTTATAAACAAGTTTTTTTTTTTTTTTTTTTTTTTTTTTTTTTTTAATGATTAAACTATTTAAGTACTTAAAACATTAAATAATATAGACAGTCCAAATTTATGTTACGTAATACTGATTACAAATCTCAAAATTCAAAATCTGATAAATTTAATTTTTAGATACGTAAAAGAAGTATCGCCCGTTTTTTATTACCTATAGTCATGCTGAAATATATCCGTTTTATCTAAACTGAAATTCTAATACAAGAGTTTCAGATAAATGTAACTAACAGAAAATTACTGCATGGTATTGAAATTTTTTTATCGTGATTTCTAGGTTTCTGACAAGTTATCTTTTGATTCAACTGAATAAAATAGAAAACAACAGTTTTCTCTTTAAACTTGTTTCGGCGTTGAAATATAAATGTTAACGAAAAAAACTTTCTTTTCTATAAAATTTGCAAATAACTTATTAAATAGGGAAAATCCTTGTTTGACTTCAATTGATATTCATAAACAAGAACGAAAAATTATGCGTTTAACATTGATTATGTAATACTTTCCAGCACATTAGGAATACTGTAACAAAATCTCACAGTTCATAAAGGTGTAAGGGGATGTTTAAATAAAAAAGAATTGAAAATCTCACAACGCATTTGAAAACACAATTTCAGCCATGAATAATCAGAAAAATATCTTATTTTGTTTTGTGCAGCCTTGTATATGATCTATATATTTGTGTGTATACTACATAGTATGCCAAAATTTAGCTATTAAACAAATAGAAAACAGTTGAAATTTTCCATTCAGAAATATCCGTGAATAAACGGAAACGTACTTGAGAATTTTTGTGCAGAGCTGAATATAATCTATAGTTTTTTTTTCAAACCAAGTAAAGTTTTAAATAAATAATTCAATTTAAAAGTGCAGAACATATTCAAAAATCCAATTTGTGCTATTAAGCCAAGTATACTATTTATAAAAATAGTTCAATTCAAAAAAAAACAAAAAAAAAAACATACAACAACCAAAAACGCACTTTCAGCAATTGCTATGTTTATAGGTTTCAATAGTTTAATTATTATTCAATTTCTTCTATAACCAAATTCTTTTGTGTGTGTTGCGAAATCAAGCAACTCCTCTTACCACTTACCCTTTGAAACAAGAACAAAAAACGCACCTGCAGTGTGTTACGTCAGACCGAATGATCCTACTGCGCAAGAGCGGACAGAACTTTTTTTCCTTTTTTCTGTGAGAATTGACTCAGATTTAGATTAGAACAGAAACTAGATATGAACGTAGAGAAAAGAAAATAACTTTTTAAAAAGAAAACTTTAATACTCGAACTGTAATATAGTGTAAATAATTTTTGTTTTGAGAGTGTCTAAACATGTTGTGTACGTCTACAAGAATGTTTAATGTAATATAGTTTTTTTGTTTCGAAGATTCAAGACTTATTATTTGGATGTTGTATTATTTAATGCATAGAATCCCCGGCTATTTCTCCTTATGCGAAGGAAAGAACAGGTAGGACATTTAACTTTTATTTTATGATTGTATAAGTTGAAAGCTTTTTATTAGATAATAAGATTAATAAGAAAATTAGAAACAGAGAATAAGATCAGTAGTAACATTTTGGCATCCCTTCCGGCGATATTAACCTAATTATGAGATAAATAGAATAAGACATTAAGATATTAGAATAATTAGAAATTATTTATCAAGCTATTTAATTTGAAGAACTGAAAAAATATTGAGAACTGTTGAACATATAGAGAATTTTACTTTTTAATAGAATTTAGTTGTTGTTGTTATTAGTTAGCAATGGCTGAAAGTTTAGTTATCGCCAAAAAAGAAAGAGCTGTGCTACGTGAAAGCATAAATAAGTTTATAAATAAAATAGAAGCTATTTTGAAAGAGGGAGAACCAGACATTTTTGATTTGGAAGAGATAGTGGAACAATTAAGTGTGACAGAAATGGAACTGACACGAGCAGACGGGGAAATTAAAAAATTGGTGCAAGAAGCACAATTAGATACATAATTACAGGGCGCTCGCGAATTTAAAGAGAAAATTACGTCATGGCGCTTTAGAGCAAGCAGAAAAATAAAAGAGTTGGATAAAAAGAAAACAGAGGATGATTCGTTTTCTAAACGAGAAAAACCCTTAAAGGAAAACGTAAGCATTAAATTACCGAAACTAAATATCGCAAAATTTTCTGGGGATTTTGTTGAATGGCTTTCGTTTTGGTCAGCTTTTGAAACAACCATTCACAAGAATGACACATTAGATCCAGTAGATAAATTTAACTATTTAAAAAGTTTTCTAGCCCCCATTCCATTAAAAAGTATAGATGGATTTTGTGTCACTGCAGAGAATTATTTAAAGGCCGTCGATATTTTGAAAGAAAGGTACGGGAATAAGGATATGTTAATTTCGGTACATACAAATAAACTTCTTAATTTAACTCCACTCAGACACTCGAATGACACCAAATCATTTCGAAAACTTTTTGATGAGATACAAACGAACATTAGAAGTCTAGAGTCGCTTAACATTTCATTAGACTCTTATGGAAGTTTATTATCCCCCATTTTATTTAAATTATTACCGAGAGACCTAGTTTTGGAATTTAATAAAACGCATGAAAACTCAATTAATGTCCAAGATTTAATATCGTTCTTACATAAGCAATTAATATCCAGAGAGAAAATGTATGCGTCATCACTGAATGAAATAAATGAAAAATCAACACAAAATAATTATGTTGCGCAGTCATTTAGGAAAAATCCTTCCTCCCCCCCCCCCCCCCGAGTCAATAAATTTAATACGCAGAGTAATAAATTTTATTCTCTGAATAGAAAATCACCGTCAGCGAGTGATTTATTGGTTCAGAGCGAAAATGAGACTACTTGTGGATTTTGCTTTGGCAGGCACCAGACAAATAAATGTTTTACCACTTGTAATTTACCGTTTGAAAAAAGACTTGATTTACTGAGAAAGAGAGGCCTTTGTTATATTTGTTTATCCCGCGGACATATTGGGAAATACTGTGTATCGAAGGATTTATGCGGTATTTGTAATTCGAGACACGCCCAGATAATGTGTAATAAAGAAATAAATTCAAAAGGGAAATCTACTAATTCAGAGAGTAGTGATGTTACGAGACCAATGCTGTCAAATCAGGATATAATTTCTAATGTCTATTTACAAACTTTGATAGTGGAGATCCGTAATGATAATCAATCTTCCGAATTTATTCGTATCATTATAGATACTGGGAGTCACAATAGCTATATAACTAGATATGCTGCAAATAAATTGAAATTAAGGAAAATTCGATCAGAAACAATTAGACACGGACTATTCGGAGGGGTAGAAAAAACGAGTAAACATAATCGCTATGAATTTACTATCAGTAATTTAGATCATAGTTTCCGATTTAAAATACAAGCTTTAGATGAAGGAAAAATTTGTTCAGGAGTAAATTTATGCCGCGATAGCGAAATGATAAAAATCTTAGAAAAAAGGGGAGTTCATCTGACCGATGTTCGTGAAAATAATCGACTATGTTTATATGAGAATAATCCGGAAGAAGTACACATTTTAATCGGCGCTGACATGGCGGCGAAATTATTCACAGATAATATAAAATATTTTCCTGATTTGGGTATAACAGCTTTTGAAACAAAGTTAGGCTGGACAATTATGGGGAAAACAGAGGGTAATGGAAATGATTCAGAAAGTTCGTTGTCAGTTCAATCGCTGTCATTATTTACTTCAAATGCCAGTTTATCACAACTGTGGAACTTAGATACCTTGGGTATCACTAATGAAGATTATAAAAATAAAGACGATTTAGCAAGAGAGACTTATAACCATTTTCTTGAAACAGTCAAACGTGATGAAAGTGGCCGCTACGAAGTGACACTACCCTGGATTGTTGATAATTCAATTTTAGCGAGCAATCGCGTATTAGCAGAGAAACATTTGCGCAAGACAGAACAAAAACTTATCAAAACAAATAAGAAAACAGAATATGAAGAAATTTTTAATTTGTGGAAGGATAATAATATTATAGAAGAAATTTCAGACGATAAGGAGAATAAAGTACATTTCTTACCCCACAGACCAGTAATTAAAGAAAATAGTGAAACGACGAAAATGCGTCCGGTTTTTAATGCCTCCGCACATAATGCAAACTCTCCTTCTTTGAACGACTGTCTCACAAAGGGACCTAATTTGATTGAAATAATTCCGAGTATTTTGAATCGTTTTCGTAAATACAAAATAGGTATTTCTTCAGATATTGAAAAGGCATTTCTTCAGATAAAAATCACAGAAAAGGATCGCGATTTTTTACGCTTTCTCTGGTTCGACTCCAAACATAATTTGAAAGTTTATAGACATTGTCGCGTAGTCTTCGGACTCACTTCAAGCCCGTTTTTATTAATGGGTACACTAAACCATCTTTTAAGTCAAGTACCCGAACAGTGGCAAAATACAGCACGAATTTTGAAAGATTCATTTTACATTGACAATTCCATTACTAGTTTAAAATCGATCGCAGATACTGGAAAATTTATAACAGAATCACAGTGTATTTTATCATCAGCTCATTTTAATTTAAGATGTTGGCGATCAAATTTGCCTCAGACCATGATCGATGTTTCTGAAGAAAATACAAAGTTAGCACCAGTTTTGGGATTGGTCTGGGACTTAGAGCAAGATAGAGTAAGGTGTAAAATAGAAGAAAAAATTGAAACGAAAGAACCACTCACAAAGAGAAAAATTTTATCGGTTACCCAAGAGATTTTTGACCCCATAGGATTCTCCGCCCCGAGCACTCTTATTCCAAAATTAATTCTTCAGGAAACCTGGAAACAGAAATTAAAATGGGATGAAGAACTTCCTGAAAATTTAAGAAAACAGTTCGACTTCTGGTTAAAACAAATTAAGTTTTTACAAGAAATTCAAGTTCCACGTTGGTTGAATATATCGCCCGAAAATGAAAATAACATTTCCTTGCATACCTTTTCCGATGCGAGTAGACACGCCTATGCCACTTGCGTGTATCTTAGATGTCAAACACAAGAAGGAGTTAAAGTTCAGTTAGTCAATGCTAGAAGTAGATTAGCGCCCATTAAAAAACTCACAATTCCTCGATTGGAGCTACTCTCGTGCCTCATTGGAGCTAGACTCGCTAAAACTATCATGAGTGATCCTCAGTTAAAACCAGAGAAGACAATCTTTTGGAGCGATTCCTCAGCAGCTTCAGGGTGGATAAGAAGAGAACAATCTTGGGGTACATTTGTCCACAATAGAGTTTTAGAAATCAGAAGCCTTACCCAAGTTGAAGATTGGCGACATATACCAGGAAATTTAAATCCGGCAGACCTCCCATCCAGAGGATGTTCCTTTGAGCAATTGGAGAAATCACGATGGTGGGGGGGACCAGATTGGCTGTATTTACCGGAAGATCAGTGGCCACAACCGGAAGAACACCCTGACGAGGATATAATAAATAAAGAAAGGGAAAAGACAATCCTAACACTTTTAGACAATGAAGACACTGATTTACACCGTTTTTATCGATATTTTTCCTCTTATAGAAAAAACACAAGAATGATTGCATTTATATATCGTTCTTATAACAACACAAGAAAGAAAGAAAGAATTTCATCACCTAACATCTCCGTTGATGAATTTGAAAAAGCAGAAAAAATACTACTCAGATTAGTACAAAAGGAATCCTTTTCAGGAAACACAGATCCCAAATTAAGAGCCTTAAGACCATTAGAAGATAAAAACGGACTTTTGAGAGCAAAAACAAATATAATCTGTAGACAAGACAAAGAAGATTTTCGTTATCCAATAATTTTGCCCTCAAAACATCCTGTGGTACAGAAGTTAATTTTTGAAAAACATTTAGAAAATCATCACGCTGGAGTTAGCATACTAATGGCTCAACTTCGAGAAAATTTTTGGATTTTGAAATCAAGAAAGTATATCAGAAACGTCATTAGACAATGTGTTAAGTGTCAAAGATTCCAAACACCCAGAACAGAAGTCGAACCAGGAATCCCACCTGAAGACAGAATCAGAGATGCAGCTATATTTGAAGTGGTGGGAGTCGATTTAGCCGGTCCTCTATACCTTGCCGATGGTTCAAAGGTGTGGATAGCTTTATTCACCTGTGCTGTCTATCGAGCAGTACATTTGGAGTTGATAACATCTTTATCAGCTGAATGCTTTATGCAGTCCCTAAGAAGATTTATAGCACGGCGAGGCAGACCATATATAATTTACTCAGATAACGGAAAGAATTTTGTTGGCAATAACAGAGCCCTTTCTAGTGTGGATTGGCAAGCTATAAGTACATTGGCCTCCATTCAGAAGATCAGATGGAAATTCAACCCCCCTTCAGTCCCCTGTTGGGGAGGGTGGTGGGAACGCCTCGTGCGAACAGGGAAAGGTATTTTAAGAAAAGTTTTGGGTCGCGCCTCATTAAATTACGAAGAACTGAGCACAATACTCTGTGACTGTGAACAAATTATCAATTCGAGGCCGATAACATACATCTCCGAAGATAATCGCGATCCCGAACCTTTAGCTCCATTGATGTTTCTTCAAGAACTGCCTACATCCGGCATTCCAGATATTGATACATTAGACTCACAAGATCTTAACAGACGAGCAAGATATCGTCAAAGAATAAGAAATGATCTGCGAAACCGATTTAGAACGGAGTACTTAGGACAGCTGCGGCAACAGTCTATAAAGAAGAATTCCAAACCTTTGCAAATAGGAGACATGGTTCTTCTGGAAGATACCAACAAAAGACGTCTTCACTGGCCTTTAGCCAAAATAATTGATATATTTCTGGGAAAAGACAAAATAGCAAGATTGGCCAAAGTCCAAACAGAAAATGGCATTTTCCTCCGTCCTTTCCAACGCCTGTTTCCTTTGGAAATTGATGCAGCTAGCGATTCCCCATCAGATAACAGAATCCATCAGAAAGTGAACTTTAATCTCCCTAATGAACAACGAAAGGTTACTCCAGAAATCGATCAGACCAGAAGCAGTGTAGAAAAGAGCCAACCCTGTGACAGAAATATCTCTCCTGTGGTTACCAGAAGTGGACGACTAGTGAAACCGCCTCTGAGACTCCAATCTGGACTTTTAAATTGTTGAGCTCCTCCCATGGATCACAACTCAATGTGGGAGGATGTTGCGAAATCAAGCAACTCCTCTTACCACTTACAATTTGAAACAAGAACAAAAAACGCACCTGCAGTGTGTTACGTCAGACCGAATGATCCTACTGCGCAAGAGCGGACAGAACTTTTTTTCCTTTTTTCTGTGAGAATTGACTCAGATTTAGATTAGAACAGAAACTAGATATGAACGTAGAGAAAAGAAAATAACTTTTAAAAAAGAAAACTTTAATACTCGAATTGTAATATAGTGTAAATAATTTTTGTTTTGAGAGTGTCTAAACATGTTGTGTACGTCTACAAGAATGTTTAATGTAATATAGTTTTTTTGTTTCGAAGATTCAAGACTTATTATTTGGATGTTGTATTATTTAATGCATAGAATCCCCGGCTATTTCTCTTTATGCGAAGGAAAGAACAGGTAGGACATTTAACTTTTATTTTATGATTGTATAAGTTGAAAGCTTTTTATTAGATAATAAGATTAATAAGAAAATTAGAAACAGAGAATAAGATCAGTAGTAACAGTGTGTAAATGTAAACGAATAATAAATTCTATGCGCACCATATTACACAGTGAGTACCGTGTAGTATACTTCAGTAATATATATACATATATATATATCAGTATTTTTAAAATAGTGTAATATCATTAAAATCATCATACCACAACGATTTCTCCCTATAGACCGTAATGTATCAGAATACTTTTAAATGTCTCTGTAAATTATTTAAAAAGCTATAACTAAAAATGCTAAAAATTTCATTTTCAATACCGAACTCTCTATGGTGATATGGTATATCATCTATGAATTTCAACGCAAATGGACGGTATTTAAGCAACTTAGAGAATGATGTAGGTATGACGGCCAATTATCTACACGAGGTATATGGGCCCAAAGGGGGAAAGAAAACGGCCTTAGAAAACGGACAGACAGACAAATCGAATATGTAAACATTTTTCAACTTTGTTCAAAAATGCTAAAAAAGGAAAATTAGAACAAACTATATATTTTTTTTATTTGCATAAATATCCTTCAAACGTGAAAATCACGTGACCATGAAAATCACGTCAAAGATTTTATTTTTATTTAGTTAGTTACATACAAGAATATTTGTTTCTCTCGAAATTAAGTACATTTAATTTAGATTCATAAAACAAAAGTCTGTTATTTCTGAATAAGGTATCTACCCTATATCTATGCTAAAATATATCATTTTTTATCTAAATTTGAAGTTTTAATACAAAACTTGCTTATAAATGTAAGAGAAGAAAAATGCTGCATGTTATTGAAATTTTCTGAAATATGATTTCGTCGTTTCTGAATAGTTATCCTTTCATTCGACTGAATAAAATACAAAACAGTATTTTCGTCAGCATGTTTGTTTAGTTGCTAAAATGCAAATGTAAATAAAAATAATTTTTCGTTTCAATAAAGTTTGCAACTTATACGTAAAACAGGAAAAGCATCAGTTTGGTATTATTTTCTATTCATATTGCATTTTCATAATTATAAAAAATATCTAAACTATGCATATAACTTTAATTTAGACAAACAATCTTGACACATTAAATCAATCATGAGTATTACTTGAAGAGTTGTTAAAAATATTTTTTAAATAATATACACTGTAATTAATTAAAAAAAAAAAAAAAAAAAAAAAAAAAAAAAAAAAAAAAAAAAAACAAGCAAACACAGTCTTTTTATATAAAAAATAAGAATATTATTTAAAAAAAAAAAAAAAACTGTTATAATGAAAAGATTATTGATATTTTCTGTAAATTAAACGTTTTTCCATCTGTCCGAAATTGACAGAGTTTTTTTCGTCAATTTGATAGATTTTATTTTTAAGTGTACATATTGACTTATAGCACAGTGGTAGGGGAGGAAAAAAAGGCCGAAATTAGTAGTTAATTAGGGGAAAGCTGGAAAATGTTTTAATCCATTTAGTTTAGGTCTAGAAAGAATATGCTAAGTTTTCCTCTTCGTAGTATGTGAGCGTTAGAAAATATATACAGATTTATAGTGAAAAAACACGTTTCTTTAAATACCATAACAATATCTCAAAACAGCTAATACTGTCAAAAACATTGTCAATGCAAATGTTATAGAGCTTAAAATTCTGAGTAAAATGAGCACCTACACTTAATATTTTTGTCGAACATTAAGGTCACAATTCTAGTTTAAAGTTTTAGACACGTACTCAGGGGATTGAACTCAGAATTAATTTGGAGAAAACTAAAAATAGTTTTAATCCCTTCAGTTTAGGTCTAAAATGAACGTACTACGTTTTCTTCCTCATGCTTGGGTGAATGTTAGAAAATACGTACATATTTATTTTCGAAAAACACTTTTTTTTTAATTACCTTAACAATATCTCAAAACAGCTAAATCTATAAAAAAAAACATAGTCAATACAAATGTTGTAGCGCTTAAAATCCTGAATAAAATGAGTACCATCATTAATATTTTTGTTAAACATTAAGGTCGCAATTCTATTTCAAATTTTTTTTAAATCAAGAGCTTGAAGCCAGGAGAGACCAAGATAACTTAACAATATCTCAAAATTATGGCCTTAATACTGAACTAAAATGTTATGTGTAGGTACTCATTTTATTCAGAATTTTAGGCTCTACAAGTTTTGTATAGAGAATGTTATTGATGGAGTTAGCCGTTTTGAGATATTGTTAAGTTAACTTGGTCTATTCTGGCTTCAAGCTCTTAATTAGCGATTAGGGCAAATTTTTGAAATAGAATTAAGACCTCAATGTTGAACAAAACTATTAATGATGGTACTCAATTTATTCAGAATTTTATGCTCTACAACATTTGTATTGACAACGTTTTTTTATAGAGTTAGCTGTTTTGAGATATTGTTAGTGTAATAATTAAAAAAAAAAAAAAAAAAAAAAAAAAAAAAACGTATTTTTCGAAATTAAATATGTACATATTTTCTAACATTCACCCAAGTACGAGGAAGAAAACATAGTACGTTCATTTTAGACCTAAACTGAAGGGATTAAAACAATTTTCAGTTTTCTCCAAATTAATTCTGAGTTCAACCCCCTGAGCACGGGTCTAAAACTTTAAAGTAGAATTGTGACCTTAATGTTCAACAAACATATTAAGTGTAGGTACTCATTTTACTCTGACTTTTAATATCTAAAACATTTGTTTTGACAATATTTTTGACAGAATTAGCTGTTTTGAGATAGTGTTATGATATGCAAAAAAACATCTTTTTTGACTACAAATCTATACATATTTCCTAACGCTCACATAGTTCGAGGGGGGAAACATAGCATATTCATTCTAGACCTAAACAGAAGGGATAAAAACAATTTCCAGTTTTCCCCTAATTAATTCAGAATTCAAATCCCTAACCACTAGGCTGTTAGATCTTTTTTCCTCTTTTTAATTTTAGATTCTTAATAGAAAAATTTCATATGTCTGCAAAATGTGTGTACGTGTGCTAAAATATATAATTTTTATCTAAATTTGAAGTTCTAATATAACTGTTACAGATAAATGTAGGAGTAAGAAAAATGCTGCATGTTATTGACTTTCCTTTTATTATTATTATTATTTTTATTTTTTTTTTTCCACGTATGATTTTGCAGTTTGTGAATATTTCCTTTCATCGAATTGAATAGTATTTTTTTTTCCTTGCACATTTGTTTACTTTTGAAAAGTGAATCTTAACAAAGCAAATTTGTCGTTTTTATAATGATTCAAAATAATATGTCGAACAGAAAAACATCGTCTTGGTATTCTTTTTTATTCATAGCGACTTTTCAAAAAGTAAGAAAATCCAAACAATGCATTGCATATTGCTTCCATTTCCATATTTAGCGGGAAAAAATAAATTTTCAAGTTACATTTTTTCTGCTTCATATTTCACTTTTTTTCATTTAATACTTTAAAAATTCATGATGCATAAGTTTTTCTCAAAGCACTAATGTATGTAACCAAACTATGCTTCTTAGTATCAGACGTGTTATTCACTTCGTAATTTACTGTTGTTCAATGTTTTTCTTTTTCTTCAGTTAATATTTAAAAAAATAGTTTGTTCTAATGAATTATTAAAATAATTTTGAAAAAAGTATTCAATTGGTAATTACACTTTTTACATTTTGGTTGACTATCTTTGAAATTGTAAATTTGTTATATTTATACTGAGGTACAAAATATCGGACATATTTCCACATATTGATATAATATTTTTTAGAATATGAAAAGTTTAATTTTAAAGTTCTCTTTTCGCGGCATTACTACTTGAAGAATAAATGAATTAACAAACACGAAAGCAAAATCATGCACCACGCAAAGATTATGAAAAAAAATTAAAAAACTAAATGACTATTAGATGTAAATTTCCAACTGGGCGAAAAATGTCCGGACCAGGATTCGAACCCGGGATCTCCTGGCTGAAGCCGCCAGTGCTCTGCCATCTGAGCTATCCCGGACGATTCTGGTCGAACTTTTTCACCCAGCTAACCTTGATGATTACAGCATCTGGTCTGAAACCTGGTTCAGCTCAACAGAATAACAGCTGAACCAGGTTTCAGACCAGATGCTGTAATCATCAAGGTTAGCTGGGTGAAAAAGTTCGACCAGAATCGTCCGGGATAGATCAGATGGCAGAGCACTGGCGGCTTCAGCCAGGAGATCCCGGGTTCGAATCCTGGTCCGGACATTTTTCGCCCAGTTGGAAATTTACATCTAATATGATTTGTTTACCAATTAGAATAATTGTGCTAATATTAATCTAGTGTAAATGACTATTGTAACAAATCATCAATATTGCATACGACTAAAAATGATATGTATATCAACAGTTTAGAAAACACATAATACAGTTAATAAATCCTTTTCAGCAATCCCTGCTGAAAATTCAATTATTGCAATGATATATGCTAATTATTTTGTGCAATCCTGTATATGCCTAATGGATTTTATACTTATCACATACTAAAACAGATATTTAATTCAGTTGGGAAGAAAAATCAAAAATATCATTCGTAGACCGCAATGTATCCATGCTCTTTTGTGCAATCTTGCGTGTAATTTTATGTTATACTCACGCCATTTACTATGATAGTTTGTGTTTTATGACAGCCGATTATCAACACGTGGGATATAGGCCCTGGGGGAGATTGCCCTTCGTGGGGGTCTTTCTAAGGGAACCTAACCCGTATTTACGCATGGGAAACCACGGTTTCGAAGAAAACCACGCAAACTCCGAACGATTAGGCAGACGGGCGCGATTGGGTTCGAACCCAGCACCTCCCGTCAACCAGCTTCGAAAGCAGAACCTCTCAGCCACTGGTGGGGCATTTACTATGATAGAAATTATTTCAATTGAAAAACAATTAACATACTTGGAAATGTACACTGTTAAAAATTTTCCTGTGAAATTACAGAGAATCTACGGGTAATCCATTATCTTCAGTCATGTAAAATTACAGAGATTAGAAAAAGAGATTCTGTTAAATAACAGAGAGGTTATTTGGTAAATTTACACAAGACCCTGTAAATTAACATCGTTAAAAATACGTAAGACTCTGTAAATCAATTTATTTTTTTTAATTAAAATAATTTAACTTAGTTTTTGAAATCAGTGAATTTTAGAACTTCGAAGTATTAGCGTTATTCAAGCACATTTTAAATGCTGTGCCATTTAATTTTTTTACACTACTTGCTTCTGGTCGGATTTGAACCCGAGACCTCTGGGCAGGAGAAAAACATCTTATTGACTGCGCCATAGTGGCCGAGAGGTTCTGCTCTCGAAGCTGGTAGACGGGAGGTGCTGGGTTCGATCCCAATCGCGCCCGTCGGCCTAATCGTTCGGAGTTTTCGTGGTTTTCTTCGGGCCGTGGATCTTCCATGCGTTAATACGGATTAGGTTCCCTTAGAAAGACCCCCACGGAGGGCACTCCCCCCGGGCCTATATCCCTCGTGTAGAGCCCGGCCTGAAAATAGCTCGTATTTTATCTGCTTCGCTTGAATTCTTATATCGGGCCGATAGGCCCGATTAATTTTTTTATCGGCCCGGCCCGTTCAAAAAATTGTCCTAATTCTGCCCGCCCGACCCGGCCCGTTTGAAAATTAGCCTTCATTCCGCCGGTCCGGGTACGGGCCTCGGGCCAAGCCCGGGCCCGTGCAGACCTCTAATAACATCTAAGCCCCAATATTTATTTTATAATATTTTTAAAATATCGTGCTTGATATTTTCAGTCAAAACAAGTGTAAAGAAATTTTTCGACTTTTATTGACTGTATATACAAATTTTGCCTCTTTACGTGTTGTAAAAATTTAAAGTGATTGCAGAAAAATAACGATAGATTTTAATATAATATATGTTATATTTATATGTAGACATAAACTTAATTAGAAAGGTTAAAATTGCTGCTGTTAAGACAAATATTAAATTTTTATGCTCTAAAAGTTCTTCGATTTCAAGTTTTGCCGCACAAAAAATTTCTTTTATAAACAAGAGAACACAAACGAGATTCGATTACGAACAAGAGACGATCGATATAAACGGAATTCGATTATAAACAAGAAACAAAAGGGTCTGTTCAAGACGGGCGCTTAGGCCGCCCGCGCGCGCTCAGGAGACAGGAACATGGAGTGTAGTCGAGTGTAAGATTTAGGCGCGCCACACATCAGAGGGTTGGGTTGATTGTTGACGGCCAATTATCTACACGAGGGATATAGGCCCTAGGGGGAGTGCCTTCCGTGGAGGTCTTTCTAAGGGAACCTAATCCGTATTAACTCATGGAAATCCACGGCTCGAAGAAAACCACGAAAACTCCGAACGATTAGGCCGACGGGCGCGATTGGGTTCGAACCCAGCACCTCCCGTCTACCAGCTTCGAGAGCAGAACCTCTCAGCCACTGGTGGGGCGCACACATCAGAGAGACAGGCAAATTCTGCTGTACAAACGGTTTATTTTAATTTAGTTTGGACCGAAACATAATACCTATTATTTTTTTAATCAAATTTAATTTTTTTAATCCTTTATTTACGGAATTATTTATCAAGAAATTGCTTCTTCTCAATAATTATCTTCTTTAATATCTGAAGATAAACTGGAATTTTCAAATAATAATAATGTGAAATTTAGGTGTATTTTTTCATTAAAACTGGTTAAATATATTGGTACTTATAACATTTTTTTGTAAAATATTTACAAAAATAATCAGATTAATTACCCAAAATAACTTTTAAGGTTATATCACAATTCTTATAAAAGCAATGTATTTAAATGTATTATGATTCTAACTAACTAAATGAATGACAAAAAAAAAATAAAAAACTTGAAACTAATTTTTTTTTCTTTAATAATTCTAATAAAATTGCAAAAGAATTTTAAACGTGTGTATTTGAATTACAAGTTTTAAAAAAGCTGAAAATATTTTTAAATAAAAACATGGGAATCCGTACAAGGAATTAGATACAAGATAATGGAAATGTCTGTAAATCGATGACCAAGAAGCTCAATCGAATGCATTTAACCGAGAACTAGTGTAAATTTACAGAGAGTCTTGACCGAGAAACTCAATCGAATGCATTTAACCGAAAACTGGTGTAAATTTACAGAGAGTCTTGACCGAGAAACTCGATCGAATGCATTTAACTGAGAACTGGTGTAAATTTACGGAGAGTCTTGACCGAGAAACTCGATCGAATGCATTTAACCAAGAACTAGTGTAAATTTACTGAGAGTCTCGACTTTTTTTCTGTGATTTTACAGAATTTTTTAACAGTGTAGTATTCATAAATATCGTATAACATGATGTGATTTAGTTAAGCTAGAAATCGAATAACTCAAATGAAAGCGCACTTGGAATTATTACTTAGAAACGATTGCGTATCTGATCTTTTTTTGTGTGTGTGTGGAACATTTTTTCTTTGTCTGTGTAGAGAAACATTAAATGTCTATTTAAGCCTGCTGATTTTCTTCTCAAGATTTGGTATGTTCCTATTTGCGACAAACATTCTTCACACATGAAATTACACATGAGTATTAAACGCGAGTTTAATTTATCAAATTAAACATATTTGAAGATTTTATGCAATATTACAGAACAACATACTCAATTTACTTTTAAAAAATGCTTTTTAAATTTACCGCACTTTTGGGGGTCTTTATACTCACAAAATCACAATTCACACCCAAAATATACACTTCTTTTTGACAACTAAATTGAAAAAATACTGAGTTTATCCCTCCATCACGTAAGGTTTTCCCACAAAGTGAAAATGAAATGTTAAGAAAATCACTCAAAAAATCTAAGATGACCAAAAACTTTTATGGAAAAAACCATCACAAATAAACTGAATCTTACATCTATATTACGAACCAAAATCATGTCCTAGAGTAATACTGACGTCATGTTAATGGTGTCATCTGGTCAAACACCTGGACCATCAACTGGCCATAAAGGTCGGTTTTACTGCAATTTTTTTTTTAACTTCTAGACATTTCCTTATTTTCATTTTTACAAATAGGAGAAAAGATGTACACTCAAATGCAATTTGTTTTGAAAATGTTTCGAGGTTTATTAGCAAGATTCTTTTTTTTATCTGTCTCCATTGCCTGCTGTCCGGACTACAACAGATTAATCCGTTTGCGCTTAAAACTTTGTAAACAAAGAAAATTTCAAAAAAAAAAAAAAAAAAAAAAACAGAGTCTATCTTTTTCCGGCTGATATTCCACCATACCAAACTTAAAAATTTCATGAATAAATAAATAAAATACTATAAATAAAACACAAATTTAACAGACGTTTAATTGGACAACGTGTTTAAGTCTGTAGAATTGTCGGAATCAAAGAGGCCGCTTTAAGTAACGATCATTGGCAATTTTCTCGGCTAAATAACTTCTGACATGCGTTAATATTCCCGTTTAACTAGGCACTCCGTCCGGTAGATAGGGGCCTGATCAGTGGTAATCTATATATGAAAGTATCGCTTTTAATAAATTTTAGAATTTTATTTTAAAAGGGCACAGAACCTTTGAGTTTGTCGAAACAATCAAAACCATCGCCTGCTTCAAAGTACCAAAACACAAACATTATGCAATTAAGATCTTTTTTTTTTTCCTGCCTAAAGTACATATCCTTATCTACATTATCCAGAAAAAATAAATATTGTACGTACAAAATTAATATTAAAATTTTGAACTAAAAAATTCATTTTCCTAATGCGTGATTAAGTTCTGCGCGCATAATAAAACTCTAAATTATGCATATAGAAAACAATTTTTTAACAAAATAGAATCATAAAACACCTAGTTCTAACTTAAAACCAAACTATACGCAAAAGGTTTTGTTTAAAATTTAATTTTAGCAGAAAAAAAAATTCTGGAAACTCAATTTTTTTTTTTCAATTCCTACTATTAGTTCACACTCTCCCTATATTTGTTTATTTACTTATTTATTGATTTATTTATATATCTTGTTCAAATTTTCAATCGTTAATAAAATACTTATTTTTAATCCTATCAAGTTGAAATAATTTTTTTAAACTTGTACTGGATGACAATTGATGTTAATACAGTTTTTTCAAATTTTAATTCATTAATTAAATGTTATATCATAATATAAATATAATCATAATATAATATGTTTATTTGCTTAAAAGACGTTATAAAAACACATTAAAAGTAAATTAAAAACTCTTTATTTACATGTTTCAACTCATTTTCTGAGTCGTCGTCAGAATGTATAAAAGAAAATTACAAATGCATAATGAAAAATGGAAAATGGAAAAAATCATAGAAAATAAGCAAGTAATCATGTAACGCGCCCTATATTTTCGCGATTGCTCGTGTTCTCTCTATGTCGCGATGCCGTAATTTATCTAACCATTCAACCCATAAATTCGGGATACGAAAGGATAAAGTATCGTTACAAACTCCTGAACCTCTTAAATAAATTTCAATGGACTCTCTTATGAATAATTGTAAATAAAAATTAGACCTGTAGGTGATTTTACTCTCGTTAAAAAGTATGTTAATGTTCTCTATTTGATTTAGCCGGGATAAAGCAGTATTACCTCTATTGTATTTTATGTCCGCTATATGTTCTTTACATCTGATATTGAATTTTTGTTGGGTTATACCTATATAATGATTTTTGATTCCTCCCTCCCTAATAAATGGAATCATATAAACTCCTGAGAGGTCATCTCTATTAATCGGATCAATTTTAGTATTTAAAAGCATCTTTAATTTCGGAGGCGGCTTCGCGATCAAACATAAGCCAAAATTTCTTAAATGATTTTTTATATGTTCAAAGAAACCCGGGAAATAATTTGCTACAACCCTTTTCGTAGTGACTTCATTAATAGTTTTACTTTTATTTTTAGAAGTAGCAAAGGAGCTCTGAATCAATTTGTTAATTAATTTTATCTGATATCCATTATCACTAGCAATACGTTTAATTTTCTCTAATTCTTCCCCCAAATTTATATCAGAAGAAATCTTGAAAGCACGATTGATTAGGAACCTGAAGGTGGATAATTTGTAAGGAAATGGAGTGCATGCATCGGAAGGTATAACGTTTAAATCTGCGATAGGTTTTCGGTAAACGGAACGAATTAATTCACATCCCTTTCGCTGTACCTCAACATCTAAAAAAGGTAATTTTCCTCCTGTTTCTAGTTCAAAAGTAAACTTAATATTATTGTCGAGCTCATTTAACTTTTGTATGAAAATCATTAACCCATCTGTATTACCTCGCCAAACAATAAAAATATCGTCTACATAACGTAACCATACTAAAGGAACTATCTCAAAAGGGCTGAAAATTTTAGATTCGAGGGTGCGTAATTTAAATTCCGCCAGAAGGCCAGATATTGGGGATCCCATCGGAGCACCACATGATTTTTCATAAACAACATTATGAAAAATAAAAAAAATTACTTAAAATAATTAAGCTTAAACCACTCTTTAAAGTGTTCTTCATGGGCAGATCAAAGGTTTCTGCATTATCGATAAAATGTTCTAGGTTCTTGTTATCGTCTTTTGTATCTATGGATGGATAAAGGGAAACAATGTTTAAACTTGCTAAAATGCAGTCTTCAGAGATGTTGAATTTCTTGATTTTCTCAACGAAATCTGTAGTAGAGTCCAATGTACATTTGGAAGGAGGCAACATTTTTTGTAGTAGGGGAACGTATGCTTTTTCTAAGAAGTAGGAAGGACCTTTGCCTCCGAAATTAAAGATGCTTTTAAATACTAAAATTGGCCTCCGAAATTAAAGATGCTTTTAAATACTAAAATTGATCCGATTAATAGAGATGACCTCTCAGGGGTTTATATGATTTCATTTATTAGGGAGGGAGGAATCAAAAATCATTATATAGGTATAACCCAACGAAAATTCAATATCAGATGTAAAGAACATATAGCGGACATAAAATACAATAGAGGTAATACTGCTTTATCCCGGCTAAATCAAATAGAGAACATTAACATACTTTTTAACGAGAGTAAAATCATCAACAGGTTTAATTTTTATTTACAATTATTCATAAGAGAGTCCATTGAAATTTATTTAAGAGGTTCAGGAGTTTGTAACGATACTTTATCCTTTCCTTATCCCGGATTTATGGGTTGAATGGTTAGATAAATTACGGCATCGCGACATAGAGAGAATACGAGCAATCGCGAAAATATAGGGCGCGTTACATGATTACTTGTTTATTTTCTATGATTTTTTCCATTTTCCCTTTTTTATTATGCATTTGTAATTTTCTATTATACATTCTGACGAAGACTCAGAAAATGAGTTGAAACATGTAAATAGAGAGTTTTTAATTTACTTTTAATGTGTTTTTATAACGTTTTAAGCAAATAAATATTTTAATATTATGATATGATTAGAAATGGATGTAATTTTGACTTACTACTCGCAATTAAATTTTAATTAATTAATTTTAGTTTTACATGGGAGACAAAATGGAGGCCATTGGTTATTGAAGCATTTAATGCATCTTCATATCTATAAGGAGGTTACCATAGGGGGGACCCTGTTCTGTCGCCAAATACCGTCAAATTTGTCGCCAACTTGGCGATATATTGCCAAATTTGGCGACCAAAATGAGTCGCCAAAAGTGACGCCAACTTGGCGATATCTCTAATATTTCGCCAAATTCCCATAGACTTCCATTGTAAACCTACTTGCTTATAGAAAATCAACAAATTGAGATATTTTAATGCAACAAAAACTAATATTATCTTAAGGGATTATATTAAATTTTTCTTTGATGACCTAAGTAGCAATTGACTTTAAAAACAAATTTTTTATATTACTTGTTCAAGTTTTCAAAGGCAAAAAAATAAATAACCAAAATACGTGAATTATCTTGGTTTTAGCCTGTAGACTATAAAGAAAAGCATATTTGGTTAATTTTTTTTAAGCTGTAGCTTACATAGTTTAAAAGTAACAGTGCGCGCAAACTCCAAATTTAGTAATCTGAGAAAACGCTTTTTAAAGTTTCAATATGCCTTCCATTATGCTCACCGTCTATAAATGATTAGAACTCAAAAAATAATGCAGCTTTTTTAATGCGGTTTTTTGCATATTGTTGGGAAATTTTAAAACATTCAGATTTAATCAAAAACCGAAAACTGATTTTTTGAAAGTTTAAAGGTCTTATTTCTTAATAGATGATTGATATTTTTCATACATATAAATTCTTTTTGGTTTTATTAGAGGAAAACCTAAAAAATCATATTAAATATAAAATTCCAATTATTCTTTTCCTGAAAACAATGATTTTCCCCTATGCCCTGTAACCCATGAAACCCGGGTTGAATCAACTAGTTTTCTTAGTTTGTTACTTTTACCGTAAACAACACCTTATGCTAAAATTATTGTAATTATTTTCTTTTAATTCGAGAGAATATGCATTCTTCCCACGTTTTGATAATATTGCAGCTTGTATATTCCTTGAGATAATTTCCTATGCTGCAACCGCCAGTATTCTGCAATGCTGTTTAGTAAATTCTGATGTTGTGATGATTATCTTTTCAGTTTATCTCTTAGATATTTTGTCATCTTTATTGCAACTTTTTTAATTAACCAATCACTCATAGACTCTTTCTTTGCGTCTCGTAACCGTGCGGGATAGAATTTTTTTAATTTTCTTGTAAAAATTCGAAATCAGCATGAAGCAGCACCTAAGAAGCACTATTCACTTATTCTGTTTGTTCATTGTAGATTGTGTATATTTATAATATTTAATAATATTGATTTAAGTTTCAAATGCAGGCTTAGAATATTTTTACTGTTATTTTTGGGTTTTTAAGTACCGTATTAATTACAATAAATTTTTATTAAAAGAAGTAGAAATTGTGATATTCATATATTAATGCTAATAAACAGCTCATAGATAAAGAAGTTATTTTTAGGTAAATAAAAATCTATGATGTTTGTGTTTTTAGCAGTTATTTATTCTCGGAAATCGTAAAAGAGTTTCCTTTATGTTTGGATCCATTCGTGTATGTTTCTCTGAATTTTCCGTACTTCAACCGAATAATCATTTAGTATTCTACTTTATGCATGAATACATAAAGTACACTATTTTAATACAACAAGGGAGTATACACGGGTTCCCCGGGTTACGGAATATCTATGAAAACCATACATTTAATTGATAACAATATTAGATATTTTACATTTAATATTTTTTTAGCATACGCACTTACAATAACAAAAAGTCCTTCCGGCCAGTGCCGGGAGGAAAAGGTAGCTTTCATATTCCTTATTTTAAAAAAGCTAACTTATATTATTCAAACACACGAAGCTCAATTTAGTGGAAACCGAATATAGGAGATTCAATACTAATTTTTATCAATACTAAATCATTATGAATGAGAATTTAGCGAAATTAGTCAGCTTTATTCAAGCTGCTTTTATTTAAAGTAACTTATATTTGGCTGCCAAATTCGGCGATTTTTTAAAGTGCCTGCCATTTTAAGACAACATGGTGGATGAGGCTAACCAGTGAACGTGGTCGAGACCTTAGTAATTGCTGTGCACATGCTCACTCACATCGGAATCGATTGATATATACGAGTGCTTTCGCAGGCAAAAAATCAGATTTTTCAAAATGTCACCCACATTAGATATTGAAATTGATATATCCGAGCCATTTTTAAGATAAAGACAAACAAAAAATGCTCCTGAATCCTTATATCAAGGTCAAATACTTAAGAAAGAAACCTTTTCCAATTTCTAATTTTTTTGCACCTCACTTTAAATATATATTTTTTAATTTAATGGCCGCCATTTTGAAACAAGATGGCTGATGAAGCTGGCCAGCGAACTTGGTCGAGATATTCATGTATACTATCCACATGCCTTCTTACATCGAAATAGGCGAATACGTGTACAAATACAAGATCATTTCAAAATGCGTTTTCAATGCTAGAAATTCAAAGTGCTATAATTCAACCATTTTTTAAGATATAAACAAAAGAACAAATTTTCAGGAACAAAAACTGCTCCGGAATCTTTGTATCAAGGCCAAACACATAAAAAAAAAATCTTTTTCATTTTTCAATTTTTTAATACCTCATTTTAAATTTTAAATTTAATTTTTTTAAATGGCAACCCTTTTGAAACAAGATGGCGAATGAAGCTGGCCAACGAACTCGGTCGAGACATTGGTATGTACTATGTACAGACCAAGTTACATCCAAATCGGTTCATAAATACGCCTGATATCGCGTGACAAAAATCAGGTCGTTTTAAAATGTCAGCCACAATAGAAATTCAAAATACTATAACTCAGCCATTTTTTTTTTTAGATATAGACGAAACAAAAACTGTTCCAGAATCTTTGTATTAATGTCAAACACATACGAAAAAAATCTTTTTCAATTTCCAATTTTTTGGTATCTCATTTTAAATTTTAAATTTTTTTAAATTTTTTAAATGGTTGCCATTTTGAAACAAGATGGCGGATGAGGCTGTACAACGAACTAGGTCGAGATATTTGTATGTACTATGTACACACCAAGGTACATCCAAATCGGTTCATAAATACGCCCGTTATCACGTGACAAAAATCAGGACGTTTCAAAATGTCAGCCACGCTAGAAATTCAAAATGCCATAACTCAGCCATTTTTTAAGATATAGACGAAACAAAAACTGCTCCCGAATCTTTTTATCAAGGTCAAACACATAAGAAAAAAGTATGTTTTCAATTTTCAATTTTTTGGTACCAAATTTCAAATTTAAATTTTTCTTAAAACTTTAAATGGCCGCCATTTTTAAATAAGATGGTGGATGAAGCTGGCCAACGAACTCGGTCCAGACAGTGGTATGTACTATGTATAAACGAAGTTACATCCAAATCGGTTCATAAATACGCCTTTTATCGCGTGACAAAATTCAGGACGTTTCAAAATGTCAGCCACGCTAGAAATTCAAAATGCTATAACTCAGCCATTTTTTAAGATAGACGAAACAAAAACTGCTCCAAAATCTTTGTATGAGGTCAAATACATAAGAAAAAATATTTTTCCATTTTCAATTTTTTGGTACCACATTTCAAATTTTAATTTTTTTTTTTTTTTAATTTTAAATGGCCGCCATTTTGAAACAAAATGGCAGATGAAGCTGGCCAACGAACTTGGTCGAGAAATTGGTATGTACTATGTACACACCGAATTACATCCAAATCGGTTCATAAATACGAGGGTTACAGTGTGACAAATATCAGATATATATATGGATATATGCTTATGTGTCCGATGATGATATATGTCCGAGAATGATCCGTACAACTTCAAAAATTTATTGAAAAAGAAACAGTAGGGTAACAGCGAAACTAATTAGGACATTAGATAGAATAACTCAAAAAGTTTTTTTCTGCAGTATGTTTCTGACCATAGATGGCGCTACATGTCATGCAAAGGAATATTAAAGCATTTTAGTTATTTCAATGGCGGATCGCGTGAAGAAAGCTCAATGTGTTGCGTGGTTTATCGAAACAAAATCCGATACGCAAACACAACGGAATCATCGAACGCCGTATGGGGAATCGCCACCATCTCGGTCAAGCATTCGTGAGTGGTATCACAAATTTATGACAACGGGTAGTGTGGAACATAAAAAAGGATATGGTCGCCCTAGAACTAGCGAAGAAAGTGTGGAACGAATACGTGAAACATTTCGTAGGAGCCCTACAAAATCAGTTCGACAAGCATCCCGGGAGCTACAAATGCCAAGATCCACTGTACACGATGTGCTTCATAAACGATTGCGACTTACAGCCTACAAAGTTCAGATTCTGCATGCGTTACAACCGGATGATTATGCGAAGCGTTATGGATTTGCAGTTGACATGCTGCATCGTTTGGATGCCGATGAACATTTTCTGAAACGAATACTGTTTTCCGATGAATCAACGTTTCATGTGTCCGGAATGGTCAATAAACATAACGTTCGATTTTGGGGCTCCGAACAACCACATGCCGTACGTGAACTCCAACGGAGCAGTGAAAAGGTGAACGTGTGGTGCGGATTGCTTCACGATCGCATCCTTGGACCTTTTTTTTCTCAGAAACGACTGTGACCTCAAGTACCTACTTAGATATGCTTGAGATTTATGCATTCCCACAACTTCAAGACCTTCAACCGAATGTCCTTTTCCAACAAGACGGTGCGCCTCCTCATTGGGGCTTGACAGTTCGTGAGTCGCTGAATAATTCTTTTCCACAGCGTTGGATTGGCAGGGATGGTCCCATTGCATGGCCACCCCGGTCTCCTGACCTAACACCACTGGATTTTTTCTTTTGGGGTTATGTTAAAGATACTGTATACCGAACGCAAGTTAACAGTCTCGAAGAATTAAAGCAAAACATCCAAACAGCTGTAGCTACTGTTGATGTTAGCATGTTGAAACGGTCGTGGATGGAATTGGAATATCGTCTTGATATTGTTCGTGCTACGAAAGGGTCTCATGTAGAAATTTCCTAAGGTAATAACTTAAGTTATAGGAAAAAAAAAACTTTTTGAGTTATTCTATCTAATGTACTAATTAGTTGCGCTGTAACCCTATTGTTTCTTTTTCAATAAATTTTTGAAGTTGTACGGATCTTTCTCGGACAACCTGTATATATATATATATATATATATATATATATATATATATATGTCAATTTTGAACGGAGGGTGGTTTCGGGATCTGGGGGTCATGATCGATGAAAATATACCAAATTTTTTTTTAAATCGCCTTCCTCCGAACGACTGCAACAGGTAGCTTTTTGTAATGAAAGCTACCTAAAATCATATTTACATGCAAAATAGTAATTAGTTTAAATAAAGTTTTGAAATTCATTAAAAGGGATATTTTTGTATTGGCCTCGTGTCAGGAGTTAACAGCAGAAAAAAACACAAAAATAACTATTTAAAATCAGCCATTTTTTCTTCCTGTCATTATAGTGGTTTAAGTGCATAGTTCGATCGCATATCTTACATTTGTATTTTATTTACATTTTATTATTTTATAGACAGATTTGTTAATGTTTTATTTTCGTTGTGTCATGTAAGCTGGAAACAAATGTCGAGTTATTTATATTAATTTGAGTACAAACGGATTTATCTTACGTAATCGTCTGCACATGATAGACGGATTAAAAAAAATCATGCTTGAAAATTAGTTTAAAAGCATAAAAATTGCGTGAATGGCAATACATTTTTCAAACAAACTGCGATGCAGTTTTCAATCAGAATTCATTTGAAAATAAATAGTTTCCCCTATTCGACGATGTAAAAATTGAAATTGTGCGATGTTTAGAAGAAAAAAAATGCTGTATAAGTTCATTTTAATCGTTTGGTCTTACCACCGTCAAAATAACTTCAACGTTACGCACGGACACGTTTGTTCTTGATAATATAGCTAGATAGTCGATAAGAATTTATTTTATTAATTTATGTGTAAAAACGTGGTATACATATGAAATTTGTCTTTTTTTATTGAGTAAACATGGAAATATTACATGTGTTGTGTGGTACAGATACGTACAGGAAAAGAACCTGTAATAGAGTTAGGGAGGATTTAGTTGGTTGATTAGGATTTGGTGCAGATGATCATTGTGTGAGGAAATACTTCAACGAGAGTTGTCGAAAAAAATTTAAAAATATAATTTCTATGTTAAATTTTAAATCTTCATTTTTATACATTACCATTGGGACATTAATGTTGTTATTAATACTATTACTTTTATTAATTTATTTATAATACACTATGAAAATAAAATTAAAATAGCCATTTCACAGATTAATTTTAATCTCTAGTCGTGAATTTCTGTAAAAATTAAACACTTTTTTATTTTTATTTGCAGTTTAAATAGTATCCAAACACAAATTTTTAAAATCCCAACTATCAAGGGAAAATGAATAAATTTTATTAATCGCATTTTTCGTTATTTGCCACAACTTCTTTTATTGAACATAATTCTCAGTGATTTTTTTTAATTATAATTTCTTTAATTCTTTATTTTTTGCAGATTGTGATAACTCAATAAGCTAAAGTTTTAATGGAATTATACTTCAGGTTATTTCTATAAATACTATAGTAATGATAATATAATTTTGTTTCAGAAAATGCAGACTTAATTTAACTTCTAGGTTTTTATTTATAAAAAACAGAAAAGAATTATTAAGCATATTTCAAGGCATTTCATAAATTGTATTTTTATTTTGTTTAAATAACAAATAGTTTTCGCATGAAGCGATTTAATAAAATTTTAAAATATTAGAAGGTAAAATTAATTTTAAACAAAATGCATTCAGAATAAAATAAAATTGTGGCACATTTTCTAGTAAATATATGCCCATAACAGCAAAATCTAATGCTTTTTGCATTTGGCTGGTTTAATTTAAGGTTTTTTTTTTCAAGGAATGTTTCCTTTTTTTTTTGCTTGACCAAGTTAATCTTTGTCCACAAGGCTTTGATGATCTTGAATTAAATTTTCTAATATTCAAATTTCTGAATTCTTTAATCCATTTGTTGCAACCTGCTAAATTTTTAACATTGTTTCAAACTAAATTAAATTTTGGGAATTTGATTCGATTTCATTAAAATATGAAGTCGGAAGTTTAACTTCCGCAAAAGCAGGCATTTCATAAAAATGAGAAAAAAAAAACTGTCAATCAGCAGTTGTTTCTAAGTTAGTGTTTTGCGTTTTCATAATGGCGCTAAAACAAATCGCATAAAAGAAACCAACCAATCAGGAGGCCGGAAACGTCTCCGTGGTCTATAATCGAGTAAACAGAGTTTAAATGCCACCCGGTATATTGAAGCGTGGCACAGACAATAAAAAGTATAGATCTCGTATGCCCCGATTGGAGACTTGTTATTAAATCGTGGTTTCGGAACAAGATTTTAATTCCACTCCACATATTTTCTAACTTTTAAAAAGTAAAAATATGTTGTCATTTTTAAAAAGATCTTTTTAAAAAATTTTTGCAGTCTTATAGGATACAGTGCATACATATACAAATTTGACACCAAATACGACCTAAAATACAGGGTTCTAATAGAATTTTCCCAGCATTGATTTTTCCTTCTACGAAGAGAGATTCGTCGATTTTCACTCTACTAGGCCCTCATTTTTTTCATTGGTTACATTTTCTTTTTCGAGATTGTTTATATTATTTGACACCAAGTTTCGCTTTTTTATGACTGAGTTATGTCAAGGCCCCCATAAATAAGATATACCGTATCGTCTCCTATAAAATGTGATAAATAGTTGGTTAATTATATACGATTTTTATTATCAGGAGTGAAATTTTTATATAAATTAATGTATTTATGTTTTTTTTTATTATTATTCTAGCGCGAACGACGACACGGGTAATAGCTTGTTTCATTTCATAAAACTATTCTCTCGTGATTTTCAAAATAAAATTTTATAATGCATCAACTTCATCAAAATATTTAATCACAAAACCTTGTTCAGTTTTCATATCTGAGAAGTAGTTATTGATAGCAGTTGCCAAAAGTAAATAGCATTCAATTAAAATTTAATTATAATAAAGGTCTTTAATTCTCGATGAAAACAGGTGTTAAATATGTACCATGTGTATTATATTGATATAGGATGCATAGAATAATAGATAGAATGATGAATACAATAGTAATCCATATTGCAATCCAACATGCAAATTCAAATTTTTAGATAATCATTTATCTGAGAAAAATATTTTATTATGGGTTATTATCCTGCTTTCTATAGTAAGAAACAAAATTGGCAACAATTCTTTTCGCAGAGAGAAAAATAAATTGCTGTCACGACATTGCTTTTGATTATAGTAGACTAGATAAGCATATTAAATGTCAGAGTAGAGTATTACTATTTTCGTAGAAATTATGTTTCTTCTATTATTATTATTTAGAAATAATTACATTTAACACGTAATGAAAATTGACATTCGAAACAAACTCTAAGCAAACCTGGTAATAGACTGGTCTGAACAAAGAAGAAAGACGCTAATCAGAGATTATAAAGTACCTTATAGATCATGTAATCTAGTGATGAAAAGTTTTGAATAAGATGAAGATATTTAGTCAAAGGCTACATCACGACAGAAGAGTATTTGGAGCGTTAATTATCCACGCCGTAAATTTGCAGAGTCCCATTCAAAACACAGTCTAAAAGTTGATGCAAACGTATTGCAGTCATCCGATGAATTATAGTATAAGTTTTTAAAATGTAATAGTTATTTAAATGAGTCCTTAAAATTTATCAAACATTGAAGTTTTTCGGAGATCACAAAATTCAGACATTTAATATGGTTCATAAACTTCTGATATATTATTTCTATTAAAATTTAGCAAATTAAGTAAAATAAACTTCCTCAGCGAAGGATTCGACTAGTATTATAGGCAAAAACCATTGTTGTGAATTAATGGGACACTGTGTCCCATTAGTTTTTAATTTTCTTTTCATTGGTGGAAAAATAATGTTATAAAATGAATTTTCCGAAAGGTAGAAAAAAATTTAAAAAAAAAAGTTTATAAATTTTGTAAACAAACATTTTTGGTGTTTTGAACAAAATAATGCAATCTTTGTCATAATAAATACTTTGATAATGAAGTTATGCTTTTTTATATGATTGCCAATTTTTCTGAATTCTACTGGAAATATATCACGCGTTTTAATAAACATATCGAAATTCAAATTCAAAATCTAATCAATTCAATTTCAAATTCTTGGTAGGAACATTTTCCGTATCTGCGTTACAAATACCCACCTTATGTATCTTAAAAGAAATTCTTTTCATCAAAATCAGAGATTCCAATAAAAATGTTTCAGATAAATATAACAAAAAATAAACATTCTGCATGCTATTGAATTTTTTGAAGTACGATTTCAACGTTTCTGAAATAGTTATCTTTTGGTCCAATTCAGTAAAATTTGAAACTTTTTGGCATATTTGTTTTACTACTGAAATGTGAATGTAATAAAACAAATTTGTCGTTCCTATAAAGTTTTCAAATAACATGTTAAATAGTAAAAGCGTCTACTGAGAACTCTTCTTTTCTATTTACATTCGTTTTATAGAAAAGAAAGAAAAATCAAACACAATACATAATTTAGACTAATATTTTTGACATTAAATCAATCATGATATTTTGAAGATTTATTATATATGTTTTTAATATTTACAGTAATATTTATTTCGTTGTTAATTTGTGAATATAAACAAAATAAATTGTCGGTTCTACAAAGATTTCAAATAACATTTTAAAAATAAAAACATCAACTGAATGTTAATACGAGGGGTAAGTTTTTAGAAAGTAATACCAGAAATAATTTCTTACAAAGATTACAAAATTTCTTGGAAATTCCCCAGACAGCATGACTTCAGAATAATTTTTATTCCTACGAATTAGCTCCCACTCTCGAAACCCAAAGATCCTATTGAGTTATACAACTCATGGGATATCTATAGAATTAATTGCCAGTGCGATCTTTCCTATATTGGACGGACCAAACGGGGTTTAAAATTTTTGTATTAAAGAACACTAACAATATATCATAAAACAGGAAACCAATAAATCTTCAATTGCTAGAGATTGCTGGGAGATGAACCACTCTTTTGATTTTAATTCAGCCAAAGTCATCTCTAAACCCACTTCATACACGAACTTAACTTTCTTGAAGCATTTCATGTTTACAAAAATTATGACAATGTTGTTAATAGTGAATTTGCTATTACCCCTTTATCAGATTGCTGGAAATATTTTATAAAACCCTCTTTTGCTTAATTAGTAACATTTTTTCCACATTTTTAGCGGCATTACCTATACTATTCTCCCATTTGCTGGTACCCGCATTTTCCAGTTTCTCCATTGGTTAATGTACTTCTCAATTGAATCCGCTTCTCATCTATATAAATTAGCAATTTTCCGTTATTCTTTGCACTGAGGACAGTAGGGGAGATCGGGGCTCGTAGGCGCAGTTTTTAGTTATTGATTTTTGTTAATTTTTTGTTTAAGATTTTTATGAAAATTTAACTGTACTTTTAAAGAACAGGCATTGGGCTATATATACCCGGAGTTTTGAGCTTGTAGCTTTTGTATTTTATGTTTAGTAGAAGCCTAAATTAAAAGGAAAATTGTGCACCAACCTACCCCGTCACGGGGTAAGTTGCCTATAGGTATAGGGTAAGTTGGCACACGCTTTATAAAATTTTAAATGAAGCTCAAATAAGACACGCAGTTAAGCAAAATCAATTTCATTATTACCAGTAAGTTTAAACAAAGGCATTATAGCCGTACATTGAAAATTCTAAACTATACAGACAGGAAAATAATGAATAAAACACTAACATTGAGTAACTTCTATCCAACTCTATATCATCATCAGAATTACAGTTGTCACAAATAAAAAATCTAATTTCTCCGTTTGGGCAAGCCTCGTGTGCCCAAAATCTTGCATTGCAGCCACTTTTCTCGTTGTTTTCTGTTTTTCAAGCTACCAACACACAACAAACACCAAACCAACTTGCCCGGTGTTCAATGCGCCTACTACCCCCATAATAAGTTTCTTCATAAAAGGGACACGTAATCCTCTAAGCATAAATAATCCAAGTAAATCACATATAGGGTATGTAGAGTTAATCATACACTACGAAAAACTGAACAAGTTAAATCGCAATTATTAAGATAAGTATTAAAAATTAGAAAAAGAATGAATCAAGAAAAAATTACTTATGCGTGCAAAAAACAGAAAAATCGTAATAAATGTCCACTGCACGTAGGTAACGCTGCAAAACTACAATGTGGATTGTAAAAAGCAATAAGAAAGGTACTCTGTGTCTGGTTGCGCAATCCATCCACAAACAGGCGATTTATGAGGACTGCGCCTACTTACCCCTGTAGCCAAATATCCCCGGTCTCCCCTACGCAAAACGCTACCCAAACCAGTCTGCTGAATGTTTGCTTATTCTGGCGTTTTTAACGTTGCTTTTTAAATTTATATAATGTTGTTAAGTATTTCATACATTACAATCGATAGTTTCAACAGACTTATAGCTCCAAAATCAGAACAAACATGAATGTACCTTTTAGTCTGTTCAAAAATACAAATATCTACACAAACTCTAACCGTAATTGTCGTTATGTAATTACTTAACATATAAAACGAATCAGACCCAAATTACTGTGACATTATTCTACTTTGCTACCAATTACAAAAGGTTCAACAATCGGATACGGTTCTTTATGATTTAATCATGAATTTACAATCGCCTGAGATCATATTGGAATGAATTTGAAGAGTCGAGTTGGTGCCGGAGATGATCGAACCATGAATCTCATGAACAGTCGACAAGCATGTTAACATTGAGCAAAAGACAAACACTTAAAAAAGACGTCTTCCTCACTGAGGTTGGATTGTGTAGCTGTCTCATCTCACTTGAACAGTATGAATGTAGTTACTAGCTTAGAGTATCTGGCTTGGGCTTTTACTCGTCGTCAACACGCTCACATACTATTCTAGAGATCACTGGTTCTATCCACCCCGGTGCCAATTCCAATCTATTGAAATTCAAGAAATCCCATTTGAATCAACATCGTGACTGTGCACACGTGACCATTTATGACATCGTAATAATGTCACATCCACTGCCTGTGTTATTAACATTTTTACTACACTAGTTGTGCATTTCTAAATATTTTCTTGTTCAACGAACCGATCATAGGTATCTCTATTGATTTCTTAAAAGTTTTCTCACAATTATTGAAGTATTTAAATATATGGGTATTGTTTGAACTAAAAGTTTTAAAAAAAAAGTTAAATTTAAAAATAAAACCTTGTTAATGTATAATATTCCGACCACAAATCTTTACTCTTTTTTCTACAGACATTTTAATATTTTCAAAAATATTAAAATGAACTTTTAAAAATTCATGTTTTTTTAGAATGTTTCTAATATATTCATAGATAAAGAAAAAAAAATAATAGAATATGCACACAAGAGTAAATTATTTCTATTAATTTTTAAACACGTAAATAAGAAATGTTATTTTTTTTTTATCGTGTTATCTAGTATTTAGAAAATTTGTTTTTTTTTCTGCAAATTAAATTTTCTTAAGTTTATTTTCTATCAATAACAGTAAATATAAGAAAAAGTAATTATTCCATGCAAATATCTCGTGTTCAGTTTCTTTTTTCTTTTAGTATTATGCACGCATTTTAATCAAACAAATTTTCTAGCAATGTTTTGGGAAAAGAAAAAAAAATATTTTTTTTCTAAACTGCAACGCCTTTCTCAAACGTAAATAAATAGAAAAGAAATTATATTTGTTTATTATTTTATAGTCTAACTAAAAAAAAAAAAAAAAAAGGAGTGAAAGAGAAAAATTAAACAACACTCCTTTTTTATGTGGGCAACTATTCAAGTATAATAAATTTTCTGCTTAATATTGTCAATAAATATTTTGAATATATAGAATGTTAAAAAAGTAAAGTACATTTTATGAGAATTAATTAATTCCTATAATAAATTTAAGGAGTTTTTTTAACAATAAAATTATTTGAAATGTATTACATTGTAATCAATATATATATATTTATTTATTTATGTGAATTCCCAGGACTTTGAAGAATTTTTTTCTTAATCTTATAAGCAAACAAATTTTAAATTCAAGACAAATGCTCGAGTGCTTTATTTAATGACATTTGCATACAAAACAGTTTAGGATCTCAAGATATATTTTTCGTGTTTTTTATCGTAGATCTTCTAGAATTATAAAATATTATTTCATGTTTTATTTTTAATAAATACATTAAAAGGTACATTGTTGCATTTTAATTTCATTTGCATTTTAGTAATGATTTTTATTTAATGATTATATTTTAGATATACATATTATGCAAGATGCTCATAATTAAATTGACATTTCTTAAAGCGTTATAATTCAGTTTTCAACGCCAAATTTTTATATCCAATTGCCAGAAAGGAGCCAAAATTTGTCGGATGATTAAACAAGGTTAGGAGCGAAAAATTCCGCCAAAAAAGGTTCTAAAAGTCACCACTAAGGCGATATGTGGCGCCTTTATTTTGTCATAGTTCTTTGTACCCTGTCTCGTTTAATCATCCTATAAAATTTGTGTCTATGCTTCCAATTAAATCGCGCTGCAGAACACACTCAATTTGAATACTGTCAGTTTAATTATAGTCACATTGCAGTCTTCAATTTATTAAAAATATATAATCGCAACGTATATTGTAACTTGACTATTTTTAGCATACATTAAAAGGAAAAAAATAATACTTCATTGATTACCACTTTGAAAATAACAAAAGAAAAGCATTGAACTAACACTTATGAACAGTTTTGAAAATCGTTTTTAATTTATTTTCATTTCGTTGATCTTTCTTTCAGTTGGGTACATTTTAAAGTTAATTTCAGAAAGATGTTTTATTTAATGCGGCTTTTTCGACAAGTGTTTAAAAAGAGAATAAATTTAACGATGTTCCAAAATAAGTTTAAATATATCTATACTATGAAAAGTGAAAAAGCTATACGCTGGAAAAGAAGTAAAATACTTAAAGATGTAGCTGAAAAAAGAATAATATTCAATATAATATTCGCATCAAATAATTTAATACCGAATGATACGTACATAAATTATTGATATTTCACAACGTTAACATATTTTATTTGTTTTTTATAATTACTATATATTCGGGAGTAAATTGCGCTCCCATGCATCGATTTGAGGCTGTAGTTTTCTATTTTTGTGTATGTTTGCCGTATCATGCACATCCCCTATTTTGCAAAAAAATTTCATGAGATATGTCATATGAAAATACAATAAAGAGCATCAAAAAGTGTAATAGCTAATACAATTATAAAGAAAATAAGTAATGCGAATTGAGAACATACGTTACAGCCAAGACTAACTGCATAAATCCCCCTAAGCGTTTGAAATTGTACTCTCGTTGATCATTTTTTTCTCTTGTTCATTAAGCTAGAAATCTCAATTCCTATCTTAATTTTTATAATTTTAATTTATATCCAAGGTTTAACTCGCACCAGTAAATTGTCATCACTTTCTTTGTTTAAAAATTGCTCGATAGGGCCGGTCCTTTTCATGACCACGCTTAGGCGTATGGTCGTTCCCCGCGTTGCCTTGACTATAGAACGGCATAGGCTCCAATAAATTTACGTCACCCCGTGCGGATCCAAATCGCACTTTAATCGCCCATTAGTCCTAGGCTACCCTTTCCCCCTTTCACTACTAACACTCTTACTTCTCTTAGTTTTATCTACTCTTTGTTTAAAAAATGTAAAAAAATCTTCAAAAACTATTTAAAAATGTATGAAAAAAATTAAAAAAATTAAAAAATACAAAAATATACCTTTTTGTTGTAGTGCTATACTTAAACTTCCTTCTAGACTTTTCCTTTTTTTATTTTTTTAGCTCTTTTCGCACGCAATTTCTGTTACATTTTTTTTTTCTTTTTATGCCCACCCTTTCCTTTGCTACGAGCTATGAATTTGTTATACCATTTAACCTGCATCATCTTATGTGTCGGGGATGTCAAATAAGGGTCCCAGGCTCCTCGAGAAAACAGTCTTCGAACCACAATATTCGATATGTGCTTGGCCAACAAGAAATAATTTTAGCCTTTCAGACATTCATATTGTCATGGGAAGAAAAAAGCTTCCTATATGAAAAGGTTTCACAAATTAAATTTTATCGCGCTTCCCTCTTCCCCAACCCTTACAAATACATACTTTCCTACTAAAATTTTATTAAAAAGTTTTAAAAATTCGTAATTTATATGCTGGGAAAGTTATCTATTTCAGTGTATATTAATGCACAAGTTTAAAAGAATTATAGCTATGATATGATATTTTTCTGAGAAATGAATTCTTTCTAGATAATCAAATTAAAATTTTAGTTATTAAATTAAATTATTATTTATTAAATTTTATTATTCATAATTTATAATATTTACATTTATATTTATTATATTTATATATATTTATAATTTATTTTTATTATTAATTTTATTATTTATTATTTATAATATTTATATGCATATTTATATGCATATATTTAAAATAAATAGTATACTGCGTATTACATCAATTCTTCTTAATTTTCGATTAGTTTTATCAACTACTAGATTTCTTGATTTCACGAGTTACATACAATTAATGATACTACACTGGTGTCCAAAATTAAGAACCAATCACAAAATGCAAATTTTTAAGTACGCGAATACTCAAAAGGATATAATATAATTCGAATAATTACTATCTCTACAGCACAGCTAGTCCATATAACATCTCATTCATGTCACACATGGTCACCAGTGTCACAGTCGCTACGGTGAAACAAAAAATAGGAAATTCTATATATCTCATTATGAGTCTCAAATGATCACTATATGTGACTCCACTGAGACGTCACTGTGACTACTGCTTTGTGACGAGTCACCATGCGACTTTACAATGTAGTTACATTTTGACTCTCATGTGACTGTCATCTGCAGACTCAATTTCAATGTCATCGTGAACGCTGCATTGTGATAAGTTACCAAATAATGTCACATTAAAGTCACATGATGACTTTCAGGTGACAGAGAGACTACTGTGAAGTCACCATTGTGCTATTTTGTGAAAAGTCACCCTGTGACTATACTGTGATATAATTTGGTGACTTGTCATAATGCAACGTTCATGATGACTTTGAAATTGAGTCTAAAAATGACAGTCACATGAGAGTCACAATTTAATTACACTGTAAAGTCACCTGGTGACGTGTCAAAAAGCAGCAATCACATTGACGTCTCAGTGGAGTCACATATAGTGATCATTTGAGACTCATAATGAGACGTGTGGAATTTCCTATTTTTTGTTTCACCGTAGTGCTGTGACACTTGTGACCATGTGTGACATGAATGAGATGCTATATGGACTAGCTATGCTGTAGGGATAGTAATTATTTGACTTATATTATTTCCTTTTGAGTATTCGCTTACTTCAAAATTAACATTTTGTGACTGGTCCTTAATTTTGGACACCAGTGTAGTATATCTTTTAAATATTTATATTCTATTTGAATATTTGAATTTTTTTCGTACCGATGTTTAAATGACTATTTAAGGTAATTTAAACTCGTATTAAATAATCAAAAACGAGCTTAAGTATGAATTACAAAACTTTTTTTTAATTTTGTAGGATAAAAGAAAAGGATTAGTTTAAAATCTTTTGAAGGGAATGTACAATATATATATATATATATATATATATATATATACACCAGTGTCTCAAAATTTTCTGCACTAATTTTAATATTTTGAAATCCATGGATTGATTTATTTGAATAAAAGGCTTAAAAATAAAACGAATTTTTTTTTTAAACTAAGTTCATCTTAATTTTTCCTTTAAAATGTGGATTTTCAAAATTAATTCATTTCATTTCCTGATTATTCTATCTCAATTAATATTTAGAAATAATAATTCATAAGATATTTTATACATTAGTAATCAAAACCTGGATTTTCTGGAATTTGTTTTTGTCATAGAGTTTGAAATAAATAAAAATGTCTTTTAAAAAAATCAAAGAAAATAAATCTTAAATTTTCTACTGTCTGCATTATTTTTGCAAATTTGAAAAAAAAAATATTACAAGAATCCGATAACACGCATAATATAACATAAAATTTTTCGGGTAATATTATATAATTTATGTGATAGCGAACAAAAATTTTGTTACGTGTTATTAGCCTAATATTTTTAAAAATATCATTCAAATTTATAAACTTATAAATGATTTATTTAAGCACACATAAATTAACGTCTGAAATCATTACAATTACACATATACGAAAAATGCTACATCTCAGACTTTAATTTTAAATTATTACTAATTATATTAAATCAACTTTTTATAAAAAATAATGAAAAAATCATTAAATTATTCTGGTATTTTTGGGACTTTTACTTTTTTATTGAATTTATTGAAGTTTTACTGAAAAAAAAAAAAAAAAAAACTTCATGTTTACGACATGAACAAGACTAGAATGATTATGGAACACCCCAAAACTTTTTCCCATGTAAGTTTAACATTTTACAATTTCGACTATTAGAGTAACATATTTGTTTTTTAATATGAATATCGAGTTACAAATTAACAATTGACTATCAACTACAGAGAATTTCTTTTAATTAAATATTTTATGGAAGTTTTTTCTGAAACAATGCCTCACGTTTATTACGTAAACAAGACACGTTTGCAATGCCCATCTCAAAGCGTTCTTCTATATAATTTTTATATTTTGACATTTAGATATTTAGATTAAAATATTCAATTTTAATCTAAATACTATGTTACAAATTAACATTTATAAATATGAATTATAGAGAATTTCTTTTAATTAAACAGGGAGTTAAAGTTGCAAATTATTTAATAAAAAACTGCAACAACAACAACCTCTCATGGATATTCAAATTCAAGTTTGAACCACCCTAGATTGACACTATAATAGATAAATACTGTTTAGTATTAATATAGGTTTGCACTTGCTATGGGTATTTGCCACTACTAGAAATCATCTTCGCCTTATTCAATCTCAAAAAATCTATCTTTATATCTGTGATTAAATAAAGTTAAGGTTTCTTATCTAAAACAGTAATGACAAATAAATCTGTTTGCAAACAAACATCTAAATAATGGTTACGTTGAATTTTGACAATCTAATATAGTAACCAAATGAACCCGCCGTGTAGTTTTAGTGTTCATTACCTAAAATATAAACTTTTGTGTATTTCTACGCAACATTTTCAAATTAAGTATATTTTATCTTAGATTTGTGCAATTTTATCTCGTGGTTGCAACCAAATTATGAAAAACTCTAACTAAATTTGAAGTTTCGTGAAATTCCGCACATCAGATCTCGAGTTTCAGTATCCCACAAGATATGTGTAAACAGAGATACAAACGTCAAACGCCAGAAGAACGGGTAAAAAAGCATAGGTCCAAAAATAATGAAAGCTTATTCTGAACATCCAAAAACCTATAAATCAATCAAAGACCGAAAATCGAGAATTTTAAATGCCCCCCCCCCCCCCCACCCTTTTTTTTTTTTTTTTTTTTTTTTTTTGCACAGAAAAAGTAAAAATTAAATGTTCAAAATTGGTTACTTAATCAAATATTTCAAACTGGTAATATTTAAGATATATCTAAGATAAGATTTATTCTCTTATTTTAACAAACTGACATAACAGGAATTCTAATAGTATATTTAAATACTGATTAACTCAATCAAATATTTAAAGCACAATATTTGATTATTGTGTTTTAAATATTTGGCATTTATCATTGTCATTTAATATACTAAAAACTTTATCAAATATTTCAATCTGATAACACATAAGATACTCTTATTTTAACAAATCGGCATAACAGATATTCTGACCATATAGTTAAATACTAAATAATCAGTTTTTAACAATACAGCTTACAGTATAGCTGAACACTATGTCTCCTACAACTATCCTGCGCATTAAACAGAATTACAAAACTGACTTTAAAAGCCTCCGTATATTCAATAATGAATTCAGCTTCTTTTATGAACATTTTTGGGAACAAAATTTAAATATGGTAGTCTAAATTTTAATAAGATATAGTTAACAGTTTAGCAAAATTCATTATTGTGGTACGATGCAATCCAAGTAATTCTACTAATCTAATTTTATTGAATCTAAACTGAAGTAACAGGCAGATTAACATAATAAGTATAATTCATAAACATTAAAAATGGCGTATTAAAAATTTATTTAGTTTTAAGAATAATACCATAAAACATTGCATGAAATTACAATAACATATAAATAATGATACAGTGAAAAATTTATGATTAAAAATGTTTTTGGAAAGTACACTTCCAAAGGGTAAAAAATATGTTTTTGTAAAATTATAACAGTTATTCTCTATATTGAGAATACAACGATGTGTTTTGAAGGAAATCCCAATGAAGGAAATATATTTTTTTAAATGTTCTATTACAATTGAACAAAGTTAAATATATGCCACATCTGCCCAGATCTGCATATATATATATATATATATATATATATATATTAAATGGTTTAAAAACAGAAAGTTTAGATATATATACAGTGTCCAAAATAGATAAAAATAAACTGGGATTTTTTTAACTATGGGAGATAAGTAGGCGATGTAAATGTTTAAAAAAAAATTAGAAAAAAAGATTATATTAATGAAATTATCCCGCCATTAATTTCCAAAAAATTACATATTTTATATATTTATACGGCCCATTAGAAAAAAATAGTGAATTAAAAAAAATTTCCTTTTTTTGCTAAAAGGGCATTATAATAAAATGAAGTTCTGTATTTTCAAAATTAACTGAGGTGTGACGAAGGGAAAGACCTAACATATAACTTTTTCTCATTACTTATAATGATTATTCTCTTGTAGAAATAAAGATCTTACGCAATTTGACGATGACGATCATTAGATTAAAAGTATATTAACAAGTGGGTTAAATATTTCGTCACAAATGTAGCTAAATGAAGCGTTATACGGGCAGAGATCATGTAATGAGACAAACGTTGATTTAAATCCTGAAACATATTTCTTAATAAATGCTATCACAAATCATTCTTAAAGGAGTTTTCTTTCAATCGCAATTGAATTCTAATAATGCTACTGTGAATTTATTTTCCATTTGAGTTATTTTCCAAAAGGTTTTGTACAACGTTATTGTTGCAGCAAAATGAAAAAGTTTTTAAATGATCTTTTTTTTTTTTTTTTTTTTTTTTCTTTTTAGGATGTGGGGCGTATAAAAATTTTAAAGAGTATCACTTTTTTGAAAATGTTAAAAGACAATTTTATTAATATAATGGTTTTTTTTTCCTAGCTTATTTTTAACACATTCCATAAATATCTCAAAAAGTAAAAAAAAAAAATAAAATGCGTTTCAATCTTTCCCTGTATACATATGTACTTCTCTTCTAAATTAAATTAATGTATTGCACACGTAGATCCAACTTTTAATTAAACAAGTTTGAGATTGCACGTCAAACGTTGGCAAATGATCCTACTATAAATAGTTTTATAAATATTTTTTGCACCGAATATTGTACAGAATGTGTATTTTAGTGCACTTCATAAGTGCATATCAATTGCATTCTTTTCGAAAGGCTGTAACATCATTAAAATGTACTTGAAATATTTTTCCCCATTGGCCGTAATGTAACGAAAAACTTTTGACTGTCCCTGTAATTAAACTATACATCCGATTTTCATAAAATTTGAAATGACTCGACAAAATTTTGCAACAGTTATATATTTAAAATTCCAGACCATTCGGTTAGGTTGTTTTTCTCTGTTTAGGCGGACGGACAAACGGATCGAACGAACTATAGGTGCTACGTATTTATATAATTATGAACGCACCTAAAAATAAGATAAATGCTCGAAATAATAATCTCAACAATAGAATATAAAGCTTTATTTATTTTGTTGTTGTTGTTAAAAATGTTAATTGAAAAAAAAAAGTGCCGACTTTTTGCATTTTTGAAAGTCAAAACTCCAAAAAGAAATTTTCGCTTTATTTAATGCAGGAATTCTGCGATTAAATAAGAGAAACATTTCTATTCGAAAATACTGACAATCAAAATTTGGGGAGAGTGGTTTAAATCTGCGCTTATTTGAATCATTTCCATATCTTCCGGATGCATTTGAAAAAAATCCAATTAAAAAACACAGAAAAAAAATAGTTTTCTTGGGATTAAGTAAACATTCCTGTAATGAAAGACTTCTTTACTATTCGTAAATTTCAGAAAGATATTGTTTTTTTTTTTATTATTATTTAAAGATTTTACAGCGGTTATTTCCCGAAAAAATTATAAAGATAAGGGAACAGCTCCCAGATTTGTGAATAACTAACTAGGGAACATCCCCAAGTGTCGTTTCGGGAATTTAACGAAAGTTGTATCGTTCAAAAGCTCTTGTCACGAGAATCAAGAAAAGTGCAAGAACTATACTCCCAAATCCAATAATTCGGTAGATATAGACCCTTTTATGTTTCGGAAGGAGAGAAATAAAGGAGGAAACAAAACATGAGATTTTTTTCTATGAATTTTGTATTATAATTAATCATGATAGTCGTTTTCCCGATAGTGTTTTTTGGTATTGTGGTAATGAGAATGTATTCCTGATACTGAACAGGTGAAGTGGCCAAATCGATGAAAATTTAAGCATCGAAATACTAGGTTCTGCTATACAGCCAGTCTTTCTTACAGCTGAATCGACAAAACACCTTCAGATCCTTGATCTTTACTTCTTCTAAGATAACAAGTACTTGGTTAAAAAAAAAAAAAAAAAAAAGGCGAATATTCAAAAACCCATTGAAGTATTTACTGTGAAGTTAACACTATTGCTACAGAGAGGATACTAAAAATACGTTATTTGGTGTACAACCAGTTCTCTTCATATACATTGTATAAAAAGACAGATATTTCTTAATTTAGAAAAATTTACTATAATCACAAACAAAAATATTTGATAACCGTTTCCAAGTCACCCAATATTCCGAAAAGCGGTCCTTTATCTATAGAACATCAGAAAACGATTTGTTTTCTAAGTTTAGAGAAATAAAAATAAATTTTTATTAGCTGCCCGATCGATTTTTTTGGATGCTATCAAACCTCTACTAAACATTTCCAGCTACATAAATGAAATTGTGCATGCAATTGTAACAGAAAAATGTTAATTTTAATGTTAATATTAATCATGTTAATTCTATATGTTTTTCAGTTAAACATGTTTACTAAACGTGAAAATATTTACTTGGGATCTCATAGTATCCGAAAAAACGGTTTTCTGAATAGAGGTTAATACGTTGAATGCCACGTTAGTCACCAGTGACTGACACTGATCTTTACGTTTAGACCGTGTCAGTCATCAGTGACTGACACTTATAGATTCTGTAACGGGAGTCTTATTTCGTGGCCTAAACGAAAAGACAGACATAATAGACTTAGCATTCAACGTGCTAATTTTCAGTTAAACATGTTTGCTAAACATAAAAATATTTACTTGGGATCTCATAGTATACGAAAAAACGGTTTTCTGAATAGAGGTTAATACGTTGAATGCCACGTTAGTCACCAGTGACTGACACTGATCTTTACGTTTAGGCCGTGTCAGTCATCAGTGACTGACACTTATAGATTCTGTAACGGGAGTCTTATTTCGTGGCCTAAACGAAAAGACAGACATAATAGACTTAGCATTCAACGTGCTAATTTTCAGTTAAACATGTTTGCTAAATATGAAAATATTTACTTGGGATCTCATAGTATACGAAAAAACGGTTTTCTGAATAGAGGTTAATACGTTGAATGCCACGTTAGTCACCAGTGACTGACACTGATCTTTACGTTTAGGCCGTGTCAGTCATCAGTGACTGACACTTATAGATTCTGTAACGGGAGTCTTATTTCGTGGCCTAAACGGAAAGACAGACATAATAGACTTAGCATTCAACGTGCTAATGCACTGTAAAAACTACTCGGAAACGTTTTCGAAAATTAGGAGCAGCAAATAAAAATTTATCTTCATAAACTATTCTTTAAATTTCAAAAATATTTTTTTTGTGATGTTTCTAAAGATAAAGAACGCTTTTCGGAATCTTGTGTGACTCGGAAGAAGTTATTGTACATTTTCGTTCGGGATTATAGTACATTTTCGTAAATTAAGAAATATCTGTCTTTTTTTTTACAGTGTACTTTCAATGCAGTTTGTGAGTACTCTTTCGAAAAGGTTTTAATGCGAAACACGGATCCAGTCTTCCCATCTGTAAACCATGTATGTTTCACTCTTACGAAAGACACCTGCGCTGACTGCCATACAATAATGCCCTCCATTTTTTGTGTCTGGTGTTAGAAAATCTTGTTTTGTCAACACTTTCACGTTGACAAACTCTATAATGGTTAATTATATGACAAAATTCCTGCCTTCGATAGCTTTTGAAGAAATCTCATGCTGTTTTTCCATTCTTTATTTCTCTTCTTCCAAAACAGGAAAGTGTCCATATCTCGCAAATTATTAGATTCGGCAGTATAGTCCTTATACATTTCTTGATCATCGTGCACGAGCTTTCGAACAATACTACACTCGTCGAAATCCAGAACTGACACTTGCGGATATTAACTAGTAAGATGTTACTTTGAATATTCATAAATAATTCTTCCATATCAGAAAATGTTTATGCAGCTTTGTTTACGCTTCAGATTAGCGTATTAGCGTATTTTATACCCTCAAAAAGAAAAAAAAACGAAAGTTAATATAAATGGTCCTATATACTACGGCATAATGATTAAAATCTTCGGAATAATTAATCTGCAGTAATAAGTAATCTTTTTTAGGTGTGTTCGTAATTATATAAATACGTAGCACCTATAGTCGTCGTCTGGTCTGTCAGTCTGTTCGCATATAATAGAGCAAAAACTACCGAACCGAGTGATTTGAAATTTAATATATATAACCATTGCAGAATGTTGCCGAGCCATTTCAAATTTTATGAACATGAATCAAAACTTGAAAAGATATTAATAAAAGTTTTCTTCATTCTATTAAATCCTATTATACGTAATTAATTCAATGATATCCCATGACAGGTAATGATTCTAGGTTGCCATGGCGATTACGCCCTATTTATTATGGAGTCATATTATTTCCGTATTACTGAATATAATCATAATGAATTTTGTATTCATGCATTTTTGCAGAAGAGTGCAACAGCTATTGCACCAAGATCTGATTATTTTTAAAACTAATTATAGTACACCTCATTTGCCATGTTTGACGTACAATTTCCGACTTGCTTTAATTTAATATTAACATTACAGAATAATACATTTTCTATTTTAAACAGTCATATTCAGCTTTTTTGAAGCAAGTAAACAATGAATTTACTACATACATATATCCTGGGAAACTTTTAAACAAGAAAAAAAATTCACTATACCGTTAACGATTCTTTTCCATTATTTTGAAATTCAGAGGCGCTTAGATATAAATATATTTTTTTAAGTAGTTAAAAAAAGTAGTTAGCTTATAGAAGTAATAAAAAGTCTAGGATATAAACAATTTCTAAATAATTCTTTTTTTAAAGAAACTACCACTCGAAGATTTATTACTCAAGAAAACTCCGGAAGTTATTTTTTTTTCGATGCATTTTTGCTAAAGTTAATTAAATTTATTCGATCGACTTTTCAAATAGCGCTCTACTTTTCAAGAAAAAAAATCAAATTAATTATATTTCTTTCCTAACTTTATATAAACAATTTATTATATAAAGATAAATAAATTTAATTGGGTACAAAATTCAATAAACTTTCAAGCAAGTTATTTGCCTTTTTTTGTCTAATAATTTAGTATAAGCAGATTCTTGAACAAAAGTTTGTGTAAATCATTGAATGCCATTTTATAAAAAAGCTCTTCAGAAGTTAAGAAATTCAACTTTATATTATTAATCTTTTCTAAGAGAAAGTTTAATGTAATTTTTTAATGAAAAAACATTATATCAGACTTGTTTTAATTGGGATAAATGCGAACGCATTGGTCGATAATTTGTAATAGTTTTGAATATTACTGTCCTTCTTCGTGACAAAAACAGTTTGGTTGCATTGTTACTAAAAGCTTTTGGACACCACTAATTTTTAACTTTAATATTTGGTTTAATAGGCGGACATTTTTCGATTATACAAGGCAAATATTTTAGTATGGAAAAAGTGATGTTTTGTCCCTATTTTTAGTTTATTGTGTCAAAAAAATTAAAGGAGTTAAAGTATGATACTTTTTAGGTGTGTTCGAAATTATATAAATACTTAGCATCTATAGTCGTCATCTGGCCCGTCCGTCTGTCGATTTGTCCGTCTGTCCGCATATAACAGCGCTGCAGAATTTTGTCGAGTCATTTCAAGTTTTATGAAAGTCGAATCAAAACTTAAAAAGATATTAATAAATGTTATCTTCATTCTATTAAATCCTATCATACTTAATTAATTCAATGATATCTCATGGCAGGTAATGATTCTAAGTTTCCATGGTGATTATTCTATTAAATCCCATCATAGATAATTAATTCAATGATATCCCCTGATGGGTAGTGATTCTAGGTTGACATAGTGATTAAGTAATATTTAAGATGGAGTCATATTGTTTCCGTATTACTGAATTTAATAGATATATAATCATAATAAATTTTCTATTCATACATTTTTGCATAAGAGTGCATCAGCAATTGTACCAAGCTCTGAATATTTATAAAACTAGTAATAGTATGAACGCATCTCATTTGCCTCGTTTGACATACAATTACTGGCTTATTTTAAATAATAACATTAAAGAATAATAAATCTTCTATTGTGAACTCTCACATTCAACTATTTTGGAAGAAGTAAACAATCAATTTACTACATTCGGTACATACTGGTAAAGTTTTAAACAAGAAAAAAAAAATCTCCTTTATCACTAACGATCCCTTGTCATAATTTTGAAATTCAACTCACATTCAACTATTTTGGAAGAAGTAAACAATCAGTTTACTACATTCGGTGCATATTGGTAAAGTTTTAAACAAGGAAAAAAAAAATCTCCTTTATCACTAACGATCCCTTGCCATTATTTTGAAATTCAACTCACATTCAACTATTTTGGAAGAAGTAAACAATCAATTTACTACATTCGGTGCATACTGGTAAAGTTTTAAACAAAGAAAAAAAAATCTACTTTATCACTAACGATCCCTTGTCATTATTTTAAAATTCAACTCACATTCAACTATTTTGGAAGAAGTAAACAATCAATTTACTACATTCGGTACATGCTGGTAAAGTTTTAAACAAGAAAAAAAAATCTCCTTTATCACTAACGATCCCTTGTTATTATTTTGAAATTCAACTCACATTCAACTATTTTGGAAGAAGTAAACAATCAATTTACTATTCATCAACATTAATTCAATGATATCTCATGGCAGGTAATATTCTAAGTTTCCATGGTGATTATTCTATTAAATCCCATCACAGATAATTAATTCAATGATATCCCCTGATAGGTAGTGATTCTAGGTTGACATGGTGGTTACGTAATATTTAAGATGGAGTCATGTTGTTTCCGTATTACTGAATTTAATAGATATATAATCATAATAAATTTTCTATTCATACATTTTTGCATAAGAGTGCATCAGCAATTGTACCAAGCTCTGAATATTTATAAAACTAGTTATAGTACGAACGCATCTCATTTGCCTCGTTTGACATACAATTACTGGCTTATTTTAAATAATAACATTAAAGAATAATAAATCTTCTATTTTGAACTCTCACATTCAACTATTTTGGAAGAAGTAAACAATCAATTTACTACATTCCGTACATACTGGTAAAGTTTTAAACAAGAAAAAAAAATCTCCTTTATCACTAACGATCCCTTGTCATAATTTTGAAATTCAACTCACATTCAACTATTTTGGAAGAAGTAAACAATAAATTTACTACATTCGGTGCATACTCAGTTTTAAACAAGGAAAAAAAATCTCCTTTATCACTAACGATCCCTTGTCATTATTTTGAAATTCAACTCACATTCAACTATTTTGGAAGAAGTAAACAATCAATTTACTACATTCGGTTCATACTGGTAAAGTTTGAAACAAGGAAAAAACCCGTAATGCATGGTGACGTCACGGCGACGACATTGTGAAGTCACACTGTGATTTTGTGACCGTCGATGTGACGTCACGTGACGTCGATGTGACGTCATAGTGACTAGAATGCGAGGTCGTTATGGCCGTTTTAGAGGTCGTTTGTGACGTCACATTGTGACCACTCTGTGAAGTCACGGTGTGACAAATTTGTGAAAAGTGTGTCATTTGTGTCTATTTTGGTATTAACTTTGTGTCGAACTTGTGACGAAAGCGACGATGCTTTGAAGTCACACTGCGACCAATTTGTGAAATATGTGTCATTTGTGACGAACTTGTCATAAACACTGTGATTTCATATGAAAATCAAATTTCAAATTAATTGCTTAAAAGACGCAAATAGTGAAAAAGATTCCATGCTGGGACTCGAACCCGGGCCATTAGTACAGCGCACTGACATTCTACCGACTAAATCACATGGAACGATACCCAGGCTGGAAAATTCCTCACTATTACATGTTGGCAAGGCTACAAACGCAGCACAAGATGGAATATTTAGCGTGAGCCACCAACATGATACAAACACGAAACTTAATTAAATCCAGCATCGATTGAAATTATATTAATACTTGGAAATTTTTCCATTCGCCTTGCATACAATATTTCAAATGAAAATCAAATTTCAAATTAATTGCTTAAAAGGCAATTTTAATTTGAAATGTTGTATGCAAGGCGAATATTTCTCCCTGGAAAATTTTCCAATTATTAATACAGTTTCAATCGATGCTGGATTTATTTAAGTTTCGTGTTTACCCCATGTCGGTGGCTCACGATAAATATTCCATCTTGTGCTGCGTTTGTAGCCTTAGTAACATGTAATAGTGAGAAATTTTACAGGCTGGGCGTCGTTCCATGTGGTTTAGTCGGTAGAATGTCAGTGTGCTATACTGATGGCTCGGGTTCGAGTCCCGGCATGGAATCTTTTTCACTATGTTGGCCTTTGCGCCTTTTAAGCAATTAATTTGATATTTGATTTTCATTTGAAATATTGTATATAAGGCGAATGATTCTCTCTGGAAAATTTTCTAAGTATTAATACAGCGATGAATTTTGAAATAAACTTTTGCTGTAAATATAAAAACTTATCTTTTTACCGTACTTTTTAGCAAAATATCACTATTTTGAAGTCCTATTCTTCTAAAACATTTTAAATTTTTCCACTTAAAAAACAATGCTTATCAACTGACATTTTTTTATTAAGTTCTATGCTTGATATTGAGTTCAAGCTTGATATTTAGAATGTGTAAGGTTTTTAATTTGTTATGATTTGTCATTGCTTTATTAAATACGAACATTGAGACTAACGGATATTAATACAACTATTATTTATAGAGCGGCATGATAAGCGATATTTATTTAAATATTTTATTCCCGTGCATATTGTATTTTGTGAATATAAGCTAAATAGATTTGGTATGTTTTATAGGAAAAGACTGATCTGGGAAATAGAAAAAAAACGAGTAGGAAAAATCATGCGTTAAGCATAGATTATAAAATACTTTACAACACTTTCTGAATGCTTTAACATGACATCGTAATTTAGGGAAATGACGTAAATAAGATAACTAAGTTAACATTTTAGAAAACGCATAAAACATTTGAAAAACTGATTTCAGCAGTTACCGTCCTTAGCCAAATATGTTTTCCAATTCTTTTGAACAGGCCTTGAACAGTATTTGATCTGTAGGTTGATACGCTGAAAAAAATGAAGTACTCAAAAATGAATAAACCGACGTACTCATATCGAATTGAATATTTTTGGATCAAAAATGAACCTATGCTTTCTTTATTTTGAAACATCACATGTTATCAAACCCAAACAAACGAATAGTTTTGTACCCTGTAATGATTCATTTCATTTATGGCGGCATAAATGATGTTTATTAATGTAAATATTAAATTATGCACAACATTTTAAAAATAATTTAAAAGTGCTTGTAAATAATGCTCTTGTCATAAAAATATAAAGCTGGGTTCCCGGGGGCGGTCATCCCTGTCATCCCTGTCATAAAAATATTCGATTTGAGTATCTTGTTAAGAATTTTGCTATTTTTCTTAATAAATAATCAATTAAACATTTCTTGCTAAGAACTTTGAACGGGAAATAAATGTCAGTACATTTTTACTTTAAATTTTAGGTTTGTTTTTTTTGTTGTTTTTTTTTTTTTTTTTTTTTTGGGGGGGGGGGGGGGCAGTACATAACGATTCATATTTGATCACAACCATGGAATAAAAAATGAGTGCATGTGTTTCTCAACTTTGAGTACATTTGGATCGGAGCTATTTTGAGTATTTGACTCATTTAAAATTGAGTACTTTTTACTCAATTTTGAGTACCCATTTTTTTAAGTGTATGTATACTATATAATGGGAAAACTTAGTTTAGCAAGAAAACGCCTAACAGGTTGAAATTCTTTTTCAGCAATTTATACTAATGTATGGAAACATACTTGAATACTTTTGTACAACCCTGTAGTTTACCTAGAATCTTTATTACACTCCACTATTTAGTTAAAATTTAATTCAAACTAAGACACTCTTAAAACTGCTGAAATCACATTTCCAGAAATTATAATACATAGACGGCCATGTATCCAATTCTTTACGTGACCCTGTACATCATTTTATCTATATTCTACAAACATTTTTTGGTAAATTAAATGCAGTTCAGCGAAAAAAAAACATAACTCATTTAAAAACCACCTTTAAGCAATTTGCGCCCATACCCAGTAATCCTTACGAATACTTTTGTGTAGCCTTGTATAGGAATTATAGCATTTATATACACCATATACTATGCATAAATATAGTGAATCAGAAAAGCGCATATCATAATTAAAAATACATTTCCAGAAATCATCGCTAATGAACAGTACTTCGGATACAATATAGTACCTGAAATATTTTGTGTGTCCCTGTAAATGCTATATACGTATTATTCGTATTATATATGAAATAATTTATAGTATGTAAACCTCAGCGACATATATAAATTTCATTATATATGAAATAGATTGACATAATTAAAGTATGCCGCAAACAATTCCCTCCACCCCTATATCATTATGTATTTGAATTCTTTTTTTAGCCCTGTAAATGAACAATAACTATTCTTTGCATCGCATAGTCAACAGAATGCATATTTTAGTGCACTTCATAAATGCATATAAATTTTATTCTGCTTGAAAGCGTGCGTAAAATCATTAAAAATCATTTGAAACGATTTTTTCCCATAGGCCGTAATGTAACGGAAAACTTTTGGCTGTCCATGTAAATGAACAAAGCATGCTACAAACTTCATTACAAATAGGTACCGTGCTATGGTAAACGTCAATAACATCCAAAAATTTCAGGCAATCCGAGTATATTTTCGAGAGTTAGAGTGCGGACAGACGGAGAGACAAACCGAAGTCATAAGCACTTTTCAACTTGTGTCCTATATTATGTATCCTGTATTATATGAACTTAAAAAAAATATATACTAAAGCAGTTTAATCTATAACTTCCTATCAGGCATGAAAAACACTTTATTTCAATGCTTAAATATCATATTTTACTTTTTAGTGCCAATAATTACGCGTATCATAAACGTAGAAAAGGAATTTACAATAGATGGAAATTTAATAACCGATTCAGAATGTCTATAATTAAATGTTTGATTAAAATCACAAACAGAAAAAATGCTTACATACAATTTAAACAAATAAATATACCAATTTGAAAAACACTAAAAATAATAATTAGTATTTATAATTGTACTGTTAAACAACAGCAAACTACAATAGATAAATTAAATGCATTATTAGATTTAACAATATCTCAAAAATATTTCCATATGGTATAAGGAATTCCTATTATTTTATAATTTTGGTAAATGTTAAATCTGAAAACATTGGTTTGAAGATTTAGGGTTTTAAAAGATAATTTAAAATATTATTAGCACTAAAAGAAAATTCTTTCAAATTTTTCAGTACTGCAATATGTAATACATTTTAATACATAAAAATACATTTTCCCAGTATAATGTTAATTTCTAATCTGAAACAGTTTCGTAATCTCATGATAATCGAACATCATATTTAACACCAAAATAATAACTGTAAGTGTTAGTAATCAAAAAATAGTAAGAAGCCGATAAAATAATTCTTCGCTTCTGACAGTTAAAGATCAGTCTCTTACAAATATAACATAAAACTATTTAACTCATAATATACAAATCTGGAATAAAATATTTAAATTAAATATGACTTACATTCCATTACGTTCCATTAATATCCGTGTATCCTAAAATGGTCATTTCCTTATCTTAAAGTGTTGTAGACGTGGTGATGTTCTGAAAACAGTGAATAATTTCCCGCGTCTTCTCATATTTATTTATTTATTTATTTTTTTTTTTTGTGGGCAGACGATTTTCAAGCAGATGGTCTGTTACAGATTATTTGTTTTTGTATGAAAGACATGTGGAACTTGAATGCGCAGTAATTTTCTGAAAGTATCGTTAATTAAAATTTTGTATTTGAAGAAATGTCCAATGTTTTTAATCTTTTCTTTTTATCCGTACCAAATAATTCAAGTTAAAATGTATTGTAAAGTTCCTTTTTTCTAAATAATTATAATAATAATATTCATAATTAGAGTTTATTATATAAAACATTGTTTAAATTTTTAAAAGGTGTAAAAATAAATTTAATGGTAATAACGACCCCCCCCCCTTTTTTTTTTCTTTTTTTTTTAAGTAAAGTTTGTTTTGCACATTTCTTTTATTTTAGGAAAATGCTAATTTTATTTAAAAAGTCTGAAAGAAGTAGAATTTATGACTTGAATATAAATTATAAAAATATTCTAAATCAAGAAATGCATAGATGACTAAACTCTGAAGACTCTTTCTACGTGCTCATTAAAAGGTGCAGATTTAACTGTAATAGAAAATTTTTAGTTTGAAACCACAGAAGTGTTTCGAATAATTCTGGTCGGTAAAAAAAGAAAGAAAGAGTGAAATTTCCTCCCAGCATACTAAATATGTAAAGTGTATAAATTTAATATTCCTAATTCTAAATATATTATCCAAATGCTAGATAAAATTGAAATCATGAAAAAGTATACATTCACTGTCTTAGATATCAAATTGATAAAATATAGCCTGAAAATTCAGTTTATTAATGCTTGTATCGTGTACTTTATTTATTATGCCCCCCCCCTTCCCTTTAGTGACAGAATTTACCATTTGCTATCCACTAATATATTTTCATTCCTTATGCTGCTGTAACTCGTGACTGTTTAAAATATTTCTCTTCATTTTCAAAGATTTTTGAAGTTCATATTTTTGTCACACTGTGACTTACAATATGGTGGTTTTTTTGTTACATATGTGACGTGACGTACGTTACATAGCAGTGACATAACAGTGACGTCACAATTTTTTTTAATTGCCAGAAAAATATAATTTTACAGTAAATAACATGTTTTGAAGAATTTTCGTAATTTTTTAAAGTTTTCTAAGAAGTTCACATCTCAGTCCCAATGTGACATCACTGAGTGGTGGCATTTTGGTCACAGATGTGACGTGACCACAGTGACTTACAGTGACGTCACAACGACGTCACCGTGACCATGCATGCTATGAGGGGAAAAATCTCCTTTATCACAAACGATCCCTTATCATTATTTTGAAATTCAACTCACATTCAACTATTTTGGAAGAAGTAAACAATCAATTTACTACATTCGCTACATACTGGTAAAGTTTTAAACAAGGGAAAAAAAAATCTCTTTTATCACTAACGATCCCTTGTCATTATTTTGAAATTCAGACACACTTAGGGATAAATACTTTTGAAAAGAAGGTTTCAGATTAAAAAAAAAAGTAGTTAGTTTATTCAGGTAATAAAAAGTCTAGAATTTAAACAATTTCTAAATTATTCTTTTTTCTAAAGAAACTACAGCTCGAAGATTTATTACTCAAGAAAACTCCGGAGGTTATTTTATTTTCGATGCATTTTTGCTAAAGTTAATTAAATTTATTCGATCGACTTTTCAAATAGCGCTACTTTAAGAAAACTTTTTTTTAATTAATTATATTTCTTTCCTAATTTTATATAAATAATTTATTATAAAAAGATAAATAAATTTAATTGGATACAAAATCAATAAACTTTCCAGCAAAGTTTTTCTCCTTTTTTTCATAATTTAGTATAAGCAGTTTCCTGAACTAAACTTTGTGTAGATCATTGAATGTCATTTTATTAAAAAGCTCTTTAGACATTGAGAAATTCAACTATATATTATAAATCTTTTCTAAGTGAAAGTTTAATATAAAATTTAAAAGAAAAACTTACACCAAAGCACAGTTTAACTGGAAAAAAGGCAGACTCTTTGGTGTATAATTTTGTAAATATAGTTTTGAATACCATTGCTCTCCTTAAAGCATAATAATTATTTTATTAAAATTGATTTGGCAGTCTCGCTAGTAGAAGAAAAACATATTCAAACGTTGGCCAAAAAATTATTTATTACTATTTTGCCTGAAATTGAAATGACGTCAAAAATTCAATTTACAAACATACTTTTTAAAAGAATTTGAAAATAAAATTTTTAAAGGTGTATTTGTGTACTTAAGATGCTAAAGATGAATCAATTAACATATAAACATTTAATAAAAAGAGTTAATAAACTCTCAAATAAAATATTGGTTCATGTTTCCATGATAGAAAAGGAAGCCACAGCAGTTACAGGTTACAGTTATTCATTTCAAATAAAAATTAAATGTAAACATGACAAGATCTGAATATTTATAACACTTGTTATAGTACGAACACACCTCATTTGTCACGTTTGATGTACAATTTCTAACTAGTTTTAAATACTAACATAAAAGAAGAATAAATCTTCTAATTTGAACTCTCATATTCAACTATTTTCGAAAAAGTAAACAATTTTCTACATACGTATATCCTGGTAAATACTTTAAACAAAAAAAATCTTCTTTACCATTAACGATCCTTTGTGATTATTTTGAAATTCAGAGGCGCTTAAGCATGATTATAAATATTTTTAAAAAGAAGATTTTAATTTTAAAAAGTACTTAGTTTATTGAAGTAATAAAAACTATAGGATATAAACAATTTCTAAATAATTCTTTTTCTAAAGAAACTGCCGCTCGAAGATTTATTACTCTAGAAAACTCCGGAAGTTAATTTTTTTCTCGATGCCATTTTTGCTAAAGTTAATTAAATTTATTCGATCGACTTTTCAAATAGCGCTACTTTTTAAGAAAAAAAAATGAAATTAATTATATTTCTTTCCTAACTTTATATAAAAAATTTATTATAAAAAGATAAATACATTTCATTGGGGGCAAAATTCAATAAACTTTCAAGCAAAGTTTTTCTCTTTTTTTTTTAATAATTTAGTATAAGCAGTTTCCTAAACAAAAGTTTGTCTAGATCATTGAATATCATTTTATTAAAAAGCTTTTTAGACGTTAAGAAATTCAACTTTATATTTTTAATCAAGTCTAAGAGAAAGTTTATTATAATTTTTTAAAGAAAAATCTTACACTAGACATATTTTAATTGCGAAAAATGCGAACGCATTAGTCGATAATTTTATAATTAGTTTTGAATATTATTGTGCTCCTTCGTGACCGAACGCACTCGAGCAAGAACAGTTTGATCGCTTTGTTGCTAAAAGCTTTTGGACACCACTATTTACTAACTGTAATTTTTTTTTCATTAATTGGCGGTCATTTTTCAATTATACAAGGCAAATATTTTAGTACGGAAAAAGGGGTGTTTTTTTCCATATTTTCAGTTTATTGTGTAAAAAGAAGAGAATCTGTTATTAGATTGAAGTATGACACTTATTTTATTAAATTTGATTTAGCAAATCTCGCTAACAGCAGAAAAAAAACCCATTATATTCGTTTTTTGCCAATAAATCAATTATTTATTACGCATGAAATTGAAATAGCGCCAAAAATTTAACTTAGAAACATATTTTTTGCAACAATTTTCAAATACTAATATTTTAAGTTTGGCAATTTCTTTTCAAATGTTTTCACATTTCCTAAGAATTTCTAAAATATACATTGGAGTAAGAGGTAATACTTTTTTAATACCAGTATTTATGCTATTGAAATATTCTTGGTATTGTATAAAAAAATTCTCCAGAATTAAATTGGTTTTGAAAAAACATTGCTTTGCTATTTCAAAATTAATAAGCCAATTGTTGTCATTCATTCCATTAATGTACTTTTTTACAACTCTATTTTTTTTTTTATCTTACTTATTTTTTTTATTTTTCAAAAATTGGAAAAAGAAACATTCAAATTTTATTTTGGTTCACATTATACAGTCCAGTAAAAAAAGCAAGCAAGAAAGAAAGAAAGAGACAGAGAAAGAACCTACTGAAAATACCCCCCCCCCCCCCACCTCCAAAAAAAAAAAAAAAAAAAAAAAAATCACAAATTGAAGGAAACCCTTTCTGCGACAATATTTAAATATAACAAATTCTTTTACACTCCGATCTCTAACACATATACGAGCGCTACGCGCACATTAACCGAAACAAAAACATCACTGAAAGCCTGAAATTTGTTGTGCAGCTATCTCTAAAATGTATGAAGTTCGTTAAAACCCTATTTACTATAATATATCTAAATCACTCCAACATCCGCCACAGTAACGTAAAAGTACCCTAATTTTATATACCCAGTATTTCAACGCTGTATAATAAAAAAATACTTAAAAAGACCTAAGACATTTTAACAGAAATAGTTAATTAAAACATAACATAAACTAAAAAGAATTCATTTCCTCATGAGAGTGTGAAACAGTAACTCACGTTATTGAAGATCCCAAACTCTTTTTATGTCATTTAAAATCTATGAAAATTGATCCTCAGCTGTTTTTCTTCAAATAAACTTTTCTAAATAGTACTCTAAATGATGCCGGGCGATGCACGATGTTTCTTATTACGCCATTTTGCGCTACCCAAAGCTTTCAGTTTTTTGAGTATGAACTCCACTTTCAGGATCTACAAAATTATCCTTATTGTTAATCTTGAAACCCTTCATAACCCTCCTCTTCAAGTTTTGTAGTAGAATATCCATGCTTTGTTTTCTGTAATTCCTAAATATTCATAATTAAAAAAACGAAGCCAAATAATCACAACAACATTTAAATCATGCCGCGTGAAATGAATGCCGGTAAACCCGTGCAAAATTAATTCCGGGAAAAGGTTAAAATTCAAATAAGGACCAACGAAACAACACTTGGCGACTTAGCACTGGCGCTGAGCTAACAAAATAAATCCAAAATTATCAAATTAAGAGAAAAATTAGTTATTATCAAAAATCAAATATTATCAGCGAGTGAATATCAAAATGATAAAATTAAGGCAGCTTGGAATTAAACTCCAAGAACTTAGAGCTGTTTTCCAAATCTGCCATTTGCCTTTTGGGAAAATTTTACTGTACCTGTGCCTACTATCGATATATATATATATATATATATATATATATTACGCTAACGTACGTGACACAGAAATTGCGATTATTTGTTACTGTTTAATGACAACGCCCGAGAAACGCATCTCATTCGTTATTGTGTAAAAGTCCTTTGGCAGGATTTAGGGCGATCGGGTTTATTTACGCTGTGTTCTTTTGTTGTAGGTTGGTTGGTTGTGTTTATGTCGGCCAATTATCAACACGAGGGATATAGGCCCTATGGGGAGAGTGCCCTTCGTGGGGGTCTTTCTAAGGGAACCTAACCCGTATTAACACTTGGAAGTCCAAGGTTCGAAGAAAAGGACGAAAACTCCGAACGATTAGGCCGACGGGCGCGATTGGGATCGTACCCAGCACCTCCCGTCTACCAGCTTCGAGAGCAGAACCTCTCGGCCACTGGTGGGGCCTTTTCTTTTGTTGTAATCTCTTCCCCTGGAATTATGGAGCTTCAAAATATTATTTGAAATGCCCGTAAAAAGTCTCGGCGAATGCTTGAAAGTTAAGAAGAAGACGAATTAAGAAGAGAAAATCGAAGTAGATTCGATCGAGAGCACAGAGCATAAGCGATCGCTAAAATAGGATTAATAACCGTAGCATGCAGGCGTTGCTTCTGAAATCCAAATTACTAATTTAAATGTTCCGGGGTCTCTACCCTCCCCCCTCCCCTCTCTACGGACCTGCGATACAAATTTCAGGTTCATTTAAGAAAATTATTACGGGCCCGCCAGAAGTAAGATGCAATAAAACCTGTTTAGAAGGAAACGAGCAGTGATAAATTCCGTTTTATGCAGGTTATTTTAATTGGACAAAGCATAATAGCATTTTTTTTTTTGGGGGGGGGGGGTGTTGGAACTTTTTTTTTCGTTTATTGCTGGATTCCGTTATAAACAGGCTTTACTCTATTAGAAAATAAATTTGCTGGAAGGTACTTTTAAAAAAAATCTATGTATCAATATTTGCTTACAATTTTATTATTTCGTTTTCAGTATTGCAGTTTATCTTGCATTTGTAATTGCTTTTTCATCTAAAGATTTCAAATAAAAAATTAAATTATTGAAAATATAATTAAATTTTAATTGAATTCATCAATTAATTTGGAACAAAAAAGTTTAAAGTATGATACATTAAAAAACTTAACCTTTGACTTTACACAACTTTGAAACTGAACAAGAGTCGGGTCATGGTAATTTGCATCGTCTCCCCCCCCCTTCCCCCTCCTCTGTACGGACCTGCGATAAATATTTCAGATTCATTTAAGAGTATTATTACGGGCCCAGGCAACGCCGGGCTGGTCAGCTAATATTTTATATTCTTTTCTTTTACTTTTTGAACGTCATGAGTCAAATGAAATATTTTTGGGAAAGATTTGGCACGCGGATGTGAAAATATTTTTCACCCATGTCTTAGATTAAATTGGTCAAACACATTATTTTTTCTTTTTTGCTGCATGATAATCATTACAAAAAATTACATACCCTTATCTGTAAAATTAAATAAGTTATACCTAATTAAAAATTGATTATTAACCCGTTCGCTAGGAGCATCGCGAAAACGTGAAGTTCAAATTGCTCATAGCACTTGATTTTACCTACCGGTAATTTTAAACAGAAAATTTCGCCTAATTTAATTATGGGTTGGGTTGGGTTGATTTTTGACGGCCAATTATCTACACGAGGGATATAGGCCCGAGGAGGAGTGCCTTCCGTGGAGGTCTTTCTAAGGGAACCTAATCCGTATTAACTCATGGAAATCCACGGTTCGAAGAAAACCACGAAAACTCCGAACGATTAGGCCGACTGGCGCGATTGGGTTCGAGCCCAGCACCTCCCGTCTACCAGCTTCGAGAGCAGAACCTCTCAGCCACTGGTGGGGCATTTAATTATGGAGTTTCTGAGATTTAATGCGGTAACGCTGAGATGCGGTTACGAAATGTTAAAAATTCTTTAAATGATTCTCGTTGCGAAGAAGTCAAGAATGATAACTTTATATTAAGTTAGAGCTGAAAACGTACGATGTATTGCAAAATGTTGAAATATGAACGACAATATATAAGAGAAAGTCTTGCGTAATCGGCATACAATATATTCATTCATCAATTTTGTGTAATTTCGCATCGACGATGACATTTTTTTTTTTTTTTTTTTTTTTTTTTTATGTGAAAAAAAAATAAATTATTCTGATGACAGAAACAACAATAAAACATGTTTGTCTGCATGTGATCAACACAATTTCTCGGAGCTCAGTTCTTGAAAATTGAATTCACAGGAATTATATTCTTTATTTAAACTGCAATTTAACCTTCTTTCAAATAGTTATATAGGGCCCCACCAGTGGCTGAGAGGTTCTGCTTTCGAAGCTGGTATACGGGAAGTGCTGGGCTCGATCCCAATCGCGCCCGTCGGCCTAATCGTTCGGAGTTTTCCTGGTTTTCTTCGAACCTTGGATTTCCAAGCGTTAATACGGGTTAGGTTCCCTTAGAAAGACCCCCACGAAGGGCAGCCCTTCCCTGGGCCCATATCCCTCGTGCAGTTAATTGGCCGTCATAAATACAATCTACAAATCAAATATTTATACCAAAATAATTCTAAATAGTATTGCATCTAAAACAAGATCAGCCCCACCAGTGGCCGAGAGGTTCTGCTCTCGAAGCTGGTAGACGGGAGGTGCTGGGTTAGATCCCAATCGCGCCCGTCGGCCTAATCGTTCGGAGTTTTCGTGGTTTTCTTCGAGCCGTGGATCTTCCATGCGTTAATACGGATTAGGTTCCCTTAGAAAGACCCCCACGGAGGGCACTCCCCCCGGGCCTATATCCCTCGTGTAGATAATTGGCTGTCAAAAATCAACCCAACCCAAAACAAGATCAATCGACTTATCCATCCCTAAAAGTAGTACATATTTTACATTTAATGTAAAATCCATGACTTCCAACCCCACCAGTGGCCGAGAGGTTCTGCTCTCGAAGCTGGTAGACGGGAGGTGCTGGGTTCGATCCCAATCGCGCCCGTCGGCCTAATCGTTCGGAGTTTTCGTGGTTTTCTTCGAGCCGTGGATCTTCCATGCGTTAATACGGATTAGGTTCCCTTAGAAAGACCCCCCCCCCCCACGGAGGGCACTCCCCCCGGGCCTATATCCCTCGTGTAGATAATTGGCCGTCAAAAATCAACCCAACCCAACCCATGACTTCCAAAGAAATCATTGCCATGAAGTTGGTGCAACGAGAATGTAGTGATTTTTATAAATTTACATGTACAATCGAAAAAAAGAAATGGTTTGACTGTCTATTCAACATTTTGTACATACAATTACATGCATGTGTCTAATGTACAGGGCCTGTTTACGGAATAGGCCCGTGAAGCCCGTGCTTACCCACTGAAATACAAAAGGGCCCCCAATTTTGCTTTTCAAAACTGTTTAGAAAAAAGAAACTCAATCACTGTAAAAAATACATTTTTTTTCTTATGAAACTTTATTTTTCTTACTATATTGCAATTTTTAAATCACAAAAAATATTTTGAAGTTCACATATTCTCAACTATAGTTCCATATTTGTCATTTACAAAATAAATTGTTTATTTACAATTAAACATATAATAAAATACTTTTATATAGGTAGTTTTAGTTTAATATTAAAAATGTTATTTACTTAACATTGATGGTAAAATTTCGAATTATTTAAGCATACGAAAAAGAGATTTAGTAAATAAAAAGCAATTTGTAGAGTAATAGGGGGCCCCGTGTGTGACGTCGGGCTTCTCCTATTCCTAAGTGTTAAGCGGGCCCTGCTAATGTATGTAAAAATATCTAAAAGTTTTATACTTCGGCAATATTGTTGCATGTTGAACCAGAACCTATTAAAATAGAATCTATACAAAGTGGTATTCGAATAAATTACATACTTATTTATCTTATGCAGTTTAAAAAAACAATATAATTTTGAAAATCAGGCTTCTTTTTTTTTTTTTTCTTGACTACTTGACGGAAAAGGTGGAACATATTAATACATGGAAATTATTCCAGAGAGAAAACATTCGCCTTGCATACAATATTTCAAATGAAAATCAAATTTCAAAGAAATTGCTTAAAAGGCGAAAAGGCCAACATAGTGAAAAAGATTCCAAGCCGGGACTCGAACCCGGGCCATCAGTATAGCGCACTGACGTTCTACCGACTAAACCACATGAAACGATACACATCTCGGAAAATTTCTCACTATTATATGTTGGCCATGTTGTTGGCATATGTTTCCATGTATTAATATAATTTCTATCGATGATGGATTTAATTATGTTTCGTGTTTGTCCCAGGTCGGTGAATCACGATAAATATTCCATCTTGTGCTGCGTTTGTAGCCTTGCCAAAATATAATAGTGAGAAATTTTCCGAGCTAGGTATCGTTCCGAGTGGTTTAGTCGGTAGAACGTCAGTGCGCTATGCTGATGGCCCGGGTTCGAGTCTCGGCTTGGAGTCTTTTTCACTATGTTGGCCTTGGCGCCTTTTAAGCAATTACTTTGAAATTTGATTTTCATTTGAAATATTGCATGCAAGGCGAGTGTTTCTCTCTGGAATAATTTCCATATATTAATATAATTTCTATCGATGCTGGATTTAATTATGTTTCGTGTTTGTTCCAGGTCGGTGACTCACGATAAATATTCCAGCTTGTGCTGCGTCTGTAGCCTTGCCAACATGTAATAGTGAGAAATTTTCCGAGGTAGGTATCGTTCCAAGTGGTTTAGTCGGTAGAACGTCAGAGCGCTATACTGATGGCCCGGGTTCGAGTCCCGGCTCCGAATCTTTTTCACTATGTTGGCCTTTGCGCCTCTTTAACAATTTCTTTAAAATTTGAAATTTGATTTTCATTTGAAATAACGCGGAATATTCTTATAGGGTTAAAATATAAACAATATTGGCTTTAGCGTTTAATGACAGTGTATTAAACGTAATTCTTTTTCATATTGAAATTATATATATAAATTTCTAAACATTACATCCATAAACTTTAATAAGTACAGTCGAACCTCGTTATCCCAACAGTCTAATGACCAGGGAAAAAGTGTCGTCATAACCGAAGTGTCGCGGTTACCGGGGTTGGAGAAAAATATGTTTATAAAAAGGCGTATTTTTAATTAATTAATGACAATTTTAAATACATAACTGTTCTTGCAGTTTTAAGCAATATAACATTATTATTAAACAAAATAAACACAAAATCAAAATTGAAAATAACAAAAATCAGATTTATGATGACATTTTTTTTTTTTATTATTGTTACATGAAATATTGATGAATTAAGGTTTGCTTGTCTATAAATGTGCTTCCCACATTTCTTTTTTCAATATTATACAATGAATTGTAATCAGTATTCGTTGTTTCAGAAATGGGTGTTAGATAATTTCTGATCGTTTCAATGCAATGCAATGCTTCGGTTTTAGTCTGCTGGAAAACGCCGTGTAACCACAAGAAAGCGCCGCCTGACCTGAACAAAAAAGACTTAAACGTTTATCTGGAGCTTAAGTGGGTCATTCATTGTGTGTGGGTTTATTTATTCAGTTAAAGGATTGAAGTAAAATTTCTCATTTATCTTAATGGGTATTTTAGACACTTTTGTGAAAAGTTTGGCTAAGACATTTCTTACTGCTTAATTTCCGTGCTTATAAGGTGGATTATGAAAAATGGTCAATTTTCCTAAACTGTCGGGATATCCGGAGTTAAAAATTATTCAACGACACAAAATCCGGAGTTTATTTACATTACAATCATATACAGAAAATCGGGACTTTGAAAAACGGACGCGATAAGCGGAGTGACGTGAAAACCGGGTGTCGGGATAACGAGGTCCGACTGTTTTTAGCGCTTAACATCTAACCTGAAAACAGTTTATGAATTCCGATTTTTTTTCTTTTTTTTTTAACTTTAAAATGCAGCTTTAGAAATATTAATTTATTTTCATGAAATCAATGGAACAGTTGAGACATAATTAATATTTTTTCTGAAGTTTCCTTATTAAATCAAAGCCCCACCAGTGGCCGAGAGGTTCTGCTCTCGAAGCTGGTAGACGGGAGGTGCTGGGTTCGATCCCAATCGCGCCCGTCGGCCTAATCGTTCGGAGTTTTCTTCGAATCTTGGTTCTCCAAGCGTTAATACGGGTTAGGTTCCCTTAGAAAGATCTCCACGGAAGGTACTCCCCTCACTTAGGGCCTATATCCCACGTGCTGATAATTGGCCGACATAAATACAACCAACCTTATTAAATCAAATCATTTTCTTTTAAATTGAATAAAGAAAACATTCAAAATATTTCTTAGATAACATGATGCAAATAAATATTTAGTGCTGCCATCTGTCGATGAAAGAGTTTACTAATCTCATTGAATGAAATTTATTTATGTTACTCTATAATGCAGCCGTACGTGTAAGTAAGGGAGGCCCACGTTCCACCCTCCTTCATGATAAATAAACACACACACGCACACACATACAGAGGTTTGCTTTCTTCAGCTACGCACCATCACCACTAAATATTTGAAAATATAAGGTATAATTTAAATACCAATATTAAGAGAATGTACCATCTAGGTTTGTATATGAAATGCTTTTTTTTTTCTTTATTATTATTATTATTATTATTATTATTATTAATTTATTTGCAAATTGAGAATACAAAGTTACAGTTCTTTATTGAAATTTGTACACCTGTGAGACAAATAGATTTAAAAATTTTAAGCTTAAATATAAACAATATTTTTAATGACGTTTGCTCATTAAATGTTATTTATTTTAAAATTGAAGAAATGTATAATTATAAACTATTTCATTACTGAACAACTTTTATTTAATAAATAATTAGTGTGGCTATCTACACATAAATTTTACATTTAATATATTTCATGTTTTGTTTTTATTTTAGTTATGATTCAGCTAAAAATAAACAGAATTTTTTTCTGAAACTAGATCATTAAGTGTAATTATTTATTTTTATGTGGAAAATTTGTAAAATTCCTCATATTTCATTCCCAGCAAATTCCTAAAATATTTCGTGCTGGAAATATTCATGGAAGGCGTATATCAAGTCAATTCAGTGCTTTTAATTCATCTCTGTATTACTACAGCTTCTTTAAATCGAGCTTGTTTTTAATATATAAACTGAATAGTTATACTGGATATTTACATATATGTTTATATAAATGAAATTGTTTTATTTTTGTGTATTAAAAATATAAAATGGTTAACTGTATAGAAAAAATTGCATACATGGAAATTAAAAAAAAATTTTTTTTAGTGAAGTTTGTAAATTAAATTATATTATTTACCTTTTAATGAAAAATATACATACAATTCTTGAAAAATCACTTCCATAGCGCTTAATAAATATTTACTGCTGCCATCTATCCGTGGTAAAGGAACATGAATTTCATTAAATTCGTTTATTTAAATCTATAATGTAGCATTTGATAATACAGTTTAATTTTATGAAATCAAACGAAGATCTTTAACACATACAATATTTTTACAGAAGTTCCCACATTAAATGTAATTATTTCCGTCTCTGTTAAAAAATATACAAAAATTCAAAGAATTCCATTCCTTGAGAATCTAGTCTTAGCGAATATTTAGTGCTGCCATCTACATATGAGAGATGTATATGAATTTCATAGAGCGATTTTAATTTAAAGAGACGATGGATTTTGAAATAAAATAAAAAATATTCGACTAAATGAACGTTTTAATATATAAATATATTGCCATTTTACTAGACGGAATTTGTGTTTTAAGGTTAGCAATAAAAATAATGTATCATATTAAGAAGATTATCATATTCAAAAGATTCCATTTCTAGGGAATTTGTTCTTAATGAATATTTAGTGCTGCCATCTACGTATGAAAGATGTATATGAACTACACTGAGTGATTTTAATTTAAGTTGTGATTTTCACATTGACAATGAGTGAATTTTATGTACCATTTCCCCCCTTTTCGGCTATCCTTGAGTTAGCAGATTTTTTTTTTTCTGTCGATTTTAAACATTTTCATTGGATTTTATTTTTTGTTTGTTTTTTCTTATGTTTAACCTCTGAACCTTTGTTTTTACTTTAATTTCGAATAATACTTTTAAAAATGAATATTTTCATTAGTCTACTGTTTTAAAATTTATGCATTTACCGTTTGCTAATTATGAATTTCGCCTTCCCCTCCCCCATTCTTTTTTTTTTTTTTTTTTTTTTTTTTTTTTTTTTGTTACAAATAATATTTGGAGTACTAATTTCTGTTTAAAATTTCTTCATTTGGATTTTTGATGGGTTATTTTTATGTTTAATCTCTGAATTTTCAAAAACTAAGCACAAAGTGGCTATACACGCTTCAAAGAGAAAAACTTGATACATAGTACAAAAAACTGTGAATGAGTTTTAAAATTTTGGTATATTAAGACCCCGTAGCCAGTGAAACATCATTGGGGTTTCATACCTATCCATTTTTTTCTTCAGAATTAGTATAAATGAGACATAAAGTATTAGTTCAAATTTAAAAATTAACTGCAGTTAAAAATCAAATTTCTGCTAGAGAATATTTTTAATGTTTGTTTGTTGCTAACATTATTACTACTTAAAACTTAACCGATTTCTTTGGTATAAGACTCTGTAAAGGGAGAATTTCAACATTGTCAAACAAAAATGGCTACGAGAGCCTATTATATATCGTACAACATGTTTAAATGAAACTCTTGACGATTGAATCAAAGGTTTATTTTAAAATACTCACAAAACTTTAAACAAAAATTGGCTAACTTAGCTGTTCCAGCGTATCATCCTGATAAGGCATTTTTAACAACAAAACATTTGAAACATTAGTGCTAAAAATTTTAAGCAATAATTTGGATGACACCAATGTCAATAGATCTGCCAAGCAAAATCAGCACAAACGATATTATAAGTTTATTTGTTATGAAGAAGGCTAAAAGATTAAGTTTTATTTTGTAATAGCTCTATTTTATAATGAAAATTAATAAGTCTTTTATCCTAATACATTTCGATTATAATTTTTTTTGTTTAAACGAGTTGTAAATAAGACAGTATAAATTACATTTTGAGCACACAATACTTCTCAGAGATATCTCTCTTCCTCTGCCTTATAAGGCCCTCATATTATTAATAAAATCCCCAGTAAGTACATTTTTAATAAAATACAATTCTTTTCCAATTGTTTATTTATTTATTTCTATTTTTTTGTTTTTTGTTTTTTAGTGTTTATTGGATTAAAAAATGGATATACAGTTTAAATAATAATAAAATCATTTTTTAACTAATAAAATCGGAAAATGCAGGAAATAATTTCTTACTGGAACATGTGCAGTATTTAATTTATTTTTCAAATATAAATTAAGCCTTTACCTTCAATAAATTAAACATTTTTAAATATTAATTGAATTTTTTCTGCAGAACAAATACCTGGAAAATTTTATTGTTGAAGTAACATAAATAAAGAAAAGAAAATTATATCTAACGTTTATTTCTATAATAACAAATACTAGCAATTTGTTTACTGACGTTTGCATATTATTTTTTTTCTACGTGTTGTTTGTGTGTTTATTTAAAAGTATAAATAAGTAAAAATAAAAATTTTAAAGTAAAAATAACAAAGTTCAGTCCATTTTCAAAATTGCTCATATGTAAGTTAAATACACGTAAAATTTGTTCAGCTTAAAGAATAAAAAATAGTTTCAGTGATGTTTGTACAGTCGTGGAAAGAAAAAAAAAAAAAAGTAAATACCCCCTACTAACTCCTCAACAAATTATCGTAGAAGAAAGTTACTGGTACCGAACGATTGGAAATGAAGTCTACTTTTAAATAATGTATATAAAATTTGCTTAGGGGGCCATCTACTTATTAAAACAAACCATAACTTTGTTTTTTTTCAATAGCTGTACACAATTCGGACTACATAAATGAACTCTACACTTTTCAATTAGCCTAAAAACAAATTTTTATGCAATTCATATCACAAGTTTCCGAGAAATTAATTATTTTAAAACGAGCGTATTTTAAGGGCTGTATCCAAATTGAAGTTCCGTACTCGATTGTTAACCGAGAGAGATTGTTACCCCTTCTTGATCAAGGCACCTTAAAGACCACTCAAGCAGTCAATGAAGCCTGCTAGATTACACGACAGCAGAAGAATTTTCAAAATATCTAGTCCTTCTATCACAGACGGCCCCTTAAAACGGCTATTGAAACGGCTATGATTAACGGCTATTGAAAAAAACAAAGTTATGGTTCGTTTTAATATGTAGATGGCCCCTTAAACAAATTTTATATACATCATTTAAAAGTAGACTTTTCCAATCGTTCCAATCCAATCGTTCAATTTCCAATCGTTCGGTATAAGTAACTTTCGTCTATGATAATTTGTTGAGGAGTTAGTAGGGGGTGTTTACTTTTTTTTTCCACGACTGTACATTAAATTTTGCTATTTTCTTTAATGTTCAAAGATGTATACCGTATATTCCGGCATGTTATGCACCCAAAACGTCTAAAAAATATTAAATGGAAACAGTTCCATTTAGTATTTGTACAAACGTTTGCATATTAAATGAAATTGTTTTATTCTGTGTATTTAAAAACATAACAAGGTTCTATCCTCTTTCAAAATTGCGCATATGGTAGTCAAATACATGTAAAAATGTTAAACTTAAAAAAAAAAAAAAAAAGTTATGTTGACGATTTTACATAAAATTTTGTTAGGTTCTTTATTATAGAAGAAATATATACCGTATATTCCGGCATATTATGCTGACCTATAATTTAAAACTATAATTTTGCATTTTAGATACATTCGCCGTATTACGCATATCATTTTCTTGGCCAAAAGAAAAAAAAAAAAAAAAAAAAAAAAAGAAAAAGAAAAAAAAATCATGAGATACGTAGCAAGGAAATACAATAAAGAGTATTGACAGGTATAATAACTATAGGGTTATCCAAAAGGTTCACAACCTGACAGAAAGTATTTACTAGATTAAAATTACAAACATGTTTAAAATTCAAAGCATGTTTATTTTAATGAACAAAACTGAAAGAAAATTACCATTTTCACCAGAGATATTCAAAATGTGACCCATTTCCTTTGATACAAGCAGCAATGTGGTTTTACACATTTGAGTCCCCTCCGTTTAAAATCACTCTCATTTGAAGAGCTGAGTGGATGAACATGTTATGCTACATTTTCTAAAAAAAAAAATGTTTATCTTTTGGATGAAAGCGTTATGAGGTATTCTAACATGATGAAGTTAAAATACTAAGATTCCATTTAGTCTTGAAAATTTAAGACATTATTCATTAATATTTAATATTTTAATATTTAATAATGTCAATAATATTAATAATTTTTAATATTTGAAAATTAAACATGAATAAGTTTTTCTGAGAGTTGGGTTGGGTTGATTTTTGACGGCCAATTATCTACACGAGGGATATAGGCCCGGGGGGAGTGCCCTCCGTGGGGGTCTTTCTAGTTTTTCTGAGAGAGTTTAGTACCATACCTGTTAATATTTTAAACACATGGTATCAAATAGAAAATAAATCATTAAAATTTACAGCAAAAACTTTCACTTCAAATTTTTTGAAATGTAATTTTTGCTACTTAACATGTTCTTCCACTTAACTCTTCATTTGTTACCCTGCTCATGTTCTTTAATACTATTTGATTTCGGGTCTACTTGCTCTTAATAAATATTTAGTGCTGCCATCTATACTTCAAAATAATTTATACATTTCATCCATTGTTTTTAATTATGGAATTCAACTTATGGAAATCCAGTCAATAATTATTAATAAAAAATAGACAGTTAAAATATAAACTTTTTTTGTTGAATTTTTCACAATAAATGTAATTTCTTATTTTTATGTTAAAAAATATAAAATTCTTAAAATTTCATTAGTAGTTAATGTCTAGATCATATTTAGTGCTGCCATCTATAGGTGAGAGTCGCACATGAATTTCATCAATATTCCTCATTTAATTCTACATTAAGACAATTTTGAATTATCACGTAAAAATAGACAATTAAACTATAAACAGTGAAAAGAAACCCCATTATTATATTTTTCAAATTTCGTACAGATTTTTAAAAAATGTGTTGCGTATTTTTTTCAGTCACCCTGCAGAACGATCATACAGAATATTATGAGCATATACGAAGTGAGAACTTATGATACATACAATTTTCATTAATATAGAGATTTCTGTTCTTGTGCTCATTATTTCTAAATTTAAAATTTTTCTTTTTATGCCCGGTGTATAACGCGTACCTTTATACATTAATCATTTTTCTGCTGTAAAGAATTGTGTTATACGCCGGAATATATTGCATGCGCAGTACTTTTAAAACATTTCATTCTGATAAAACTCTCTCTTAATAGCGCTTTAGTGCTGCCATCTGTATGTAAAACAAATGCAAATTTCATCTGATGATTTTTATTTAACTTTCTTGAATATATAGTTGATTTTTACAAAATCTATTGAACAATTATATTAGAAACTATATTTTATTGAAATTTCCTATTATATTATTTTTTTTCTTTCATGCATGGAAAAGATAAATAAAAATTAAATCATATAATTTTCGTGACCACCCTCTTATCAAATATTTAGTGCTGACATCTTTGTGCGAAATGTGTAATTTTATTTAAAGCTATTAAGGGCAGTTGGAAGGCGCATTCGAGAAAAAAAAATAGATTTTTCATTTTTTTTTTTTAATACTTTGAATTCTTTATTTTTTCGTCTCGAACGTTATATTACTTTTGTTTCTACGACAACTAGAAGTTAACATTTTTTAAGTAAATATTTTCTTCACATCATACATAAACATTACAAGCATAAACTGTAAATTAAATTTTTTCAAAATGATTTTTTTGAACTTCGATAAACCTGTTTATAGAAACGAACACATTTTATATTCTGTAATCGTGTCTAAAGATTTTACACATATCCCTGATCAATCTGAAGTGAACTTTTGTTTCTAAACAATGTACAATTTTTTATTAAGAAAATTTTCTTTGGAAAAATTCAAGTTTTTTCTTATTTAAAAGTAGTTTTTATTACAGATTTTTTTTTTTTTTTTTTTTTTTTTTTTTTTAATTAAGGAATATCTGTTAATAAATTTGATTTCATTTCATTAGGATTTATTTATGTTACATATATAAAAATTTTCAAGTGAATATTTTCGGTATTTTCTGAGGAAAGGTACATTAATTTAAAATTGTAGGCATATAGGGTTACCAACTCCCCTTAATATAATCCTATAGTGCTGCTTATGAAAATCGATTCTAATAAAATATGTTGTACAATAGCTATTTATTTAAATCAATGCAATGGAATATAACATGGATTTCTCTGAGAAATTGCATTTTAACCTTTTTGCATAGTTTGTCTTTTTCGCAGAATATTTTTCTAAGAAAATTCTGAGTTTAACTTTCTTATACATGGTAATCATATAAAAGGGTGGCTGAGAGGTTCTGCTCTCGAAGCTGGTAGACGGGAGGTGCTGGGTTCGAACCCAATCGCGCCCGTCGGCCTAATCGTTCGGAGTTTTCGTATTTTTCTTCGAACCGTGGATTTCCATGCGTTAATACGGATTAGGTTCCCTTAGAAAGACCTCCACGAAAGGCACTCCCCCTAAGGCCTATATCCCTCGTGTAGATAATTGGCCGTCAAAAATCAACCCAACCCAACCCATATAAAAGGTTGTTTGAAAAGGACTCCGCAGCGAACTATGCATATGTTATTTTTTTAGCTCACAGGCTATCAAAGCCTGGCAGTTAATATGCCCGCAGGTTCTGTATGTATGTATGTAACGCGATAACTCTTGATAGAAATATCCGATTTGCTTCAAATTTTGGATATAGGTTCATTCTAATAAGGCGCTTTCCTGATTAGTTTTGGGGTTCATTGATTAAGTATAAAGGGGGAACAGGGGGCTAACTCCCTTAATTTAGATAAATGATTCATGCAGAATTATCCGATTTGCTTCAAAATTAGTATGCCGGTTATTGTGATAAGGCGCTTCCCTGATTAAATTTGGCGATTCATTGGTTAAGTATAAACGGGGGAACGAGGGGTTAACCTCCCCTTAATTTATATAAATGGATTATTCATGTATAATTATCCGATTTGCTTCAAAATTGGTATACCGGTTTATTCTAATAAGGTGCTTCCCTGATTAAATCTGGGGGTTCATTGGTTAAGTACAAAGGAGGGGGGAAGAGGGCTATTCATCCCCCTTAATTTAGATAAATGGGTTCTTCATGCAGAATTATCCGATTTGCTTCAATTTGGTATACCGGTTCATTCTGATAAGGCACTTCCCTTATTAGATTTGGAGGTTCATTGCTTAAATATAAAGGGGTGGGCGTGATGGGAGGTAATGTACCCTCTTAATTTAGCTAAATGGGTTTTTTGTCGATTTTTTTTTTTTCAAGTGCATTATTCTTTGAAATAATAGTGTAATATACAATTAGTGTGAATAGCCTGTGAGCTCAATGCCATGAGTTTAACTGTTCACTTTTCTTTTTATTGTTCTCTATCGCAGTGTTCCCCAAATGTTGGGGCGTGACTAGACACCTGACCACGAAAAAAAACAGCCGGCCGTGTAAAAAATATTTTGAAATACAGATATTTCTTTTTAATGTTCTAAAAAATAATTATAGAGAATGACATGATGCCCGATTGGATTTAAAAATTAAATGATCAACTATTCCTTCAAACCTAGATAACTTTGTTAACCCTTTCAGAACTAAAAGAAAATTGACACAGAATTTCCAAACAAATTTATTTGAGAACGAGAATTTTTTTTTCTTTGCGTGCTTAATAAAAGGAAAGTTTTCATTCCAGAATTCTGCTCCCAATGTGGCATTCAGGGAGAAAAAATTAAGTTGTTCGAAAATGAACAATGGGCCTCCAAAGAGATAATAAGAAACAGTATCAAACTTCATATTAATTGGTTTGCATAGTTTTTTTAAATATTTTTTAAATGGCAAATGCTTTTTTTGAAATTCAAATATTTGAATAATGTATGTGGCTTTTAAAAGCTGTTTCCTTTTACCAATAGCTTTATTTTACCCAGAGTGATGTATTATTTAATAAAAAATGGGGAGGATGTAAAAATATTTAGTTACTGGCGAAAAATCTTAATGAACTGGGTCGCGAAATAGTTTGTGAAACGCTGCTTTCCATTTCTTAAAACTTCATTTTTTTAATAATGTGATTATTAACTTCAAAGTGTTTTTTTTTTTCATTATTATTATATTTATAACATTATTTAGACATTTTTGGGATGAGTATTACTGTTTGCATCATTAATAATGTCAGCAGATTTATGCTTGTCTATTGTATTTAACTTTTATTAAAAAAATAAATTGTCATTCGTATAGCCTTAATAAATATAAGACAATATAAAACTTTATGACAGAAAAATAAAATCAGTGTGTGCCGGAAAATTTATTAGAATAAAATAATTAATTTATTTTAAAGTCGCTGGGAACTGAAGAAAAATAAAAATAAATAACAGAGAAAAAAGAATAGAAGAAAATACCTTGTAGTTGAGACGGAGTTGCATAATCTGGATTTCTGTTCCTTTTAAAACAAACTATTAAAATTACAAGAGTTATAACAAGTAGGACGACAATAGCACAGATTATAGGCACAAGAACAGATAAATTTCTGTAAAATGATGGATTTTCTTCTCTTTCAGCCACCATGGGAGGTGTTATTGTACCTGAAATAGATGTTTAGAATATAAGATATTATTTATTAAACATTACAACATAATTTTTTAGTCCCAATAAAAACAAAATTTAGTAATTTTTTATGCATGGATTAATTCAAAATTCCATATTTCATAAATTATAGGCATAGAGCTAATCATTTCTCACTAATGTCGAACACTGTTGCTCGAGATTCGTAGATATATATCAATGGATATACACTATATAGCCATTAATGACCGGCAACTTTCAATTTCAGACATTTTGTATAATATTTAGAAATATACTTGACAGATTCTTCTGGAATTTCAGGATTAAAAAGAACAGGCATATGACCTCATATTTAGAAATGTCGATTTGTTAAGGGGGCATTTAGGGGGCAACAAAAAATCGAAGAAAAAAATAATACTTGGGATCACCCTGTAAAATAAAATGCACGAAATGATCTACCGCTACCGAATATAAATAAACAGACATTGTGCAAGATGTGTATTCTTTTGTGTAAGAATAGCACGTATAATAATAGAGATATAGCGATTTATTTAAAAAAATTAAAAAAATCTTGCATGATTTTTGCTTATAACATGCAAGGTTTTCAACCAAATTTAACACCGGTTTCAGAAAAATTGACAAAATATAGTAGAAACAATATAATGTAATAGGAATATAAATATGTTAAATATTTTAGGAAATATGTACAGTTGTATGAAATAATTTTTATCTGCGCATGCGCGAACGATAACAAGGATCATTTTACATAATTTAATAGTCAACTCTATGGAGCAACTTATTAAAAAAAATCTAGTCAAATATCGTAAAAATTCAGAAATATATCGGCGTTAAAGTGAGCAAATTTTTAGTTGTTCTCTAAAAGCAGCTGAATGATAAGGGATTTTACACAAATTGTCATTTTTTATTAACTGACTTTCAGAAAAAAGTTAGTATTTAGTGAGTATCAACGAGTAGATTTGGAAAAAATGCTTCGATTTTGATACTTCTTTTGATCATGGTATAGGTTCGTTCTGGTGATTATCCAAGAAGAACTAAAGCATCAATAAAAAATGAAAATTAAAAAAAAAATAAAAATTAAAAATGACAATTTTTAGAAAATCCCTTATCATTCAGCTGCTTTTAGAGAACAACTAAAAATTTGCTCACCTAATGCCGATATCTTTCTGAATTTTTACGATATTTGACTAGATTTTTTTTAATAAGTTGCTCCATAGAGTTGTCTATTAAATTATGTAAAATGATCCTTGTTATCGTTCGCGCATGCGAAGAGAAAAATGACTCCATACAACTGCTCATATTTCCTAAAATATTAAATATATTTATATTACAATTGCACTATGCTGTTTCTACTATATTTTTTCAATATTTCTGAAAACGGAGTTAAATTTGGTTGAAAACCCTGCATGTTATAAGCAAAAAACATGCAAGAATTTTTTAATTTTTTTAAATAAATCGCTATATCTCTATTAATATACATGCTATTCTTACACGAAAGAAGGCCCCACCAGTGGCCGAGAGGTTCTGCTCTCGAAGCTGGTAGACGGGAGGTGCTGGGTTCGATCCCAATCGCGCCCGTCGGCCTAATCGTTCGGAGTTTTCGTGGTTTTCTTCGAGCCGTGGATCCTCCATGCGTTAATACGGATTAGGTTCCCTTAGAAAGACCCCCATGGAGGGCACCCCCCCCCGGGCCTATATCCCTCGTGTAGATAACTGGCCGTCAAAAATCAAACCAACCCAACCCTTACACAAAAGAATACACATATTGCACAATGTCTGTTTATTTATATTCGGTAGCGATAGATCATTTCGTGCATTTTATTTTACAGGGTGATCCCAACTATTATTTTTTTCTTTGATTTTTTGTTGGCCCCCTAATCCCCCCCCCCTTATCAAATCGACATTGCTAAATATGAGGTCATACCTGTTCTTTTCAATCCTGAAATTCCAGAAGAATCTGTCAAGTATATTTCTAAATATTCGACAAAATGTCTAAAATTGAAAGTTGCCGGTCATTAATAGCAATATAGTGTATATTATGATATATATGATGATATATATCCAATATTTATTTTCAAAACTTCCTGATTTTAGAAATTTTTATATATTTGGTATTTATTTTCAAAGTATGAAGATTTTTTATATTTTCTATACTTGATATTTATTTTCAAATATCACTGTGCAAGATAGTTTTGATATTTTCAGTCAAAACAAGTGTAAAGGAAATATTCAACTGTTATTGACTGTGTCACTCTGTAGATGAAGAAATTTGTCTCTAGCAGTGACTTTTTTACCAAAGAAGAAAATAAATATATTTTCCCAGCTTTATGTTTAAAAGTTTTATTTTTAAATGTAGAACTATTAATTATGTGGGACATAATTAATTCAGAACAGTCATTGAATGACAAACTGTCAAAATTAGATAATAAGTTATATGGAGCTTCATTACAAAATAACCTTTTCTGATTTTGGTTTAGTTGAGTTTAAACTGGACACCATGTTAGGAAAAAAAAAAAAAAAGACAATTTTACAATTATGTTAAATTTTTTCAATTAAAAAAAAACTATATTTAATATATATTACAAAATTTCTGATTTCTTGATACCGAATCCTCCAGTTTGTCTTTTTATAATTGTATAAAGCAAATTGTTTATGTTGTCAATTAGTTGATCTTCATTTTGTTTTTCCAAATGAAAACTAGTCGGATGTACCAATCCAAAAACTTTCTTCTATCTCATACATGTTAATACTTCAAAATTCGCTATCACACAGCCAAAATTAAATAGCAATCTATGCATCTCATGAGGATTCTAAAGATATGAAATTTCGTGCATTAGTTCTTGAGATATGACTATCGCTAAAATCGTCTAAATCCAGAAAAATGCTGCATAGCAGCGCAACCTTTTGGGTGATTTATACCAAATCCTAATCAGCAACAATTTATGTCAACGTCTGACTGAATCTGAAGTTTGGAGAAAATCCGTGCATTAGTTTTTGAGATAGAGCTATTGCAAAAATCGTCAAAATTCCTGCATAGCAGCGCCACCTATTGGGTGACTAACACCAAAACCTAATTAACAACAACTAGTGTCAACATATAACTAAATCTGAAGTCGGAGGAAAATTCGTCCATTAGCTCTATAGATAGAGCTATTGAGGCAATCGTGAAAAAGGCAGCACAGAAGTGCCACCTGTTGGACGATTTGCACCAACACATAATCAGTTTGGTTTGGTTTGGTTTGTGTTTATGACGGCCAATTATCAACACGTGGGATATAGGCCCTGGGGGGTGCCCTTCGTGGGGGTCTTTCTAAGGGAACCTAACCCGTACTTACGCATGGGAATCCACGGTTTCGAAGAAAACCACGAAAACTCCGAAACGGTTAGGCCGACGGGCGCGATTGGGTTCGAACCCAGCACCTCCCGTCTACCAGCTTCGAGAGCAGAACCTCTCAGCCACTGGTGGGGCTTACACATAATCAGTAGCAAGTCATATCAAGGACTAACTGAATCTGAAGTTTGATGAAAATCTGTGCATTAGTTCTTGAGATAGAGCTATTGGGAAAATCGTGAAAAATGCAGCATAGCAGCGCCACCTGTTGAGCGATTTACACCAAAACGTAATCAGCAACAATTCATATCAAGAACTAACTAAATCTGAAGTTTGATCAAAATCTGTGCATTAGTTCTTGAGATAGAGCTATTGGAAAAATCGTGAAAAATGCAGCATAGCAGCGCCACCTGTTGAGCGATTTACATCAAAAACTAATCAGCATCAATTTGTATTAGGGACTAACTGAATATAATTTTTATTAAATTCCGTGCATTAGTTGTTGAGATAGAGCTCCCACAAAATTTGTGTCACATACACACAGACAGACAGACAGACAGACTCACAGACAGCCATTTCGTAAAAACATGGTTTTTGGAATCTCTGACCCCTAAAACGTGTAAATCCGTCGTGAACTCTTCTTGTAAAGATAGAAGAAAGTAAAAAGGAAAAGAAAAAGCTTTTTTAGGCCCCCACCAGTGGCTGAGAGGTTCTGCTCTCGAAGCTGGTAGACGGGAGGTGCTGGGCTCGAACCCAATCGCGCCCGTCGGCCTAATCGTTCGGAGTTTTCGTGGTTTTCTTCGAACCTTGGATTTCCAAGCGTTAATACGGGTTAGGTTCCCTTGGAAAGACCCCCACGAAGGGCACTCCCCCCCTGGGCCTAATTGGCAGTCATAAATACTACAACAACAAACAACTTTTTTAGAATATTTTTTATTGAGTTTTTATGTCAAATGCAATGTGTTTTATTTTCTAATCTGCATTATGCTTGAAAATATTTATTATAGGCAGTAAATGACTAAGATATCGGATGTACATCGAAAATATCGGATATATATAGAAAATATCATGATATTTACGAACCCTGCCGTTAAAATACTTTTGCTGCGGCGCGGCACTCTGTTTAAATATATTACATATAATGTATATTTCGAAATGACATTGACGACAGAGTTAAAACCCTGAGTAGCGGTGGGATCTATTATATCCCACTTAATTTTAATCAAGATTTGAACGAGAATCTTTTAATTAAATTTTACCTTTATAATTTTAATGGAGAAAATTTGTAAAATTGCATTTGCTTATTTTCAAATATTCCAGTGTGAATTCAACATTTCAAAAACGCATTTACTTTCCATTCAAGAAATTAAGCAATGCGTTAATTGCACTCTTTCCATGGCTCTCCTTCACTATTTTTATCTACATTTACATAAACCTCCGAAAAGTTTTCTCTACTCAATCCCCTCCACTGCCAGAATCAAAATTCTGCTTACTCTGTTTCTCCTCTCAGTAATCGCCCCACCAGTGGCTGAGAGGTTCTGCTCTCGAAGCTGCTAGACAGGAGGTGCTGGGTTCGAACCGAATCGCGTCCGTCGGCCTAATCGTTCGAAGTTTTCGTGGTTTTCTTCTAACCTTGGATTTGCATGTGTAAATACGGGTTAGGTTCCCTTAGAAAGACCCCCAACGAAGGCACTCCTCCCCCTCGTGCCTATATCCCTCGAGCAGATAACTGGCCGTCAAAGTTCTGCTCAACTAAACCCACACATCTAGGCGCTATACCAGAGGAGGTAATTGCTATTCTGATAAAATTTTCTCAGAGTATTTTAGCTAATTGAAAATTTACTAGAAAATTATTTCTGATAACACTGCCTGTGCACATTTCCCCATATTATGAGAGAACACTTGCAAAAGTAGTCTAATGGGCTTCATTTTGCTCTATATATAATGAATTTTCTTAACTTGCAGTGACAAATTCCAGTTTTTGTTTGTAGTTTGGTGTACGCATTCTTTATTCCTTGACTTCCAGAGCAGTATTAGCTTTGTGAGAGAGAAAAAGCTCGATACCCTTCCATGCTCGTCTGTCTAATATTGACAATAAACTGAATTATTTAACGAATATTTTGGTCCACATTCAAATTTCTGCTGTTGTAATGAAGGTCTTGTCTCGCTGCTGGAAGCACAAAAGGTTTTCAGCATATATATGCACGATAATTCCATAATATTAGCCGATTTGGCATCTGACAAAACGTGGATATTGTCGAGAATCTACTCAACATAATTCTATTCCCTTAGAATTTTGACAAAGAGAAACTGTTTTTCTATTTCTATTCCATTTAAAATAGAGGTTTTAGCAATCAGAGGCCGTTAAGAAAAAACGCTCAAATTTCGCAGGATCAAAATTAAGTCAGTAATTTTACGGAATAAACCCGAAACTTTCGAGAATTCTGGAAATTTTTAAGCAAAACAAAATATGACACTGTCCAACTTAGGTCAACATTTCGTCAAGGACTCTGAGACGTTTGCATCCATTTTTAAAATTTTGGACATGTGTATCATAACATCCTGAAGACGTTCGCATATGCGAAAGGAAACGCTGATGTTGACTGTACAATTTTTATGTGTGTACCTTTTAGCATAGTGTATTTGTTTTTAATACGTAATTTTTAATATATTTCATGGTGCAATTGTCCAAATTTTAATTTGATACTTTACCGATGCTGGGTCAAATCACGTGTTTAAGTGTTTTAAGATGTAGCGTTTGCGTCTCGGAAGGGAGTCTTCAAACCTTATCTTTCTCCGTAATTGTAAAAAAGCGCAAGTTATTCCGAAATTTCTGTCCTTTGAAGACAGTTTTAACTTCAAAAGATTCTCAGAGAAGAAGCTTTGTTTTGAAAGACAATCTCTTTAATCTCTATATCAGAGATAAATATGCATATGTTAACAAGTTATCAGTTAGAGTGTTTCAACTTTACAATGATTTGGTTAGTTGTACGCCTGTGGATGTTTTCAAAAAAAAGGATGCATATTATTGCTAGTTTGCTGTATATACAGAGGAAGGAAAGATCCGTTATTCAATCTAAGAAACTTCAGTACTTAAATAATTTGAAACAGTCTGGTTCAACTTTGGACCCTCCCTCCCCCTAGCAGAGACGTCGCGATGATGGGGGGGGGTCCCCCTTCAATTATGTGAACTTGGAAAATTTGAGATTACAGTTGGGAAATTATAGATTTCTGAAATACTTTTTTTTAATAATAGTAAAAAATAATTATGAAATTTTTACTGTTTTTCTAACTGCCTTTCTGAGTTCTGTAACAGTAAACAAGTTAAATTATCAAAAAAGTACAAAAAGTAGCCAGACTCAATTTCTCATTGTGTTTCTCTGTGCTACGAAAATATCATACGTAGTAGGATTCAAAAGTTCCCGGACTGACTCTATAACTGTAAAAATATTACCAATTACATTGCTGAAACACATCTACCTTCGAAATAGGACCCTTGCGCAACAATACACATTTTCCATCGCCTGTAAAGGTCATCGAAGCTCTTCTGGAATCCATTTTTAGCCATGTCCTTTAATCCAGCCTGCGATGCACTTTTTACTTCATCTGAAGTTTGAAATCGACGACCATGCATGTTAAGCGAAGACCAAAAAGCAATTCGAATTGAAATGGTGGGAGTCTTAATCTCGGCTGTTGACAAAGGTCCTTCCCTACTTGGCAGAATTATTACTGGAGACTGGAAATGGTGTTTTTTATATGATCCGCAATCCAAGAGAGCATCAGCAACTTGGAAATCACCACGGAAGAAGAAATTCCGCCAAGATCGCTCTAAAGAGAAGGTCATGTTAATTCTCCGATATCCAGGGCATTGTGCATCTGGAATTTATCCCTGAAGTACGCACTGTCAACAAAGAACTCTATGTAGACATCCTGCGTCGTTTACGTGAGTCGGTCCGGAAGAAGAGGCCGAAATTGTGGGCTGAGCAGTCATGGGTACTTTTGCATGACAACGTTTCTGCACACCGATTCCTTGTCGTCGGTGACTTCCTTACGAAAACGAAAACAACTGTTTTGCCACATCCTCCTTACTTCCCTGATCTCTCGACCTGCGACTTTAGCCTGTTTCCTGAACTGCACGTCGTTTGCAGGGTCGTCAATCTCAGTCTTCAGATGAAGTTAATAGTGCATCGCAGGCTGAATTAAAGGACATGGCTAAAAATGGATTCCAGAAGTGCTTCGATGACCTTTACAGCCGATGGCAAAAGTGTGTTATTGCGCAAGGACCTTATTTCGAAAGCGGATGTGTTTCAGCAATGAAATTGGTAATATTTTTACAGTTATAGAGTAAGTCCAGGAACTTTTGAATCCTACCTCGTACATCTACCAGACCTGAATTTCCCTACTGTTGTCCGTCAACAGTGTCTCCAATCTATTCTCTTTATTTCTTCCAAATCTTTGTTCCTATCTCAAAATAACATGATGGTATTTTAATATCAGGTGCGATTATGACTCGTACGTAATAGAAGACAAAAAAATTTGTAAACCTTAAACTATTGCTGGTTTTCTCTAAATATATGCAATTTTTCTAGATTTAAATCTTATATTTACTTTATTGTTTGAAGTTGTTTCCGTAACTATTCATTTAGCAATTGGGTATCTTATTATTTTCATGCTCAATGATTCCAAGATTGGAAAATAGAAATTAATCTAGTTTTGATTTTAATTATTTAAATGAAAAAAGTGTATTTAAACTTTTATTAAACAAACCAATAATTATATTTTTTATGTTTTTAGTTTCAGTATTTTTCTTTGGAAAGAATTTTTTACGTGTAAAAATCATTATCATAAAAAAACATTGCACATACCATTTCAGTTGGAAAATAAAGCAATTTGTTTCAAGATGAGAAATTTTTGAATTCTCCCCCCCTCCCCCCGAAAAAATATTTGTAGTTACGCCCCTGCCTCTTCCAGTTTTAAACCTGTCCCTTACGCCAATCACTCTTGCAGAGTTTTTACTGTTTTAGAAGGTAAAGCCCTTTCCTTGGGTCCTAAATATGTTTTCAATACTAAAATTGATAAAGAGTCAGCCATTTCAGATTGTGAAGCTGTACGTCAATGTGTTGCGGATGCTAATCGTGCAGAAATCCGTTTTGTTATGGCCCTACCAGTGGCTGAGAGGTTCTGCTCTCAAAGCTGGTACACGGGAGGTGCTGGGTTCGAACCCAATAGCGCCCGTCGGCCTAACCGTTTCGGAGTTTTCGTGGTTTTCTTCGAAACTTTAGATTTTCCATGCGTAAATACGGGTTAGGTTCCCTTGGAAAGACCCCCCCCCCCCACGGAGGGCACTCCCCCTAGGGCCTATATTTCTCGAGTTGATAATCGGCCGTCAAAACCCAACCCGTTTTGTTAAGTACAAGTTATTAAAGAGAGTTTCATATAAACAGGATAGAACTGAACATTCATTATTGATTACCATTAAGAAACTAATGAAAGATCATAGTATCAGTTTTATGTAAACGGATAAAACTGATGAAATTCCCGTCTCAGAAAAGAAAGCTTACATTGCGAAGTTGGAGGATTGTAGTGCAGATATGGGTTGTGAAGTTCTTAATAATGCTTGTTTGTGTCGCCCAATTATCAACACTAGGGATATGGGCCCTAAGGGGGAGTAGTGCCCTTCGTGGGGGTCTTTCTAAGGGAACCTAACCCGTATTAACGCTTGGAGAACCAAGTTTCGAAGAAAACCACGAAAACACCGAACGATTAGGCCGACGGGCGCGATTAGGATCGAACCCAGCACCTCCGGTCTACCAGCTTCGAGAGCCGAACCTCTCGGCCACTGGTGGGGCGGTCATAATAAAGATTTAAAGCCTTCCATTTTTAGAAAAGTGCAGGAGTTAATTCGGAATGGTAAATGGCCTGATGATATTAAATCGTTAATTTGATTTAATTTCCTGGAATTACGCTGATGCTAACTAAGAAGGCTAAAAGATCATAAAATAAATTTGCCCCTTATGCATATTGTCTCTCGTTTTGTCGCCTCTACTTATTTTTTAGAGAAAGCATTTGTTATTTTTTAAGTCCATTCTACCGGTTTCCGACTATGTTATTAACTATACAGCTGATTTCATGAATAAAATTTATAAATACCCTCTAATACAGTTTAACGCTAATACAATCACTAATTAATTTTGACGTCATTTCATTATTTCCTTCGATTAATATGGATGAGGTTTTAAGTTATGTTTTTTCATTGATTGATTGCAATTCTGGTTTAACTGATCTGGTTTGAATCTTACTGTTTTCAGTAAAATTTTTATATGTAATGGAGTTATTTACAGGGGGCACCAATAGGTTCGCCGGTTTCAAGTTTTTTCGCTGAGTTTGCACTCAGACTTTTGGAAAGGAAAATGTTTAGTTTCTTTAAGCACAAGCCAGTTTGTTGGTTAAGATATGTGGATGACGTGTTCATCTTATGGACTTACCCTCTTCCAGATTTACAGGTTTTTCTTCATGAGGTCAATAATTTAAGTAATAGCATCAAGTTACACTTCGGAACTGAACAGGATGAGAGTTTTCCTTTTCTTGACGTTCAAATTTGCCGGAGTAATATGCATTTTACCTTTTTAGTTTACAGAAAACCGTTAAAAGAGAGTACAGTAATATCTTTTTCTACGAATTTGCTTTTCAAATATAAAATTGCAGCATTTCAGTCCTTTATCAGACGAGCTTATAATATTTGTTCAGATGGTCAGCTTGGCACTGAAATAGATTTCATTAAAAAAGTTGCATTAGATCATGGTTATAAAAGTTCCCAGATTGACCAGATTATTTGGCAGTTTAATACCCCCCCCCCCCTCTCAGTCAGGCCAGCGATTTATTAATAGTTTACCTATCAAATACAGAAGTATGCATTATGTCCCCATTTTATATGAAAAATTAAAGCAGATTTTTCAAGCCTTCAATATAAAATTAGTAGATCTCCCCCTCCATACCTGATTCAAATCCTTAGTAATAATATAGATAAAGTCTTGAATCACCAAAGAGACGGTGTGTATGAAATTCTAATTATCCTCACAAATAAAGAAAGATTGGTTTATATCGATGAAGCTAAGTGGAAATTTTCAGAAAGATTAAAAGAGCGCAAGAAGGACATTTCACAATCGAAACTAAATACAGCTCTCGCAAGATTTTGTTTTGCTAATGATGGTAGCAGATTTAATGAAACAAGAATCATAATTCCGTGCAAGAATCCATATGCCAACAAAATTTTAAAATCTATTAGGATTAATAAGCTTGGACAACAAACTTGTAACGGTAATTTATACTACAGCATACATAAAATATGGTATAATATGTTATAAACAATTTTTGGATTCAGTTCCATTTAGCTTCCCCTTTTTTCCATCGCTGGGATGGTTTACTCCTTTTTGTTTGCCTTGGCATCTTGGTGACGTTTGGTGACTCCAGTCCAGTTTCGTCAAAGACTCTGCTCCCATGCATCCATTTTTAAAATTTTGGACATGTGAATCATAACATCCTGAAGATGTTCGCAAATGCGAAATGAAAATTCGATGTTGATTGTATTTTTATATGTGTACTTTTAGCATAGTGTATTTGTTTTTAATACATAATTTTTAACGTGAAAGTTAGTACAACGATATTTGAGAATATGTTTTACAACAGTTTGGACAAAATTTCCATCTGAAGATGCGCAGTGAGCATATGTCAGCACTTTCTTATAGAAACACCAAATTGGAGGATATTCCATCTACGTTATGATCACGTGGTCTAGATAAAAACTTCTAGTGTAAAGAATGGGTTGGGTTGATTTTTGACGGCCAATTATCTACACGAGGGATATGGGCCCGGGAGGAGTGCCCTCCGTGGGGGTCTTTCTAAGGGAACCTAATCCGTATTAACGCACGGAAGATCCACGGCTCGAAGAAAACCACGAAAACTCCGAACGATTAGGCCGACGGGCGCGATTGGGATCGAACCCAGCACCTCCCGTCTACCAGCTTCGAGAGCAGAACCTCTCGGCCACTGGTGGGGCATGTAAAGAATGGAAGACTCCGTAGACGTAATGTAAATCCCCGTTAGGCAGTGAAACATTTCATGCGAAAAGCAGTAGTAGCCTCCCTTCTTAACAGTTAAATATTTTTTGGGAAAATTACCGGTATCACGTGACTCTTTTCAGCCTTGAACCCAGATTTGGAATATAGTCCACTAAAACGAAGGTCTAAAGGAAAACTATAAAGAAAATCTGGGATGTGGGTTTCTATTGTTTGGACAAAAGCTTATTTCTCAGCATGCATTCTATATATATGCCTCCACTCCTATGTATAAAAACACTCTAATCAGGAAAAGAAATTCCCCCGCCCTCAATTTCGCTTAATTTTGGATTTGTACTAGAAATTTGTACTGAAATGGCAAAGAACGAAAATGGATAGTGAGTTGTATACCTAGAGACTAAATGTAAAATCACAAATGTTATGTTCGCAAAGACTCTTCCGCACCACATCTACATTCGCCACACTAAAGCAGGGACATCGATAGATTTTTCGCTATCTTCGAAACGCGATTGGCCAATCAGAAGATTACATTTTTTGCTATGATTTCGCAAAATACAGGCTTCTGATTGGTCGATTTCGGTTCCAGAAAGAGAACTACTCTTTGAACCTGAATCCCTGCTCAAATCTTCATGAATTCGAGGCACTGAACTTCTTACCCAGATAACATTTTTTATTTGCAGAAAATTTGCAGCATTCTTGCTTCGAAAACCTGCAAAGTTGCAGCAAGCTCAGCATGACAAGACTGCAGTAAGATAACGCTAACACCGAAGTCACCACATTTTGAACTTGCAACTAACTTCTCGTGCTAGTTAAATTCATGCTGTATCAAACTTATTGCAAATTAACGGCAAAGAAGTAATCAAAAATACTGCAAACTAGTAACCTTTCCACGCCCCACTATCTGTTTACAACTGTTACACTATAAGTTTAACCCCTTCGGAGGGGTCCATAAACGTGATCAGGTCTATTGGCGCGAACACACCGTCAGAGGGTGCATGCATCGTTTTCATCACCATAAACAAGTTAAGGTAATATTTGTACTTTTCATCCCGAGCCTTTTTTTTGGTATTTGACAAGTATAGCGCTTAAAAAAAGCGGTGCCAACCGAATAAAATTTCTGCAATCTATGCGTATATGCTAATTGTCTATTCTCTCAACAGAGGAATTTTTTGCTTTCGTCACTGTCGTGAATTGACAGTCTTGCCAGCAGTTTCACAACAAACTACTCATGCAAGTGGGGGATGGTATACCTTGCGGTAAATTTGCTGCGAGTTTCTCAATTCATATTTGTCTCGGCAAGATAATGTCAGAAAAAGTCAAACTTGTTGCTAATGTTCATGCTATCTGGGTAATGGCAGCAGAAGATTCGAAACCGCTTCCGCAAAAATTCAGATATTAATGGCGGTGTTTACTTTAAGAGTCACGTAACTGTTGCTTGTCAATTTTTATATTTGCGAATGGACATGGATGGTTATTTCAAATTTAATAACCTTAAATTTTCATCCCTATTTCTGGATATTCATGTTAAACAGGTGATATCTACTGCAAAAATCTATCTCCTGTTATGAAAATGTATCGGTTGGTAACGTATTTTTAGATGTTTGGCTTCCAAGTAATTTTTATTGTTAATCGTTTTCAATGTGATTTTAATAATATCATATACCATTATCTATATATATACAAAAAAGTCTGGATTTTGTATTAATCAACGCGCAGCCTAAACTACTGAACCTAAAATCTTGAAATTTGCGGTAAAAATACTTCTTATGATATACAGTACCGCTAAGAAAGAATTTTCGAAAATTCCGACCCTAAGGGGGTAAAAAATAGAACGAACTTTTAAAAAATTCCTTTAAAATTTGATTTTATAGTTATTTTTCAATTGATAACATATTTTAGCGTACTTCTGTACGCTGAAACGAATGGTACTAACCAAATTCTTTTAGTTCGTGATATATTTCATATTTTTCTAATTTGGCGACGTCGTTGGCGCCAAAACTTTGAAATGTACTACAAGTGATAATTCATGTTCATTCATATTGTAAATCCGTTACTGTATCAACGGAAGAAATTCAAATTAAATCTTTTTGGTAATTCTTTTGGTTAAAGAATTAAACCTGCTATATGAGTTTGAAAAAATAATAATAAATGCAAACGCCTTGAAAAAAAGAAAATAAATATTGAATTTATTTAAGTGCAAGGAAACAATCCACAGAGAAATTAACATTGTAAAACGAAAATATTTAAAAATGAAAGTAAAGTTTGTAGGCTTAAAAAAAACTTTTGGTACTTACATCCGGGCCATGTGCGATACAATTGTCCCAAGCTTGGCGACAATTACACTAATTACAGCAACCCTTAGTTTTTGCACATTTAATAGTTTATTATAGTTTTAAATTTATTTTATAATTATAGATTTTTTTTTTATTATGGTTTATAGTATGTAGTTTTATGTTATATATTTTATTTATTTATTTACTTTAAACAATTTGCTATTTTAAACAAGGTTATGCATTTAAGAATGTTAAATTACTGTTTAACAAGATTGGCAATTGTCAACCATTTTTGGCGATCTATCTGATGGTCCGAATAATACATAATTACCATTTTTTTCAATGGAAGAAATTGGAATTGAAATAATACACCGCGATTTATCATTTGCTCCCGGATAAAAAAAAAAAAAATAATAATAATTTCATATTTTGGCAGCTTTTCGGGATTTTGCTCCACTGTGCGTTAGGTGAAGATGAAAGAGCAGTCTTAAAATGTTAGAACTCAGATTTTCTGGTCAGAATGAGAAAAAAAAACGGCCATAATTTTTTTTGAAAATTAAAAAAAAAAAAATGGCCATAATAAATAAATATATATATATATATATATATATGGCTATTTTTTTCCATTCTGACCAGAAAATGAGAGTTCTAACTTTTTACGACTGCTCTTTCATCTTCACCTAACGCTTCATTTATAATGGCTGTTTCATAAAAATAGAAACCACCAGTTCATCAGAAGAAAATAACTCGGTTAAGCGGGACTCGGATAATCGGGACTGTACTGCAAAACATATTTCAATTTTAAGACTTAAAGCACACGCTTTTATTTTATGTAAAATGACGTCATTTGCATTAATATAGATACTTAAAATTAAATATAGTTTATAATAGCTCCATGTTTTATCATAAATCCTTCATTTATATTTTTCTCAAAATAGCACGTATTTTAATTAATTTTTTTTCAATTTTTATGAGAAAATGGCAACAAAAAGATATAATTGCTATTTTTCAACAATTCTTTCTTTATTTTCTAGAGAAATGGAGTACTTGAGTTGCCAAAATGAAACAAATGTCTCTAAAAACTACAAAAAAAATAATAATAATAATATTTCAAAAACAAATGTAGATGCAGTTTTCAAACAAATTGCATTAAAAAGTACTTTTTTTTCCAATACGACGGTACAAACATTGATAATGTGCAATGCTTAGAAGTTTTTAAAAATGCTGTAGAGTATTTAAACGCACAATGAAACATCGGCTTTTGTTTTACGGCTAGCGTATACAAAGTAACGTTATTTATTGGAGACAAAATAAGCTGGGAGAAAGAAATAGCATTCCGGGGGCTAAAAAAAAAAAAAAAGTTACTTTTATTTCAGCCGGTTGTAAATCTCCGCATTAGCATTTTTGACATTGCCAATAGCAGTAGTTACATTTCGCGTATGTAAATTAAAAACAAATCTTTGTTTTAAGTTATGGCATTATATCCTATTAATGTTTTACCTTTCAGTTTTTTCAATGAAATTAACTTAAAGGCATCTATTTTAAATGTGTGTATTATAAATGAAATGAGTGAAACGCTTATATTTTGAATGAAAATAATAAAATAAGAATAAGGTATGGAAACAACGGTTGTTGTCTTATTGCTTGGGTCCGGCTAATATAAAAGTATCACAAAAGCCATACATTCACCTTTCTTTAGGTAGTTGTTCATAGGATTCCTGGTTAAACTTCCGTAATCAGATACCTTGCCAATCGGTGTATTAGCTACGGTGTTGAAAGCATTTTTTCAAGCGAAAATTGTCATTTCATTCCAATTGTTTATAATATTTTGATAGGATATGCCACTAATAATTAAGTAACGTTTTTGGAACAGTTTTTGTGTATACACATAGCGTTCTACGTTGTTTAGTTATAGAGATATATAATATTTCAGGGATTGTTTCAATATTTAACATATTCTACAATTTTAGTTATGGAACTATGAGGAAAGTTCTCAGTAGTGTAGTTGTAAAAAAAAAAAAAACGTAGGATAAAACTTACAGGCAGGGAGTATATACTAGAGAGTATATATGTATGTATCTATGGAGGGTGTGCAGAGTTTCTAAAAAAAAATCCAGAAGGTCTACGGCATATAGCTTGCGCTACATTCCTGAAAGTCCCACAATCACGTTGACGTGATTATGAAAGATATATTTAACTATCTACTCCACATATGAAATACAAAGAGCAATTTCGGCCCGACCACTTAGAACTTTATTTCTTTTGAATGGAATTTGAGAAGACTTACATTATCAGTTAAATAAATTTGCAAGAAAGGGTTTCGTATATACACATGTCATTCTACGTTGCTTAGTTATAGAATTATTTGCGAAAGTTCTTTAATCAGTGAACCCCAATTTGAAAGATTAGCCTTTTTAAAAGCTTTTACTGATTTGAATTCGATGGAATTAGCACTGGTTGTTAGATACTTTTTTAGGAAAGGTTTTAGTATATAACGCATATTATTCTACATTGTTTTGTTATAGAATTATAGGTGAATGTTCTATAATCTGGTAAACACGATTATGAAAAATTAGTCTTATTAGAAGGTTCAACTGAACGGATTTTATTGAGATTTGCATTTTTAAATTTTCAGGGGTGGTTTTAATGTGCTACATATTGTTCTACCGTTCTTTTCCATATTCAAATGTGAATAATCAACTAAAAGATTTGCTTCTTAACAGTTCCAAATTTTGTCTGAGACATTAGAAGATATAAAACCGTAATGGCATTCGTGTTATTTTCAGTAATACGGAAGATCATTGGAGATAAATGTATGTATTGCTATAAACACAAGATCAAATATACTGATATATTTTGTTTGATTAAAGTTTCGTTTGGAGAAAACGACCAGCGTAGCGGGCGAAGGCTGCTAGTATTTTATACCATTCATAAACCGCTTAGTAAAAATTAATACAGAAATACGTTTTATGAACAGGAATATGCATTGTAATTACCTCCAGCCAAAGTTAAAGTAGCAAATACATATTCAGCTTCTGTTGCTCCCGCTTCATTGTGAGCAGACATGAGCAAGTTATACCAAGTTGCAGGAGTTAAACCTGTGATCACGAACTCTTCATGGCGTGGATCTAGGTTGCTTGAGACTAGAACCCATTCCCGTTGAGTTTTAGATTTGTATTGGACTACGAAAAACGAGATTGGACAGCCACCTGTTTTCCAAGAATGTAAATTTAAAATCACGAATGTCGTGTTTATATTCAGAAGGGCACTTTTTTCAGGGGCTATTGGAGCTGAAAGAAAGAAACAAAGAAATTACATTAAATAGTGATACATGTTTAATTGTTTAAAACAATAGAAACAAATAATGTATATAAAACTGGAGAAAAATAATTAAATTTCGGCTTAAAAAATATTTATTTTGAAAGAGTTATCGTTTTTAGAAATTAAGCAAATATTTATATATATGTATATTTAACAACATTACAGTATTAAAACTAAACGCAACAAACTCAAAAATACACAGTATTATCTAGATTTAAAATGTTGCAATCATTAAAGGAATAGTGTATATTGTAGCAGTTTATTTTAATTATTGTATCATTTCGTCCTCTTCAATCGTAATCATTTATTTTCTTGAGATGTGTGACAGTATTGTTTTGTGTAAGGTTATATCAATGTTCACATTAACTTCTTGACCTCCGGCCTTAATTTCACCGGTGAAGGGCTATATACCAGGCTATGCAGTGTAAAATGAGTGTCTTAGAACTCCCCTTCGACCAGTGCTCTGTTATATCAGTTGCATATCACAGACCAATCCGATTGAGATATGCGACATTTACTGTGTAATGAAAGACGTACGGGTGTAAGTCATGGTCGTTGATAACTGAAATGAGAGGACGTACACAGTGTACATCCTGAAGGTCAAGGAGTTAATTTAGTCAAATACCAGAATAAAACTTCCCGTTATAATGCGGTTCACTGCCTTGGGAAATGGTGGAGATGAGTATTCACAAACTAGAAAATTCACCAGATGTTTTCAAATTTTCTGTTTTTCTCTATACAAATGGATAGTTTCTGTTGCCTGATTAATTCCTTTAGAATAATTTTCTTTGTTATATATTCAGCTGCTGTTAAGCTGTTTCTAATGATATTTCTTTCAGAAATTAAGAATTTTAAAATAAGGTTGTGTGATCAGCGAACTATAGGTTGTACCACTGAAAAATAGAGCGTTAATAGGAGTTAATATATTAAAAAGCAGTAAACCAACGTTTAAAATGCACAAATAATGCGTGAAAAGCAGCAAACAGCTGTTTCGAATCTACTAGCGAGATTCTTCTTCAGTGCAAGATAGGGAAAAAGGAACAGCGTGCTAGAAAAAGCAAGGCTGAGCAAAATGATAGACAGAGACGCGCTGCCTTATATACCCTGTGTGGGTAGCGGAGGCGCCAAAAACAACCAATGAGAAAGAAGCAGTGGAAATGACTGGGTGGACAAGTAGCGGACAAGTAGCACGCTGTTCCTTTTCCCCTATCTTGCACTGAAGAAGAATCTCGCTAGTAGATTCGAAACAGCTGTTTGCTGCTTTTCAGGCATTATTTGTGCATTTTAAACGTTGGTTTACTGCTTTTTAATATTCCTGCACAAAGGCTTTAATTGCTATTTTAACGAATTATTATAGTTAGAAAAGAATGAAAAATCTGAAATACCACTAGCATAATCCCAGTAGGGCAATTCCATTGTAACAAACTAAGAGTCACAGAGGAAAAAATATTCTTATCTTATTTAAAAAATAATTATGTAATTCAAAGATAGCTACAATTAGCATATTATATTAGAAGATAAATTAATATAGCTATTATGAATAACTTATTTAATGTAAACTATGATTTAAAAAATGGTATTGTAACACACTAAAAGGAATTACAATGCTTTTCGGATACCTTAAAGTTTATATTACTTACTAAATAACATACAATTTATTATAACAAAAATGTATTTTCATTTACATGGAGTTCAGAAACATAAGACTTTCACAAAATTTGACTGTTGCCAGAATACAGTTATGAAAAATATGTAATTTTACCTGCAAAAGATTAATATTAATAATATAACAGACAAACAAATAAACACATAAAAAGAAGCCACGCTGATTATAATCATTTTTATTGATTTTGACTATTCAAAATTTTACAAAATACATTTGAAATATAACAAATATAGGTTTAAAACTATCGGAAAATATTTATATTACCCATTTGATGTAAAAAATAAAATTCTAAAAATAGTAAACTTGGCTTGGAATTGACCAGTCGTAAAAATTCGAACTCACTTAAACGGAAATAACTTAAAAGAAAGTTAAGAAAAATGACATTACAAATTAAAATGAAAACCTAAACTTGAAAAATTTTTGGTAACGAATTTAAGAAAAGAATTACAAAGTTGCTGTACTTAGTAATAGTATTATTTTTATAAATCTTAATATTTATACAGGAAAAAAAATAAAATGGGGAAGAAAAATTAACACTACATTAAGGCAGTAAAAATCCGAACTCACTTAAAAGCAAACAAGCACGTAAAAGAAACTTAGTGACCAGTTAAACGAGTTAGTAACGAGTTTAAGAAAATAATAACAAAACTGTTGTACATTTAAATTATTTTTATAAATCCCAATATTTATACAGGAAAGAAAAATAAAATGAGAAAGAAAATTATGTTTCATTGAAGAATATCAAAATAAGCAACAATAATTTATAGCACTTAATTATCTTGGGATTACACTTTTCGTATTTTATGATAAGCAAAGTTATTTTTTAGTAATGGGCAATTCCAAGCCAATGTTACATTTTTAGACTTTTATTTTACCTGAAATACGTAATAAATATATATTTTTTTTTCTGAATAGTATTAAACCTATATATTTTTTCTTTGTAATGCATTTTATAAAATTTTAACATCATTACAATATACAAATACAAATAGTCAACATCATTACAATCCATTACATATTTTTCATAACTATATTGTGGCAAAAGTCAAATTTTGAGAAATACTTCTGTTTCTGAACTCCCTCTGAATGAAAATATATTTTTGTTATTTTAAAAGGTATGTTTCTTTTTTCTTTTTTCTTTTTTTTTTTTTTAAGTAATATAGATAAACATTAAGGTATCCGAATAGCATGGCAATTCCTGTTTGTCTGTTGCAATACGATTCTTTTAATCATAATTATTTACATTAAATAATTTTTTCAAAATAACTATATTAATTTATATTATAATATCATATGCTAATTGTAGCCATCTTTGAATTGCATAATTATTATATTTCTAAATAAGGTAAGGCTATTTTTTCCTCTAGGACTGTTTGTATGTAACAATGGATTTGCCTTAAGAGTCATTCATTGCACGAGCATATCAGGCAGGGGGTTTCCATCACCATCTCAGAATTTCTTTATTTTTATTTCTTGTGTTGCCTTGCCCAAGGAAAGAACAAACCTCAAACATTTTTGTTATCTCTTTTAGTTTTGAAGTTAGGGGGTGTCAAAGTTCCCTAGACGAGGGACGTAGAAAAATTTTGTGTCATTTTTGCCACATTATTCTCTCAACTGTGACTGGCTCTGATGTGCTTCAGAGATTTTTTGTTTTCTAACTGATACTATACCTTGAACATTAACATCTCAAATCGAAAATTCATTTGAAGATGGTCAGAGTCCCCTAATAGGGCGCCCCCAAATACCCCTAATTTCGTAAAAAATCAGTTTTTAAGAATGCTTTAAATCTTGGCTCTGATGTGATACAGAGAAAAATTTTTGCACAATGTAGTTAGACATTGTCCTACAAAGTTAATTTAAGGTTAATATTTTTTGAAGGTGCCCAGAGCCATTCGGTATGGGGGCCCCAAACACGGATCTGAACGCTAAGTTATGTAATTTCAAATCATTGGTGCAGCTGGCTCTGACCTTCTACATGAAAACTTTTTACATGGAGTTGTAGCATCAACATAGTAGTTTCATATTATGAAAAAATATATTTTGAAGGTAGCGCCATTTTCAAGAAAAATCCAATGAAGTACACAGGTTTTAGTGGGGTAATTATGTGTTTGAAGCTCTTTAAAAAAAAAAATATATATATATATATATAACTATCAAGTATTAGCTTAGTATTAAAAAAGTACTTTTAAATGGTATTTGTTTGAAAACTACAATTTTTTTTTGAGATATCAATTTTTTTGTAGTTTTAATGCCATTTCTGTAATGATCGCAACTGATAATATAAGCTCAATATCAGCAACTACATATGCTTTTTCACCAGTCTGTAAAGAAAATTGTACTTTTAAATGCAATTTGTTTGAAAATTACATCAGTTTATTTTTGAGATATTAATTTTTTTGTAGTTTTGAATGCTATTTCTGTAATGCTGGCAACTGATGTACTCCATTTCTGTAGAAAGTAAAGGGAAAATAGTAGATTACTATATCTTTTTGTTGCTATTTTCTCATAACTAAAAAAAAAAAAATTGATAAAAAATTGACTAAAAAAATACATGCTATGCCAACATTATCGTCTGCTATATAAATGTATTTTAAAGAACATTTGTGTGACTTATTTTGTCTGCATTTACTTAATTCCTATAAAAAATCTGAAAGAATGCATATAATATTTGATATTAGCTGGTATATCTACACATATACCATCTAATAACAACATCCACAGCGTTGAATACCATGAAAACCACATGACTGTTTAGAGGTAATATGAAGTAGGAAAAGGGTATGAAGCACAATACAAATATCCGTCTTTTCGATCTTGTCTCGTGATAATATCTGATTTTGAAGAAGGCACTGTTCCCATTACTACAAAAGCTAAAAAGAAAAAAGCAGTAGGGGTCTTCTCTGTCCTGAAGATAGCAGTACATGTGTATTTGATGGTGAACAAGATTTGCAGGAACATATTGTTAGTGGAACCCATACACTAACCACTCCAACTACAGGACTTGATAAAATAAAGCATGCTTATGTAAAATGCTTGAAAACAACATTTGTTGCTCCAAAACTAGTTGAAATTTTAAGGCAAGCACAAACCAATCTGCAGCAGATTTCTTCCTAAACAAACATTTCTAGCAACAGATGGGCCATGAAAAAGAGGAAAAAACAATTCGACATACTGAAAAAAAAAAAAAAAACACCTTTCTTCAAGAATGTTATGACATTGGTGAGAAGACTGGGAGTGCGTTAACAGCAGATTCTGTACACAAGCTGATGGGAACAAAGGGCATACAGAATAGGAAATTTTTTGGTCCAGATGAATACTTGACTCAGGAAAATATAAAGGCATTCTTTAGTCACTGTAAAGCTTAAAAAAAAAATAAAGATAATAAATCTGAGGAAGAAGATGGTGAAGAATGTGCTTTTTCAGCCCTAAGAGATGATTTTTATGTTCATTGTCAACATATAGAGGTAATCTATATTTTAGTATGTTGTGATATTTAAAAGAAATGTTTTAACATTTTTACATTTTACATTGTTTTCAGCTTTTTTAAAAATATAATTTTCTTTACAGACTGGTGAAAAACAGTATGTAGTTGCTGATATTGAGCTTATATTATCAGTTGCCAGCATTACAGAAATGACATTAAAACTACAAAAAACTTATCTCAAATATAAATTGTAGTTTTCAAACAAATAGCATTTAAAAGTACTTTTTTAACACTAAGCTAATGCTTGATAGTTATTATTATTTTTTTTAAGAGCTTCAAACTCATTATTACCCCACCAAAACCAGTGTACTTCAATGGATTTTTCTTGAAAATGGTGCTACCTTCAAAATATATTTTTTCATAATGTGAAACTACTATGTTGATACTACAACTCCATGCAAAAAGTTTTCATGTAGGAGGTCAGAGCCAGCTACACCAATGCTTTGAAATTACATAACTTAGCGTTCAGGTCCGTGTTTGGGCCCCCATAGCGAATGGCTCTGGGGACCTTAAAAAAATATTAACCTTAAATTAACTTTCTATGACAATGTCTAACTACTTTGTGCAAAAATTTTCTCTATCACATCAGAGCAAATATTTAAAGCATTCTTGAAATCTGATTTTTTACGAAATTAGGGGTATTTGAGAGTGCTCTATTTGGGGGCTCTGACCATCTTCAAATGAATTTTCAATTCGAGATGTTAATGTTCAAGGTACAGTATCAGTTAGAAAACAAAAAATCTCTGAAGCACACCAGAGCCAGTCACAGTTGAGAGAATAAAGTGGCAAAAATGACGCAAAACTTTTCTACGTCCCTCATCTAGGGAACTTTGACACCCCCTAACTCCAAAACTAAAAGAGATATAACAAAAATGTTTGAGATTTGTTTTTTCCTTGAGCGAGGCAACACAAGAAAAAAAAATTAAGAAATTCTGAGATGGTGATGGAAACTTTTTTCTTTTTTTGCCTGATTCGCTCATGCAATTACTCTTAATGTAATGTATGTAAGCTGATATTCCTTTGCATAATAATGTTCCCTAGACTCGCAATTGTCATTTGACTTTAACCGCTTGTAGGGCGCTGAGATATAGCACTTAATTTTAATCAAGATTTGTAGCAGAATTTTTTAACAGAATTTTAGTGAGAAAAGTGTAAAATTGCGTTTCCTTATTTTCAAATAAATTTTTCAGAATGTTCTGTACTGAATTCAGCATTACAGAAACAGATTTATTTGCCGCTGAAATTGTTAAGGCTGTTCTCAAATCCAAAAAGGCAACTTTATGACATAAATTTACATTTATTTTTGGTTTGAAATACATGAAACTAGCAGGTGTTTTTGTTCAGAAACTATGTAATCGAGATGTTTTTTCCATTTTTTCGCAAACGCAATAGATTTTTCAGAAAATAGTGTCAAAGTTGACCTTTTCAACCGAAGTTCCCGAAGAAAGCAGAAAAACCAGTTAGCGAAGGGCGAAAAGCATCTTTGTCATGTGATCAAAATCACTTATAACTCAATAGGTAATTTATTGGTCAAAAAATGGAAAACACAGTTCGATTCCAAATCTCTTCCATAGTCAGGCTTTCCTGTTTTGTATCTTTCCGCTAAAAAATGAATTTGTAAATGTGTCAAAACCATTTGTGCTTGTTGACCAGAGCAGTTGAAAACAGCCTTAAATAAAGGAATTGTCAGATGAAAGTTTAAGGGGGGAGGGGGAATCACCTTAAAACCTTTTTAAAAAGTCCAAAAAAATGTTATTGTCGATTATTAAAGAATGACATGTTACCAAACTTTATTTTAAAAATATTTTGACAATACTCCAAGTAGATCCGGCCCCACCAGTGGCCGAGAGGTTCTGCTCTCGACGCTGGTAGATGGGAGGTGCTGGGTTCGATCCCAATTGCGCCCGTCGGCCTAATCGTTCGGAGTTTTCGTGGTTTTCTTCGAACCTTGGTTCTCCAAGCGTTAATACGGGTTAGGTTCCCTTTGAAAGACCTCCACGGAAGGCACTCCCCCCCTTAGGGCCTATATCCCAAGTGCTGATAATTGGCCGACATAAATACAACCAACCAAATAGATCCGGTTTTTTGTAAAATATGCGAAGCGATACCTATCACAATCGGCCCCACTAGTGGCCGAGCGGTTCTGCTCTCGAAGCTGGTAGACGGGAGGTGCTGGGTTCGCGCCCCCTAATCGTTCGTAGTTTCGTGGTTTTCTTTGAACCTTGGATTTCCAAGTGTAAATACGGGTTAGGTTCTCTTAGAAAGACACCCACAGAGGGCACCCCCTCCTATATCCCTCGGGTAGAAAATCGGACGTCAAAAATCAACCCAACCTTATCACAATCAAGTTTATTTTGAACTTCAAAGTAATTTTTCTCAAACAGGTAATTTTGACATTGCGTGCAAAATATTTCCGAATCTAAGTAACGAAAAAACTTAATATTTTATGTTATACTGTATTTTATATAGTTTTATAACCTCTGTATATTTTTAAGTACCCATAATATATTTATTTATTTTTAAAATTTTTATTGAAGTTTTATCATAAATTTGGTATTTTATGATTTTAATTGCCTGAAAAGATATTTTCATCTGTAAACGTGATTATAATTTTAGGTTGAAGTTAGAGTAAAATATTTTAAATATATATATTTGTAATATCGAATGTATTTTTAATAATCCTGCGCGCAACACGTGTATGTCAAATCACCTTTTAGAAAATCCTTAATTGGCATGTCTTAAATAGACTGAATTCTAGTTATTTTTCATTAAAAGTATTCAAAGGAATACGTAAACAAAGATTTGTGCAATTTATGTATATATAATATAAAATATTTGAAGAAATATTTACAGCTCCATTTTTTTTTTTTTTTTTTTTTTTTTTTTTTTTTTTTTTTTTAATAGTGTGTTAAAATCAAGCAATATGGAGCTGCTGAAGGTGATATCCCTTTTTAAGGCTGTTCTCAACTGCTCTGCTCAACAACCGCAAAATGGCACATTTACAAATTCATTTTTTAACGGAAAGATATAAAATTGGAAGGCCTGACTATGGAAGCGATTTGGAATCGAACCGTGTTTTTCATTTTAGGTAGATTTCGTATGAAATGCTACCTATTACATTCTACCTTATGTTGGAATTTCCGAAAATTTTTTGCAGATCTACACCGATCATGACCCCTAGAATCCAAAACCACCCTCAGTAAAAAACTTTATCTATCTATCTATCTATCAATCACATATATATCACTTTTTTTATGGGCACGATAACTTCCGTAATTCTGCACAAATCTATTCCAAACTTGATACATAAAATCTAGGGGCATGAAATCTCAATCAAGTTCGTTAATGGGCAAAGTCGGACGAAGGGGATGGAAATAGGGAGGGGGTTTTGTGAAAACTGAAAAAAACCCATAACTTCTTAATTTTTGTACATATCAAATCAGTTTAAAGCTTTTATTACTTCTAAAAATAGGGCCAAAAATGTATTTATCATAGATTTTTGATAAAATTAAAAATGGGCTATAGGGGCGCAAAAATAGGGTTTTTGATAGAAAAAAAATTCATAACTTCGTCAATTTTCAAGTTATCAAATCCAATTAAATTTACTATAAATCTTCTTAATATTATCTACAACTTTTCTATTGACAAGTTTTTGATAGAACCAATTCGTATCGCCAAAAAAAGAAAAAAAACGAAAATAAAAAGGGAAGGTATAAAATCTGCATGAATTTATTATATATGTTCTTAATATTATCTACAACATTTATATTCAAAAGTTTTTGATAGGAACAATTCTTACAGTAAAAAAATTAAAAGTTCCTAGCTGCTGAAGAAAAAAATTATCGTATTCAGGGTGCATTCAAATCCAAGCTGCTTATTTTCTGACTCATTTTTAAATTCAGTTTTGCTCTCAAACGCATCCAATTGGTAGATTTTCTTATTCAGAAACTATATGTACTGTAATGGTCGATTTTTTGATAAAGGCAGAATATATTAAAAAAATTGATGTCAAAGTAGGAATTTTGAACCGAATTTCCCAAAGCGACTGTGTTGGGTTGGTTGGTTGGTTGTATTTATGTCGGCCAATTATCTGCACGTGGGATAGGGGCCCTAAGGGGGGAGTGCCTTCCGTGGAGGTCTTTCTAAGGGAACCTAACCCGTATTAACGCTTGGAGAACCAAGGTTCGAAGAAAACCACGAAAACTCCGAACGATTAGGCCGACGGGCGCGATTGGGATCGAACCCAGCACCTCCTGTCTACCAGCTTCGAGAGCAGAACCTCTCGGCCACCGACTGTGTTGGGAACGAAAAATATTGTCTTACTTAGAAAATAATTGTTCATAAATGAAGTTTTAATTAATTGAAAGAAAATAAAAACACAGGTCGCTTATAAATGGTTGGTTGGTTGTATTTATGACGGCCAATTATCTGCACGAGGGATACGGGCCCAGGGGGGAATGCCCTTCGTGGGGGTCTTTCTAAGGGAACCTAACCCGTATTAACGCTTGGAAATCCAAGGTTCGAAGAAAACCACGAAAACTCCGAACGATTAGGCCGACGGGCGTGATTGGGATCGAACCCAGCACCTCCCGTCTACCAGCTTCGAGAGCAGAACCTCTCAGCCACTGGGGGGGGGGGGGGGGGGGGGTCGCTCATAAATCTCTTCAAAAATCACGTCAGCAAATTTCATATTTTTTTTCTTTTAAAAATGAATTTGAAAATGCGCCATAAAATTTCGAGTTGTTTAGCATGGAAAAGTATTTTTTTTAATACCGACTTAAAATGATTCTGATAAAGACATCTCTTATATAAAAATGAAATAAAAACTCGTCAAAAAATAAAATTGTTAAAATGGGTTTATCTCTAATCATGATTTAGTTTTTGTTTAGCATATAACTTCGAAATCTACCTTCGGCTGTAGGCCGAGCCGGCAGGGATTTTTTTTTTTTTTGATAAATAAATTACCTATTAAGTTATAAGCGATTTTGACCATGTGACAAAGACGTTTTTCACCCTTCCTTGAGTGGTTATTCTTCATTCGCGCTGAAATTCGTTTCAAAGCGCCCACTTTGCCACTATTTTATGAAAAATCTATTGCGTTTGCAAAAAAAAAAAAAAAAAAAAAAAAAAAAAAAAAAAAAAAAAAAAAACGGAAAGCACAGTTTGGTTACATTGTTTCTGAACAACACCTACTAGTTTCAGGCATTTTCGAACAAGAAATAAAATTAAATAAATAAATAAAATAAAACTTACATCATTAAGTTATCCTTTTGGATTTGATAACAGCCTTAAGTGTAATAACAAAGATGCTCCTACATAAATTTAGAATTTATATCACCACTACTCGTAGCAGATTCAATCTGTTACCAGGCATTTTTACAGAAGTCACTACCAGTCCTATTACTTTTACAATATATCAATAAATTGTTGTTGGGGTTTTCTTACTTCAGAATATTAGATTAAAGAACATAACGAAAAATATTATGTAATGGTAAAGTATAACTCAAAGTATTTTTAATCACAAAGTTTGATATGCGTAAAGTTGTAACTCAAAATGTTATTAATCCAATAATTATTATTAATATTTTATCAAATTTATCAAAAACTTTTTAATGAATTATGCATACCTCTATTTTGTTATCACAATTCATTAATACATTTTTTAAAAACTTTGATAAGATTTTAATATTAATTATTATTTGATTATAAACGTTATTCGATCAATAACGTTTTGAGTTTCAACTTTACGCACATGTAACTTTGTTTGTGTTATGACAAAAAAGAAAAAAAACTTTTTGAGTAATATTTACGAATATGTAATAATATTTTCATGCGGTAAAGATTCCTTGACAAGAATTTATGAATGTTTATTATCCATTTATGGAAGGGATAAAAACACAGAAAATTTGAAATCTGAGATAATTCAATGTTAAATTTTGGTAATTTTTTAAATATTTCATTTTCCACAACACAGTTTCGATAAACTTACATCCACCCTGCGTAGTAAGTGTTGCCACATCACTCGCTTCACTTCGTCCAACATCATTGTAGGCAACTATATGGAACTGATATTTAGTTCCACAATTGAGTGACCGAAGAGTATAAGTATTTACTGATGTATCTGGAATATCGATTTCATCCCATTCTGGAAGCTCTGCTTTATAAAATAATTTGAAACCTGAAAATATAAATGCATATTTAAATAACTCTTTTTTCTATCTTCATGTTATTTTCAAGATAATTAAAAATTATAATTTATTTTTTAGAATTAATTGAAAACCTTTGTGGGGGAAAAGATTAATTTATAAGGTGAAACAACAACATTAATGCATTAATTCAGATTATCAATTGGGTTGGGATGGGTTGATTTTTGACGGCCGATTATCAACTCGAGGGATAAAGGCCCTAGGGGGAGTGCCCTTCGTGGGGTCTTTCAAAGGGAACCTAACCCGTATTTACGCATGGAAAATTCAAGGTTTCGAAGAAAACCACGAAAACTCCGAAACGGTTAGGCCGACGGGCGCGATTGGGTTCGAACCCAGCACCTCCCGTCTACTAGCTTCAGATTATCAATTACCTACTGTAAAACGGCCCCACCAGTGGCCGAGAGGTTCTGCTCTCGAAGCTGGTAGACGGGAGGTGCTGGGTTCGTTCCCAATCGCGCCCGTCGGCCTAATCGTTCGGAGTTTTCGTGGTTTTCTTCGATCCGTGGATCTTCCATGCGTTAATACAGATTAGGTTCCCTTAGAAAAACCCCCACGGAGGGCACTCCCCCCGGGCCTATATCCCTCGTGTAGATAATTGGCCGTCAAAAATCAACCCAACCCTACTGTAAAACTGTTAATGCAATTTATTTGGTCCTGCCATCTATTAGGAGTGAAAGTAATTAACATTCATTTATTTGAACTTTTAGCTTCTCGGTTATTACAATCTACGCTGTCATGGGCGACTATTTAAAAAAAATAAATAAATATTTGGGTTGGGTTGATTTATGACGGCCAATTATCTACACGAGGGATATAGGCCCGGAGGGGGTGCCGTCCGTGGGGGACTTTCTAAGGGAACCTAATCCGTATTAACGCATGGAGGATCCACGGCTCGAAGAAAACCACGAAAACTCCGAACGATTAGGCCGACGGGCGCGATTGGGATCGAACCCAGCACCTCCCGTCTACCAGCTTCGAGAGCAGAACCTCTCGGCCACTGGTGATAAATATTTGGAATACAGCTGTTTTGAAATTTCTTGAGATTTTCTGAATCTCCGGTTAGATTACTTTTGTTTAGAAATAGAGGTAGAAAAATTAGTGTCAAAACTGTCATACAATTTTAATTTCCAATAATTTGATAATATTTTCAAATAAATTGACTTTTGAAATAATTATTTCAATTATTTTTCTTTATTTCCTTCTTTCTCTACAATTTAAACCTTTACAGATTAGGCATGTAATAATCATTTATTTCTCTTAAATTTAGAAATTTCGCATATAAATGCATATTTAAATAAATAACAATTAAAAAAAAAAAAATCTTTATGTTATTTTTCAAATTAGAAAAAAAAAAACAATTACTTTTTTTAGAATTAATTTAAAACATTTCTGAAAAGCTTATTTTTTAAGGTGAAACAAGAAAAATCCACAAAATCCCATTATTATTTTTTTTGGCCCCACCAGTGGCCGAGAGGTTCTGCTCTCGAAGCTGGTAGACGGGAGGTGCTGGGTTCGATCCCAATCGCGCCCGTCGGCCTAATCGTTCGGAGTTTTCGTGGTTTTCTTCGAGCCGTGGATCTTCCATGCGTTAATACGGATTAGGTTCCCTTAGAAAGACCCCCACGGAGGGCGCTCCCCCCCGGGCCTATATCCCTCGTGTAGTTAATTGGCCGTCAAGAATCAACCCAACCCAACCCATTATTATTTACCTACTTGAAAAAATTAGTATAATTTATTTGGTGCTGCCATCTTTCGTCGGGAAAAGCAATTAACATTAATCTATTCCAGTGTTTAACTTTTAGTTTAACACAACCAGGGACGACTATTTATTATTATTATTATTATTATTATTATATAAAATACCCCTATTTCAAAATTTCTTCGTAGATTTTCTGAATCTCCGGGTAGATTATTTATGTTTAGAAATAGAGGTACAAAAAATTGTGGCACAACTGTCATAAAATTTCCAATAACTTGATAAAATTTTCTGATGCATTGACTTTTGAATTAATTATTGAAGTTTATATTAAATTTCTTTAATCCCTTCTTTCTCTAATAATTTAAAAATTTAGGCATGTAATATTCATTTCGCTTAAATTTATAAAATTTCGCAGCTTTATAAGACAATTTCTAATTTTAAAATATAAATACATATTAAAAAATATATATGATTACTTTTAACTTCTACATATATATTTTTTAGCTAACTTTGTAATTATATATACATAATTTGTAATTATATATTATAAACAATTAAGAATTTAAAAACTTCTAATTCAATGTCAAAATGTAGGCTAAAATATTTTGGTGCTGCCATCTAGTATATATCACAGTAAATACAATATATAAAAAGCACATACTTCTTTGATGCTAAATTTATTATTCACGTATTTTTTTTTTTTTTTTTTTTTTTACTTTTTGCTGTTACAGTAAATTGAAGTATAAAAGAGCAATAAATTTGATTACAAAAAAATGTTTCGTTTTCAACATAGTAATTTAATTAATCAGTACCTTTTAAACGGAACTAAAACATTGAAATTAAGTTGTTAATAAAATAAAAATAAATAAATCTTAAATAAAAATAAGAACGGCTAATCAGTGTATACAATGTATTTAAAAATCTAAAATTAAAATAATATACTACTCACAGTAATAAAATACAAATATATTCCAATAGTTTCGAACAATAAAAAACTTGTTCATTATCAGGAAAATTTCCAGGAGGAACCAACACGTTTAATGATACGGAAAAAGTTATCTTATTTGTTACTTTTTGTAAACTTCTTGGCGAAATTTATTTGGTGCTGTTATCTTAATGCTATAAAAACAGGTAAGTTAATTTATTTGTACCTTGTTGAACTTCGAAGTTTACCATAACTGGCGTCAAATTAAAATAATAATAATAATAATAAACTTTCAAAAGAAAACCAAATACATTGATTTACTTTTGCATTAATCAGTATTTATAATTATATTTTAAATTACCTTTATTTCCTTCTTTCTATTGCTATATATATGTAAGTACAATCGACTTATATAAGCCATTAATTTCTCTTAAACTTTGAAATTAAATAATATGGCATGTTCAAAAGATTGTATTTATAATTAAGTTAAGATGACCGAAATCATTGAAGCTATTCTGCCATTTTAGGCTTTTTAAAAAGTTACCATCTGTATAAACCTTTGCAATATACATTAATATTAATAAAATTAATTTTCAAAGATTACGAGTATTCCTTGAATTCATTAGCCCCACCAGTGGCCGAGAGGTTCTGCTCTCGAAGCTGGTAGACGGGAGGTTCTGGGTTCGATCCCAATCGCGCCCGTCGGCCTAATCGTTCGGAGTTTTCGTGGTTTTCTTCGAACCTTGGATTTCCAAGCGTTAATACCGGTTAGGTTCCCTTAGAAAGACCCCCACGAAGGGCACTCCCTCCCTGGGCCTATATCCCTCGTGCAGATAATTGGCCGTCATAAATACAACCAACCAACCTCGAAGCTGGTAGACGGGAGGCGCTGGGTTCGATCCCAATCGCGCCCGTCGGCCTAATCGTTCGGAGTTTTCGTGGTTTTCTTCGAGCCGTGGATCTTCCATGCGTTAATACGGATTAGGTTCCCTTAGAAAGACCCCCACGGAGGGCACTCCCCCCGGGGCTATATCCCTCGTGTAGATAATTGGGCGTCAAAACCCAACCCAACGCTTGAATTCATTAGTTTTCAGATTTTTTTCATTTTTCTAATTTCACTCTTCTCTGCTAATTTACATATTTGGAGAAAAGACATATGGAAGTTATTTATTTATGTCTATTTCTAAAATTCAAAGGCCCCACCAGTGGCCGAGAGGTTCTGCTGTCGAAGCTGGTAGACGGGAGGTGCTGGGTTCGATCCCAATCGCGCCCGCCGGCCCAATCGTTCGGAGTTTTCGTGGTTTTCTTCGAACCTTGGTTCTCCAAGCGTTAATACGGGTTAGGTTCCCTTAGAAAGACCTCCACGGAAGGCACTATCCGCCTTTAGGGCCTATATCCCACGTGCAGATAATTGGCCGACATAAATACAACCAACCAACCAACCAACCTAAAATTCAAAGATTTAAGATTCCATGCTAAATGTACAGTATTTTAAAAAATAAGTTCTAAATTTGACATCGTATAAATATTTGCAAATTATATTAGGTGCTGCCATCTCCTTTCAATATATGTAAATATTGTTATTCAAACTGTGTTTTTAGTTAATAGATCACAGCAGATATATTTTAACGGTCTAACAATCACAATACCTGAAGGAACTATTAAAAAATTCATTAGCATTATAAATTTTCTTTCTTTCCATCTCTGGCTATTTAAATAATAACAACACAGATAAAACTACAAATTATGAAATAGAATATTTCCGATTTTCAACAAAAGTGAAGGTTAAATTGCATTATGAAAACAGAAAGATTGTTAACCCCGCGGAGACGAGCGACCCGTGTACCTGCCACTTAAGATGCTCGAATCCTCGATTCAGAATCCACCAGTTATTTTTTTATTCTAAACTTTGCCTTATTTAATCATAGCATTTCTGCGATTCAATTAGGGGAAATTTTTGTTTTCAAAAAACGGTGGTAAAAATAAAAAATTCTGTAAAGGACGCTCGTCGCGAAGCAGGAAGAAAACATATTTCAAGAGCACATTTTAAATTTCTAGATTAAAAAAATATATATATAACCTTTATTGAGCTTCCATATTGGACAAAGTCCTAAGATAGGGTTGGGTTGGGTTGATTTTTGACGGCCAATTATCTAAACGAGGGTTGGTTGATTGGTTGATTTTTTGACGGCCGATTATCTACACGAGGGATATAGGCCCGGGGGGAGTGCCCTCCGTGGGGGTCTTTCTAAGGGAACCTAATCCGTATTTACACATGGAAAATCCACGGCTCGAAGAAAACCACGAAAACTCCGAACGATTAGGCCGACGGGCGCGATTGGGATCGAACCCAGCACCTCCCGTCTACCAGCTTCGAGAGCAGAACCTCTTGGCCACTGGTGGGGCCCTAAGATAGGATTGCTTAATAAAACTTTTTAAAGTAAAGATAAAATTAAATTTAGTGTCATTAAAGCCTATTTAAAGAAAAAAAAAATATTGAGGTGGTTTAAAAAAAAAATCCCAACTCAACAACTCGAACATATTTTCTGACTTATTTTTAACATAAAAGCATGATACCTGCCCTCATGATTATTCAAGCGATTTGTACAAGAATTTTTTTAATTTTTACGTAAATTATATCTTGAGTTACAAGTGATTTTTGTTTAAAAGGGAGTTTAGTCAGAAATAAAGTTCGGGAACTATCGTGTTCGCTTTCTCTCACACATTCACAAACACAAATCATGACTAAAACGTTTTCCTTATACTATGCGTTCGAAAAGTAAATAGAAAACTAAAAGGAAATTTGTTGTCTATATTTCATATTGAGATTAGTTTGCAAAATTCAGACTCGCGGTTAATTATTATTGTTATTTTTAAGAATTAGAACGTTCGGGGTCGGGCGTGCTATTAACAGTACATGTCTTTCTATTGAGGAATTTTTTGTCTCAACAATTACTTTGGTTACTATTTACATGTAATAATGGTAGTAGTATATGTCTAAGTATTTCTTATTATGACTTTATTCAAGTTTTGGCATTTAGTAATGCTAATAATATTAATAATAAAAAGTTTGCTTAATTCTCTATGCACCGTTGTATTTTTTTTTCTTTTAATTTAAACACATATTTCAGTCCTTAAATTTAAAATATAGGTTACTTTTCCGAAGGAATCATGTGTAATAAAACACAAAAAATGTTAGAAATCTGTAATATGGGTTAAATCCTGTTGTAATACGATACTTTCCAAACGTCTCCGAAAACTGCTCCATATCCTATTATCATATGAATTGAATAGAACGAAAAACAACTACATTCGTCAGATTTCAAACAGTAACAATATCGTCAAACTTCCTTAAATCTATTTGGATATCTACTATTAACATTGTTAACGTAAAAGTAATTTTTTTCTCAAAATTGAAAAAAAAAAATCGGACCCAAAAGAGTTAATGTAAGCCATGATATCGAGCGCTTTTGATCTTTTTTGACAACGAAACATTTCAGTTGTACTTAAAATAACAGCGGAATATTACCTGGTCATGTAAATTTTTTTTTGGTTCAGTGCTAGTAGAAATTAACATAATTAAGAATCACTCGTTCAAATTACCTTTTACGGGATTATTGTCGACTGATGATACATCCCAAGCCAAAACTACCGAGGATGACGTTGAAGAAAGTATTCGAAGAATTGGTGAAGCAGGAGGATCTGTAATAATAATAATAATAATAAATTAAATGTTTCATCCACTTTGAAAAAAAAAAAAAATGAGCAGCGAAATAGTGCATTCCATTTCTAAGGCCTCCGATTTTTTTTCTAACTACTCACCCGAAAACTGTGAAACTGGTGTTACTTCTCTGCGTAATCTCCCTGCAGACGTACACTTTTTTTCACAACGTCGACGCCATGATTCCAGTTCGTGGCGAAAGCTTCTTTAGCAGATTTGTCTGTTTTGACCACTGGAAAATCTCTGAAGCAATAGCAGCACGGCTGGTGAATGTGCGGCTACGGAGAGTGTCTTTCATTGTTGGAAACAGCCAAAAGCTACTAGGAACCAGGTCAGGTAAGTAGGGTTGAGTAGAGTTGATTTTTGACGGCCAATTATCTACACGAGGGATATAGGCCTGGGGGGAGTGCCCTCCGTGGGGGTCTTTCTAAGGGAACCTATTCCGTATTAACGCATGGAAGATCCACGGCTCGAAGAAAACCACGAAAACTCCGAATGATTAGGCCGACGGGCGCGACTGGGATCGAACCCAGCACCTCCCGTCTACCAGCTTCGAGAGCAGAACCTCTCTGCCACTGGTGGGGCGTCAGGTAAGTAGGGAGCATGAGAAATCACTTGAAAGTTGTTTTCACGAAGAAACAGTTGCGTAACGTTAGATCAAAGGCCTTAGAGCTTGAATGCACTATTGCAAATTGTCTTATATATAAACCTTTTTAAACTGAAAAAATATATTACGTCTGTTCATAATTAATTAAAAACAAATGCAAAGATACAGACAATTTAATTAAACAATTTTAAAGCACATAAAAAACTTTAAATGTTAAACGTTTTGAACTTGTTTGTAGATCCTCAGCAGGAATGTAAATAAACGTGAAGTCACGAGAGATGATGATAAAAATTCAACTTGAAGTTGAATGTATGTATCACAAGCAATTGAACACAAAGGTGGGTATTTTAGTTTGATTAAAGTAGAATATGCAGGTGGAATTGAACTAGCCTCATTGAGTGGAAATTTTGCCAATCTAGTAAGCCATGCCTACAGACATCACTGATGAAGAATTTTAAACAAGCTCGAAACGTTTAAAGTTTCTCAAAGTTTTTTATCTGCTTTTAAACTGTTTAATTAAATTGCCTGTAATTTTGTACTTGTTTTTAGTCTTATATATATATATATATATATATATTTGTATGATAAAATGACCTCTCTCTCGTGCACCTCTTCGCGATATACCCCTTTTGAAAAATTTAAATATGCAATTTTCTGAAATCCATTTGTTTTTTATACCAAGAAATAATTGTATTGTATAAAGTATAGACACACGATTTATTCGGTAAAAAAATTTCTTAAAAATTTCAAATGACACCTGAGAAAGAAATAAAAACAGAAAGTGGGGATCAAGTATCCTCAGCCTCCCCTACAATTAAAAATCTACTGGACTTTGATTCACATTTTTGAAGCTTCTAGAATTCGATTTCTATTAAAATGTTTATATGTAGCAATACATGTTACTTTCGGACATTAATTTAAAAATATATGAAATAAGTATAAGATTTTTTTAACATACTAAAAATGTATTAATTGAAAGAAATATAAAACAAGTAATAAATATCGGAGAATTTTTTTAACATATTAAAAATATATTAACATATTAATCAAAAAATGCATAAAATATGAAATAGGTTATCGTCAAAAATTATCTTTTTAACGTATGAAAATTTTAACAGAAACCGATTTCTAGAAACTTCAAATATCCAAATGCAAAATTACAGTTAATTTCGCCAAGTAGTTTTTGAGTTATAAATTAAAAGAATTACAAGCACTACAGTTTTAAAACTAGTAAAAATGGATTTAATACTACGAATTCCAAGCTTTAAACTTGTATATTCCTTAAACTACTTGACCGAATGGCTTCTCCTGTGTTATCCTCCGGTATTGTTTCCAAAGAAATTCAAATATTATGCCGAAATTAGGTATTCTTACTGAAAATCTTAAAGTTTGTTTCAATTTCTTTATGAAGACCACCCCCTAAAACCTTTTTTTTTTAAAAAGTGAGATATAATTACCAACCGAATTGCTAGTTTATCTGCCAAAATTTGGTAATTAAAATGCATAGGGGAGGGGGGGTGTTCTTTTTTCGTGTCTGTTCGTCTCTAGAAAATGCTTTAGATGAAGAAATTATACCCAATTTTCTTCGACCGTGTATAAGTGAAATATTCCACTATTAATGTTATTTTTGCTAATGAATAAAAAATTTGCTGGAGTTAAGTAAAAATATAATAACCAAAAAGAAATGCGTTTTCCTTTAGTAAATTTATACACACATACATTTTTTCCATGAAACACATATTTAAGGTAGAAATAACTAATCAGTTAATGTTAAAGCAATTCCAATTTTTTGCAATAAATAAATCTGCTTTCTTATGAAAGTGCTTTCTTATGAAAACACGATTTCCTGTTCTCAAAAGAGACTTAAAGCAATCTCTTAATTAAAAAAAATTAAATATAAGTGTTAATCCATTTAATATTTTAAAAGAAACTAGAGTCATAGGAGGATTATTAGAACTATATATTTAATTCGATAGTTTGATATATTATAAACTTATAATTTACCTACCATCGTTAAAATATTTGTATAAAATCATACTTTTATTTAATTAAAGTGAATAAAACATAAAGTTTTGCTACTTTGAATGAAAAAGGGTTTTATCTTATCAACAGAGAAGATGCTAAATTAATTTAATTGCAAATAAATCAAAGGCTGGTTGCCATAAATAATTCGAAGAATATTTGTAATATTACTTCGATTTGTAATTTTTTTCGAAATCCTCAAGTATCAATTAAATTTATCGAGATTAGTCATAATTAAGATTAAGTTAAAAAATAAATAAATTCCAGAGATTTTAAGTACCACTTAAAAATTTTATTTATGGAATTATTCTTAATTATACAATTTTTTAATCTGTGAATTATAAGATAAGTTTGTAGATTCTTTGATAATACGCAGCTAATAAGATACTATATTTTTTGCTATTCTTTATTATCTGAAGTATAGCCAATAAAGTATTCATTAAAAGCAAACATTTAACCCCATCTCATGAATATTGAAGTGTTTAAACCTGCTTAACCTCCCACCTTTTTAGCCCTTTCCAATAAAGTTTAAAAGTGTTTATGTATTTTGTTTGTCTGTTTGTCTATTCGTCTGGCAGTGCTTTAAATTCCGTAAATATGATTGGCATGAAATTTTTATACGTTATCGAGGTTTAGTATAGAATGTTTGGTACGGAAAATGTGTGTGGCATTTATAGTTCATTTACAGGAACATACAAAGAATTATGTTACATTATGGTCTATGTCTATGGGGGAAAATGTTTAAGGAGCGTTTTAATGATGTTACGGTATTTGGAAGTAATGAGATTGATATTCGCAAAGGTGGGTCTACAACATGATTTGTCAGGAGCATAGATTAAGTACAATTTAAAGTTCGTTTACCAGGGCAAACAAAATGATTTCATTACATTATGATCGATGAAAAAAAAAATCGGTTGCGTCGCATTTTAATGATGTTATGATACTTCAAACATAAAAAAATTAAAAAGGAGCACTGAGGTGCACCGCGACATATTTTCTATAGATTATAAAGAGCGTATCAAATGTCGTTCTTTTACAAAGGTGCAAAAAATTATTCCGTTTCAAGACTGACAATTTTTTACAATCAGTAAATGCTGGAAGTTCATTTCTCGCTGATGTGTACATTTTAGACATATAAGTTTTAGTGTATTATGTGGTGCATATAAAATCTATTGCTCTTACGTCAAGCTCTATCACAGCAATAGTACAGATCTGTGCTTATGGTCATCAATTTCAGACAGTTGATTTTTACTGAGTTATGTTTTTTAAATTGCTTATTTAGAAATATAATTTCGTTTTAGGAAAAAAAAATGAACTTTCTTAATATACAGTTAGAAAGTGTTCCTTAATATATGTGTGATACATGATTTTTTGTTCTTGTTTATATTAAAACTGAATTTTGCCGCATATTGTATCTGAAATACAACACTGTAAAAAAATGTGATTTTTTTCTGCAGTTTCTGTTGTAATTTTTAAGCACAGATGCTGTGAAATCAATTTCAAGCAACAAGTGAATTAAAAATCGAATTATTTCTGCCACGTACACCACGCAGCCAATAGCAACGAGACTTTTCCCAAGTTTGAGAAATTTTACAGCAACTGTGTTGGCAGCAGTGGTGCCAGCACTTTTGTTATAAAGTAGAGTTTTTTTAAACAGTGAAACTGAATTTTTTTGTTTGGATATAAATTATACACTAATTTTTATATTTTATTACTGTTTTAGTTGCTTTCTTGAAGCGCAAAACAAAAATAGGCCTCAAATGTACGTTATTGATATAAGAATCTACATACAATTTTTTTTTTTTCTAAACATCCGAATCTAATTTATACAAAACAGGGAACATTTCATTTGAAAATTAATTTTTTATAGAACATCCGTTAATAATTAATGACCAATGCAAGAAGTTTCTTTTAATTTTATTCATATCATGACAATTATTTTTATTTTTATCTCATGAATATTTCGCGTTATATTTAGTTGAATTTTTTCTTAATAAAGTAAATTTCGTCGCATTCTTCTCTCAAGTAAAATTTAAGCATTTTAATTGAGATGAAAACTATTACAATACTTTAAATAGTGTTAAATTTATAATACAGCTCATATTCAAAATATTAGAAAAATTACTTTTTTTTTACAAATTGAAAATATCGTTTGGTAATGTGTCTTTTAATGCCAATATACAAACGATATTTTTATTAAGAACTTATTGTTGATTAAACTTATTTATTATCTTAAAATTAATATCATTTTTTAAAAGATTAATTGAGAAAAAAATTATTTTGAAAAGACAAAATATAAGAACATTTATTCAAATGGTTCAAAATATTAGAATATTTCACATTATTTCTCCTTTAATTATAACCAATTCATAACTGGTGGCATCATTGATTAAATTCAGACTATTTTATTTAAAATCAGTATTCTTTTTGCAGTTTGTTTGCTTTTTCGTCTGAAAATGGGTCATGTGAGTGATATTCCTGAATCTATTAAACTTCGTATGGTTGATTTGTATCAGCACGGTAAAGATCAATGTTATATAGGAATTTTGTATATTGTTCGCAATCAAGCGTTAGTAAAATACTAACAAAATATTAAAAAAAATGGAAATTTTGAAAATAATCGCCGAAATGGCGGCAGAAAACCAAAAACATCTGCTAGAGACGACAGGAAACTGAAGCGCATAGTTAAGAAAAACTGTTTTAAAATTGCGCTATTCTTGAACCGAAAATGGAAAGAAGGAGATGAGTTTCTATCAAGCGAGTTCGTTGGCCAGCTTCATCCACCATCTTGTTTCAAAATGGCGGCCATTTGAATTTTGTAGCAGTTTTGGGAATTTTTAGGTTTCCTAACTTTCTCTTTAAAGTGACCTATGTCGTTAACTTACACTGTGTGACTCTTTAAAATATCTTTTAAACTTCCTAACATTCTGTTTAAAATGATACATAAGAGTTTGCATTTTGTGAAACGTAACATTTTTTAAGTATTCAATGTTAGAAAAAAAAAAAAAATCAAAAATTCAAATGGCCGCCATTTTGAAATAAGATGGCCGATGAAGCTGGCCAATGAACTCGCTTGTTAGAAACTTCAATTCCTTCTTATTTCCATTTTCGGTGCAAGAATCGCACACTTTTAAAACTTTTTTTTTAACTATCCGCTTCAGTTTCTTGTCGCATCCAACAGATGTTTTTGGTTTTCGGTCACCATTTCGGCAATTAAATTTTGAAATTTTCCAATTTTTGAATATTGTGTTTGTTCGCAATCAAGCGGTAGTAAAATACAATGTAAATAATTCGCTATATAACATTGATTTTTACCGTGCCGATACGAATCAACCATACGAAGTTTAACAGATTCAGGAATATCACTCATGCGACCCATATTAAGACGAAAAAGCTAACAAATTGCAAAAAAGAATATTGGCTTTAAATAAAATCGCCTGAATTTAATCAATGATGCCACCAGTTTTGAATTGGTGATAATTAAAGGAGAATTAACGTGAAATATTCTAATATTTTGAACCACTTGAATAAATATTCTAATATTTTGACTTTTCAAAAAAAAATTTTCAATTAATCTTTTCAAAAATTATATTAATTTTAAGATAATAAATAAGTTTAATCAACAATAAGTTCTTAATAAAAATATCGTTTGCATATTTTCATTAAAATACATCCAATTACAAAACGATATTTTCAATTTGCCAAAAAAAAAGTAATTATTCTAATATTTTGAATATGAGCTGTATTAGAATTGATACAACAACATAAAGCAATAAAATTACGTTATTAATGTTGTAAATTTAAAAAAAGGTACATATTTTTTAAATGGGAGTCTGAATTCACTACTACGTGCAATAAAGAAACGCAAAAAGAAATGTTAAATTTAGAAAGTTTTCGCAAATAAATCACTAAAACTTAATATAAATGTACCCCCCCCCCCCCCCCCCCCCAAAAAAAAAAAAAAAAAAAAAAAACTATGCTTTTATTAATATTCACAAAAATGTAGAACATGTAATATTTCAAATGCACTACCAAATTTAGCGATATTTCGTCAAGTTGGCCAAAATTTGACATTATTGTGGTAACCTGGCCATTAGTACATTTAAAAAAAATTCTCTTTGTTGAAGCGGATGTTGATTTCTTTATAGGAAATAAAATTATGATTGTGTAATAAAGTTTATGTTGTGTTAGCCTTAAGTAGTGTTTATGCAGTGTCTTTCGAAAATGTCTTGCTTGTGGGCAGTCATCTCCCTTTGCCCCCCTTAGGGGTGGAATTTTGAAAAATTAGGAAACACTTGTTTACTAATTTTAGTTATACTAAAGGCATGTCAAGTTTCAAGATTTTATTTCCATTTGTTTATCAGATAAGGTGATTAAAAAAAAAAGTAACTGCATATTTAATTAATTAAATGCGTAGGATGTATTTAATTTTTTAATTTGTTTAGTTTTAAAAAGTACATATTTTCTATATTTTGTGAAATAAATACTAGTTGTAATTAACTGAATTAAAATAAAAATTAACACTAACAACAATTAATGAACAATATTTATTACAAATTAAATTGTTGAAAATATTGTCACATACCTTTGTAAGAAGTTGAAATTATTCTACATTATGTAAATTTGAGTTAATGAACCATAAAGAAACAAGAACCGAAATTTTCCTTTCTGAATTTTGCCTGATGTTGGGGGGGAAAGTCGGCCAGTTAAAGCGGAGTTCCAGTTAAGAGGAGGCCGATTAAGAGGAAGGCTACTGTGTATTTATTCCAAATTTCAAAGATCTATCACGACTGGAAGTGGGTACAAAATAAGTAGCAAGATTTGACTGCCATATGCAACAGGAATCGTAAGTTAACATAAAGCATGTAATAAAAACAGACGCCCTTCTGTTCATTAACAAATGCCGATTGTTGTTAGAGGAAATTAACATATAAAAATAATTCCATTACTTTTGTTTCTAAAAAATGGCAATCTCGCCATAAAAATCTTTACATAGATATTATCAAAGTCCTTAAGATGCCAAAAATGGTTGTAAATTTGCAATCGTGTATATCGTTGTCAATCGAGGTCATGGCAGTAATTTAACACTATTAAATAGATAACATTGTTAAAAAGGATAAATATAAAATAAAATATAATAGAAATGAATAGAAATAAATTATATACATATTGTAATAAATTATAAACTATAATAAATAAGCTATATAGTTGTCAAAATATGAGAGTTACTGTAATTAGTATTATTGTCCGTCATTGTTTGGCGTATTGTGTCTTTAGGGCACGGATTACAAGTACCAAAAAAAAAATGTAATAGAAAATTTATAATTAGAATATAATACCTTTCTCTTCCAACAATAAAACTAATATTCTTGATAGAAAAATATTTATGTACCAGACCATAAAATTTATAACGTTAACTGGAATAAAAACAAATCAAATTAATATCTATAATAAAGTTACATAAGATATACCGTTTTCATGAGTTTTTACATAGGTATCTTTAGACGGTGGTCCTGCTCCTTTGTTATTAAATGCTTGAACTGTTATACTATACTCCGTTGCTCTTCGTAGATTTGTAATGGTGCATTCCATAGTCGAATCAAATTCACTTTCTTCTATCGTTTTGTATATGTAGTGATCTTGGGAATTTAATACTTTATGACCTACATAGTATCCTCTGATTTTTCCATGCGTGCTTGCCTCAGGAGGAGGCTGATAATATGAAAATAAATTAAAACAAACAAAATTAGATGCATATATGTTTACTTTATATATAAAATAATAATAATTCATATTGCACTCTTATATTTAATCAGAAATAAATTTAATTACAAATTTTTTAATTGAAACTTTTAATTGTTATATTATTACTATTAATCATGATCCTCCCTGTCCTAAGTTTACATTTAAAAAAGCCCACTGAACTAGTGATTTAGGGATACATACAAGCAAAAGTTAAATTTACTTTCTTATACCTTTTAAAATCTCCGGCGACAGTTCAAAAGTGATGTGGTTTCGAGTTCTCATAACTTTTTAAATACTTATTGAAATTATACAAAATTCTGTAATATATTTAAGACATATTTAAGGCTTAACAAAATATAAAAATAAACTCTCATAATATCATAAAAAATACAGTCAAATAAATATTGGAATTTTTTTTTTCACATGGTATGTCACAATCCTCACGATAACATAAATTACAATAGATATATCAACGTAAAAGTTATGTTAAAATGAACTTTAAACTATACTTTATGAATGAATCATATATAAATTGTGACAAACTATTTTAAATTCAATTGAATTTGAAAAAAGAAAAAAAAAAGAAGAAATTAATTAATGATTAAAAAATAATGAAAATATTTACGTACCTCAATAATATTAATTAATTCTATAAAACATAGGTTAGCATTCATTTTAACATAATTTTTATGTTTATATATCAATTCTAAGTTAAGTTATCGTGCGGAGTGTGACATGCCATGTGACAAATTTTTGAAATATTATTAACTAAACTGGATTTTTTATTATATTTTAAATGTTTTTTTTTTTTTTTTTTTTTTCTTTTTTTACATTTTATAATGCCTTAAATATGACTTAAATATATTAGAGATTTATGTAGTTTCAATAAGCATTTAGAAATTTATGAGAACTTGAAATTGCATCACTTTTGCACTAGCGTCGGAGATTTTAAAAGATAAGAGATCGCTTAAATAGTACCGAGCAGTGACACATTTGACCAACAATTCATTTACGAAAGTTCAACTTTGCAATTAATGACACATAAATAGGTGTTTGCAGTAATGCAACATTAGTTCTTGATTAACTAGTGCAGTTTACCGGTTATTTTGTTTGCTGATAAACATTAGCTAGTCGCGTACTCTAACCTAATTGGGCGTTCGTGTGGATGATGGTCGAACAAAACAGTCATTCGGTGCGTCATACTATATTTATTTTACGAATATTACAAAAGAATGAGGTATACATAAGCCGAAGTTAACACTATTTCAAAAGCAGTCAAAGGCCTCAATCCCACAGCTCAGCAGTTACCAACAGGAGCGCAATACATAAAAATCGAGGAATAAAATACTCCTTAACGTCTCGAGTTATCGAAACCCACTCTCGAAAACAACAAAACAAAACAAACAAACAAAAAAGCAGCTGATTAATAGTACTAATCCCTCGATTTGCAAAAACCCTATTTATATGCTCGCCACCAATGAATGCCGTCCAACTGAAAGATTTCACAGTGAGGAAAGTGAGCGGGGCTTCAGGAATCTCGCTCTGCCAATGATAGGCAAATCTGCCCCAGACACTGCCAATCAAGACGTTAAGGGGCTACTTCACTCACACGGAAACACTCGTCAACTAATGTTAATCCTATGGCAGAAATTTGGGGTATTTCGTTTACATTTCAATACTTTTAAACGATTTTTTTGCATTGGGTAGCTAAGGTCTATCTGTACAAAGGCCGTTTTTTACTTTTTCGAGTTTTGCTTACAGGTTTTATTTTATTAGGATACTTTTACTTTAGGAACCGTTTTGAAAGTGAGAGTATTCTCATTTAATGGCCTTTGTACAGATCGACCGCAACTACTCAATGCAAAAATAAAAAAAATATTTTAAAAATATTTAGATGCAAAAGACTTATCTTTTAAAAAATCCTTCTATAGGATTAACATTAGCGAACGGGTGTTTTAGCTTGAGTGAAGTAGCCCCTCAAAGGTGAAACATTTGCAACTCCCACTAGTGAGGAAAAAAAGAACCAGCCAGGCTGATACTTTTTCCATACGTATGAGGAGAAAAAAAAAAGAAATGCTGAAAAAAAGTATTGATATCTGGGACTTAGTTCTTTGGCTTTTCTGGACTCATAAAAATTTTCTTTGCTACTGGAAACTTAAATTATAGTTTTGCAGCCCTCCAGTGACTAAAACTCTTTTATCCATATTCAACATAGATGAATAAATACATTTTAGTCTAAATTTAAGTAAATTACACATATTTATCGCCCTGATTTATTTCACATTCTTATAACACTACATACTGTTATATACCGAAATTTCTATTAAACAAAATACCTGTATGTAAAAAGTAAATACTATGCATAGAAAATAATTAATTTAATCATTTCGTTTTTTCTTTTTTTTCCTTTTAAGATGTTCTTATATTTTATTTAAAATATTACAGAAAAATAAGGGAAAAATCATGTTTTAATTTGACAAGAGATGTTTTATAGTGCTTTCAGAAATATCTCAGTATTTAAATCGTTCCTTTTTATTAATGCATATATCCTGTATAACATTGGCCCCACCAGTGGCCGAGAGGTTCTGCTCTTGAAGCTGGTAGACGGGAGGTGCTGGGTTCGATCCCAATCGCGCCCGTCGGCCGAATCGTTCGGAGTTTTCGTGGTTTTCTTCGAGCCGTGGATCTTCCATGCGTTAATACGGATTAGGTTCCCTTAGAAAGACCCCCACGGAGGGCACTCCCCCCGGGCCTATATCCCTCGTGCAGATAATTGGCCGTCAAAAATCAACCCAACCCTATATAACATTCTAACAGCTTTTTGGAAAGAGTGTTGGCCAGGTATTAACAGAGAAGAAATATTTTTATTATCAATAACGGAAATATTGCGATTCTTTCAAGCTTTAAGAATTCCATGCGCGAAATAGTTCTTAGGTATCATTTGCTTGTTAAATTTAAAAACTGTTTAATATTTAAAATCCTCATCTCTGCATATTTATCATTGTTAAAGTAATTTCTTCAAAGTTTCGTCAAAAAAGGGCTGGTGGCGCCATCTATTGAACAGTTTGGAAGCTCCTCTACCAAGGGAAGAAAAAAATCACTTTTTGTTTTCCTCCGCGTGATTTGAAACCGCGGGCTTTGGGGTGGGAGACACTTGCTCTATCGACCAGGCTATTGGGGACTTGTATGAATGTGCTTTTAGACTGATGTAGTGAAAGGTGTCGCGTGATTATATTTTTATAAGATAGATTGTAATTTTATCGGTGCTGAAAGTTTTAAGGAAGGCTAATTTATTATTATGTTTTTCTCATGGTCAATGAATAACTATAATATGGCTTGATTAAATCATTTATTAGTGAAATTTTCTTTGCTCAATGAATGGTTAGAATATGGTCTGGTTAATTTGTTGCACACAAATAACGAACTGTGAAGTGCATATTGCGTGAGATTTTTATCACTTTGAATAGGTGGATAAGATTTTAACACTTTACTGTTTATAAAAGGGAGAGGGATCAATTATGTTTATTTTTAATCTGATTGAAAACAGAATATACTTCTTAAATAAATTTAAAAAAAAGATATCCCGGATCTTTGAAATTTTATTGATTAAATTTTCTTTTTGGATGTTTTTGAACACAGGAAATATATTCTTTTCGAATTAAAACATAACGAACAACAACATAAGTAATAATAATAATAATAATAAGCATTCCTAAAAATTTTAACAGCTAAAAAAATAACTTATGAAGAAACAATAACTACCTATATTTCAGTATTTTCTGAAAAGCACTAAAAAGTGCTGTTTTAAAAATAAATTATTACGGGACTAATACAAACAAGCAAATATCTGCTTGCTAAAATCGCAGGATTTGAGGAGGTACAGCAACGGTTTCCTTAAAATGCATTGAGTCTGACCGTGATTGAGGAAAAACTTTCGTCAAATATCTGAGAGTTTACCTTTCCTTAAAAGTCACGTGATGGTGATAGGAAATGATCGTCAAAAACGACGAAATACAGCTTGAGGATTGCTAAATCGTCAAAAGTGAGAATTCTATTTCTGAGAGTGCACTAAAATCGTGTAAATCGAAAAAAAGTTGCATAGCAGAGCCACCTGTTGGTGGTTCACACCAAAACCTAATCAGCAAGAAATTATGTGAACGTCTACTGGCCATATCCAGACGGGGAACGATAAACAACAAACATTTTATGAAACATGTTCGTCTAGCTTTTTGCGTGTTCGGTCAACATGTTTTTTCCAAACTTCTTGTAGGGTTATCTATTATGTGTTGATGTGGAAGGGTTACCTAATACCTTTGCCTATATTCTTGCTATCCATTCATATAAATCCCATCTTCCTAGCTTCGTTCTTATTGGCTCTGTCGATCCAGCGCTGAATGAATATCAAACTTTTTCCCGCGCGATGCAGGAAAAGTTCGGTGAGCAAGAATAGCCAGCAAAATTTTCTCTTTCATCAAGGTCATGAAACTTTTGCTGACTATAATGTTCTGTAGATGAAATTATGGGCGAAAGACTTTCATGTGATACGGCTATAACGGAATCTGAAGTTTGATGAAAATCTGCGCATTAGTTTTTGAGATAGATCTATTGCAAGAATATTAAAAATCCAGTGTAGTAGCGCCACCTATTGGACGTCTAATCACGAAAACCTAAACAGCAACAAATTGTGTACTCGTCTAACTGAATCTGAAATTAAATGAAAATTAGTGCATTAGTTTTAGAGATAGAGCGGGATAGAGAGATAGAGCGGATATTGCGGAAATCTTGAAGAGTGCAGCATAGCAACTTCTGGGCGAGTTACACCAAAACATAATTAGCATCCATATTTATCAAGCTATACCCGAATGTGAAGTTTGATGAAAATCCGTGATTTAGTTCTTCAGATAGCGCTAATGAGAAAATCTTTAAAAAATGCAGCATAGCAGCGCCACCTGTTGAGCGATTTACACCAAAACGTAACCACCATCAACTCATATTAAGGACTAACTTAATCTGAAGTTTTATGAAAATTCGTGCATTAGTTCTTGAGATAGAGCTATTGCGAAAATCGTGAAAAGTGCGGCATAGCAGCGCCACCTGTTGGGCCATATGCACCAAAAACTAATCAGCCCCAATTTATATCAAGGTCTAACTGAATATAAAGTTTTGTGAAATTCTGTGCATTAGTTATTGAGCTAGAGCGCCCATAATTTTTTTCGCATACAGACTCACAGACGCTCACAGACAGACATTTTCTAAAAACCACCAAATCGTGTTCAGGACCTTCTAAACCGTATAAATCCATCGAAAACCAGAAGTCGAAAATTTTCAAGAATCCAATACTTTCTTCTTTTAAAGAAAGAAGAAAGTAATAAATTAATATTTTAAGCGTGATATTATGAACACGGAATGAAATATTCCATTCAGCACTAAAACTAAATGTTAACCCAATCAAAAATAAAATGTTATTTTACTTTAAATAATATGTAAAATAAAATGCATATTATTTAAAACAAATATATTAGGACTATTTTTTTTTATTTATTTAAAAGAACATCCACTATATATTTTAAAAGAATAACTAAATAGCATTTACAAGCATTTTGCTAAAATGAACAATAGAAACACATAGACCAGGTGCCGGCAGCACAGACACATGGTTCGTACGGATACCGTTATATCTCCAGGACAACTACCAGTATCTTTTTATAGAAAAAGAAATCTAGGTTGAATGCGCAAAATTTCGCCTTCTTTTAAGAAGAGATATTCTATAAGGTAATACTGGTGCCGAAAAAAATTCTGGTCTGCAAAATTCAAGGAGGCGTACGAACCATGAGACAACCACCTCATCGAGTTGGAGGCTGAAATTCCAGAATTAGCTAAAACTGGATTCCTATATTAAAACACATTCGGCCTGCCAAGTCATATTTTGGTAGAAAACATCTAAAAACTCGATTTTACCAGTTGACTCATAGGTTTACCATTGTGTTTTACTGCTCCCAGTCCGCCATGTTTTCATACCTTTGGGTGCAGGAAAATGCAATGGTAAACCTACGAGTCGACCGCTAAAATCGGGTTTTTAGGTGTTTTACACCAAGATATGATTTGGCAGACCGATTGTGTTTTAATATGGGAATCGAGTTTTAGCTGATTCTGGAATTTCAGTCTCCAACTCGATGAGGTGGTTGTCTTTGCTGCCGGCTCCCGGTCTAACATGGCCGCACACATGAACTGTTTTTCATAAATTAAGAACAAGTCATGCCAATAGCAATAACTTGCACAAAATGCATAAGTAAAGAACTCACGGTGGTAAACATAAGCAAGTTCCGAATAAAGTTGTGATGTTAAAGATATTGGTGTTGGAATAATATTACGTAATCTGCAAGTAGTATATAATTACATACTTGAGATTAAAAGCATAAGTTTAACTATGGAATACGGCAGAGGCAGAATCGTTACAATGATTTCAAAGAATCCTTTGCATGATGAACTGCAATGCAGATCATTGGAAAATAAGAAACAGGACAAATCCGAAATAGGGAGATTGAAAATGAGGTTTCTTTTGTTATCTGTGGAATTTGACACTTCGAATCACAGATTTGGCATCAAGAAGTTTTATTCAGTGATGATGAATTGGTATCTGGAGCAAACAAGACTGATGTTTCACTCTTATGTGCTTGAAGGAATAAAATGTCAACCTTAAACAAAATTAGGTCTTCCCTTGATGCAGTTTTAGGAAATATGGTAGGTGCCTGCCTACGTACGGAGCGATTTTTCCACAAAAAAGCTATTTAATTATTTTTTAAACTTATTTTTTCTAAGATTAGGACTAGAAAATGTGAAAAAAAGTAAAAAATATTTCATTCATTGATAAAAGTTTGGTAAATGAAGGAATTTATAGTAAAATTTAGTGAAATTTGGCTCGAAACGCAAAACGCTCTAAAGGAAATTCTACTGTATGTATTTTAATTTCCTTTTTACACTTCATATCTATGACATTGGTGAAGGCAATGAACTAAAATCTAAGAGATTCTTTAAGTATTTCAAAACTTATAGCATATCGCACCTGTTTACATGTTAATTTTCATAAAATTCATCGATGTCATTCCACAAAAACATCCATAAAACAAAAATTATTTAATCTAAGTTTAAATCTTTAGTTCATTGCCTTCACAATAGTATAAATAACATATATTTTAAATTTCATAGTGATGTTCCAATAACTTTTTGAGAAATCATGTTTTGCGTATGGAATTTTCACCGAAAATTACATTTTCCAAAAAATGCATTTAAAGTTTAGATTTATGTTTTACTACAACAATTTACAGTAACATACATCTAAATTTCATGGAGCATATTATTTACATTTCTTATTATTAAACAAATGCATCCAAAATCGCGAAAGTTCTCCAAACATACGACCCTTTAAAAGCAATTTAAAAATTTAAAAATTTTAAATTTTAAAGCCTTTTAAACAGCACTTCCGGTTTGAGTGACAGCTGTTGAGTAGTTTTAAAACCGCTATAACTCCGGATCTATTTATCGTACAATAAAAACAAATACAGTTATGGAAAGGTAAAAAGTTGGTCTTTAATAAAATAAAATAAAATAAATTTGACAATTTTGGTCGAAAATTGCATTTTCAACGTAGTCAGATACCTTAAATGTTTACAGTATTCGGAAAGTTTTATAAAGGTTGATGTGCGCGAGATGGATGGCCATTGCTGTGCTGTTGAATATACGTTAACGTAAGGAGCTTTTGAAGTGAATGCATGGACAGGTCCATAAGATTTCAAATTAACGTAGAATAGTCCTTTTAACGGTTAAGTCAAGGTTTAGCTTACATATATCATATATTGCCAACCTGACACTCGTTATTATTCATTAAAAATTTATGAAAGAGGACTGAGTTTTGTGACAAAAATTTATCTCTTTTTAGTCGATCCTCGTGTATTTCCGTGTAGAACCATTACTACTCCAGACTGTAGAAGTTACTCTCTTATTCCTGATGTGTGCTTTTATACTGGAGAAATGGGATAAAAGTTTAGTCTACGACCATAGACCTCTTATCGTGTGAGGTTATGCTGAGTATAAAACAATTCAGAGGGTCATGTGATCAACTTTAACTCGAACTTGAATCCTATTGTGCATAGCACTGTTATTGTTTTCAATCTTCTCTTTCTCCTGAGCGTTGTCTCGCCAAGAGCAGCTTTTCACAAGCAATGGCTCTAATTATCGTACAGACTTATCGTAAGCACAAACTAAAACGTTATACAACCCTTTATATGACATATTGCTGCATGGCGTCGCCATATAAAATAAAATAATGCAGGAAGGCAAATATACTAAAAGAAACACCATACTATATTCTGAGGAAATTCTAATAAAAAAGTAAAATAAAATATAAAACTACAGTAAAATTTGCATAAGGCAAAACAAATAATAATAAAAAAAAAAAACAATTAAGAAAAATTATCTAAATTTGGAAATAATCTCATGCATGTAACTGGATAAGATATAGCTAATATATCATATATGTAAACGATTGCAGAAAAAATTCTTCGATAGACAAAAAATGTACGTAGATTTAATGATCGGATAATTAAAAACGATTCTGTATACCTTTCTTTAATTTTTAGAAATCTTTTGGAGTCCTAGCTATCAGCTATCTCAGGAAACTACAAGTTACTACAGGAAACGATGGAACGATTAAAAATATGAAAAGCAAAAATAATCGTTTTATTTTTAAATAAGTTTCGGAAAAATAATTTCTGTCCGTTTTGAAAACACATTTATTTACGAAGTTCTTCATTCGATTTTATCCTAACGGTTTCTAAAGATAAGGTAAAGCTTTCGATAGTCGTGGGACAGGAGATACGAGAAATACTAAATTCTTGTAAATTTTTCTTCTGTATCTGAAAATGTTTCTGAAATTTTTAACATTATAAATAACTAGCAAAAATATTTCATGGTGTTTTTTGAAATGTTATTTTTAAATCTTTCATTATATTGCGTAATTTCGACACAACTCTCTAAACTCCTTCAACAAATTCATTCTATTTCTATCCTAACTTTATATAAGACCAGCTTTACTTAAAGCTTGTTTCAAAGACAATTATATTATGAATGAGATTTTTTTAGAAACTTAAATATATCATACCTGCAGTTTTCTGATTAAAAAAAATGGACACATTTAACACATTCAAAAACATATTGAACTAGAAATCTTATTATCAAATTTTTTAGAAAAAACATAGAAACAAGTCATTTTAATGATTAATTTTATTAAAAAAATTCTGGTTTCATATTTGTTTGACTTGAAAAAAAAAACAAGAACAACAACAAAAAAAAAAAAAAAAAAAAAAAAAAAAAAAAAAAAAAAAAAAAAAAAACAAGAACAACAACAAAAAAAAAAAAAAAAAAAAAAAAAAAAAAAAACGAAAGATTGGAAGCTACGATATTTTAATAGAATAAAGTGTACATTTTTAACATTTTTAATTCAGTTTTTCTGCAAGATTTTTCAAATGTATAAATAATGCAATTATTAAGTAGCTTAAACTTTCCTAATGTTTTGACATTATAAATATTTTCTCTTTTTCATAAATTTCAAATTCACCTTTTCAGATTACTTATGACTTTGATCCTACAAAATTCTTTAAAATGAGATCTAGTTGAGTCTTTCAAGTAAGGCATATGAATTTAGTCTGCTGCTTTTGATTAAGTACGATTCGGACTTGGTTGAATTTCAACGACTCAGCATTACGTGATTTATTTGACGAATGTATGCTTCTTAACTAATAAAGTTTGAAATAAAGTCCTTATCTGCAGAAAATTTTACTACAGAAATCTTTAAAACGTTGGATATCAGATTGAAAATTTAAAACTTAATATGTAGTGTTTAAAATATTTATCTTAAAATGTAATAGCTAAAAGAACATATGCATTTATTCAATGTTTTTGATATCACTTTAAAATATTAAATATATATAATTTTCCTAAAACCGTTTTATTTTATTTTTTAAGAGTTTTTATATGTTTCTTTATCAGTTTCTATCTATAAATTTGTAGACCTATTTAAATATGGTTTAAAAATATCCACATTTTTTCTTAAAAAATACACAGGTTATCTAGTCGAAATATTATAAACTTTGCAGGACTACAATCCTCACTCATGCCTATCGCATAAAACTACAAATAATTATTAACCCTTAAATGCACAGTGTAACTCAGGAGTTACATGACCTTTTTTCGCAATATGCCGCTTTCTATTTGTCCTTTGATGAACTATTTTGTGTTACCTACGTGTGATAACATGCATTTAAGTTCGTGAAGCATATTTTTTTGTTTTGATTTGTTATCACGGGGGGTTATAAAATCTTTGGTTGGTACTGCTTGCAATGTGCTCAACTGGCGTTTTTTCTCTATCTTTATAAGGTAGTAATTATTAATTCTGCAAACTATTAAAGGCATTATAAAAATTATCATATCATTGAATAGTTGCTATTGTGCTGTGTAAACATTTAAAAGTAAGTATATAATTTAAAATTATCACTTTTTGAGCAATTTTTGTTAGCAACTCAAAAGTGACATTATGTTATTATTTACAACAGAAACATAAATAAAAATTTTCACTATTTTTCTATGGATAGTTATCAAAAATAGACTCAAATAAAACGTTTTTTTAATGAAATAAAAAAAAAATCATTAAAGGTTTAACTGTCTTATAAGATGTTAACCTTTATGAACTTCATAAAAAAAACAGTATATTTGTAAATAAGAAGCTTATTTATCACTTTTTTACGAGTATCATAATAAATTTTACGCACAAGTAAGCTTTAATTATTTATTTTTTCTGTTTTTGTTATGATTTCAGGTAAGGCTAAACTTGGAAATAAACTATATTAAAAGCTAAATAAATTGTAATAGAAAAACTTTTAAAACTTATGTGCATTAAGAGGAGATTTGCATCTAGAAAATCGGCAAAAGGGTGTTTTTTAGTATTTGTTTTCTGGGATAGGAATAAAGACATTAGCCCCTGGTTTTTTTTGCATATAATTTATTATCCTTGGAAGAACATTTCAAAATTTATTTAATAAAAAATTGATATTAAGACTCGAATTGCATAGGTGGATGTCCTGGAGCCTTGCAGTTTCAATCGTGTGGGATCCGATAGATCGCCAAAGTCGTTTGCAATTAATTTTCCTTAACCCTAGAGGAGTTTCGTGAATATCAGCACCGTAATGGTATATATACGCCTCCTAGGGCTCTTCTATAAAAATACGGTTTATATAACTTAAATTTTTATTAAACCCCTCCTCGAAGCTCTCCCAGAATGTGGGGTTGAACCTTCAAGGTCAAATAGATTGGCACCTAAATTTTTTCTACACCCACACCTCAAAACCGTATAAATACCTTTCTAGTGTTATCAAAACTTAAAAAGGAAATCAACTACTAGTAGTAAATTTTAAGAGCCATTATTTTGAAACTCAGACAAAGTTTGATAGTTGTATTTTTTGATTTGCTTGATTTTTTTTTATGTGGAAGTAGATCACATTTAATGAAAAATGTGCAATTTTGAAGCCTTGAAAAAAATTTCCCTTCACTGTAAAAGATGTCAAAGTTCAAGGTTGTGACCGCCATTTTTCATGAAATGTGAAATGCAAGTATGTGTGCAGTGCTAAAGCTTGGGAAAGCAACGACATCCCAAAATCCTTTTGTGGTTATATGTTAGTATAACACTACCTGCTCAGTAAATTATCTGTAAAATAAATCTGTATTCTTTTCCATGGGGCATTGTTATTTTACATTGTTATGTTGCCTCAAAATGCAATGAAAATGACGTTTTTGTCCATTTTCCGCACGTATTTTCTTATTTAAGCTATAGTACCCCAAACTTTTTCTTATAGAATATCAAAGTGTACTACTAGGACAAGCTAAATAATATAAAACTTTACCGGAATATTGCTGCTATTAGCAGGAATAGTCTGTTAAATATTCAAAAATTTCAAAATAGGCAGCATTTCAATTAGTCTTTTTTCAAAACAGCGTCACGGTTCAATAAAACAAAATATATCACGTAGTAGTTGGAAGTATGTACAATGACATGGAAAAGAAAAAAAAGTGGGGCCTCGTCATATTTTTAGAAAAAAAAAAGTCAAAAATCACAAAAATGACTGTCATTTATCTTACTTTTTCCCTATCAGAAAACGAAACATCCAGTTTCTCTTTCCACTAGCTATGTTTTTTCCCTATGAGAAAATGAAATATCCCTTTTTCTTTCCCCTTCCTTGTTCTAAATGGAAAAAAAGGAAATTTAAACTGGATATTTTGACTGTGGCCGAGTGGCTGAGAGGTTCTGCTCTCAAGGCTGGTAGACGGAAGGTGCTGGGTTCGAACCCAATCGTACCCGTCGGGCTAACAGCTCGTAGTTTTCGCGGTTTTCTTCGAACCTCGGGAAACCTTGCATAAATACGGGTTAGGCTCCCTTAGAAAGACCCCCACGGAGGGCACTCCCCATTGGCCCTATATCCCTCGTGCAGATGATCGACCGTGACACATAACACCAACACCTTTTTAAATTTGTTAAGTTATGAAACATAACTTTATATATATTTATTTTTATCATTTAAAAAAACGTTCGATTGTTTTTTATTTTAAGAGATGTTAAATTCGCAAGCACGGCGAGTTTTTATATTAAGTTTCTATTAACCGAGATTTCCGATATCCGAGGTACTAACGGTCCCTATTAGCTCGGATAATCGAGGTTGTACTGTACTTTGATGTCAAAAAGTCGAAAACCAACATTTTTGCTACATCCGCGCCTCAAAATCGTTTAAATATCGTTCTAAGGTTAAGGATTTATGAAAGTAGATAATATTGTTCGGAGCTTCAAGTACTTTGAGGTCAAAAAGTCAAAAACCAACATTGTTTCTACACCCACGCCTCAAAATAGTTTACATACCGTTCTATGGTTAAGGATTTATAAAAATAGATAATAGTGTTCGGAGCTTCAAGTACTTTGCGATCAAAAAGTCGAAAACCAACGTTTTTTCTTCACCCATGTCTCAAAATCATATAAATACCATTCTAAGGTTAAGGCTTTATGAAAGTAGATAATATTGTAAGGAGATTCAAGTACTTTGAGGTCAAAAAGTTGAAAATCAACAAAGAGGCAGCCATTAAAAAATAAATAAATAAATAAATAAAGGTCTATTTCTGACACCTTTTTTTCGCACTTTGGCGTGCTTCCAAATATATATATATATTTTTTTATAATAAAAATTATAATTATTAATAAAATACTGAAAGTGGCCCAAGCTCCCATAAATTATGTTTCCTTTAATAATAATAATAAAAAAAATTAACGAGATCGGTTTAATAGTTTATGTGTTCTGATCCCGCCCAGTTTTAAAATTGTCATTTTGCGTAAAATGCGTTCATAATGTTCCAAAAGAGTGTAAGCCTACGAACGTGTTGTGTTAAAGAACTAAATAACTACGGAAAAACTTCAAATTCGGCAAAATCGTTTTACAAGGATAATCTACAGGCTATAGGGAGTATAAAAATATAAAATAAATAAGTAAATAAAAAACCTATTCTTAAAAAAAAAAAAAAAAAAAAAAAAACTGTAGATCCTCAATAGAATAAATTGGATGTTTATTTTTATTATGGTTTTTCTGCAGGTAGTTACTAATAAGTAGCCCAGATTTTTCCAATGGTTTGACTTTATGAATATGTTTTTCTTTCGTAGAGTTCAAATTGACCCTTTCAGACTACTTATGACTTTGGTCCTTCATAATTCCTTAAAATCGGATTTAGTTGAGTCTTTCAAATAAGGAATATGATTTTAGCCTACTTCTTTTGACCAAATGAGATTCGTGTTTCGCTGTGTTTCAATTACTCAGGGTTACGTAATTTATATGAGGAATATATATATTTTAACATAGTTTGAAATAAAATCCTTAACCGCTTTAAATTTCACTTCAGAAATTTTTAAAACGCTAGATAGCAATTTAAAAATGTTAAAACTTAAGGTATGTAATGTTTAAAATGTTTTTCTTTAGGAAATAATATATTTGCAAATAAAAAGCTTTATTTATGACTTTTATGATTATCATAAGAGATTTTACGCACAAGTATATGGTAGATATTTATTTTTGTCTGTTTTGTTATAATTTCAGGTAAAGCCAAACTTGGAAATAAATTATTGAAAGAGAAATAATTTATAAAAGAGAAACCTTTTAAACTTTCATATATGTATTAATAGAATAAATTGTATGATTATTTTTATTATAGTTTTCCTGTAGGACTTTTAAAATGTAGTTACTAATAAGTAGCTCAGATTTTTCCAATGCTTTGACTTAATAATTATGTTTTTCTTTCGTAGAGTTCAAATTGACCCTTTCAGACTACTTATGACTTTGATCCTTCATAATTCCTTAAAATCGGATCTAGTTGAGTCTTTCAAATAAGGAATATGACTTTAGTCTGCTTCTTTTGACCAAATAAGATTCGGGTTTCGCTGTGTTTCAATGATTCAGGATTACATGATTTATTTAAGAAATATATATTTTTTAACAAACATAGTTTGAAATAAAATCCTTATCCGCTTTAAAATTCACTTCAGAAATCTTTAAAACACTAGTTAGCAATTTAAAAATGTTAAAACTTAAGGTATGTAACGTTTAAAATGTTTTTCTTTAGGAAATAATATATTTGCAATTAAAAAGCTTTGTTTATGACTTTTTACGATTATCATAAGAGATTTTACGCACAAGTATGTAGTAGATATTTATTTTGTCTGTTTTTGTTATAATTTCAGGTAAAGCCAAACTTGGAAATAAATTATTAAAAGGGAAATAATTTACAAAAGAGAAACCATTTTAAACTTTCATATATGTATTAATAGAATAAATTGTATGGTTCTTGTTATTGTGGTTTTCCTGTAGGACTTTTAAAATGTAGTTACTAAAAATTAGCTCAGATTTTTCCAATGCTTTGACTTAATAATTATGTTTTCCTTTCATAGAGTTCAAACTTACCCTTTCAGACTACTTATGATTTTGATATTTCATATTTACTTAACATCGGATCTAGATGAGTCTTTCAAATATGGGATATGATATTAATTGCTTCCTTTGAGAAAATAAGATTCGGGTTACGTTGCGTTTCAATCACTCAGCACTACGTGATTTATTTGAGGAATACATGTTTCTTAACTAATATAGTTCGAAATAAAATCCTTAACCACTTTAAATTTCACTTCATAAATCTTTCAAATGCTAGACATCAGTTAAAAAATGTTAAAACATAATTAAATATGTAATGTTAAAAATATTTTTCTGTGGTAAATGATTTGTATGTATAGATAAAACGCTTTATTTATGATTTTTAATGATTATCATTAGGCATTTTACAAACAAGTATGTGGTAATTATTTAATTTTTTCTGTTTTAGTTATAATTTCAGGTAAGGACAAACTTGGAAATAAACTATTAAAAGGCATATAGATTATAAAAGAGAAAATTTGTAAACTTTCATATAGGTATTAATAGAATAAATTGTATATTTATTTTCACTATGCTTTTTCTGTAGGATTTTTAAAATGTAGCTACTAATAACTGACCCTTTCAGACTACTTATGACTTTGATCCTTCATAATTCCTTAAAATCGTATCTAGTAGAGTCTTTCAAATAAAACATATGATTTTAGTCTGCTTCTTTTGAGCAAATAAGAACGCGGGTTTCGTTGTGTTTCAATGAATCAGCCTTACGTGATTTATTTCAGGAATATATATTTCTTAACAAATATAGATTAAAATAAAATCCTTATCCGCTTTAAATTTCATTTCAGAAATCTTTAGAACTCTAGATATTAATTTAAAAGTGTTAAAACTTAATTAGATATGTAATGTTTCAAATGTAGTTCTTTAGAAAGTAGTATCTTAAACTAATGGTTTATTTAAATAGTTTCAGTTCAGTCATCTTAAAATAAACGAAATGGTCTTAATTTATTTTTTTTAAATCAACAAATAATAAATTTGTTTTTTGAGTTTTCAGCTGTTTCTCCCTCCCTCCACTCTTTGTTTCTCTGTATATATATAGATATATGTGTGTTAATAAAAATTTTAATTGCAACCTTCATTTAAATTATTCTAAATTTCAGGTGTATTCATTATTTCCTTATTTCTTAATACTCTCTATTATTTATTTCTAGTCAAATTTTTATAAAATTAAACGCGTATCTTAATAATTATCTTATTAAAAACCTTAATCTAAAGTTTTATACATTTCATTTAATTTTATCAGCTACAAAAACTTTAATATTCTGAGCGCAGCAACTTTTATTTTTCAAATGTTTATAAATGCCATTTTTGCTATTTTTATTTTATCCCATATCAACTTCCCGCCAACCTGTCTAGCGTCAGCCGTGTTACATCGAAATTCCTCCGTAAGCCGACCCAGAACTCGTTTTCTATTACGCCCCTCTCTCGCTATTCATTAGTTGAGTGATTGATTGCATTTCATTTCGTGTCTAGTTTATGAATCTGTTTGGTTCGTCTGAAGTTTATATTTCAATCAGTATTCCTACGCGAATCTTGACAAAACTGTCGAGCATGAGGTCAGAGAGATTTTTCTGTGTGTTGTTTGATTGTCTTGAAAGTTGTTACCAGGTGTCTTATCGTCTCGTAGAATATCTAAATTGTCATTAACATCTTTTTAGCATGGAATAATTAATTCGTGCTCTAACTTGAAGGCTCTGATAAATTCTCGCAATGTGGGAATTGTTAACGTTTATATGTGTGGTTGAATAAACAGTTTCAAGTGAATTTCGTCTCTGTTTTGTTGGAAAAACTACCGGATTTCCTAATCCATTACTTACCACTCATGCTGCCTGACCCGTGTTTGACTGCATTATGAATCGCTGGTGTTTCAACTGAACTGAGCCAATCTCATTGCTATAAACTAAACGATAGTGAATAAATTGGTCAACTGAAAAGTATTATGCTTGTCCACAACTACTAATATCGCACCATATTGATACTTCCAGCATTAATGTTTTCACTTAGTGGTGCATAATTTATGCAACCTCATCGATGCCTGACTAGATTTTAGTAACCATCTAGCAGGATGTAAAATATATATCATTTCGTATTCATTTAACACTAATTGGATACATATTCATTATTTCTATTCGTTACAATCTTTACAATCTTAATGACTTAATTTCATCTATTAGCTTTTGTTTTATTACATTATTATACTCCGTTAATTTTAATATAAGTTTATTTATATTTAGTTTTCTGTTACAAAATCTTTGTGTGAAATGTGAACTAATTTTTTTTTCATGCTAAATCCAGATACAACACTAGGTTTTTATCTGTGGTTCCCCCGGACCAATGTAACTTATTTCTTGTCACGTGGTCCTACATTTTGTATCTTGTAGCATCCATGTCAATTTTAATTTTCTGGGGATTTGGTTTTGTCAATCTTTAATCTACTACAATAGAATATTAATTCATTTATTTGATATCATCATTTATTTCAATTCTGTTCAGATATGTTATAAGGAGTTTAAGGGGGTCCGGATGTCAAAATTTTACTTTATTTATATTCATATTTTAATGATTTTTTCCTGCAATGAATCTTTTATTAAAGATTACTTTTCAGATAAAGTTTTTCAAAATTTCAAAATTTTTCTAGAAAATTTTTATTTTTTAATTTTTTTAAATTTAGAAGAGAGGGGTCCACATGTGAACAATTTTTACATTTTTGACTATTTCTTAAAATCGTTATGAGCTATTGAACGAAAAATTGATTTATATGAATATTTACAATTTGTTTGTTCTTTTGATGAAACTTTTGGATGCCTTTATCAAGAATTTCTAACTTATATCGTTATTCTAAAAATTGACTAAATTTGTTCACATGTGCCCGGTGGAGTAGTAGTTATGAACATACCTGGGGCACATGTCAACACATGCATAAATAAGATAAAAATAATTTTTTGTGTATAAAAACTGTGATAAAATCTAATTAGATGCCTTCTTTCTAGTTGTGTGAATAAATCAATAAATGTTTCAACATAGATACAAGAAATTATTCATGAAATTGTAGACTAATATACCTATTCCTCTTGAGTCTTTTTTACTTGTTATCTAACTTCCAGTAAATTAAAACTGTGAAGCAATCCTAGAAACATTGAATTTATAGCTCAATGTTTGACAAGGGTAATTAAATTTTAAACAAACAAACAAACAACAATAATGCACTCACAGACTTAAAAAAGACACTTGTAAATTGGTCACATCTGCCCCATATGTTCTAATCACAAGTGCCCCATCTACCAACTTCAGCCTAACTTATAAAAAAGATATTTTTAATTGAAATAAGGAAAAAAAAGCTTTTTGTAGAGTCACCTAATTAATGCCACTATAATATGCAATGCTGATATTCTACTTAAAAAATGTTTTGAATGAATATTTACTTCAATAACTTAGAAGACTTTTTTACTTCACACCTTCTAAAACAAATTACAACTACCAGAAATCAAAATGACTTACTGTCCTGAAAATTCAGCCAAAAGATGGTAACAGAACTACCATCAAATGGTATTTTTTAAAAATGTTTTATTTGAAATTAATTGAGTGAAATATATGCATTGTTCACATGTGCCCCCCCCCCCCCTCTTCCCTATTTAATTTTTGACATTCATAAACCACTTGCCCGATTTGATTATTTTTTTACTACTATGTGCAGAAAAGGTTTCTTGTTATTTGGTTTTCAGGATTTATAAACAAGTAACTTTTAAAATTATTTTAAATTTTATTAGTTAAAAAAATATATATTTTTGAGAGCGATTCATATTTAAAATTTGATTATATTGAATTATATTGAAGTTCATATTTAAAAAAATATTTCACATGATATTAAATTCCTGAAGACAATTTATTAAAAACATAACATAAAACTCTTCATACATAAATCTTGCAAGAAAGTTTATATACATCTTTTTAAACATCACACATTATGATAATCCATTCTGAAATAAATGGACTTAAAGTTTCAGTTACGGGCAGTGCAGAACTCTTAGTACAGCACTAAAATTGTTATATCTGTTTATGTAATCATTGTAGAAACACTACATTTGCTTTAATTTATTTAACTTCATAATATTTTATTAGCAAGAACAAAAAATGTATTTTTTTGAAATTTTGGCCCCCTACTATCTTAATATAGTCATCTTTTACCCTCATTACGAAAATATTCCATTACTGTGATTTGTTCAATGAAGAATCCATAACATATTCATAGTTTGCTTTGAATTTTCACTCTCCTGTATTTAATTTTTTGTATTTCATTTTCCATTTATTTTTATATATGTATGCCTTTCCAAAAGTCACAAAATTTCAAAAATATTTTATTAAAATATACAGGGTATATGAGGGGTTCACAACCATAGTAGACCAAGGTTATATTGAAACAAAATGCGATAGTCCATTTAGAAGGCGCATAAAATTTATTTTATCTACTTCCACAGTGAACCAAGTCTGTTTTCACTTACTTTCTGATATATGGCATCTGTTTACAGATTTGGTTCACCGTGTGAGTGAATAAAACAGATTTTATGCCCTTTCTAAATGGACTATATCATTTTTTTTTCCAAAATGGACTTGGCCTACTATGGTTGTGAGCCCTTCATATCATCAAGACTGCCGAGAATTTACAGAGCAAGATATAGAGATCTAATCTCTCAGTCCATCCATCTCGTTCGTACTCGCTATCACTTTTTAATAGCTATTAAAGGGTCTCGGGGCTCTTAAAAATGAAAAAAAAAAAAAAAAAAAAAAAAAAAAGACCATTTTCAACATTTAATGTCTTAAAATGCACATCATTTAAAACACAATTTTTATTGGGATGAAAGATATTAATATGTTCTTACATTTCATGTATTTAAAAATTGTAAGATGCAGATTTACTATTTATAGGGCTCTCACACCTGTCAGACATTTGTAGAGCAGAAAATTGGTATAACAGCTGATGCGCGCGACTAAAAAATAAAATTGCAACTAGAATGACATTTTTCATGCCTAGTTATACTCCAGAGTGTAATAATTACCCTGAACCTAAATAAATTTTTATTTAAAGCATTTTTATATTTTTATTACAAAATTTTATTTAGCTAATACAAAATTTTGAAATATTTCAACAATATAATCACACAAAAAAATTTTTTTGAACAATAAAAATGAAAATCTATGTTCAGTTTATACAGATTAACATGAAATATATGTTTTGAAAATTTCATGAAAAATTATTCAGAAGTTTTTGAGATATAGTGCGTGTTATGCCCAAAAACGTTACGTGGAGAAAAATGACTTCAAAGTTTCGGAAACGCTGCTTCAGCTATTAAACGGGTATAATTCTAAAAGCCATAACTTCTGTTCTAATAGGAATTTCAAGGAAACAGTTATATCAAAATGTCCAGAAAAGATAGGGGTTTGACATACTAAAAAAAAAAAAAAAAAAAAAAAAAAAAAAAAAAAAAAAATCGAAAATTCTGAAGCATTAAGAGTGTTGAAACCCCTTAAGGCAAAATATATTATTGGATTAAACTATATTATCCAATGGCTAAATGAGAGGTAAATCTGTCATGTGCGAAAATGATGTAGCTGCGGGCGTTGGTGATCTTTGGGTACAGCGAGTGGAACGTCTTAGTTAAGGCAGTATTGTGCAAGATAACTAGGACAAAGCGATAAATAGTTTAAACTTACACTTTCCAATAAAAAATTAGTGTCGAATTTTTTTAGGAAGCAAAATACGAATTTAAAGGGTCTTGTACATTTTAAACTCGTCGAAAATCAATAAAAACATTGAAAGTTTAAATTAGTGTATCTTCATTATTTTTTTATGTATAAACATGAAATTTTGACTGTTGATTAAACATATTGTGCTTTTTTGTATAATACAACTAGAAACTGACTAGACTTTTACAGAATTTGTGTATTGGTGAAATTAAAATAGCTCCTTTTTCAACTCCGTAATTCATTGCGCTCATAAGATATCTTGAGAACGTATTGTTATGAAATTTGATATATATAATAAGCACATACTTATTTTTCAAATGATCTACTATCAGGTCTAAATTATTTCATCAACTATGTAAAAAAAAAATAATAATAAAAATTTTACATTTTTTAATGAATAAAACTAGTCATAACTAAAAATATTATTATCGGAAATACTTAAAAAGTAGATCATTTTAAACACACACATTTGCTTATTATCTACACTAAATTTCGTAATTATTCATGCGTATGTCTTCAAGATATCATGCGCGAAATGTCTTACGGTGTAAAAAAAAAAGAGCTATTTTAATTTCAACAAAACACAAATTCTGTAAAAGGCTAATCAATTTCAAATGGTAACATATTATGAAGCAGAATCTGTTTAATCAATATTCAAGTTTTCATGTGTGTACATACAGAGGTTTTAAAGATAGAAAAATTCAAACTTTGAATTTTTCGGTAATTTTCATAGCATTTAAAAAGTACAAGACCCCTTAATAATAACAAATATATATATATATATATATATATATATATATATATTTACCACACTGCATCATGAAAAACTGTAAATAATCTTCAGCTTTAAACAATATAAAATTTTAACAATAAAATAAATTTCAATTCGCTAGTTACTTGAATTTATATTAAGTTAATAAAGAAGGCCGAGATTACGTAATTATGTTGTATATCGGCTGCTCGTGCAGCGACGGGCACTTCGCTTTCAGATAACCCAAATATTCGCAAGCAGTAGCATACAACAGAATTAGGAATAATATTGATTTCATTGGTTTTTATTGAGTTTTTAAAAAAGCACTGAACCAATTTTGATGACATTTAAATCGGTCCAATTTGAGAGTATCCTCTTTCAACTAACAGACAACAACAACAAAAAAATTCATTAATCGGTCGCGTAATTTTGGAGTAATCAGTAAGCATCAAAAAAAAAAAAAAAAAAAAAAAAAAAAAAAAAAAAAAATGCATACAAGTCGAGTTGATAACTTCCTCCTTTTTCGAAGTCTGTTAAAAATGCTTTTTCTTGTAATGTACAATATTTTGAAGCATTTTTGTAATAAATAAATAAATAAAAATAGCAGGTATATTCACGAAGATTATTTAACGTTTATTTTAAAAGTTAATTTTTTTTTCATGGTTTTCGCTTATAACATGCACAACAAATTTTTCAATCATTTTTGCGAAACTTTGTAAAAATTTGGTAACTTATAGGAGGAACATTATCTTGAAATTTTCAATGAATATTCGATAAGGTATGAACATTCATTGGAAAATATACTTAACTGCTCATGCGTTATACAGCTGTTTTTTTTTTTTTTTTGCCTCTCCGTAACTTAGTAAGGAATAGAATAGGACAGCTTATATGAAATTTCCCGTTAAATATCATGAATTTTCAGATAAATAACGAGTGGGATATAATCAGCTTAAGAGGTCTCAGGACTCTTAAAGCTTCAAAATTTTCGAAATTTTGACTTTTTTATATGTTAAACTCCTATTTTTTCTGAACATTTTGATATAATTGTTTCCTAGAAATTCCCATTAGAACATAAGTTATGGGTTTTAGAATTATACCCGCTCAGTAACTGAAGCGGATTTTCCGAAACTTTGAAGTCATTTTTCTCCAAATGACGTTTTTGAGCATAACGCGCACGATATCTCAAAAACTTTTTAATATGTTTTCATGAAATTTTCAAAACATATGTTTATGATAGGCTGTATAAACTCAACCTAAAATTTCCTTTTTATTGTTGAAAGAAATATTTTTAAAAGTAATTATTAGGGCGTATCGAAAAAATCGAAATTTCTCAAATCTTTTAGCGGTAGTAAGGAAAATTTGTGAACTCCCTTCATTAAAAATTTTGCGGAATCATAAAGCCGTGGGTCGATATCTTCTGTCGCGTCGCCTCATTGGGCCGAAAGTTCCGAAAATTTGACTAAAAATGATTAAAATACAAAAATTAATAAATGATCACAGATTTTGTTGATCGGTTTGAGGTAGTTCTTAAAAGGTACTATGTTTGAACAACAACAACCAAAATTTTTTTTAGAATTATAGATTAATATCTTCTGCTGCCTCATAGGCATCGAATTTTGGAAATTTTGACGCATTTTGGTACTTTTCTGCATAACGGTTTACTGCTTGCTTAATGCACAATCCAGACAGACTAGGTTTAGCACTCTGCCAAAAAAGTGGAAGACCCCTATTTTCATGCCCACGAACAAATCAGAGTAACCAGTAAATCACCCGACCACTCTCTTTCGTCCGGTTAAGCGCAGTAGGCAGGCGCTACAACTGCTGTGAGTAGCAACCGATTTTAAATCATTTAAAGCAGTATACTTTTAATTAGTGTGCGGTGTTATAATTGCTTGCACTGCAGTCATTTTAAAAGTTTTTTTTTTCATTTTCATTTTCTAAGATGAGATATGGGTAAATATTTGATATAAGCAGATAAGCAGTAATAAACAGATAGTCCATTGGACGGGTCGCTGAAGTTTCAATTCAAGCCTGCGAATTACACCATTAGACACACCTGTGTTCACTACAGTGCCGTTGTACCCGAGAACAATAAGGTTGCTAAAAGCATCCAATAAAGCACCCTTTAAGTATTTGTAAGTGCTATTAGATATATCAAGATTACATCCACTTTCAGGTGTAATATGTCCCATGTACGTAGAACCAGGTTCCGATACAATACAATAATGCGCTTCTACAATTGTTCTTTGGAACTGTTTGGCCTCGAGTGTTTGTGATGCTAAAGTTTTGTCATGCCGTCCATCAAAAGAAAGACCAGATAGAGTGGAACAATTTTCATTTTATTTTCAGACCAATTTTTTGTAAATTCTCGATTTTTCCCTTCATATTTTATTTTTGTCTGTGACGAGGCCAATATATGATTCCGATATTAAACCCAAATCTTGCATAAAACTCGATGCAATAGCAGTCGTGGCTCTGTTGGATACACCATATATTTTACCAACAAGAACCGTCAACCGGCAAGTTATTCAGTTACGCATTTGAACGCTCCCAGTTGACTGCTGAAGAGACGTTGTATAGGACCTGTGTGCCCAGTTCCCCCTATCTTCACCCCCATCATATATCTTCTATTTCATTTTCCCTTTCATTCTCCACTGAATAGTTTAAAGCAGAAGCAAGAGACGCCTGTTTTGCAGATCGAATAGTATCCTGTTCCTTTAAAATTTGACGTTTTTAGAGCCGCATTGTTTCTGGAACATCAACACTTCCAACGAACATTTTTGTTTCTGTTCATTGTCTATGAGGAACACCTGTTCTTTTTCAGAAACTTTCTTTCTTTCGAAGAGATACACTCCTTAAAAATCGCTCATTTACAGGCAGATATGTCAAAAGATGTTTTTGCTTTCATTTTAAAGTTTTCAATATTTTCGAGAGCAGTTTTGCTTTTTCCAAGACGTTTTATATTTTTCATAATTGGTCGACATTTTCCATGGTATGCGCGTATCATATCGCTAACACGTTTATGTAAAATTGAAGCAATGGATGTATCGATGTATAAATTTTCCATCTTCAAACCAACAATTTCTGAAATAACTGAAAAACATGGTAGCGCCTGCCTACTGCGCTTAGCCGGACAAAAGAGAGTGGTCAAGTGATTTACTGGTCGCTCTGATTTGTTCCTCGGTATAAAAATAGGGGTCTTCCACTTTTTTGGCAGAGTGCCAAACTCAGTCTATATGGATTGTGCATTGAGCAAGCAGTAAACCGTTATGCAGAAAAGTACCAAAATGCGTCAAAATTTCCAAATTTCGATGCCGATGAGGTGGCAGAAGAAGACCCATAATTCTAAAAAAAATTTTGGTTGTTGTTGTTCAAATATAGTACCTTTTAAGCACTTCCTCAAATCGATAATCGAAATCTGTGATAATTTATTAATTTTTGTAATTTAGTCATTTTTAGCCCCATTTTCGGAAATTTCAGCCCGATGAGGCGACAGAAGATATCAACCCACTGCTTTAAGATTCCGCAAAATTTTTAATGAAGGGAGTTCACAAATTTTCCGCACTACCGCTAAAAGATTTGAGAAATTTCGATTTTTTCGATACGCCCTAGTAATTATACTGTTGAAATTTTCAAAAGTTTGCATTAGCTAAATACAACTTTGTATTAAAAATATAAAAATGCTTTAAATACAAATTTATTTAGGTTCAATGTAATTATTACAATCAAGTATAAGTAGGCACCAAAATTTTCATTCTAGTCGCAAAATTTATTTTGTAATCCTACGCGTAAGCGGTTATACCAAATTTCTGCTCGTCAAATACCTGACAGTTTGAAGTCTCCTATAGAAGCTAATTCTGCATCTTGCAATTTTTTTAAATACAGTGAAACCTCCCTGTGCGACCACCTCCCTGAACGACCATTTTTCATGGAACAAAATTTATTCCCAGAGGCTCAATACTAATTTTACCTCCATTCAGAGACCATCCCAGTTGAACTCCTACTATGAACGACCAATTTCATTGTAGAAAACGAAACAAATTCCGTTTTTTCTTGGTCGCTTGAAGAAGATTTCATTAGCAAAATAATTCCGGAGAGTGAATTATTCATCCAACTTCTAAACTAAGTTAAGATTTTTTTTTAAATTATTATTCCGTTAACTTTTAAAAGTTTAAACCCCTTTGTACTTTTTTAGGGAATGAATTTAACTCTGATGACAAATTAAGAATGACGGTCAATGAACTCGCCTGCCCTATTCTGTCAGGTCAAGAAACTCAAAAAAAAAAAAAAAAAAAAAAAAAAAAAAAAAAAAACAGAAAATTTAATGAAATCGTCATTATTTGTTCCCGTCCAAAGGAAAAAAAAAAAGCATTTATTTACTGAACTTCGAAAGGACTTGGAAATAAGTTATAAATGATAAAACCGTAAAATCAAAGCAAACATCAATGTATTCATTTTTTAAACTTTGCAGTAATTAACTTATGAATTTAATTTTTGTTTTGATACTTAACTTTTCACATTCTTTCCTAATGTGAAAAATAAATGTTAGTAAAATTGTTGTTTTTTTTTTTTTTTCAACAATTAAAATCTGGTTTTAAACATGACCTCCATTAAGAGACCACATCTCGTAGCGACCAGTTTTTATGAGAACGGAACGTGGTCGCTTTAGGGAGGTTTTACTGTACATGAAATGAAAGAACATGCAAATATCTTTCATCCCAATAAAAATTATGTTTAAAAATAATATACATTTTAAGATATTAAATGTTGAAAATGGTCTGTTTTTTTCTTTTTTCAAATTTTAAGTCCCGAGGCCACTTAATACAGTTACTTTCTAAAATACGTTTTTATTAAAATTGCAATCGGAGCTAAGTTTAACTGGAAAATGCAAGTCCAATCAGTCTCTGTACACGGTGGTGGTTACTGCTGATTATCTGCGCGGAGGGATGTAGGTCAATGGAACAGGGAGATTGTTCTATTTGGGTAGGTAGGTCTCTTTGTAAAAGAATCCAAGGCTTAAGGAAAGCGCTCTCTCTCCTTCAAAAGCAATGATTGGTTTTTCTTTTCCAACCTTTCTGTGATTATTGACACAAGGAAGGGGAGTTTCAACAATGGAAAGAGACAGAAATGGATTTGACGGATAGGTTTCCTCCCTTTAGAATGATCCTTCAGAGGCAATAAAAAATGAAAAGCACCAACTAACCCCCCAAAAAACACCGACAGTTGAATGATACAGCTATATAGACCTTAATTCGTATTTTTGACCTGGCCTAAGACAAAGAATAATTTGCCTGGTACTTTTTAGTAAATTAGAAAAAGGGTCAAGAATTGCATATTTATACTTTTGGTGTCAATGTTCTAATTTGAACACTATTGTAAGCAAGATTAAAAATATTTAAATACGCATATAAATAAATGAATAAAAACTAAACGTGGATCAAAATGTTGATAATAGAAAGAAGAAGGTTTATAATAAACAAAGTACTTTTCATTTAAGAAGGGTAACACTTACAGTACCTACCTACCTTCCATATCACTCGTATCGAATGCGTACTTAAGGCGACTGCTTCCACATGCATGGGTGGTTCACTTGGGACTATCAGAAATGAATAAAAATAAGTATATATACAACAAAATTTCTTTATAAATATTCAAGGTATTCATTAAGAACAGTAATTTTGAAAAAAATAAATAAAATAAAATAAATTAAAAATATGTCTTACAGCATAGATAAACTTAATTCAATTTTAAATCGAATGATTATTAACGAAAAAAGCACTTGACAAGTATACAAGTTTTCCAGAAAGAGGGAATAAAAAATCATCTTTTGATGAACGTCGTTGCTCAAGGAGAAAATAAACTTTTCTTGCTTTAAAAATCATTTTTAGCTCCAAGGTTTAAGAATGCTGTTAATAAAATTGAGACAACCAATGCTATGCTTTAGTTCATTAACCCTTTAAAATCGAATATTTATATTTTTATTTGGTAGAATTACTTTCATTTTAAACGTGTTAACAGTAGCTATCCAAACAAGAAAAATAGTGTTTAGTAAAATATAACTATTATATTAGTAATTATTTTGCTTATTATTGTGATAAAAGAATTTTTGAAGATATACGGAAAATGCTGTATTACAATAAGTTTAAACAAATTTACAACTTTAATGTGTTTTTTTTTTTTTATCATAAATTCTTATTTCTGAAATGTAACCGCTAATTTTACTCTTTTCTTTAACTTGGTTTATATTTGCAAAGATGGAATTTTGCTGTAGATTTTTCACTCACTTCCTAGTATGCTAAAATTATAAAAAAATATCTACACATGTGTGTTTCAGACGACATTACACCATTTTAATAATTTTAGAACTTAATTATAGATTAATAAATTAATTTTAAGTATTTTTTTAGTTAGTCGACCATAGGTGAAAAATTGCCAAACATTCTTTATAGTTACAATTCACTTTCAATATTGTATATTTAATGAGTATAATTCATTGAGTTAGAGTGACATATCGTTATAACAGTGGTGAAATTTAAATATTGTTAGAACCAGTCGTGCAAACAAACTTACCATACAGTACCGAAAGTAAGCCCCCTATCACCAAACCGGAAATTCTAATGATTTTAACGGGGCTTATAATTGGAACTTTTGTTAAAATAATAGTAAAGTTGGGAAGGTGTGTGTGCAGTGGTGTATATTTCGAATTTATAAAATTTCAGAGGATTTTCACAATTTGCAAAATAAAATCGGATCAAATTGACATTTTTTGGTTTTAAAATTCCTTTTCATAGAAAATAAATATTTTCCATTAATACAAATAATAAATTAATGAAACAAAGTTGCATAAAATAATTAAATTAGATATCAAAGAATAATGAGCAAAAATTATAAAATTTGAACTCAGTATATATATCTATTAAATCTTAGTCCATAAAAATCAAGGAAAACATTAATAGTATCCTTCGAAAGGAACATCCCTTTCAAAGGTCTGGTAACGCACATAGAGAAGTATGCCATTCTGTGATACAATGATATGTAAAGAGATTAGATAAAAACTAGAGAACAGGAATTCTGCTTTTTTTCAGAATTTAGTGTCGCCCCCGATGAAAAAAAAAATACATATATATATAAATAGTACAAAATATATTGCAATTTTAAGACTTACAACAAACGATTTTATTTTATGTAAAATGACGTGTCATTCGCATCCACTTAAGAAGTCCACATTTACGATCCACTCTTAAACATCTACAGTAAAGTATGTATCGGACGTCACTAGCGCGAAGTAATATACAAATGCAGCAAAAAAGATGCCGTTACTAGAGAAACTCGACAAAAAAAAGCTGCCTAATGATTCATAAGCCTTCATTTTTTGTAACATTAATATAGATACTTAAAATTAAATATAGTTTGTAATAGCTCCATGTTTTAGTAAAAGTCATTCGTTTGCATTTTTTCAAGATAGCACGTATTTTAATTACATTTTTCTTTCGGTTGTTATGAAAAAATGGCAACAAAAAATATAATTAATATTTTACAACTATTTTTCCTTTACTTTCTACAGAAATGGAGTACTTCCGTTGCCAATATTAAGTACAGTACAAAGTCTAAAGTTTGGACACACAAAGTTCGGAATTCTCCAAAGTTCGGATTTTCAAGTGGCAGTATTCAAGAAAGAAGTGAAAAAAACAAAATTGTGGAAACAAAAAAAAGGTCTAGAATAAAGAAGCTTTATTACTGAATTTTAACTCATACAGAATAAAAGTAAAACTTCTTAATGATATACCGAAGTTAATAAAGCCGCCCACATTAACTAAAATGTTCAATAGTTTAGAAAGTTACAATTTCTTCTTAAATTGTTTGTTCCCTTAAGACTGTTCTCAACTGCTCTGCTCAACAAGTGCAAAACTTTTTGACACATTTACAAATTCATTTTTTTAACGGGAAGTCATAAAATTGGAAGGCCTGACTATGGAAGTGATTTGGAATCGAACTGTGCTTTCCATGTTCTTGATAAATAAATTACCTATTTAGTTATAAGTGATTTTGATCAGGTGACAAAGACGTTCTTCACCCTTCCTTGTGTGGTTATTCTTCTTTCGCGCGGGAATTCGGTTCAAAACGCCCCTTTGACACACTTTTCTGAAAGATCTATTCCGTTTGCAAAACACTCAAAACACAGTTTGGTTACATAGTTTCTGAACAACAACACCTGCTAGTTTCATGCATCTCCGAACAAAGATAAATTAAAACTTATGTCATAAAGTTGCCCTTTTGGGTTTGAGAACAGCCTTAAATAAATGTTTTTGTTTTACTTTTTATTTTGTTATGATTTATTTAATGAAAATGATTGTTTAATTTAGTATTAATGGTTGTTACATGCAATTTTTAATATATGAACGTCATATTTCGCCTTTTTATGTAGTGAATTTTCTGTTCCTTTTTATTGGAAAAACAATGTTTTTGGTATCCCAAAGTTCGGAAAAATCCACAGTTCGGACTTCGTAATGTCCCGAGGATTCCGGACTTTAGATTTTGTACTGTAAATAGCTCCAAAAACTACAAAAATGCAGTTTCAAACAAATTGCATTTAAAAGTATTTTTTCCGAATACGACGGTATAAAAATTGAAAATGGGCGATGCTTAGAAGTTTAAAAAATTGCTATAGAGTATTTAATCGTACTGCTTTGTTTTACGGCTGGCTTCTGTAAGGTAACGCTATTTTTTGGAGACGGCACAAAATAAGCTTAGAGAAAGAAATAGCATACCGTACCGGGCGCTAATAAATTGCATAAGATATATTCATAGTTGTGGAAACAAAAAGTCCTTCCGGCCAGTGCCGGGAGGAAGAGGTAGCTTTCATAATCCTTATTTAAAAAAAGCCAACTTATATCATGCAAACACACGAAGCTCAATTTAGTGGAAACCGAATATAGGAGATTCAATACTAATTTTTATCAATATAATGAATGAGAATTTCTCGAAATTAGTCAGCTTTATCCAAGCTGCTTTTCTTTAAAGTAACTTATATTTGGCTGTCAAATTCGGCAATTTCTTAAAGTGCCTGTCATTTTAAGACAACATGGTGGATGAGGCTAAGCAGTGGACTTGGTCGAGACCTTAGTAATTGCTGTGCACATGCTCACTCACATCGGAATCGGTTAATATATAGGAGCGCTGTCGCATGCAAAAAATCAGATTTTTCAAAATGTCACCCACAATAGAAATTGAAACTGCTATATCTGAGCCATTTTTTAAGGTAAAGACAAACAAAAAATGCTCCTGAATCCTTATATCAAGATCAAATACTTAAGAAAGAAACCTTTTTCAATTTCTAATTTTTTTGCACCTCACTTTAAATATATATATATTTTTTTATTTAATGGCCGCCATTTTGAAACAAGATGGCTGATGAATCTGGCCAGCGAACTTGGTCGAGGTGTTGATGTATACTATCCACATGCCTTCTTACATCGAAATAGGCGAATACGTGTGTTATCGCGTGACAAATACAAGATCGTTTCAAAATGTTAGCCATGCTAGAAATTGAAAGTGCTATAAATCAACCATTTTTTAAGATATCAACAAAAGAACAAATTTTCAGAAACAAAAACTGCTCCGGAATCTTTGTATCAAGGCCAAACACATAAAAAAAAATCTTTTTCATTTTCCAATTTTTTAATACCTCATTTTGAATTTTAAATTTAATTTTTTTTAAATGGCAACCCTTTTGAAACAAGATGGCGAATGAAGCTGGCCAACGAACTCGGTCGAGACATTGGTATGTACTATGTACAGACCAAGTTACATCCAAATAGGTTCATAAATACGCCTGTTATCGCGTGACAAAAATCAGGTCGTTTTAAAATGTCAGCCACAAGAGAAATTCAAAATGCTATTACTCAGCCATTTTTTTTTTAGATATAGACGAAAGAAAAACTGTTCCGGAATCTTTGTATTAATGTCAAACACATACAAAAAAAATCTTTTTCATTTTCCAATTTTTTGGTATCTCATTTAAATTTTTTTATTTTTTTATTTTTTTAAATGGGCGCCATTTTGAAACAAGATGGCGGATGAAGCTGACCAACGAACTCGGTCGAGATATTTGTATGTACTATGTACACACCAAGGTACATCCAAGTCGGTTCATAAATACGCCTGTTATTACGTGAGAAAAATCAGGACGTTTCAAAATGTCAGCCACGCTAGAAATTCAAAATGCTATAACTCAGCCATTTCTTAAGATATAGACGAAACAAAAACTGCTCCCGAATCTTTTTATCAAGGTCAAACACATAAGAAGAAAATATTTTTTTCAATTTTCAATTTTTGGTACCACATTTCAAATTTAAATTTTTCTTAAAAATTTAAATGGCCGCCATTTTAAAACAAGATGGCGGGTGAAGCTGGCCAACGAACCCGGTTGAGACATTGGTATGTACTATGTAGAAACGAAGTTACATCCAAATCGGTTCATAAATACGCCTTTTATCGCGTGACAAAATTGAGGACGTTTCAAAATGTCAGCCACGCTAGAAATTCAAAATGCTATAACTCAGCCATTTTTTAAGATATAGACGAAACAAAAACTGCTCCGAAATCTTTGTATAAAGGTCAAATACATAAGAAAAAAATATTTTTCCATTTTCAATTTTTTGGTACCACATTTCAAATTTAAAAGTTTTAAAAAAAATTTAAATGGCCGCCATTTTGAAACAAAATGGCGGATGAAGCTGGCCAACGAACTCGGTCGAGAGATTGGTATGTACTATGTACACACCGAATTACATCCAAATCGGTTCATAAATACGCCTTTTATCGCGTGACAAAATTCAGGACGTTTCAAAATGTCAGCCACGCTAGAAATTCAAAATGCTATAACTCAGCCATTTTTTAAGATATAGACGAAACAAAAACTGCTCCGGAATCTCAGTATAAAGGTCAAATACATAAGAAAAAATATTTTTCCATTTTTAATTTTTTGGTACCACATTTCAAGTTTTAAATTTTTTTAAAAATTTTAAATGGCCGCCATTTTGAAACAAAACGGCGGATGAAGCTGGCCAACGAACTCGATCGAGACATTGGTATGTACTATGTACACACCGAATTACATCGAAATCGGTTCTTAATTACGGGAGTTACAGTGTGACATAGGTCAGATATATATATATATATATATATATATAAATTTTGAACGGAGGGTGGTTTCGGGGTCTGGGGGTCATGATCGATGAAAATATACCAAAATTTTTTGAAATCGCTTTCCTCCGAACGGCTGCAATAGGTAGTTTTTTTGTAAAGAAAGCTACCTAAAAGATTAAGGAATTTCTAGAAAAAATAGAAGGATTGAAAGCGAAAGAAAATAAAACTTGAAAGGGAGGAATTATAAATGACAGATTTTAATAAAATTGAAAAATTCACTTATATGAGGGTTGGGGTTGTGTTATATTCGGAGGGGAGCTTACTTTCGGTACTTTACTGTAATCATCTATAAAGTATAAAAAACTAAACTTGTACTTCTAAGTTGCAAGAAATATGTTTTTAAAGAAATTTAGTTTAATTTTCTTATGAAAAAATGTAATTAAAAAGTTACTACAGAAAAAAACAAGTATGCTTGCCCCTTTTTAATAGGATTTTATTATTTAAATAAATCAAAATGTTTTTTAAATTGAAATGATAAATCTTCTCTACTAAAAAAGCGTATTTTTTTCACTTTTAACAGCCTTAAGATTTTCTTCTTTGCAATATCGTAATTGGATTATCTGAATGTTATGCAAGATTTTAATAAGATGACAGGAAAAAATGTAAGAAAATATTTTCTTTTTATTTCAGACGTTACATAAGGTTAAATAAAAATTAAATTAAAAATAATTAGATGATTTACAAATCAAATTCCTATGATCGTTTCATTTTTTCGAATCTGTTATATAAATTAAAATAAATTACGTAAATATTTGTAGATATTACTCAAACGTATCAACTTTTTACATTTGTATAAATATGTTTTTAGTTAAAAATATAATTTAATTTTAAAATATAGATAATTAAGATCTAAAAAACAACTTTTCACTTTAGTATTAATGTTTTCAGTTAAAAAACTAATTTAATTTTATTATATATAGAATGAATAAAATGTTTTTATATATAAAAACATGCAAAGCATTTATCCTATATTTAGCATATATACATAGTTAAAACATTTATCACTTAAATTTCTTATGCTAACTTCTAACCTCAAAAAATCTTTATTTTTTATCGGTATTTCATCCCGCTAGATCCTTAACTTATCAGTAAGGGAGACCGGAGCTAGTTTTTATTTATTGATTTTTATTAATTTTTTGTTTAAGTTTTTTATGAAACTTTAACTGCACTTTTAAAGAACAGGTATTGGGCTATAAATACCCGGAGTTTTGAGCTTGTAGCTTTTGTAGTTCATGTTTAGCGGAAGCCTAAATTAAAAGGAAAATTGTGCGCCAACCTACTCCGTATCTTGAGTACTGGGACTTACATCGTCAGTGTATAAAATTAACATCCCTCCCAATACGTGAAAAACGAAAATCCAAATGTCAGTAAACAAAGGAACGAAAGACCATGGTTCCAGCAGCCAATGAGATCAAAGTGGAAGTGAAGTATCGTGACATACCAAATCCACCCAGAAAGGTGAGATGTAAGGTACACTGGAAATATATATATATTGTGTGTTCAAACGCTGGTTTTGAGCGATTTAGTTTTCAACACAAATTTTTATTGAATAACATCTATAGTCGGGAAAACATCCAAATTCATTTGTGCAGTCCTGAATATGAATTAAGCCTCCAGTCGTGGGTGACTTTTTCAGTGGGTTACTTTTTTAAAATTAAGATTGTTTGATTCCCACCACTTTTTTGAAGTAGAAATAGTCACTTTATTTAATTACAGATTAAAAAATGCGAGAATAAGCCGAATTGCACGCTTTTAAAAGGATAGTGGGAATCAAGCAATCTGAATTTTTTTAAAAAGTAGCCCACTGGAACGTGAAAATAGCATTTCCCGCGGCAGTAGGGTTAAAGATTTTTATGTTTTTAATTATGATATCTTTTCATTTTGAATGTCAACAATTCATTTTGAATTATTTTTCCTTAATATTGGTATCTTATATATATATTTACATATATACCAAGGTAGCTAAATGTTTTTAGCAATCTTTTGAATTATACATATATATATATAATATTACGCAGTTTGCAAAACTTTAAGTTAGGAAACGTGTAATAGAGTTGAATATTCTCAGCAGTATCTCCTTTAGTAATATCCTTCAATAAACTGAAACGAACTTTTTTGTGCAATCCTGTATGTGATCTATAGAATTTATACACAACAATATGCAAAAAAAAGTTACATTTAAAAAACATAACACAACCGAAAATGCCATTCCATCAATTACTGCTCATAGGCATAATTGTAACCAAATTATTCTGTATGTCCCTGTAAATGAATAATAGATGCTATGCACACCCTGTTCTATAGTAAGCATCTTCTTATGTATCTTTTGTGGTATATATCAATTTCATTGTGTTCGAGATAGTGTAACTTTATTAAAATAAACTGCGAAAAATTTGTATCTCATAGGCACTGTAATGTAACGAAATTCTTTTGAGTGTCCTTGTAAAAATATATAAATGTTAAACACTTCATTTTCAATACCTAAGATGCCATAGTAGTATTAAATAACATATATCTGTTTTATGGCAATCTGAGTATATTTATGTGAGTTAGAGACCGGAAAGACAGATGGCCAGACAAACCAAAATCATAAAGACCTCTCAATTATGTTGGAAAATGTTAACAATTATGTTAGGAAGTGATAAAAATCAAATATAATTATTTCTAGATAACATTTTGAATTCATAGAATATTATTTTTCGAATTCAGCAAAAAAGAGCGGCATGTATGACAATGGAATAGTTTTATCGAAAAGCCGCAGCTTTGAAAACATGAATATCTATAGCTTAAACATTCAGTACAGATGTTGTATATCGATATTTTCATCCTTTCTCGATATTCTGAGAATAAGAACCAATATGACTTGTGAGTGGTAAAGGAAAATAGCGATCAATAACTTTGTAAAAAAATTTCAAAATATCTCTGTTATCAAAGAAAAGAATAAAAATAACAAAGAATTAAAAGGAAGTTATTTAAAAAAAAAAAAAAAAATGCAAAATAGATTTTTTTTTGCTCGAAGGAGAAAAATGGGATTTATAAAAAGTCATTTTTTAGTATTTTCATAAATTTTGAATTATTTTTCGTAAGATAAGCACTTTAAATGAAAAAAAATGTAATACAGAAAAAACCCTTGTGAAGTATATATTTTTTTGCGGTTACGTTATAACCTTATCGTCAAAAACTACGATGGAAATATGCTATAAATATAAATAGTAAACGTTTTCATTTTTATTAGGCACAAATTTCATTAATGATTTTATTTTGTCGTTTTTGAAAATGAAATTAAGTTTAATTATTTTCAAATATTTTGAGTGACTTTTTTAGTTATTAACAACTGTTTTTATAAAAGTTTCAAAAACAATTTATATTGTTGCTTTTAGCAATTATTTCTACACACGAATTGACTTTAGAAAACAGATTTAATGGTCTCAATTTCTATATTAAATGTTTTTTTTTTTTTTTCAATTAGACTAGAATGCATTTTGTTAAATTTCAATTGCACATTTTGTGAAAATTTTCTTTTTTTTTAAACGTTGTATTCTTTTTCGTAAGATAAGTACTTCAATCGTAAAATAATGAAAAAAAAAAAAAAAACTCCCCGTAACAGAAGTTTATTATTATGTGATAATAGTCTTGATACAAATTATGATAAATATACCGGGTGTCCCAAAAAGGACTGACTGATTTTAAAATTCAATAACTTGCAAACGGTGACAGATATTAAAAAAATTCTTGCAGGAGGGTTATGCATAAGGTCAAAAGTTTTATTACAGTGATTTTCAATTTTAGTTCGATTTACAAACAATAGATGGCGCTGTAAGCAACAGTCGCTAAATTCAGGCTCGATTTTTGGTACTTCGTGGCCCGGATAATACATTTCCATCTCCTTTTTCTGCATGGAGCAAGATAAAGGACCAAAAATCGAGCCTGTATTTAGCGACTATTGCTTACAGCGCCATCTATTGTTTGTAATTCGAACTAAAATTGAAAATCACTGTAATAAAACTTTTGACCTTATGCACAACCCTCCTGCAAGAATTTTTTTAATATCTGTCACCGTTTGCAAGTTATTGAATTTTAAAATCAGTCAGTCCTTTTTGGGACACCCGGTATATAACAGATATAAAATGTAAGTTAATATCTATTTTCTTAAAATCAAACACACACTTTTCTTTATCAATTTTATTTTTCGCTTATTTGAAAACTTAAACTTTTAGTTTTGGTATACTTAGAACATTATTGCATTTATTTACAACTGTTATGTAAACATACATTGATATTAAAAATCCAATTTAATGATCTAAATATGTATATAAACATTTTAAGATTCGAATAGAATGTATTTTCTCAGATTTACAGTTCTATGAATAACGTACATATCGATCGAAGTAATTATGTTATTTTTTTTTCACTTATTTGGTAATTCAAAATATTTAACCCTCTCATCACCCTGGCCTCATATGAGGTTCCTAATTCGAATTGCAATATTTGAAAGAAAAAAATATTTTTTTTAATTCCAGCACCTAATAGTGATAGCATATGTCGATACATTTACTATTATGACTTTACTTATGTTTCAGCATTTAATAATAATAATAATAATAATAATAATAACAATAAAAGTTTTATTAATTATTAGTAAACCGTTGGCGTTTCTTTTAATTTGAACACATGTTTCACTCTTTAAATTTAAATTAGGGACTCCTTTTCAGAATTAGTAATTTGTGATAAAAGATAAAAAATACTACTAATTTTTTTTTATGTTTGTTTAATGTGGTTGTAATAATAACATTTTCCAAACGTCTTAAAAAAATTCTTCCTTAGATTATTTTTATATGAAAAACACGGAACATAACTACATTCGTTAGGTTTCTATAAAGAACACATTCGTTAAACTTCAGTAAACTGAACTTCTGTGATTTCGATAGCTGCTTTTAATTTTGTTAGCGTAAAAGTAATTTTTCGCAAAATTGGAAAAAAAAAAAAATCAGTGCCAAGAGGGTTAAGTATATAATTTATCAAACTCTTGTTTCAGTACTAATGCATTTATTTCAACATATTTGAAAATGAAAATTAAAGTTTTTGTTCTGGTATATTTTGATCACTTATTGCATTTATTTATAATTATATTGTGAAAGAAAACGTTATGTTAAAAAAAAAAAAAAAAAAAAAAAAAAAAGAAATATTCACTGTTTGTTTATAAACTATTTTAACACGATTAGACTATAAGATATTTGTGAAAATTTTATTATTTACGGATAACATAGATTTCCACATTTTCTAACTAACATTATTTATTTATCATCTTACATATATTTTACTATTCTCCATTTTAAGAGTCCCGTACTTAACGCAAAAACGATATAAGATCACTCCTGTGTCTGTCTGTCCGTCTATCATATCCGTTTTACTCGTAAACTATGGAAAGTGGAAAGTTCAAATTAGATGATGTAATAAAGGCTATTGACCCACATATTTAGGGGATTATTAACCATTCACAAATATATTTAGGAAATATGTAGATGGGCTAATTAAGTTATTTGAAAAAAAAAAAAAAAAAAACATTTTCTTTGTATATTGTGTTGGGTATCGTGGGAAGCTTTCGTAACTCTGAACTCAAAAGTACATGTCCTTTAATTTTAGGTATAATATTTTCAGAGAGATCGTCGAAAATTTTATGTAAAAATAATTACCTCCTCCCCTCTATTTCTGAATCTATTAAAACTAAAATTATTAAAAATTAGGGTTAGTCGAAGCTAATTGCCGAAACGTTAGTGAAGGCTTACTGTGGAGACCCGAAATTTTTTGGTTTCCATCTGTTTGTTAGTTAGTTAGTTAGTTAGTTAGTTTGTCTGTCCCGCAATAACTGCCGTAAAACGCATCCGATCAGCTTGAAATTAAGGATATATATTGGTGAGCTCCCCGGATTTAGCTGTATAGTTTTGGGTTAAATTTGGTTCATTCGTTCGGAATATCTAGAACATTTTATTTTGTGACATAATGCTTTTCTATGGGAAGTCAGACGATTTTCAAATTTTCATTTGTTGAAAGAAATCGCTCATATGAATAATAGATTTAAATGGTAAATTTTGGATGCTGAAATTTTTAAATAAGAGTATTAAATTATTCCTTTTAGTTTGCAATTTTGTCAAAACATTTGTCAGAGCTTTTAAATTCGGCTTTTGTAGAGCTTTTGTATATCTTATGGAGGGATTTTATATATGTGTTCCAATAATATAAAATATTTTCTTTTTTTAATTTACTTTTTTTCAATCACATATTTCATTGTCTTCATTTTCTTTTAACTGTTTCCTAGCAACGGAAAGGGGAATTTGATCTCATATATCAAAAATAAAACAAATACGCTTTGAGGTTGAAATAAAAGGGGCTTGGATATTAATTCTTATTATTAAAAAAAAAAAAAAAACGTTACTAATATCTCACGGTTTATCGCCTGGACAGAACAGAAATATTTTAATTTTTAATCGAAAATTTCAATGAGAGAAAAAAAAAAACTTTTGAAAAGCAAATTGATCACATTGATGTCAAAATTATGCACCGCAAAATTATCGCTGTCGAAAAGGACGTCATTGTATCGGGAAATAAATATTTTCATTCTTAAAAACAAACATTAACTAGATTGCCTGAAAAAATGTTTTTTGACGAGTGTTAGTTCTTAATGCCGCCTCATTTCAGAAAGTATGAATGAAAATTTTTTTATCTTTAAAAGAAATTACATTTTCGTTCGTAAAACCTAAACTTTTAATATAATTGCGTCAATGTAAATCCTTTTCCGCCCACCAGTATTGAAGAATAAGGCTCGGAAGTTTAAAAGGTTTACCATAATCATTAGCGCAATCAATAAAAAGTTACATATGTAAATTAATGAGACCACAGGGGGTTCAGGGGGCGGAGCCCCCCTGAATACTTTATTATTTACAAAAAATACCAGAATTAGTAGCTCATGAAATTTCAAAATATCCTTCCATAACAACGTTTTTAATTTAACGCTTCTAATGTCTGAAAACTTAGTATTTTTTATTCTTATAAATAATTATGTAATTTGAAAACTTTAAATTGCGGTTTGCAGGAAATTGAATATTACTAGAGTGTGTCTAAAAACAATGAATTGCAGATCTGAAGTTGAGGCTCCTGATCTGCAGATTTACTAGTTTTAAACTTTGCAGGAAAACTGTAGCGATTACCTCAGGTCACATAGTTTTGAGAAAATCGCATTTTCCGTTACTCACAACATTCGATTTATGGGCGTTCAGGAAAAGAGTTGAGGAACGCTGGAGGTACCTATCTCTGCTGAAGTATAAAAGGATTGTTGATAAAGATTTTCGATAAAAATTGAAAATTGTCAGTGATTATTCGAGATGTTTATCCTTAAATCCACGGGCAGTTTGGACATACACGGGTGGCGTACTTTATGCACTTCGGCTTTCAAAGCCTAGATAGCAACATTTAATGACATATTTCTGTAATGCAATGCCTAGTTACTAATTTATGTATTTATTGAGCAGAACCCCTTGTGCGTCAGTAACACTCGTACTTGACCGGTTATTGTTTTCTAACACTAACTGACGTTACTTCTTATCTAGCATACTACAGGCATTCTTTGAATACTACAATTTTTCTTTTTATACTGATCATCCATATCCAAGAAAATATGCGATATCTTTTTTTTTTGCACAGCTTTTGTAAGCAGTAAAACACTCAAACTATACGGAGGCATTATAACACAGGATGAAAAGTTTGAGTACTAAAGTAAATAACCTTCTTTTGTCATAATCGTTACGGTCTCTCTAAACACACTTGACCCGAGGGAGTTTTCTGAGTGGAGTCTAAAGTGATATTTCGTTATTGGTTTTAATGGAATTACTGAAACGGAAGTATTTTATCCACGAATTTCCACTTTTTTGGCATCTGATATGTATGGCATGCTTTCTTCCTTCATATTCAAAAATTTGATTTTCTTTTTATATATTTTGATTGCTTACGTATTTATTTGTAATTGTTTTTAGGGAAAAATGATGTCAAAAATATTTTGATTTTCTCAGTTTGTGTATCTATTATTTTTTCAAAATATTACACGTTCAAATATTCTGTTAGATTTACATATTTACGTGTTTTATAGATTTCAGCAATATCCCGAAGTATAAATATACATTTATGACTTCATTGTAGTGGTTTAATTTTATATATATTTTTCCTATTATCACTCACGTGGTTTCATTTACTGTACTGAATTTTTGTTTTCAAGCTTTGAGAAGTATTACTTATCTAAGAATATTACACGCATCATTCGATATATTTTTTTCTATTAATCCCAATAAATTATTTTGTATGTATGCTTACAGGTGTTTTTTGAATATTAATATTTTTGTAAGGCTGATCCCTAATATCTGAGAAAATGTGAGATATCCCAAATTTTTTTGCAATAAAGCAATTTTGCAATAATTTTATAGGCAATAAAGCACAAAAAATGACATTATAATACAGGATGAGATGTCTCGTTATTAAGGTAAATAACCTTCTTTTGCCGTAATCGTTACGTCTCTCCAAATGCACTCGACCCCGGAGCGGCGTTTAACGATTGTAATCTAAAGTGATATTTCGTTGTTGGTTATAATGGAGTTATTGAAACTGAAGTATTTTATCTAGGAATTTCTATTTTTTTTTGTACATCTAATATCTATGACATACTTTCTCTCCCCATATCCAAATATAATTTTCGTTTTGCATACTGATATTCTGAGTGATTTCTGAATTTATTTGTGGAGAAAAATTATCAAAAACACAAACTGAATTTTCTAAGTTTGTGTATAATTTTTTTTTTTTTTTTTTTTTTTTTTTTTTTGCTCTAGAAAATATTTTGTCAGATTAACTTATTTATCTGTTTTATAGATTTCTGAAAAATCCAGAAATATCTTTTCCATTTGCTTTTGCCTTCTTAATTGTTTTAAATTTCTTCTATCAAACGTTTAAGAAAAAATACTTTATATCTAAGAAGATTACACGAATCATTTAATTTTTTATTTTTGCTTTACTGATTCTCAATATCTGAGAAAATATGAGGTATGTATATATATATATATATATATACATATATATATATATATATATATATATATATATATATACATATATATATATATATATATATACATATATATATATATATATATATATATATATATATATATATATATATATATATATATATATATATATATATATATATATATATATATATATTAAAAAAAAAAAAAAAAAAAAAAAAAAAAAAAAAAAAAAAAAAAAAACCTGGTACTTTTTTGTGGCACTGAAGCATTGAAAAATAAATAATAAAGCATTATAGCACAGGACGAGGAGAAATTTAGCAATGCGAGTGCAAAAACAAATAAACATATTTTTTTAGTCATAATCTTTACGGTCTCTCAAAATGCAGTCGATCCGAGGGCATTTTCTGATTAGAGTCTAAAGTGACATATCGTTATTGGTCATAAAAGAGTTACTGAAATGTCCATTGTATTAAATATTGTATTGTCCCTTATTAAATATTCATTTAATAAATGAATTTTATCCATGAATTTCCATTTTTTGAGGGGGATGTAATATCTATGTCTTCGTTTTCCCTAAACTTAAAAAAAATTGACAGAACTTATGGGCCAACCCAATATTTTATCAAGGAATATCAACTTTTTTGCAGCACCTATACACCCTTTCTCCCTTCATATCCGAAAATTAGATTTTCGTTTTACTCGTATTCTAAGTGCTTTCTGCATTTATTTGTAACTCTTCATGTGGAAAAAAAATGACAAAAACACAAATTAAATTTTCTAAATTTGTTTGTAGATTAGTTTTTCATAATAGTACAACAGAAAATATTTTGTCTGATTTACTTGTTTATCTGTTTTATGTGTTTATCTGTACATATCTGGAAATTATTTCCCCCTTTGCTCTTTTTTTCTTAATTGTACTGATTTTTTTTTCTAACGTTTAAGAAATATTACCTTTTTTCTGAGAATTTTGCAGGTATTAATCAGTTTTATAATTTTGTTTTACTAATCCTCAATATCTGAGAAAATATGATGTATAACAATTTTTTGGTACATTTTTATAGGCACTGAAACATTAAAAATTAAATAATGAGCGTTATATCTCAGGATGAGAAATTTACCAATGTGAGTGCAAAAGTAAATAACCTTCTTCTTTTGTCGTAATCATTATGGTTTCTACACATGCACTCGACTCGAGGCGTTTTCTGATTAGAATCTAAAGTGATATATCGTTATTTGTTATACAGGAGTTATCGAAGCGAAAGTATGTTATCCAGGAATTAAATTTTTTTAGCATCATCTATACAATTTTCTACCCTCATATCATTAAATTACATTTTCGTTTTATATACACTCGTATTCTAAGTGCTCTCTACAATTATTTGAAAATCTTTATGTGGAAAAAATATTATGGCAAAGATACAAATTGAATTTTCTAAATCTGTGTGTCGATTATTTTTTCCTATTATGACACTAGAAAATATTTGTCAGATTTACATACACTGTAAAAAAATCAGAGGAGTTTTCCTGTAGGAATCGGAAAAATAGTTGCCCTTATCGTACCGGAAAATTTTCCGACCCAGCTCGGAATAAAATCCGTAAAAAAAGGAAACATTCATTAAAACGGTATTTTTTGGATTTTACTCCGATTTTACGGATTTTATTCTGATTTTACGGATTTTATTCCGAGCTGGGAAGGAAAATTTTCTGGTACGGTAAGGGCAACTATTTCTCCGATTCCTACAGGAAAACTAGTCGTATTTTTTTTTTTTTTTTTTTTTTTTTTTTTTTTTTTTTTTTTTTACAGTGTACTTACCTGTTTTAATGATTATATTATCCAGAAATATATTTTTCTATTTACTTTTGTTTTATTAATTGTGCTGAATTTTTTTCAAAACGTTTAAGAAATATTACTTTTATCTAAGAATGTTACAGGTATCATTCAATTTTATATGTTTTGTTTTACTGATCATCAAAATCTGAGAAAATCTGAGGTATAAAAAATTGGTACATTTTTATAAGCACTGGACTATTTAAAAATAAATAATGAGGTGTTATAGCTCAAGATGAGTAATTTAGCAATGAGAGATAAAAAATAATTAACCTTCTTCTTTAGTTGTAATCGTATCTCGAAATACAGTCGACCAGAAGGTTTCTGATTAGAGTCTAAAGTGATAAATAGTTATTGATCGTAAAGGAGTTATTAAAACAAAAGTATTTTATTCATGAATTTCCATTTTTGGGGGGACGTGATACCTGTGTCTTCCTGTCAACCCTCATATTCGAAAATTAGATTTTCGTTTTATAAATTTTGAGTGCTCACTGTCATTTTGTAACTCTTTTTAGGGGAAAAATAATGTCAAAATACATATCAATTTTTTTCTGTTTCTTTTTTTTTTTATATATTACACTAGAAAATATTATGTCAAATTTTATCTATCATATAGATTTCTATAATGTCCAGAAATATTTTCGTTTCGTTTTTTTTTTTTATTACTGTGTTGAATTTTTGTTTTCAATCGTTCATAAATATTACTTTTTATCTAAGAATGTTAGAGGCATCATTTGATATTATAGTTTTGTTCAATTGATCCCCATATCTGGAAAAAAAAGATATATAACAAAATTGTTTGGTACGTTTTTATAAGCACTGAACTGAGAAAAAATTACCGGCAGTTCTATCGCAGGATGAGAATTTTTTTAATATGAGTACAAAAATAAATAACCTTCTTCGGTTATAATCATTATAGTCTTTCCTTTTGAGGTTGTTTTTTTATCTAAGGGATAGATTATCCATGTTTGTAAGGCAGCTGTTATTGAAACGGAAACATTTTGTCAACAAAAATAATTATATTTTTCCATCATGTTTTCTTTAATGTATCGATGATCTCCGCTCTCCACTCATATCAATGATGTCTGTATTGTGATAGTTTTATTCATAAAAATTAAAATACCTACATGTTAAACTAGTTAGTTGCAGCAATGCCAAAACTTTCTTCTACCTCATACAACTTAATTTTCAAACACCATTTACAAATTTTAATACAATCAATATTATTAGTTTAGTATTATACCAACTTTGATTTTCATGTTAAATTACTGCTTCGGCCAATTTATCGAAGCAAAAACGAGTTAATCTCGATCATGACACTTATTAAAATCAGTAGATTTTCGTTATTCTGTTGTACATCAGCTGTTCGCGAACAGCCGGCTTAGCAGGATGCGAAGTTTCCATCTCTGAACGAGTCTCAAATGTACTATAGAACTACGAAAACTCGAGGAGAAATTTGTACATAAATAGCTATTACAGAGCCCCCTTCTGGCAGAATATTTCCAAATTAAACAAGGAGGACCTGCTTGTTATAGCCAAACACATACACAAAAGTTTGGTTCGATTATATGCATAAATTTATACGCTTTTCGATTGTACAGTAATCAAAATGCACAAACACCGCTATTGCGGTGCTCCCTTCCCTCGGAATTTTTCCAAATTCAGGGAAGACCTGCTTGCCATGGCCAAAAACATACACACACAAAAAAATGGTTCAATTCCTATGCGTAACTTCATACGCTTTTCGATGGTAACATGGCGCCACACTCAAAGACAGAGATTTTGTATAAACATGTATTTTGAAATCACTGGCCTCCTATATTGGGTAAATACGTCGAAAACCGAACTTCGAAAAACACTTCGATTAGAATACTTTCTTCTATTGAATATAGAAGACAGTAAAAATGTAATCAGTGTTCATTTTACCAAACACGCAAGTTTCATAATACATTTATTTTGCAATATTTGAAATTTCTGTTTTGAATATTTTGATTCAAAAGGCGTTTAAAGCTCTTAAAAAAATGTGTTAACAAAAGAGTATTTTGTAAAGGAAAATTGTTACTCTTCAAGTTTTGTTATTATATTCTTACTTAACATTACTAAATGTTATTTAATACTATAAGTTACTTAATCAAATATACATCTTGTATTACCAGTACACTTCTTATGTCACATAAAATTTAAATATTTTCTATTTTGAATATTATGATTCAAAAGTCGTTTAAAGCTCTTTTAAAAAATATGCTAAAAAATAGTATAAAGTAAACGAAAATTGTTACTCTTCAAGTTTTATTAATATTTTGTACTAAGTTGTGTTTAAAGTATTTTATGGTCGCAGTTTCAGAGCCATTTGTACTATTTTGAGGCATCATTAATTCTATAATCATTTTAGCTCGTAAACAGTTGTAACATAAAAAATATTTGCCAATTTATCCCTTGCTATTGACTAACGAAAGAAAGCCTTAAAATTAATTTATTAATTTATAATAAATGTTAAAAATAATAAAATGTTGTATTGTGATCTGAAATCCACATGTGTACATAATTTTTATAATTCTAGAACATAAAAAAGTTAGTGAGAAATCGAGTAAAATATTCAATTTTTACAAACAAAAAACATTTTAAGTTAAATAAGACTGTAAAAAACGCTGGTTAAATATTCTCAATTTGTATATAAATTTGAATATTTTTTCGTTACAATTATGTTAGAATATGTTTCGTCAAATTTTCTTATTTATTATTGCATAGATTTTAATATTACCATATAAACAATATTCTTATTATTATTTTTTTTTTTTGTATACACATTTTAGCCTACTGTGTTTTTGTTTTTCAACGCTAACAGATATTACTTCTTATCTAAGAATGCTACAGGCATTCTTTCACTGTTACATGTTTTTTTTTTTCTTCTGATCCTCAATATCTGAGAAAATATGAGATATCACAAAAATGTTTTGTACATTTTTATAGGTACTGAAGCAATGAAAAAAAAAAAAAAAAGATACAGAGACATTATAGCACAGAAAGAGAAATATGTGAGTCTAAAAGTAAATAACCTTCTTCTTCGGTCGTAATCGTTATAGTCTCTCCAAATGCACTCCTCCCGAGGGCGTTTTCAGCTTGGAGTCTAAAGTGATAGGTCGTCATGGGTTGTAAGGCAGTTATTGAAACGGAAGTATTTGATCCGGGAATTTCCATTTTTTTCGCGTCTGATGTCCACGATCCTCCTGTAAAGAACAAATGCTTCAAGTAATAATGCGTATAATTTTTTTTTTGTTTTGTTTTTTACATTTTACAATTTTAAGATATAAAAATCAAGTATTTTTAAACATTCAATTCATGTATAATCTATTTTGTTTTAAAATGCATGAAAAAATGATAATTTTTACTATTTTTAATTATACAGTTGTAACTAAAATTATCCAAAATTCAGTAAATATAATTGATTTTCATTGTTTTTGAATATTTGCGCATGTGAATCAGCTTAATAACCTGCTTCTGAATTACTGCTAGGCAAATGATAAGTACAAGGAAGATTTTTCACTGCAAAAATGCCACTATAATCTTAGTAGTTACTATCAAAATCTGAAAGTTCAAGATCACTACAAGAATCTCACAGCATATTAGCACAGTTGACAAATCTAGCTGATTCTGTATTCAGAAATTCCGGTTTATCACCAAAAAGCTGGAAATACTACTATACATATTCCGTAAAAAAAATAAAATGAAAAATGCAATTCAAAATTTTCTGGTATGAATTCGGAATAATAATTTCGCAACTGTGATCAGTCTCCGGCTTTCAACGTTTGTTCTATTAAGGACTGTGATTAGTCTCCTGCTTTCAATTTTTATTCTATTCAGGTCTGCCGCCTGCAACTGTTTAAGATAAGTGCTATTGAGCAAAAAAAGACATACCATAAAAGTTATGATGTATGATACTATATATAATAGGGATTTATCAAACAAATTTGTGAAAAGTTAATATTAAATAAAATTAAAGATTAAACCAAATATGATTATCAAAAGAGATATGATGCCCATTATCTTTTTTTAAAACCAAAAATTTGCTTCAACTACTAATGTATTGAAATTGCGATTTTTTTTTCTTTTACAATTTAACAATTCAAGTTTGCATTTTTACACATAATACATCTTTCCGCAATCGAGATTAATTTAAAGATTTTTATAAACTTTCATTTTAAAAATAGTATGATAAAATATTTTTTTCTTCTCTTTTTATTTTTATATGAACTGACCACAGAATTTTGTGAAAGATAACGATAATAGAGGCAACAACGATTTTGTCAAGCGATTCGGTCTTTAAAAATAATCAGCGAAAGGCTAATTTGTAATCATGTGTAATATGTAGTAATCTGTAGTGTCAAGTAACTTAATTCAAGATTACATGATATATAATTTAGAAAAAAATATTATATGCATTTCATCAAGTTATTCCTGTATTAAAGCTGCTGTATGTGGCGTCGACAATTGCCATAGAGGGAGAAACGTTCCTGATCCAAAATATGCATAATTTTCGGTGATATTCAAGTTTCGGCTTGTCGAGTAGTTGCCTATATTATGCAGCGTTGACTATAGGAATATCTTTAAACAATATTGAAATTATTTAACAACAAACTTTACAAAGATTAAGATTCGGTATTTGTGATAACAAACGACTTTTAGGCAAAAACATTGTAGCCTCTTTAGCTAAAGAAATATGTAAATAAAATTTTTATAAGAGTTTCATATTGTTAGGACTATATAATATTGATATCTAACTCTCGCTATATATATATATATATATATATATATATATATATATAAATAAATAAATAAATATATATATATATATATGTATATATAACCATTATAGAATATTATATCTCACCACCAATTTCAAATAATATTTATAAATTGTGTATCAAGACATGATACAAACATTATACATATTAAATTTGGATTAACAATTATTAAATTATCTAATCATTAATCAATTTTTTAAAAACTGGATCCAATCACCTATAAATGAAGTATAAAAATTATAACATTTAAAATTGGAAAATGACAATATTAACAGGAAGGCATACAAAGAATAAATAAATAAAGATAAATATGTAGGAAATCATAAATATTTGAAATATTTTGTCAAGCTATTTGTAACTAAAACATTTTAACCATTGACAAAAAACCAGAAAAAATAAATCACCGATAGCGCTAACACATCCATTGTACGAAATGTAGAATCTCAAAATTGAAAATACAGAAATTCAATAAGAAAACCCACAAAATGAATGCAAAAAAGGGAAAACTATCATGAATAAAAATGGAACTTGTGATTCGTAACTCGTTTTCAAGGGCAATATTATGACATCATAAGTAAAATAGGTTAATTTCTGAAGTAGAAATAATAAGTAACTGCTTAAATGCATATTTCTACCATTGCCCGATTAACCGTAACCAATATATATATATATATATATATATATATATATATACAGGGTGCAATATGTTATCTATCGCCGACCATTAATTTCTCAACCGTTGGACGTAGACTTATAGTTCCAATTACAAAAACGTTTCAAATGAGGTAAATAATCATTTTGTGGCATTTTTTAAAGTAAAAAAGCAATTTCATAAAAATTACGAAATCTAACTTTTTATACGGTCCCCCAGTCCCTATAGTTATATTTAGTAAAAGTTTACACATATCATAACAAATATGACAGAAAAGTTTGACATGTGTACCACAAAAATTGACAGAGTTATTAAATTTCAAAGTTTGATATTTTTGCACATGATTTTGTCTTTCATTGAGGCATCAGTTAATAGATGAATTAAAGTAATTCGAGATCAAAATCAGGGTGCAATGTCCTTTTTACGGCAATACCACCTTTAGCCGGTGTCGCCAAATCGGGGTATCACCAAATAGGGTTATTTCATCTAAAAATTTGAGCTAAATTTTAGGAGTCAAACGACATTCAAAAGTGAAAGGCAGGTAGATGAAAAAACCCTCTTTGGTGATACTCCTATTTGGGGATACCGGCCAAAGGTGGTTTCGACGTAAAAAGGACATTGTACCCTGATTTTGATCTCAAATTACTTTAATTCATCTTTTAACTGATCCTTCAAAGAAAGACAAAATCATGTGCAAGAATCTCAAACTTTGAAATTTAATAACTGTGTCAATTTATGTGGTACACATGTCAAACTTTTCTGCCATATTTGTTATGATACAAAAAATATATGAATAAAATGAGTACCATCATTAATATTTTTGTTCAACTTTATGGTCGCAGTTCTATTTCAAAGTGTTTTAAATCAAGAGCTTGAAGCCAGGAGAGACCAAGTTAACTTAGCAATATCTCAAAATTGCGGCCTTAATATTGAACAAAAATATTTAGTGTAGGTACTCATTTTATTCATAATTTTAGGCTCTATAACTTTTGTATTGACAATGTTTTTTATAGAGTTAGCTCTTTTGAGATATTGTTAAGGAAACTAAAAAAACGTGTTTTTCGAAAATATATATGTACATATTTTCTAACATTCACCCAAGTATGAGGAAGAAAACATAGTACGTTCATTTTAGACCTAAACTGAAGAGATTAAAATAATTTCCAGTTTTCTCCTAATTAATTCTGAAGTCATCCCCCTGATGATGGGTCTAAAAGTTTGAAGTAGATTTGTGACCTTAATATTCAACATAAATATTGAGTGTAGGTACTCATTTTACTCAGAATTTTAAGCTCTACAACATTTGCATTGACAATGTTTTTGACAGAGTTAGCTGTGTTGAGATATTGTTATGGTATTAAAAAAAAAAACGTGTTTTTGACTATAATTCTATACATATTTCCTAACGCTCACCTGGTACGAGGGGGAAAACATAGCATTTTCATTCTAGACCTAAACAGAAGGGATTAAAACAATTTCCAGCTTTCCCCTAATTAATTCCGAATTCGGCCTTTTTTTGCTCCCCTACCACTGGGCTATATGTAAATATGGATTAATCGTATGCAATGCGCTGACTAATTGGTGGATTTTGCTTTAGTTAATATGACATGTATAGGGTTCCATCTGTATTTTGTATAATGTTACAGTTATAATTTGCTGCTAAACTTATTAAATTAAGTATTGTAATAGGAATTGATGATGATTTGTAATTATATTATGGCTATATATATATATATATATATATATATATATATATAATTTGGACAGAATCAATCAATGCACAATAAAAATAAAAATGAAACATGTGAGTTAAAAACTTACTCATTAATAGAAACAGATAATATCTTAAATTTCAGAATTGAAGCAAAATCATGCGTCCTTACCAACACAGCAAATATCCTTACGTGTTATATGAAAGACTTACAGTTAGCAATGAATTCTGACAGTTCAAAATCAGCATATTAAGGGAAAAATTATATTAATAATATAAATATAATAATTATAAAGTATATTATCGTAATAAAACTAAAACAATAAATTACTATTAAAAGGATCTTAGAGTAAATTTATCATAAAATGGGATTGAAGAAATAGTAGTTATTAATTTGAGAGGTAGGAATTAACGAAATTTGTAGATCTGGCAACATTAGACATTTTTCTTTTTTATAAAAAAAGAAATATGAAAAATTTATAGTGTTGCCATCTACTGATGATTTTTCAAGTATTACACTATTTTAAATTAATAGTGAGGAAGTAAAACACTTTTAGTGCCGCCTTCTATTTTAGATTATTTAAATTATGTATGAAGAATTATTGTTAAGTACTGATTAATTTATACAAGTTTTTTGCAAATCAAAAATACAGTTTTATTCTTAATAAAAAAAAATAATAAAAAAACCCCAACAGCACAAAATTTTTGTTTGATTCTTCAAATACATTAATCTTCATTGATACTATTTTAAAGTGTTATTACATAACCGTACATTTGAGGTAACACATCGATAACAACAACCCTCATCTGCTCTTCATTTATACAAGCTTCAAGCAATATATTAATTAAACTGTCAAAACCAGTCTTCACTTTTTATGCGCCACAATTATTTTAAATATTGCTTATCAGATTATCATTGATGGAAGAATGCTGATAAAAAAAAAAAAAGGAAATATATCTCAATGAATTGTCAGTATTTTGTACAAATGTGAGCTTTTTAAAAAAAGTGCAGTGCAATTAATATTGAATTTTTTGAAATGCAATAAAGTTTATCATACGTAAGTTAACCCATAAGTCTGGCCGACTATATTTTATGCATTATGATGTACATACATAGGAGTCCCTGGGACACAATGATGGTAGCTGTGGGTTAATCGTCATTGGAGAATATTGTTACGTGTCAAGAGAGATGATGTAATAATGTAACTTAAAATAATTTTCAGCTGTTCTTCGGCTGAGAGGTTTTTCTCTTAAAGCTGATAGAAGAGAGGTGCTGGATACGAATCCTTGTCGCGCTTATTGGTCTTACCCTTGGGAGTTTACTGTTGTTTCTTCGAATATGCGCAAAAATCTTCGTAAGTAAGGGTTAGTAGTAGTAGAAAAACTTCCACGAAGGTCATCGCGCCTCGGCTTATATCCTTCGTGCGGATAATCGAAGTTACTAACACGCAATTGCTGTTCATTACAATAAAAATTTAAATACCATTCATTAATGTTCTAATTCTTACATACAAAAGAATAAATAATGCAACTACAAAGTCAGTTTTACAAGCAGAATTGTTTGGAAATCTAATCCTTTTTCTTCATTTCAAATATTTTACAATTTACATATGAAATTTCACAATTTTTCTTTCCAGGCAAAATTATTTTACTCATCAAACTTCTACGAGATATAATCCAGAAAGAAGACTCTCTAAGCTTCTAGAGGCAATGTTTTTTTTAAAAGACAAACAGGAGACGGGGAATATAAAAATGGAGGCTTACGTTATTTTTCTGCATAATCACTAAGGAGATTGATGAATTTATATAATGCTTAGGATGTTTAAAATTTTTGTGTTGGAAAAATCCGTGTCTTGCTACTAAAGAATTTTTTAAGGACTATCTTCACTGCTTCATTGATTTAGTAAGTCTTCGTCTGAGAGCAGTCTTTAATGCCGGAAAGACGTAGAAATTGCTTATCTGCACACTGTAAAAAAATCCGAGGAGTTTTCTTGTAGGAATCGGAAAAATAATTGCCCTTATCGTACCGCAAAATTTTCCGATCCAGTTCAGAATAAAATCCGTAAAAAAAAGAAACATTCATTAAAACGGTATTTTTTGGATTTTATTCCGATTTTACGGATTTTATTCCAATTTTACGGATTTTATTCCGATTTTACGCATTTTATTCCGAGCTGGGTAGGAAAATTTTCCGGTACGATAAGGGCAACTATTTTTCCGATTCCTACAGGAAAGCTAGTTGGATTTTTTTTTTACAGTGCAGAAAGGAATCGCAGGTGGACAAAATTGGCACTCACAACAGAAGGTTGTTAAATTTTAAGCAGCCGAGTGGAAAAAAAAATATTTATTACTCTGGCACCCAAATTATAATATGTATAAATAAATAATTTTCTTTCAAGTCATATATGTTATGTGTAAAATACTGAATGTGGTTTTTTTTTTGGTATTTCAAGAGATTGAATATTTTTTTGCTTCTGAACATTAACTGCACAAACTTACATTGAGTCTTTAAATGCTGGCGCGCTTTAATTGTTTTTTATGTGATTTCGACAATATTCGATAAGTGTGGGAATGATACATTGACCACATACTTCATGAGAGAGTTACTGATTTTAGCACTCGCCGTTTCACGAACTGGTTAGTTTAGTACAACAGCTCTCACTTCCTTCTTTGTTCAGTATTGCAAAACACATTTGCTCTCTCTACGTGTGCAGTAGACAATTCATTGGCCATCTGATCTTTCTACTAGCACTACGATAGCGCAATTCACCATAAACCACATCGTACGTCACCAAATGAAGGACGGATAACTTTCTCGTAAACCTGAACTCTTATTTACCCATTGCTTTAAAATTTCTTGAAAAATGTTGTAACCCAATTTTTATTTTTTTTTATAACATTACCTCATATAATTGAATACTGTGAGCTAGAAATTTTTACTGAGTGCATGTTTTGTTTGAATTAAAAGTTGAATGGGCTTAAATCATGATTTCTTTCTATTAGCGATAAGTAAGAAAAAGTAATTAAATATTACCATTGAGAATGTCAAAATTAGATCTAACTTATATAGTGATGGCACTGTACTTTAATTGTATAAAACTTATTTTCAATTTATGTATGTATGTAATATATGTTACGGAAATTAAATAGCTTTTAGTTAAATGAAAAACTGTAGGATATAAAAATGTTTTGGAGAGAAAAGTATTTTTAATTTTTAAACTTATTAACATAATTATAGAAGCCTCGTTCCGATCATAAATATGCACATGATGTACTAATTATGTTTTAAGTTAAATATTTGTAAAAGGTAGAAATGAGATTAATCTGCATAATATTATATATTTACAAAGAGAATTTTCAGCTTCGAATTTTATTTACAGTTTACAACATTATGATTTGTATACGAATAGTCTAAATATGGTTTTGAACATAAACACATATGTAGCTTCATGCATACTTTTCAATGAATTAAATATTTCAAAATGAAAAATGAACTTTTCAATTTGCTAATGTTTGTTATAAAGAATTTGCATTTATGTTTACTTAAAGCTTTGTCTTTTATAATTTATAATTCCTAAACTGCGTAACAACATCCATTTTGGTATACTATGAATTACAAAAATGTTGTTATACATGGAAAGGGAATGATTGGTATATGAAGTTGGTACATGGAATATGTAAGGTTTGTAAAACATCTAGAGATGTAAGATTAATGTAAATATTTTCTTAGAAAATGTAAAATAAATAATTCAAAAACAGTTAATATTTATAAACTTATGATGTGTGATTTTAGTACGTTTATTGAAATGTTCGGAATTAAATGATGTAAGTGTATAAAATGAACTAATTGTGTTGTCCTCTTCACGTTACAACTGTGATATTGAATTCAGGAATACATGAAAAGTTTTATACATACAATGAAACTGTTAATTTCTAAAGTAAAATAATAGTATTAATCATGAATGTTTGCATAAATTTTGAGAAGGTTTGATTAACAAGTGCACTCATTCCCTTTTTACGGAGCTGTAAAAATCACTTTTTTTTTTTTTTTTTTTTTTTTTTTTTTTTTTTTTAATGCAGAGTGTCATTCACTTAAATAAAAAATGTTTTAGAGCAACGAGACTTTTTCGATACAAAGTTTTTTCTTTTGAAACTTTTATATATTTGTAGCTGACATATAATTGAAACAAGATTTGTTTTTATTCAAACTTACTGAAACTTCCATAGTATTTTAGAAGATAATTAAAAAATATATTGCTAAATGTCACAATTTCAATCAGATTTATTTAGAAAACCAACGATTTTTAACCGCCACCAGTTTTAAAAAAAGGCACTCTTTCATATGTTTGTATCTTCATATGAAAATCTTTTATGTGTTTATTGATATGTAATGCCGTATGAAGCATACGAATGATATAAAACTTTTTGATATATATAAAAAAAAATTAAATGCTCTAAAGCATAAAAATATTTATGTATAGATTTTGGAAATTTGTGAAAAATAATGCAAATGTAAGAGACGTAACACAAATATGCTTTGTTAGGAGCATATAATTAGCAGTTATAGCTAGTTTACACTTACGCTCAAAAAAATCCCATTAGGTTATTATCTATGGGGAAAAATAATGTACGATATACAGAGTTAGCCTGAATGATTCATCGAGTTTCAAAAGGTTATTTATATACAAGTATGCGCGTAAAAAGATGGGTCATACATGAAAAGTTACATACACTCACCAAGTTTATGTTACATACTACAAATGTTCAATGTGTGCGTTCTTAGTCACTCGGCAAACATCCCAACCGTAATCCAGTTCTGTCCCTACATTCAATAGCATGTTTCTGTCAGCAGTGATGCGTTTCTGCAGTGATGCAAGGCGGGCCTTTAAAGTTGGTGGGTGTATGCATATTGTTACTTATAATCCTTCTTAGTAGGTCGTATACACAATGCTTTGAACAATACACACTGTTTTGAAACCCGATGAATCATTTAGGCAAAACCTGTATTTTCATAATGTTATTATGGTTGAAACAAAATGAAATGGAAAAGGATCAGTGATGGTGCACTACAACATATTTCATATTTTCTATAGATTCTGAAGTGCTTAGCGTTTAAATTTTCTTTACAGAGATGCACAAAATATTCTGTCAAAGGACGGATTATGATCGATTTCATTGTATGAAAAAATGAAATCTCAAAATTTATCTCAGTATTAGAAATTATTTTAGAATCTATGCCTTATTCGGTATTTTTAAATGCGTTCGTAATTATATAAATAAGTAGCACCTATAGTCGCCGTCTGATCCGTATGTCTGCCTGTGTGTCCGCATATAACTATGAAACTGAATGGTTTGAAATTTAATATATATAATCGTTGCAGAATTTTGTCGAGTCATTTCAAATTTTATTAAAATGGAATCAAAATTTAAAATATTAATAAAATTTTCTTCATTATTTTAAATCCTATCATACGCAATAAATTCAATGATATCCCATGATAGGTAATGATTCTAGGTCGCTATGGTGATTACTTCATAATTAAGATGGAGTCATATAATTTCCTTTTTACTGAATTTAATATACATAATTGTAATAAATTTTGTATTCATACATGTTTGAATAGGAGTGCAACAGCTATTGCACTAAGATCTGAATATTTATAAAACTAGTTATAATACGAACGTACCTCATTTGCAACGTTTGAAGTACAATTTCCGACTTGTTAATTCTTGTTTTAGCTTTAACATATTTTGAAAACTTTATTTCAAAATTTTTTTTTTAAATATAAGAACTTTTCTCTGAAAAATGCATTTTTTTTCCTTTTTAACTTTATAATGTAACCAAAAAATGGTGACAGCCTATTTATCTGCATATTTTTCAAAATATACCTCACTTTCTTATACATAATATGAAAGAAATCCATTTTAGCACTAGGCCGATACCTTCCTTATGATGCAAAACCAATATCCATGTTTTTCCTTTGCAATACCGTTATTATGAATATTTCCCCAAACTTTCCAGAATATATGAATACAGAAAGATGTTATAGCATTTTTCTTGCCATAAAAATATGTTAAAGGAAACTTTGAATGGAAGATGCGTAGGTTATTTACTTTTATTGTAAAAAAAGTACTTTATAATATAAGCTTCGATATATCATGATCATACATGAATTTTTTTAATATAAAAGTTTCAGTTCTTAAAAAAATGCTCAAGAAAATTATCGTATTTTGTTTTTGATATTCATTTATTAGCAGGTAAAATGTTTTTTCATACATACTTTAACATCTAGTTATTCCTATGTAAACATAGAATAGTTTAGTTTACAAAGAGGAATTTTAATTTCTTTAGTGTTTTTTGTATGTAGTCTTTCTCAGATAATTTTATATTTTAGAAAACTTTCTTTCGGAAATCTGCAGATGTAAAATACACTGCTGTGAAAATATCGTAGATGACGGAATTTCTTTTTATCAAGAAATATTATTACTTCACAAATTCTTAAATATTTATTTCCTGAATTTTGTTTTATTTAATAGAATTTGTTAATATAGTGAGCGTACCCAGTGTTACAAATGCATTCTGTACAACTTTTAGTATTACAATATTTTGCAACAGTGTCGAGAAATTTTGAGCAAAAACAATAATCTTTCTCTAGATCCATTATAAAGATACTACTGAAAACGATCACACCACTTCGCAATAGAGTGAACGTACTCAGTGTTACATACAGGTTTCTATGAAAGTATGCAGGTTACAATAATCATCCTTAACGACTTTTAGTGTTACAATATTTTTCAACGATGGCAAGAAGTTTTGAGCAATATTAATAATTTCTCTAGATCCATTATAAAGAGTCTACTGAAAGCAATCACACCACTTCGTAATATAGTGAGAATACTCAGTGTTACATACAGGTTTCGATGAAAGTACATAGGCTCCAATAAGCGTCCTGGACGACTTTTAGTGTTACAATATTTTGTAACTATTGCGAGAAGTTTTGAGAAATAACACCAATAAAATTTATCTCTAGATCCATTATAGAGAATCTACTGAAAACGATCACACCATTCCTTAGTATAGTGAGCATACTCAGTATTACATACAGTTTTCGATGATAGTATACAGGTAATCATCAGTCATAATATAAGCATCTTGGACGACTTTTACTGTTACAATATTTTGTAACGATGGCGAGAAGTTTTGAGCAATAACAATAATATCTTTCTAGATCCCTTATAAAGATTCTACTGAAAAAGATCACACTATTCCTTAATATAGTGAGCGTATTCAGTGTTACATACAGGTTTCGATGAAAGTATATAGGTTCCAATATGCGTCCTGGACGACTTTTTGTGTTAAAATATTTTGTAACGATTCCGAGAAGCTTTGAGCAATAACACCAATAATCTCCCTCTAGATCCATTATATAGATATTACTCAAAACCATCACACCATTCCGTAATATAGTGAGAGTATTCAGTGTTACATACAGGTTTCGATGAAAGTACACAGGTAATCATCAATCTTAATATAAGCATTCTGGACGACTTTTAGGGTTACAATATTTTGTAACGATTCCCAGAAGATTTGAACATTAACACCAATAATCTCTTTCTAGATCCATTATAGAGATTCTACTGAAAACGATCAAACCATTATTTAATACAGTGAGCGTACTCAGCGTTACATACAGGTTTCGATGAAAGTATACAGTTCCAATAAGAATCCTGGACGACTTTTAGTATTACAATATTTTGTAACGATTCCCAGAACTTTTGAGCAGTAACACCAATAACATCTTTCTAGATCTATTATAAAGATTCTACTAAAAACGATCACACTATTCCGTAATTTAAGAGTTCTGACCAGCACCACTTATACTAATTTATTAGTATATAAAATTTGCAACCGTCATTATTAGTATAAAGTTCACAGCCGTCATATTAATATAGAAAGTTTGCAGCCATCATTATTTACTTGACACAGGCTCGAAAACCACGTGGTTTCCCCAAAATTGAAGAAGAAAGTTATACATTACGGTAAACATCTTTATTATATCAGTAGCATACCATACAAGGTTAAGGAATTAGCCACAACAATTAAATAATATTACGTCTTTTCACCGCTTAAGCTTTTAGTAGATATCCATCATAAACTACATATTAAATAATGTTAAATAATCACTTCTCTATTATTCTGAGGGTATTCCTTTGTAGTGATAGTCGTGACTTTTGAAAACAACTCCTAACATACAAAATGCGAGCTCCGGTGTCATGATTTGTCAATAAGTACCTGCAGGCGGAGTGACTTTTACAACAATGCAGATATTCTGCAGAGTCAATGGGAATGCGAACAAACATGAAATGTATTTTTAAGCAGGAAGAAAAATGAAGCAAAGCGACTTTTACTTAAAAACTCGCGAATCCGGCTTTTAGAATACAAAAAAAACGGAAAGAAATGTTAAAAAATTACAATTACAGTACAGATAATTTCAATAGAATTTAAAACGTCATTTAACATTGAAACAAAATAATAATGCGTGATTTTTTTTTTTTAAATATAGATTTTAGAAGATAAGTAAAATATTAATATGTGCATTTTAAATGGAATTAAATTTTAGTAAAATGAATGTTTGGAATATTTTTAAGATATGAAATAATTAACCTAGGGTTATAGAATAATCTTAGATTTAGAATATTTTTAACAAAGCGCGGAAATTTATTTTTCGTAATACATATATATATATATATGTAGAAGTTATTGTTTGTAAAATGTTAATATATAGATAATTTAAATAAGTAGACGTTTGAATCACAATACGTACACTTTAATACAATTCTATCAGTGGCGTGGCGTGAAAATTTTCGGTGGTCATCGCAATTATTTAAGTTTGTGGTGAAAAATTATTAACTCTAAAATTCAATGGTTGAATGTTCAAAAAAGAAACTTTAAATCTTTCCTTCACTTATACATGAACTACAAATGTTCTGCTAAAACTGGATCGTAGAGTTTTAAAAGCTTATTAAGAGTTTAAAAATATTGCTTGGTCATCGCCGCATCCAGCGATGACTGGACGCCACGCCACTGAATTCTATAAGGGTAACTTTACATCACTTCGTTGATACTTTTCTAAATATAGCACCTTTCTTACTTAAAACTTACAACATATTTCTTACGAATAATTTGATTAGGCTTAACAATACCTTCCTTGGCATCTAATGAGCCGCTGCTTCATGCACAACATTATTTTTTAGACTGACTCTTTTCTAATTTTTGAATATGTCCAAACCTTGATCTCGTGATTGTGAATTTTCATTACTCGTGCTTTCAAATTATGGATAATAAAAATACCAGAGCATCAGTTAATTTGTTTATCATGTACGTCATAAAGAAAATAAAGTATGTTTAAATTTAAATCCTACAAATCGGTCATCCTGACATGATGGCGTCCCGACATCATCATCTTGGCTTATTATTTCTTTTTTATGTTTAAACAGCTACACTCTTGAGACTTTTATACATTTTTCTTTCACATAAAATTTTGATTATAGGTTCAATACACATACACGTATATTTAATCTATCCGACTAGTCCAGGAGTTTAACCCATAGACCACGGCTTCATGTATTCGGCCCCGGTTGACGTCTTCCCTGGACCTTCATGATCTCCTACTTTCTTTACTTCATACCGATCATGATTCTTGGCTGCAGTTATCTCATATGGCCCCAAATATTTTTCTTTAAGTTTGATAGTATTGCCAAATTGCGTCCTCTTTATGGCGACGATATCTCCTATTTTGTATTTTCGTGGCTGTTTTCTTTTCTTATCAAACTGCACCTTGTTTTCTTCTTGTATTTTGAGTATATTTTTCTTTGCTTCTTCTCTCATGTCTTCGCGTTCTTCCATCATACATTCGGTAAATTCTTCTTCCAAAATTTTCTTGATGTTCTGCATGTTACTGTCCTTCATTTTAACTCCTGTCATTAATTCAAAAGGACTATACTTGGTGCTTCGTGTTACTGTGCTATTGATAATTCTTTGTAATTTTGGTACATACTTATACCACTTGGATTCATCATTATATGTTTCAGGTTGAACTAAAGTTTTGCCTGTAGATCTTCTTGCGTTATTATTTTTCTTTTCTTTAACATTTTTTGTATTATTCCCAATAGGATTATCTTTTATTTTCTGATCATAATTGTTTTTGGACTTTTTCTTTCTAACCGTTTTTCTTTTAGGTCTTTTTCTACTCTTTTTGTGTTTATTTTCTGTTTCCTTCTCAATGTCTTTACTTTCGGCTCTCTCCTGTCTAGTGATGATGAATTTCTTATCGGTTTCTTTTTCCTTACTCGGGATCACAGGAGCCGTAAAATCTGAGGTGCTCCATTTGATAATGTCATTATCTAAATACTGTCGTACTCGTTTATTGATGATTTCCTTCTCAACTGAAGAGAATCTCTTTGGACGTTCGCAGATAGGTTTTCTATCTTCCGGTAGTATTTTTATGTTTAATTCATTATCTTTTGTTTTGTTCGTTTTGCAGGATTTTATTAATCCTCGTATTTCTTCTCTGTTAGCTAAATTTGTAATATGAGTCAAATCCATTACGCCATTTTCGCATTCGATATTAACCATATCTTCCCAACCTCGATTATCGTTGCTTATATTTGGTGTGGCTACTCCATCTGTTTTGGAAGGGACTTTATTAATTTTAATGTAACCTACTCGTACTTTATTTTCGTTTATTATTCTAACGACATCTTCCTCTACTTTTAACGTCAGGCCTTCGATTGCTTTTCTACCTATTATTAAATCAAAGTTAGTTTCTTGTACCACATAAAATTTATCTTGTATTTCTATACCATCTACATAAACTTTATGCAAGAAATAACCCGTTGGTTTAATCTCTTCTCCACCTAAGCCCGATATAGATATACTGTCGCTGGTTAACTTTGGCGCGTTTATTGCCGTATGATATCTTGAATTGGCGATTGAAATATCACTCCCTGTATCGATTATTATGTTTGTTTTTATTCCTTGAATATTCAGGATTCTTCCTTTCTTTCCATTTAACGTGCCCGTATTAACTACTTTTCTTTGCGTGTTTTGGCTCCAATCTTGGTATTTCGTTTCTCGCCAATTTTGATTACGTTGCGGGTTATAATTTGAATAATTTTGTTGTGTTTTACTTCCCATGGTACATTTCTTACTCACGTGATCAGGTCTGCCACAATTATAACATATTATATGTGCCTCGTTTCTTCCATGGTTCACATTGTGCCTATTGTCAACTTGGCGCCTTTTCGAATTGGCGTAGTCAGCCACTCTCGATCGTTTATCCTCAAAACTCCCACTTGTATTACTTATAGCTTGTTTATTGCAAACCCTTCGTGCCGTTTCGTAAATATCTAATTTGTTTACTAATTCGTCTATCTTTTTTATTATTAACAATTCCTCTGCAAAATGTGTCTTTGTTTCCGCAGGTAAATTATGCCTAATTTGATTAACTACAATTAATTCCGATAATTCCTCAAAGCTATCTATTTCAAGGCCGTTGATCCATTGTTTAAAATATACCTTGATCTCATAAGCGAAATCGGGCCAATTAGCCGATGGCTTTTTTTTGAGTGAGAAAAATTTCAGCCTAAACTCTTCTGGCGATAGTTTGTACCGTTTTAAAAGAATACTTTTTATATAGTCATAATCCTGCATTTCGGGTTCACTCTCCCTGGTTATTATATTAATCACATCTAATGGCATTAGGTTAATTAAATAGTTGACCCATTCTTTTTTATCAATGCCCGTTTGCGCCATTTGCCTTTCATACATAGCCAAGTATAAACTAATATCATTTGTACTATCGTATTTTGTTAATAATCTAAGCAATTCATATTGCTTACCTGAATTTGTCCTTGTGTCCACATCGATGTGCTGTCTTGAATTTTCTTGTAGTTGTATTTTCTTAATCTCAAATTCTCTTTCGCGATTTTTTTCTTCCAATTCTATTCTCCATTTTCTCTCTTCCATTTCCATTTTCAGTTTCTTTTCTTCAAGTTCTGATTCCGCTTTTCTAGCTGCCACAATTACTTCTAGGCGGTCCTTTATAAAATCTTCATCGTAATCTTCCCAGTTTTTAATTAGCTTTATTAGGACATGGATTGTCGGTTTTTCTGGTGGTTGAATTCCGCATTCCTCACAGAGATCTATTAGATCAATTCTTTTAGCTTTATTTAAGGATACCATGTTTTTCAAAGTTGTACTTGGATAAATATGACTACGGTTTTTACACACTTCCCTTGTTCATTCACAATCCATTTTTTGACACTGGCGATTGACAACAATTTCTCTTCGATTAATATTTTACTATTTATTCCACTAATAGTCACTTAAAATCCCGGCATCGAGCCCCCAAATTTGTAGAAGTTATTGTTTGTAAAATGTTAATATATAGATAATTTAAATAAGTAGACGTTTGGATCACAATACGTACACTTTACATTTCTATAAGGGTAACTTTACATCACTTCGTTGATACTTTTCTAAATACAGCACCTTTCTTACTTAAAACTTACAACATATTTCTTACGAATAATTTGATTAGGCTTAACAATACCTTCCTTGGCATCTAATGAGCCGCTGCTTCATGCACAACATTATTTTTTAGACTGACTCTTTTCTAATTTTTGAATATGTCCAAACCTTGATCTCGTGATTGTGAATTTTCATTACTCGTGCTTTCAAATTATGGATAATAAAAATACCAGAGCATCAGTTAATTTGTTTATCATGTACGTCATAAAGAAAATAAAGTATTTTTAAATTTAAATCCTACATATATATATAGATAGATAGATAGATATATAAATAAATTAAAAATAAAGAATAATTCATCATTAATTTTGTGCGCGTATTCCAGATAGAAAATCCTAACGACAATAGAATAATAAAGTATTAACGAGAAACAGGATTTATTTCAACATCTTTTCTTCGTGGAAAGAAATAAAAAAAGACGTTTCGTGTTACTACATCCAGTATCATTACACTTGTATTCATAACAAAATACTCAACAGAAGAAAGTTTGTCAATTAAGGAGCATCCGAAAATAACGTCCAATAAGAATGCAAATAGAATTAGTTTGTTTTCACAAGCTGTTTATTCAAGAATAATACTTTTCTATCTTGCAACTACTTTTTTTTTCTCTTTATTACTGAATTAAAAAATTGGACGAAGAACTTTGAAATTTTAGTTCAAGATATAAAACTTCATTAAAATGCCCTTGAAATAAGAACTCTTCATTGGGTATGCTGAGATTTTACTTTTAATGTAATTTAATTACAAAACTATTGTAGTCACAATTAATATTAAAGAACGATTGAAGAAACGGAATAAATTATTTATTTCAAATACTTATGTATAAAAAGAGGGTGGTTGGATTAATTATTTTCTATAAACTTTACTTCTTTATTTGCGAGTTTAAAAACATTCTTGTGTTATTTATAATAATATATCTATAATAATATATCTATAATAAATAAATATGTATATAGGTATTAATTTTGTAAAAATTAATTAATTTGAAACAGATCATGTGGATTGTAGAACTTTAATGTAATAATGAAAATATTAAAAATTAGCAGTAAATGAAATTGTGGTGTCAAATGAACGCTTAAAACTATATATCTGTATTAATTTTGACTGAGAATTTTTAGAAAACAAATCATGATTATAGTAGAACTTTCATGTTATAATGAAAATATTAAAAATTAGTAGTAAACGAAAATATGGCTGCAAATGAATATTTAATACTAGATATCTCTATTAATTTTGGCTGAGAAATTTTAGAAAACAAATATTTTGGACAGTAGAACAGTAATGTAGTAATCTAAATTTTAAAGGTGTAGCAATAAATGTAAATATAAAAAATATACATCTGTATTACTTTTGGTAATTAGAAACAAATCATGTCGGAAGTATAATTATAATACAGTAATTAGAAAACAAAATGTCAGTTACTTTTTTCTGAAAGAGAAATAAAATATATATTTTGTGTTACTATATACCATCTCAAAATCTTTGTTTTGATCGCAAAATATAAAACAGAAGAGAGTTTGCCAGTTAAAAAAAGTATCCAAAATAACTTCCAATATCGGTAAATAACGATAAATAAGAGTAAATGAAAATGTAAAAAATCTGCATTAGTTTTGCTGCATATTTTTAGAAAACAAATCTTGCCGTTAAAAGAACATTAATGCACAATGCAGTAATGAGAGAAAAAAATATATCAATTGCTTTTTTCTTAAGTAAAATACAAAAACGATTTCGTCTTACGACGTACTGTATTATTATACCTGTATTGCTATAAAATTACCAAAAGTATCCGAAAATAATATCCAAGGAAGAGCGTAAATTTTGTTTTTCTTAGGACGCATTTATTGTTGAAGAATTGTTCATTTTTAAATATAAAATATAGCTTAATAAGAATTTTATTTTTTCATGTTATAACTGAAATTTTTTTAGAAGAAATTTGAACACTATGACAACTACTTGTTCGAAAGATATAGCTTCAATAAAGTGTAAAAATAAGAAATATATCTTGCAGTGTGATACAATTTAAAATAAATGTTCAAGATTTATTTCAACTGTTTTTATTTCTGAGACAACTTATAGAAAATACATATTTGTTACTATATTCTGTGTCATTGAATCTGTATGCATACAAAAATACTCGATGGAAGAAATTTTGTCAATTAAAATTTCTAAAATAACATACAAAGTAAATGCAAACAAAATTTGTTTGTTTTCGCTGGCTCATTTATTGTTCCCTAATTGCACGTTTCTATGTCACAATTGAATATTTTTGTTGCGTTATAATTGAAAAAAAAGTTTTGTGAAGAAATCTAAACACACTTGAAAATCCCTTGATATCTGTAAAATATCTATGCAATTTCATTAATGTACCAAAATAAGAAATATTCATGAACTGTGCTGAAATTTAACGTTTAAAGTATTATAAAAAGAATATTATTGCAGCTATAATTTAATTTTGGGATTTTTAATAAGTAAAATAAATATTACAAATTTTTCTTTTACTTTTGTATGGAGATTAAATATATATAATCTTAAAATTTTCCCATCAAATATCATTTCTGTTATTCTTCACTTTTTAGCTTCTAAATATTCCTACATCCACGCATTATGAAAATAAGAGCAAAGAAACACATAATTATGTAGTTAAATGAAAATGAAATATAACTATTTTTTTTTTTTTTAATTGAATGCGTATTTTTAGCAAGCAACTCCTGTCCATAATAGAATAATATAATGGTGAGAAACAAAACATCTCGTTCACGTCACCTTTCTTAAATCCTTAACAGCCAAAACTATAACGTAGGGGTCTTCAAAAATTTTGAGGAAATAAATTTACCACCAAAAATTCCGAAAGATAATCTTCGTATTATTTATTCTCAAAGTTTTTGTCAATTGATAAGGCAAATATTTCATTCTAAAATAAGGGTAGATTGATATTTAATTTAAGGAAGTTTATTTATTTGACCGTCGTATGAACTTAACACCTGCGTGAAATGGGTTAAGCGAAGCCATTTCGTGTTTCTACATCTATTATGATTAAACATGTTTTATAAAAAAGTGTCGAGAAAACAAAATTTGTCAATTAACTCCTTAATATGCGCTCCCGTGATATTCACGGGCTGTGTCTTTTATTCAGATTTTTTGATTCCCACCAGTTTTATAAAATAGTGCAATTAGCTTTATTATGGTATCATTTTACCTGCCATAAACCCTTTGCACTCCGTTGTCTCCGCTACGGCGACATTGTAAGGTAAGTGAAAAACTCAATTGTCACCGCTGCGGCGACATCATCTTGCCTTGAAAATTTTGTTTTTGGCACCAGTAATAAAAGAAAAAAAAATTAGAGCCTTTTTTAAATTGTGTACCTTTTCATCTTTTAACTCAAACTTCTTTTAAATAATTGGTGCCGATCGAATAAAATATTTATGTTACGACGCGGAGTTGCTGGTAGTCCACAGACAAAATGATGCGAAGTTACTGGTAGCCCATACTGAAAATGACGCCGAATGCAAAGGGTTAAATAAGGTAAATATTTCTTTTTCGAAAAAGTGTTGCCAATAAGCAATTTGAATGTTTAAGATGTAATTTAATGCGACTGTTAAGGGGTTAAGAAGCAACAACAATAACCTCTCCAATGAGAAATGCAAATGAAATTAATTTGATTTCATTGAATGCACTTTTTATTCATGAATTGCATATTTCTATCTCGAAATTAAATATTTTTCTTTCACGTTATAATTAAATTACAAAAGTTCAAAATCGATTTTTGAATAATTATATGTTTACTTGTAATTTAAATTATAGAACCTCATTGAAGTGAAAAAAAAAGCGGTTTATTGGCTATGTTGAGATTTAAATTTAAAGTAATCTAATCAAAAAGATATAGAATACCTTAGAGAATGATTTAAAAATTAAAAATAATTTCTTTTAAATAATCCTATATAAAAAATATGAAAAATACTTTAGAATGTTTTTTTTTTATCAGCATCAGTTCTTTAATTTTTATTTTTTTAATTCTTCAGTCTACATACATCCACACAATAAACACATAAGAGGTCTCAGGACTCTTAAACCTTCAAAATTTTCGAAATTTTAATTGTTTTATTTTAAACTGCTATCTTTTCTGAACATTTTGATATAATTTTTCCCTCAAAATGCCGTTTAGAAGAAGTTATGGATTTTAGAATTGTACCCGCTCAATAGCTGAAGCGGCATTTTCGAGACTTTGAAGTCATTTTTCTAAAAATGACATTTTTGGGCATAACGCGAAGGATATCTCAAAAACTTCTAAATATTTTTTCATGAAATTTTCGAAATAGATGATTTATGTTAGTCTGTATAAACTGAATCTAAAATTTCCTTTTTATTGTTCAAAAAATATTTTTTTTAATGTGTTTATACTGTTGTAATTTTCAAAATTTTGTATTAGCTAAATAGAACTTTGTATTAAAAATATGAAAATGCTTTAAATACAAATTTATTTATATTCAGGGTAACTATTATAATTTGAAGTGTAAGTAGGCAGCAAAATTTTCATTCTAGCATCAAAGTTTATTTTGTAATCCTGCGCGTAATCTGTTATGCCAATTTTCTGCTCGTCAAATGTCTGACATTTTGAAGCGCCCTGTAAATTTTCATTCTGCACCTTGCAATTTTTTAAATACATGAAATGAAATAATATATTTACATCTTTCATCCGAATAAAAATCATGCCTTAAAACCAAATACTTTTTAAGATATTTAATGTAAAAATGGTTTTTATTTTCATTTTTTTTTTCAATTTCAAGAGTCCTGAGATCCCCTAATTCTATAAAAAAAATAGGAAAAATAATTTAGAATTTTTTTTCTCCAAGCATCAGTTCTTTAATTTTATTTTTATAATTCTTAAGTCTACACGCAGCCATACAATAAAAACTTAAGAACAAATAAATTCATGAAATGTGAAAATAAAAGAAGTAAAAATATAACATTTTCTTTTGCGTATTTCAGAAAAGAAAACCTACCGACAGTAGATAAATATTGTAACAAAGATATTTATTTCTGCCTCAACTAATTCTTTTCTAAAGAGAAATTAAGTAAGATATTAGTGTTCCAGTATCATAATCTTTGTATTTATATAAAAAAAAGATCGGCATAAGATAGTTGTTCAATAAGGAAACATCCGTAAATAACATCTAATATAAATTAGAAGAACATTTGTTTGATTTTGCAGATTCCACTTGTTGTTCATGAATTGAACATTTTTTCTCTCATGATAATTTTTTTTTTTTTTTTTTTTTTTTTTTTTTGCTTTAATTTTGAATAAAAAATTTTTGTGAAGAAATTGAAACACTTTTAACTTCACTTTAAGTTTAATAAATCATAGAGATTTTTTTCTATAACTGCACTTATAAAAAATAACTGCAGAAAGTGCTATGCTGAAATTTTACACATAAAGTTAGCTAATCAGAAACCTATTGCTGCCATTATTAACGCTATGCCGTCTGGTGGCACCACGTTGGTGCCGTGCGAAAACTATCGGGCAAGCACCGGTGGCTCCGCGATGGTGCCATGCGTAAATTATTGAGCAAGCTCCGATGACTCCATGTTTGTGTCATGCGAAAATTATCGGGCAAGCACCGGTGGGTCTATTATGGTGTTCAGCATTGTTGATTGGGAACTAGATGATAGATTGAACGAGATAATAGGTGACATATAACTAGATAATACTAGATAACTAGATAATAGATAACTAGATAATAGGTAACTAGATAATAATAGGTAACTAGATAATAATAGGTAACTAGATAACAGATAACTAGATAATAATAGATAACTAGATAAGACTTGATAACTAGATAATAGATAACTAGATAATACTTGATAACTAGATAATACTTGATAACTAGATAATACTAGATAACTAGACAATAGATAACTAGATAACTAGATAATAGATAACTAGATAATAGATAACTAGATAAAACTAGATAATAGATAACTAGATAAAACTAGATAATAGATAACTAGATAATACTAGATAACTAGATAATAGATAACTAGATAATACTAGATAACTAGATAATAGATAACTAGATAATACTAGATAACTAGATAATAGATAACTAGATAAAACTAGATAATAGATAACTAAATGATACTAGATAATAGATAACTAGATAATACTAAATAATAGATAACTAGATGATACTAGATACTAGATAAATAGATAATACTAGATAACTAGATAATACTAGATAACTAGATAATAGATAGTTAGATAATAGGTACTAGATAACTATATAATAGATTGAAAATAGAGGGACTGGATTGAGATCTTATGAGAACTGACGATAAGATTAGTAAACTTGACGATTTATTGTGTCCCAAGGACCTCGAAAAACCGCCGGCGATAAGCGAAATGATGTAAGTCAGTTCTACCGGCGCGACACGAAATAATCTAGATTAGACGTGCGGGCGGCATAGTGTTAATATTACAAACTTATTTAATTCGTGAGCTGCAAACTTAGGATCATGGGCGTAATCTGGCGGGGGCAAGGGGGGGGGGGGCCCAGTTTTTTAAGAGCAGGAGCAAGACATGTATTTTGCCCATCCAGTTTTTTGTCTTGTTTTCAAATTTCTGTATTTCCTTTTTCGCTTTTTTTTTTACCCCTTTAGTTTAATAATTTATATTACTATCTTGGGTTTGAACTAGAATTGGATACAGCAAAATCAAAACAGCCAGAATTAATGTTTTCACGTTGACATAAGTAATTTTTCTTATGTCTTGACAAAACCTACTGCTATAATAACAGTTCAAGAGAATTTTTTTCCGTCTCCCTTTTTTTCCTTTTTGTACAAAGCATAGGCGTAGAGTTATATGGGCCCGTGGGGCTCGGGCCCCTCCAATAATATTTTCAGATGGGCTATATTTTTTTACGCCAACTGACATAGAAAAAAACTCAGATTTTGGAATTTCATATAATTTACAAAAGTTTTTAGCGTATAATGTTTTCGATGCATAATTGTTCTTTTTCGAAATTCGCTGTTTACTTTTATTCTTTGTAAACAAGTAAAAGAACTCGAAAATTTTAGCGTGGCGTATGAGGAAAAAACTAAGCACTCTCCATGGTGGGTTTTTCTTCCTTCTTTGGACACTGGGCAGGGCATACTTTCTGGGAAGAATTTCTTTTCCCGATTCGGCGTCGTCATAGGGCAATAAATTCAGGTTTTTAACGGACAACAAATGGTGTCCGATATGATCTGATTAGAGCACAGATAAGATGGTTCGGCGTTTCCCGAACCTACAAAGAAAGTGGCTCCAATTTACGAGCTTTGAAGAACTGGGGAGGGAGGGGGTAGAGGAGTTAAGTTTTGTTGCAAATGATGAAACTATAAAAAAAATTATAGAAGCCAGGCAGGAAGAATCACCAGTGTCTCCAAAACATAAAATGTAAAGGGAGAAATTCTTTGTCTCTAAATGATACATAAAGCTCATATTTATTAAAATAGACCAAATCTATCAAGCGGTCTCTCTTTAGTAAATGACGATTCACCAGGATCTGGTAACATTAAACAGTAGATATTCAGTTGTTCTTATTCGGGCCGAGCAAGAAACCCTTTCTCAGGCCCATTTTCTTTCATTAATATCAGGCTGAGTAGGGACCGGGTCTAATTTTTTTTTGTAAACCCGAGCCAGGCCATTTTTTTCTGTGCCGTTTCGGACTGACATTTGATTCAATTTTCGTGACATTTTCAAACTTTTCGATGTTCATATGAAAGTATCTATCTCTACATGCGCATTCATAGCAAACACAGCCGGGCCGCTTTTTCGTGCGCAACCCTGTAGTATTTATATTATACGTTTATACACTAACTAGCTGACATGCCCGGCGTCGTCCGGTCCGTCGAAAAATAGTACGAAACACGAAAAAACTCAAAAAATCGTAATAAAAATTCGCGAAAAAAAAAAAAAAAAAAAAAAAAAAAAAAAAAAAAAAGCTGCACGAATTCCAAATAAATTTAAATGAAAAGAAAAGAAAATTTACTATTTGGTCTAGAAGATAACCGGATTCCTTTTACTAATTTGGAAAGATTGTAGCAAATCGCGAAAAAACTCGAAAAATCGCTAAAAATTCAATGACATGAAATTCATATGACAAAATTTTGTTATTATGAGCTAAAAGATTAAAACAGGAATCCTTTTACGAATGTAAAAAAATGGCCGCGGAATGCGAAAAATCTCTAAACAATGCATAAAAATTCGCCAAAAATTCAAAAATTGCTGTACGAATTTCAAATAAACTTTATTGAAAATATAACACATTTTCTTTATATTTGGCTAAACGTTTGACATCCAGTTCCTTTTACGAATGGCAAAAGGTAGAATCATAACGCTAAACATCGCATTAAAAATCGATAAAAATCAAAAATCGCAGGCGAAAAAAAAATACTACAGCGTTTAACAAGTTTGAAACGAATTTCTTTTATGAATGTAAAAAAAAAAAAAAAAAAAAAAAAAAGGCACGGAATGCGTAAAAACGCTAAAAATCGTGTTGAAATGTGGACATTTTTTTAAATCAGAAATCGCGGAAAGGAAAAAAATTTGCTATATAAGGCTGAAAGTTTGAAACCAAAAAAAATATTATGAAAGTCAAAAAATCGCTACGGAATACGAAAGAAAAAAAAAGAGCATTAAAAATTCAAAAATCGTCGAGAACACAATAAAAACATTAACCAGAATTCTTTCACGAATGTCATAAAATCTCCACAGAATGCATAAAATCACAATAACAATCAAAACTCTGATAATAAGCTCGACGCAGCAGAGGTCGTTCGGTAGCTTCAGAGGCTCGGCCCTCCTTCCCCGCTATTCGGTATCTTTAATTTGAGTAATTTCCCTTTTAAATTTGTTCAGTTTCAGTTTTTGAATTTTTTTCAGCCTAACTCCCGCAAGAGAGTCGGAATAAGAGAGGATAAGGCTAAAGGACTGTAGACGCGCGCCGCTCTCCGCGAATTCTGCAGTGCTATAGCATAAATGTAGTAATAATATAGTGCAATAGTACAGGATAAATGCAAAGCGAACAAAGAGGCTAAAAGTTTAAAACCGAATTCCTTTTACCAATGTAAAAAAGGTCACTGCAGAACGCGAAAAACCGTTGAAAATTGCATTAAAAAGCGCTAAAAATTTCAAAAGTCGGAAAGGCCGAAAATTACTATAAAATGCTCTAAAACATTTTAACCAGAATTCTTTCACGAGTGTCAAAACTCGTTGCGAAAAATCGCAAAAACTCTCATTAAAAATCGAATTAAAAATTCAAAAATTTCGGAAGCCAAAATTTACTGTATAAAGGTAAAAATTTGAAAACGAATTCATTTTATCAATATAAAAAAATCGCTGCGAAATACGAAATAACGCTAAAAATCGCATGCAAATATTTGCGAAAAATTCAAAAATCGCTGTACGAATTCCGAATAAACTTTCTTGAAAAGAGGATACAATTTACTATATTATACGCTAAAAGATTAAAATCGGATTTATTTTAATAATTTAAAAAAATCGCCTCGAACCATGAAAAAAAAACCCGTTAAAAATTGCATTAAAAATTATATTGAAAAAGTCTAATCAAAAAGTCCGAAATCGGGCTTTGGGGTGCATAACTAAATACATAGTAAATATATACTAAATACAATATACCTTCATACCGAATTTTGTAGCTCTGCGTGCAGCGGTTTTTTCAGAACATAGCCGACAGACAGAGAAACTTCTTTTCTTATTATTATAGACTAGCTGACCTGCCCGGCGTTGTACGAGCCCGTGATAATAACCTTTAATAAAGCACAAATTTGTGTGATTTTATACTTTTAGTCCGATTTTGTCCGAATTTATTTTATTAAATGAAAAAATCTCCAAAAAATATTGACTTTTAATAGTAAAAGCACTCGTAAGAAGTCATTTTCTGTTTTTCATATGTACGGTCGTTTTCATAATTTTTTTTAAATAGTTCCTTTTGGTCCGAACTCTTTAAAATTTTTATCGTTATAAATATAACCATTTCTCAGCCCGTGTAAAAACTTCGTGAAAGAAATATTGATAGTTACTTCTAAAATAAATATATTTTCTTCTCCCTTTTTACTTTTTTCTATCTTTGCAAGAAGAAAGTATTGGATTAAAGAAATTTTTCGAATTCCGGTTTCCGACATATTTACACTTTTTAGCGGTCACAGATCCCAAAAAACATGTTTTTACAAAATGTCTATCTGTGAATCTGTCCGTGAGTTTGTCTGTATGTGACAAATTTTTTGGGCGCTCTATCACAAGACTCATGCACGGAATTTAATAACATTAGATTCAATTAGTCCCCGATATAAATTGGTGCTGAATGGTTGTTGGTGCAAATCGCCCTATATCTCAAGAACTAATGCACAGATTTTCCTAAAACATCAGATTCTGTTAGTCCTTGATATTGTTTGGTGCTGATTAATTTTTGGTGTAAATTGCTAAATAGGTGGCGCTGCTATGATCCATTATTCCCGATTTCCGCAATAGTTCTATCTCAAGAACTAATGATCAGATTTTCATCAAACTTCAGATTAAATTATATCTTGATATTATTTCGTGCTGATTACGTTTTCGTGTAAATCGTCCAACAGGTATCGCTGCTATACTGCATTTTTCACGTTTTCCGCAATAGCGATTTCTCAAGAACTAATGCACGTATTTTCAACAAACTTCAGATTAGGTTAGTCCATGATATAAAATGGTGCTGATTACTTTTTGGTGTAAATTGGCCAACAGGTGACGCTGCGATACAGAATTTTTCATGATTTTCGCAATATCTCTATCTTAAAAACTAATGCACAAATTTTCATCAAACTTCAAATTTAGTTAGACGTTGATATATGTTGTTCTTTATTACATTTTGGTGTAAATCGCCCAATAGGTGGCATTGCTATGCTCCGTTTTTCACAATTTCCGCAATCGTTCTGTCTCAAAAACTAATACACGAATTTTAATCAGACTTCATATTCTGTTAAACTTTCACATAAATAGATCCTTTTTTAGGCTTGGGTGTATACAGCGCGACAGGTGTGGCTTTTATGCTCTTTGAGCTGAAAATTTTTCTTGCAGACCTCTAAGACGGTGGATGCCAAAATTCAGTTGTTTGTTTCAAAGGTGCGATGCTTATACCTCCTTTTAAAATGCACACAATTTAATGAACATCTTTAGAATTCTTATGATGAAGATGAGCATAGATTGTCATTCAATTTTGGCACCGTGATAACGAATTTTGAAGTATTAACATGTATGAGATAGAAGAAAGTTTTGAGATTGTCACATCCGATTAGTTTTCCTTGTTTTCGCGTCGGGTTTTTTAACATAACAACAACAACAACAACAAAAAAATACCTCTCGTCGTCCGAACTGTCCGAAATTTTAATATATTATAAATATAACTGTACCCGAGTACTCTATAAAATTTCATGAAAAATATGCTTATTTAATAGTGAAAACGTGTGCCGAAGCCAAGCGACACAGTGCCGAAACCGTTTTTTAGCTTTTTCGTGGAAATCTTTTTTAAATACTTCTACTCGTTCGAACATTACTTAATTTTTGTAATAGATGTAAAATGATTGTGGAAAAAAAGATAGTCTCGTTACGGTGAGGCGCGAAGTGACCTGCGGTCGCGAATCTGTTTAAAGAATTAAAATTAGTCTTTTAGAAAACCGATTGCACCGGCGACGAGAAGAAGATCTTAGCTTTAAATACATATTTTTTGTGAATCGATACCTCTAAAATTGAGCTCTGAGTAAGCGTTGGCGAAAGGGAGAAAAAGTCGATTGAGAAATCTCTTTTTGAAAAATTTTTTAAAGAGTTAAGAACTATATATTTTTTTTTTTAACTGAGAGCGGCGTTTGAGATGTAAAAGTACGAACTATAAGAATATGTCGTCCGTTTTTCCGTATTTTAAACTGCACGGCTGATGGGCATTAAAATAAAACGGCAAAAAAAAGAGAAATATATTTCGTTCTTCCTTCCTTCCCGCTCGAAAAGCAGGTTCTGGTTATGCACGAGCGCGCCTCCGACAATTAAAAAAAAAAAAAATTATCTTTTTTGATGAGTTTTTAATTAATATCTCTGCCAAATATCAAAAAATTAAAAATGTGAGCCTCATGGGCATCCATACCCGCATTGAACTATTCTCACATAAATTTCCAGACCTCTGCGGGCAGTAGATTTTCCTAGCCATCGGAAATAACACACACAAACAACGATCTTGTCTTTTATTATTAGATATATAGATATTTATGATATATGTAGAGTAAAACCTGTCAAAACGTAACCTGTCTATGGAATATATCCTGTCTTAAATGGAAACTTTTCATGCTGCAGAAGGAAAGATTTCCATACAATTTTACTTAATTAGCCAGAAACCTTCTTAAACGGAATATTGTTTCCGTAGTTTACGATTGCTTTTACAAAGGTTTTACTGTATATATATAAGGTTAGCCCGTGTAAACGGAACCTGTCTATAACGAAATCTTGTCTAATGGAAAACATTTCATGATCCCATAGAAAGGAACACTTTGAATTTTTACCTGCTTAGGTAGACGGAGACCTGTGTAAGACGGAAACTTTCAGCGGTTATATGTAATTTTCTCGTAGCAGGTTTTACTATTTTTCTATTCATCACTTAGTAAATTAATTCCCTGTTCCAGGGAATGTAGATCCCGCCCCCCTCTCCTTATCTCCGCCACTGGCTGAGCCCCTCCAATAATTTTGAAAACTCTACGCCTATGGTACAAAGTACAAAACTTACTTTCCTCTTCATTTCCAGGGATGTTTTTTTTTTTTTTTGGGGGGGGGGGGGTGCACGTGTGGGAAGAGGTGGGAATAGATATCACGATTACTGTGTCTTGACTCTGACCATTGTCCTTTTTCGCAAGATAATATAAGCACAAAACAAGAACTTCCTGGCCCTCAGGGCTCTCGACTATAGTGACGCTCCTTGAATATACTCGTAGCGTCAGTCCAGTACTGGTGAGCTGAGGAAATTCTCATGGCGTCTGGATATACAGATGCACACACATTCCGTTCTCTCGCGTACATCAGGGACTAGAGTCTTGCACATGTCGCGTTGTACCCGGTTGTACCGTTGGGCGTAATCTGGTGAGGGCAAGTGGGGATCACATATCCCCTAGTTTTTCAGGAACAGGGCAAATACCTTTTGCCCCTACAGTTTTTGTGTCGCTTTGTAGTTAAAGCCCAGCTTTGTATTTCAATTTTTATTCTTTTTTTAACCATTTATATGCTATTTTGCGCACGAACTGGCATAAGCATTGGATAATTCAAAATAACCAGAATTAACGTCTTCACGTTTATAGAAGTAATTTCTGATGCAGTAGTCAAAGCTCAAGTAAGAATAATTCCTCTGCTCTATTTTTCAGTAAAGCGGAACCATTTTTCCTTTTTTATTTTCATAGAACTATTTAAATGCACATGTGGGACAGATTTCTTGATTACTATTTTTTGATTCTGACTATTGTCATTAGAGTTTCCTTTATCTGACGAAACCCTATTCGTCTCACTCGTCTGTCTGTCCGGCTGTCACAGCACAGTGCTCGTAACTATATATGTTGGAGACTTGAAATTTTGCATACTTATAGCTGAAGACCTCACATCAAACGACGAATCGTAAAAATTTGAAAAACTAGTAATTAATGGACGGTGTTAATTAAACAAAACCCAATTACAAGATCTGAAAGGCATTCATGATTCAACAAAAGCATAGATTTTTTTATCAAATTATAAAAACTATCTCTTCCATCGATTAAAACCAGGTGTCATTTTAACGGCAGATAAGGACTACACTGTAAAAAAAAAAAATACTGCCATTTTTCCGGTAGGAATCGGAAAAATAATTGCCCTTATCGTACCGGAATAATTTCCAACCCAGCTCGGAATAAAATCCGTAAAATCGGAATAAAATCCGTAAAATACCGTTTTACTGACTATTTCCTTATTTTTACGGATTTATTCCGAGCTGGGTCGGAAATTATTCCGGTACGATAAGGGCAACTATTTTTCCGATTCCTACCGGAAAACTGGCAGTATTTTTTTTACAGTGTAGCGATTGCTTTAAGGCGCTTTTATTTCTTTTCTACTCATCCCAGAAATTCGAAATTAGTACCACAAGACGGGGAAAAAAACCAGTTTTCAGAAATTCTAAAAATTATCTTGATCGTACCATAAAAACTTTGAAATTCTTTAAAAATTGAGAAAAAAATCTTTTATTTTCCTTCATTTGTGAAGGCGACAGATGTCTGATGATTTGAATTTTCGGCGATAACCAGAGAATATAAAACAGGTGCGGTCTTGCGGTCAGAAACAGACTCAGAATTCAGAATTTTTATATAAGACCAAATTTAAATATCTATTTTCGAGCTATGATTTTTATGCCATCCGACGTAAGATTTCATTCTCTTTCAGAATATGTCTTTATTTTTTAATTTCGACAATCAGAAGAGAAGATAATTAATTTTTTGGTAATTAAAACCAGAATTAAATTTTTTGCACGGCAGGCCAAGTGACACGGAAAGAAAAAGAGTTACATTTTTACCCGGTAGCAGAAAGTGCGTGACGTGCGCCGCAGATTTATTTTGGATCTTGCAGATAAACTTGCCAACTTGAAAAAAAAGGATTTCCTTAAAGAGAAAAAAAAAAAAGTACGAAAATTCTGACAAAAAATATCGTGAATTCGACAAATGGTCGCATAAAAATCGGTAATTTATAGCCAAAGGGTCGCTGCAAAAACGCAGATTTCGCCAAACGATCCTGGACATAAACATGAATTCCGTCCTAGGGTTGTGGAAAAAATGCAAATTTCTATTACAGGATCGCGGAAAAACGCGAATTTAGTCAAAGGATCGCGGAAAGAACCTGAATTTAGTCAAACGATTTTGAAGGAAATGCACATTTAGTCAAACAATCGCAAAAAAATGCAAATTTATGTCAAATGATCGTGAAAAAACGCAAATTTATGTCAAAGGATTGTGGAAAAAAACGCGGAATTTCGTTAAAAGATCCCAAAAACTGTAAATTTCTGCCAAAAGATCGCAGTTTAAACTTGAATTTTATCCAAAAATGCCAGAAAAACATGAATTTCGTTCCATGGGCGCGGGGGAAAAAAGCAAATTTCTATCACAAAATCGCAGAAAAGGCTTGAATTTCGTCAAAGGATCGAGGAAAAAACACGAATATAATGAAACGATCGCGATAAAGAAAAGCAAATTTAGTCAAACAATCGCGAAAAAAAACGCAAATTTCTCTAAAAGGATTGCGGGGAAAAGCGGAATTTCGTCATACGATCGCGAAAAACGCAAATTTCTGCAAAAGGATCGCTGTAAAAGCGCGAATTTCGTCAAAAGATCTCGGGGAAAAACGTGAATTTCGTCCAGGGGTGCCGCAAAAAACGCAAATTTCTGTCACAGATTCGCGGAGAAAACACGAATTCCGTCAAAGGATCGTGGAAAACACGAAATTTCATCATAAGATCGCGAAAAATGCAATTTTCTGCCAAAGGATCGTGGTAAAAACTCAAATTTCGTCAAAAGGGCGTCTGATGGATGTACAGAATTCCTAAATTTTAACTTAGTTTATTCCTGACTCCTGCTCTTGTAATGATAAATTCTTATCATTAAATTAAATATCTTTTTTTTTTTTTTCCTTTCAGTTAAAGAAAAAAATAAAGCTCTGTTCTCTTAATATATCTCTTATTATATATGAAAGATCTGATAAGATTTCTGTGAAATAGATAATCAATGTGGTCACTATTTTCCGTATGTGTTTATTCTATGCCATTTTTATGCACGTATCTAAAAGTGTGCTGGAATAGTATTTGTTCTCGAGTATATGAACCATGTTACATATTCATTATTATTTAATTCTTCATAAAATATTAATTTTTGCTATCTACTTATTTAGGTTAATATTATAGTTGGAATATAGTTCTATTTATTTTTTAGTATTAATCAGTAAGAACCCTATTTATTTTAACACTTATAATGTTTGTACATAATCGCAGTACAGATTTTTTTAACTATTGATTTTACAAATTTGGTTCTTTCGCATCCGGATGTTATTTCGTACGCTGATTCGTAAAATCTAAATTTAAAAAAAAAAACCGGATCACAACTTTCCGGTTTATGAAAAAATCGATTTTTAAACATAAAAGGGATGCTTTTTCGTACAGACAATTGACGGGAATTTGTTAAAATTAGGAAAACTAAAGAATCGATCGATTTTAAACTTTGACATAGTTCATAACACATAATAAGAATTTTATGAATTTAAGGTGAGCTGAATTTGTGTGTGTGTATGTGTGTGTGTGTGTGTGTGGGGGGGGGGGGGGGGAACAAGTGCTCCGTGAAAAAAATGGCTAATCTGATTTTTAAAAAAACTTTACGCATTTGGTTACGTCTATTTATTAATTACATGCATTATCATTTAGCTTTTATTACCGTTTATTTGTTAGCTCCCAGACTATCAAAGCTTGATAGCTAATGTGCCCGCATGTTTTGTATATACGTATGTATATACGTAACGCGATAATTTTTGATAGGAATATCCGTTTTGTTTTAAACTTTGTATAATATATAAAAAACTGAAATATGGGAGTGGATAATTTTCAGGGGGACGCATTCCTAAATATAATAGTGCTGCCATTTATGCAAGGAATTATTAATTTTCTATTAACAATTTTGGTTTGTTAATTTAAGGATAAAGTGTTTTGAAAGAGATATTAAACGAAATCCTCTGCATATCACACTTGCCCACTTGTTTTCTTTAGGATAAAATAATACATAATTGATAATTCTTTTTTATGGTTTTCTGGCTGGTTTTCTCCTTACGTCCGGAAATTCGGTTCAAAATTCCAATTGATGGTATTCTCTGAAAGATCATTTACGTTTACCAAAGAATGGAAAACGTATTTCGATTACATAGTTTTTGAATAACAACACCTGCCTATTCCATGCTTTTCCGAACAAAAATAAATGAAAACTTGTGTCATAAAGTTGACCCTTTGGATTTGAGACCAGCCTTAAGTACAATTGAAGAATATGGTAAAAAAGGAAATATGCTTTAGATAAATCGAAGCAGAAAACTTGACATTTTTTTTCTTCATTCTTCCATCAAAATGCTATAAATTACATAAAATTTTGTATTTAATATTTTGAAAGTAAAAACATTATATAAAAATACTGAATATTTTTATTTCGGTCTTTAAGGGGAGCCCACTTAGAAAATGTGAAAAATTGAAAACATTCGAATTAAAATAAACATTAGAATCAGTGTTTAATTTAAATTTTTGTATTGCTAAATTATCTGGATTCATCTTAAACCAGAATGAATGGGATCGTATCAAAAGTGTTTTTCGCTAAGAATGGCGGTTGACTTTCAGAATATTTCTCTGATAACGAGTTCTGAACTCCCCAATTAATTACTTTTTTCGCACTACATTTGAGGTTGTTTCAGAGCTTTGATAGTCAAGAACGAAAAGAGTGGGAAAAACGAGTTATCTGGAATTTCCCTGGAAATTAGTGGACTATAACAGTTTACCGCCAGTTGAAAAAAAAATGAACTATTAATGTTACTAGATTTAAACAGCTCTAAAATGTAACCGATGATTAAGATGTCGCATACGAATTATTTTTTCAATCAATCCCTTTCAAATTTCTCCTGTATGCTAATTTTGTTTTTTTCCCCTTAATAAATGTGTATCAGTACGAAAAAGAAGAAATAATTATCAAATGAATTATTAAGGGGAAATGTCAAAAAAGCTCGCCCAATTTGAGGACAATCTATACTAATAAAAGAAAGTTTCGCTTTGTGTGTGTGTGTGTGTGTGTCTGTCTGTGTATGCGATGGCTAGCAAAATCTAGCGTAAGTACGAAGCTGACAATGTTTATGAAAGTAGTCCAAAGTCTCTTCTGAGACTTCAGAATTTTAAAATTCTAATAATTAGTTGAGTTATTAATTAAAATTCGCAAATCACTCTCATTAATAACTCATCTCGGCCCTTGCGAAAGGGAAAAAGTGGTGGCGCACGCGCAGAAGCCTTATTTATGCATCGGGAGAAAATGAAGTTCGAAAAGAAGGAATTTCGGGAGTATTTTGTCATTATTTATTAACTTACATCAGTCAAACTGCTTAGTTAAGTTAAAAACGGATGACATGTTCTATAAGATCGTACTCTTATGTCTCAAATGCCGCAATCAATTGAAAAAAATATCACAGTTAATCCTTCGAATTTTTTTTTTCCAAAAAGGCTCGTTTTTTCCGTGAAGCGTTTTTCTGTTCTGTTGCAGCGCCCCTCGATGACGCAATTTTAGAGGTACCGACAAATTAAAAATGTGCTCTCAAAGCTAAAATGGATCGATGGTTTTAAAAAATATTAATTTTAACCTTTTCAAATACACTGGCGAACTCAGGTCACTTCGCGTTTTATGGAGACGATATTTTTTTAACCCTAAAAGTAAAAAAACGTCCATACTTTAACACACTTTACTTTTTACTTTACACACCATACTTTTTTTTTTTTTTTTTTCTGTTTAGAGCATCTCTATAGGCGAGATTTACATAACCTACAAAATTTTTGAAACGTTCGGACGGGTATAAAATATTTTTTACAAGATAAAATATGTGAAAAATTCGATGGAAATAAAAAATCTGAGTGTTTCGTCGCGGTTTCGCCCCTTCAGGGCACAATTTTAGAGGTACCGACAAAACCAAAAATATTCTTAAAGGTGAAACATTCTTCTAATCGATGTTATAATCGGCTTTTAAAAATAAGTATTTTAACCCTTTCAAATATACCGGCACGGAGGTTACTTTGCGCCTCACGGTGACGATATTTTTTCTATGCTAAAAGTAACTATACGTGCGTATTTTAACCGAAACTTTTTAGAGCATTTCGATAAGCCAGATTTACGTCACCTGCAAAAATTTCGAAATGTTCAGACGAGTATAAATATTTTTATAAACTAAAATATATGAAAATATCTACGAAATCAGTAAAAACCTGGGTGTTTTTGCGCGGTAAAAAAAAGACGTCTTAATTTAAGTATATGTGTGTGGTGATAGGGAGGGAGGGTATAAATATTTAAAAAAAAAATGGCCTTAAAATTTTTGCCCCCCCCAGTCTTAGAGCCCAAGTTACGCCTATGCTTAGGATGTAGACAAGCGCATTCCTTAGTAGTTCGATTTGAGATTTGCTGCTTTAACTGACTATAACTTTATTGGTAATACAATGAAAATAAAATATAACAGACGATTCCAATACAAAGTTTAATGAGGAATTGAACCATGACATTTATTTGATTAAAAATTTCACTTTACTAATGAAAAATGCACATTAATGAAAGCATGTTAAAAAAAAAACAACAATAAACCTGACAATTTGAAATTTTGGTCGGTGCAAATTCGACCTAATTTGGCATTCACAGGTTAAAAGTTAAAATAACATTACAATATTTCAAATACCTCTATAAAAAGAAATCGAAAAGGTTTTAATATTTCCCCATCTAATTTTTTTAAATATTTCCTTTTCCGCTTGTAAACGCGCCTCTTTATATCCATACCATAAATTAAAAAAAAAATAATAAATAAATAAATACTCGATAATGTAAAGTGTTAAAAAATATTTTTATTAACTTTGTATTTGTATTTCAGAAAGAAAATCCAACCAACATTGTAGAATAATAATGTAATATAGAAAAAGAAATTTCACCTGAATTATATTTTACTTCTAAAAAGAGAATTAAAGAAAGGTACTTCATCTGAATTATATTTTTCTTCTTGAAAGAGAAGAAAAAAAGACATCCCTTATTACTATATCTAGTATCATTATCCTTCCGTTCATATCAAAGCACTACACAGAAGAAAGTTTGTCAATTAAACAACATCCGAAAGCAACGTCCAAAACAATCCAATAAAAAATGCAAACATAATTTGTTTTCGCAGGTTGCATTTATTGTTCATGAATTGTACATTTCTATCTCGCAACTAAATATTTTTTTCGCGTTATAATTGAATAAAAAAGTTTGGAAGAAGAAATTTGAACACGTTTAGATTCCAAGTCACGATTTTTTTTATTCCCTGAAAAGAAAGCTAAGGTTAGAAAAATAGAAACCTGTGTAAATTGAGACACAATCTTACCAGATGCGGATTTCCACTGAAGAAGATATTTCGTGACTGGACTGTTTCCAGTGTAAGGAACATTCCAGCTCAGACTTGCTCCACGACTACTTACATCTTGAGCGAGTATTTCTGAAGGAGGATCAGGTACTTCTAGAAACAAGATATAAAAGAAAAAGGTGAGGAGTTATATTTGAAGTCAGCAAAATTGGAAAAGATGATTTAGTGTCAAAATGAGCTGATGATATATTTTTTTCTGAAATGTAAGAATAACAGCTTTAACGTGAAATAGATATTTTTAAAGCACGTTTTACAGAACAGCAAAGTATAGCGATAAAAGGAAGAAAATTTTTTTTTCTGAGAAATGGTTTTTTGTTATGGTGTGAATTTGTTTTAGGTGAAACAAGTTTTTTAAAGGCAAGTATAGTATTATTAATATTATTATATTTATACGTTATGGTTTAAGGAAAAACGTATATATACATTACAAAAATGTCACCATTTCCATGATTTACTAAAACCAAATAGAAATGTATTATTCAAATTTAAAAATTTACACTTTGCGTATGTGTACAGTTGTGGAAAAAAAAAAAAAAAAAAAAAAAAAAAAAAAAAAAAAAAAACACCCCTTACTAACTTCTTAGCAAATTATCTTAGACGAAAGTTACTGGTACCGAACGACTGGAAATAAAGTCTACTTTTAAATGACGTATTTAAAATTTGTTTAGGTGGCCATCTACATATTAAAACGAATCTAAACTTCATTTTTTTCAATGGCAATACCCAGTTTTAACGAGATGTTTCGAATATTTGGTTCAAACTATGTCTAGACACCAAATTTCAAGTCATTTGTGAATGACAAGTTTTTGAATTATAAACATGCAAAATTTAGTGCTTCTAATGCTAAATTACATTTTCATATTTTTATTTATATCTCCTGAAATGATGCCCCTAATGTGCTAATTTTTTGTGTAGCATAAATACTAATATACCCACATATAAATACGCTGAATTTGCAATTTTTATAATTTTATGATATGAATTATGAAATTAATATTCGAAAAAAATATTAATTGCAACCTACAACTTTTTTGATGGATTTAGATTTATTAAGACCTGCTTTATGTCAATCCAAAATTTCACATTTTTCTTCCAATTAGTTTTCAAATTATGCTTAAAAAACAGCAAAATGATGGTTAAGGGGCCGTTTATGATAGAATTTTGAAATTTCTTATGCTATCCTGTAATCTAGCAGGCTTCATTGACTGCTTGAATGGTGCTTAAGGTGCCTTGATCAAGAAGGGGGACTCTCTCGGTTAGCAATCGAGTACCGAACTTCAATTTGGATACAGTCCTTAAAATACACTTGTTTAAAATAATTAATTTCTCGGAAACTTTTTTTACGGATTTCATAAAAATTTGTTTTAGATTAATTGAAGGGTGTAGAGTTGATTTATGCTGTCAGAATCGTGTACTGCTATTAAAAAAAACAAAGTTAAGGTTCGTTTTAATATGTAGATGGCCCCATAAGCAAATGTTATATTCATCATTTAAAAGTAAACTTTATTTTCAATCGCTCCCTACCAGTAACTTTCTTCTAGGATAATTTGTTGAGGAGTTAGTAGGGGGCGTTTCCTTTTTTTCCACGACTGTACATATGTTCTAGTAATATTAGGATAAACTAGATAAATCGCCATTTATTGTCAGAAAAATTGGAAAAGATTAGTGTCAAAATATGCTGATGTTACATTTTTCTGAAATGGAAGTATAATATCTTCAAGGAGAAATATATATTTTTTAATCACGCTTCCCACAACAGCAAACGTACAGTATAAAAATTACAAGTAAAAGTATTATTTTTTATATTAAATTTCTCACAATAAAATATTTCTTTTAAAAAACAAGTAAAGTGTTAGGGATTTTATTAAAAAATAGCAAATCCCGCGGCTTTGCTCGCGTAATATTTGAAATATGTCAAGTGATATTTATATGTCTAATTTTTATTAAAAGGTACTAACTAAATTTTTATTTTATTAAAAGGTTTTATTTTATTTTATTAAAAGGTACTTGTTACTTTTAGGAATAATTCAAAAATAACTATTTAAAACACAGTTTAATTAAACATCATTATTACACTGTATTAGGCAGAAATGAAACTTAAATTAATAAAATGAAATAAAACCAAATAAATGATAATTAAGAAAATATTTTGAAACTTTTATGCTCAATTAATACGCTCATTTCAGTATTCATTTCAAGTTTTGAATTTTTTGGAAACCATCTTCTTACATCTTAAAATTAACTATCTTGTCAAATTACAAGTCCTACCACCTCTCTCAACATAAAGGGCCATGTTGAAATAGGAACTGCCACCATTAATTTGCCAACATTAATTTTGAAATCGATTTGTTATTTCCTAATATTCCACAGAAACGTAATTTAGAAAACTTTCAAAGGCCTTTTTTAGAACGCTTGTTGTTCCTGTAAACCCCAGGTGGTAGAATCATCGGCATAAAATATAGCCTGTGTTGGATCAGAGACTGTTACGATTGATTCACAACTATTACTTTTATAATCGGTTTATATTCCCTGAAATTGCATAGGAATCGTAATTTAGGACTTTTTTAGAATGCATTTCGCACCTCCCTTTCGCTTCACCCCTTTTTAATTCGAATTTATTTTCGACAGTCCTTCGAGGGCATTTATATTTTATAAGTAACTATATACCATGCCATACTTAAAGTTTCTAGCATTTTCAGAATCACAGAAATCGCAATTTAGAAAGTTTTTAGCTCCTACAACCCTCTGGTGGTAGTGGAACAGACATAAAATACAGCTTATGTTTGAGCAGGTTCTATCACAAACAATATGTCTTCATTATTTTTTTAATCGGTTTGGTATTTTATAAGTTTGCTTAAAAATTGTGATTTATAACGCTTTTCGCATACTTCATTTTTTTAAATTTGGAATTTTCTTTCGACTGTTCTTAATAAGCAGTTGCATATTGTAAGTAAATACCATGCCATACTTCAAAGTGTTAGACCCCTCAGTTGCGCAAAAAACGCAAATTAGAACATGTTTTACTTTTGCAACCCTCAGATGGTAGTGACAGCAACATAAAATATAACCTATGTTATAGCAGGGACTCTCACCATTAGATTTTCAACCATTACTTTTCAAATAGCTTTGGTATTTCCTGAGATTGAGTAGAAATCGCAATTTAGAACGGTTTTAGAACGGTTTTCGCACATTTTCACACCTTTTTAAATTTCCAATTTTTTCGAAACTGTTCTTAAAGATCATTTTTATATGTACCTTGCCTAATTTTAAGTTGCAAGCCCCTACCGATCACAAAAACCGAAATTTAGAACGCTTTTTTGCTCCTGCACCTAGGTGATAGTGATACCGACATAAAATCTTAGAAATCCTTTATATCTAATAAGTAGCTAATATTTCAAATTTCATATTTCTAGACCCTTCAGTAACGCAAAAATCGCATTTTTAGAACGTTTTTTTGCTCCTGCACCCCCTTTGGGGTAGTGGCACCGACATAAAAAATAGCCTATGTTGGAGCAAGGGTTGTCACCGTCATTTTGACACCAATATTTTTTAAATCGGTTTGGTATTTCTTGAGACTGTGTAGAAACCACCATTTAGAACGTTTTTTAGAACGCTTTTCGCGCATTTTCACCCCTTTCAAATTTCGAATTGTTTAAGAACTGTTCTTAGAAATCCTTTATATCTAATAAGAGGCTAATATTTCAAATTTCATATTTCTAGGCCCTTCAGTAACACATAAATCACATTTTTAGAACGTTTTTTGCTCCTGCACCCCCTTTGGGGTAGTGGCACCGACATAAACATAGCCTATCTTGGAGCAAGCGTTGTCACCATTATTTTGACACCAATATTTTTTAAATCGGTTTGTTATTTCCTGAGATTGTGTAGAAACTACCATTTAGAACGTTTTTTAGAACGCTTTTTGTGCATTTACACCCTTTTTAAATTTCGAATTTTTTAAGAACTGTTCTTAGACACCATTGATATTTTATAAATAACTAATATTCCAAATTTCATATTTCTAGGCCCTTCAGTAACGCAAAAATCGCATTTTTAGAACGTTTTTTGCTCTTGCATCCCCTTTGGGGTAGTGGCACCCACATAAAACTTAGCCTATCTTGGGGCAAGCGTTGTCACCATCATTTTGACACCAATATTTCTTAAATCGGTTTGTTATTTCCTGAGATTGTGTAGAAACTACCATTTAGAACGTTTTTTGCTCTTGCATCCCCTTTGGGGTAGTGGCACCCACATAAAACTTAGCCTATCTTGGAGCAAGCGTTGTCACCATCATTTTGACACCAATATTTTTTAAATCGGTTTGTTATTTCCTGAGATTGTGTAGAAACTACCATTTAGAACGTTTATTAGAACGCTTTTTGTGCATTTTCACCCCTTTTAGATTTCGAATTTTTTAAGAACTGTTCTTAGACACCATTGTTATCTTATGAATAACTAATATTCCAAATTTCATATTTCTAGGCCCTTCAGTAACGCAAAAATCGCATTTTTAGAACGTTTTTTGCTCCTGCACCCCCTTTGGGGTAGTGGCACCGACATACAATACAGCCTATGCTCTAAGTTGGACTAACACCATCATTTTGATACCATTACTTTTGAAATCGGTTCGGTAGCTCCAGAGCTTACCTTCTACAAATAAACAATTTTTACCTCTTTATAATAGGAGTATAGATATAGATTAGCCATTTCCATAGGGGGAAATACTTGTAATATTTGAGATATAAAAGTATATATTTTAATAGAATTTCTTTTTCTGTGCTCATATATTTTTCATTTATAATTATGTATTCTTGCAAAAATGAGTTAAACCACATACCTTTGAGTGTTTTAATGTAAACCACATAAATGTATTGCGTTATGCAGTATAACGCAAGAAATATTTGAAACAGCATAGCTGAAATCAGACTAACATAATAAAAGTTTTTAAAGAATTTGATACAAATATAGCATGCTGGTGGAACAGTATCAACAGGGAATACTGTGTATAGATACCAAATTGGTATCTATACATAGTATTACTCTATAGTACAGTATCTATACACAGTATATAAATTGGTATTACCAATTTATATTTTTGCCTTTGTGCATTTGTTAATTATTTATTGTTTATACGAGTCAAACGTGTTTGAGATGAAATCTTGATCTACAGACGATAATTGAATCCATGCTGTGACAAATTAAGGACTAGGTTGAAAATTATGAGAAAGAAATTACGTTACTCAGTTAGAAAACTGTCATCTTCTTTCGTTCTGAACTGAAATGCATTTAGCCCCTTAACTTTACCTTCAAATATCCTTGGATAATATTTTATGGACAATATCTCCTTTCATTCAAAACGCTTCACATATTTTAGCTCAAATTTGTTTATTCTCTCATCTTCTTTGGTTCTGAACTGAAATGCATTTAGCCCCTTAACTTTACCTTCATATATCCTTGGATAATATTTTATGAACAATATCTCCTTTCAATCAAAATTCTTCATATATTTTAGCTCAAATTTGTTTATTATAGTATGGAGCAGAAGGTAAATTTTGTTTCCGTTGAAAACGCTGTCAACCAGCGAAAGAGCAATATTACTTCTTTCGTTGTAAGGGATAAAATTCCCAAAGGCGGCTCTAATGCGTAAGTTTGATAAAGACCATTAGACTTAAGATTTCTAGACAGAGACGGCGCACGGTGGGTGATTTACGGATTATTGGCCAAAATTACTTTTGGCGTCAATATATTCGCATCACCGTGAAATTGAAAAATGTTATTGATATTCACTGTTGAATGTTAAGTATTGAAAAATGTAGCATGTAGCAGTCATAATTTCGTTACAGGAACATTCAAAAATATTTCATTTCATTTACGGTCTATAAGGGGAAATCTTTTGCGGTTTTTTTAAAAGATGTTTCATAATTTCAAACATTTTGAAATTTATATGCATATCTATGAAGTACACCATAAGATGATTGCTATAGAATATGATATGGATAGCATTTATCGATCATTTACAGGGGCACTAAAAATAATTATGTTACATTACGGTCTATGGAGAAAAATTGTTTGTGGTGTATTTTGTTCATGTTACATATTTCAATTATTGTTTTATTATTTCAAAAGTATTTAAATTGATATATGTCTCCGAGGTGCTCTATAAGATGCTTACTATTAAATATGATGTGCCATTCATCTTTCATATACAGGGGCACACAAAATAAATCAGTTACATTTTTCTCTGTAGGAACAATAATTGATAGAAGTGTGGTTTCAGTTCTGGAACACTTTTTTAAATTATAAAAATTGCATAGTAATTAGTGTGTATAAATTCTATAAATCATGTACACGGCTGCACAAAACACCTGAAACATTTTCGTTTATTGACGGAAATTGCTGACGAGGAATTTTCAACTGTGCTATGTCTAAATTTTAGCATATTGTGAATTATATGATTAAAATATAGTTCATATACAGGGATATACAAAATTTTCAGCTATTTTTTTTACTATGGTTGAAATTGTGTTTTCAAACGTTTTATAAATTATTAGACATCGTTTTTCGGCTTATTAAGCTATGGCATTTCATTATATTATTCCGAATGCGTAAAAAAAAAAAAAAAAAAAAAAAAAAAAAAACTTACATAATCTGATTGACGCATGATTTTGCGTTCTTTTTGATAATTTTAATTGTACTTTCTTAACCTAATTGGCTTTCCTGTAGGTCCCTTCGGGCCTTTTATTTATTATTATTATTATTATTATTATTATTTTTGTATGTGTGTGTGTGGTGACGGCGGTAGTAGATGGAAACCGCTGGGTGGGGCTTGTGAGTGCTTAAGCCATTTGGTAGGCCTCCCCACCTAGCTGACCCCTGACCCTGTACTTTCTTAACCACATAGAAGCTAAAATGATAAAACTATTTTTGTATTATTATAACGAATCCTAAAATTTCTTTTCCTGAAATTTAAGATACGGGGCAAACATTCGACAGCTTTAATAAAAATTGCTGTGCTGTATATTCTGTTGAATATTTATGTTTCTCTCTGCACAGAGGTACTTCGCGTAAAAAATGGGAATCATAAGATACCATGAGAAAATGCCTACATTATGTTTTTCGTTGTATCAAATCTGAATTTAGAGAATTTATCTGGATAAATTTTGTAACCACTTGAAATTTGCAGCCAAGAAATATATTTTAAATCATTTTTTCCTGAGATATCTACATACAACTTGCAATATTTGTCCAAATTTGGTCATAAATTTAAACATTTTGTTCTTTCAAAACTTCATGTGATCTTCATTGTATTTTTCTCTAAAAAAACAAATATTTTCACCAAATTCACGTTTCGTTAAATTTTAAATCTCGTTGCAGTTGCATAATCGTGCAAAAGTTTACTTACGTGATTAACTTAAATTCTGGTGTCTTTGATAAAAAGAAAATGGTACTTGAACTAAAATTTCAAAAAAAAAATTATTTAGACTTAATAAGCTAAAAACAATTATAAAAACTGGGAGGGCACCTAAGGGCAAACAATTTAAATTGGAACGAAAAGGTAATAATCTAAACTATTTAATCATATCAAAAATTGAGCTTAATCGTGCTTTATTATATAACTTTTTCTAGATTAAAACTGAAAAATTGTAAAAAAAAAATAAAAAAATACAGAGGTTTTTGCGACATTAAATATGAAATAACAGCCGATATGTGGAAACTTTATGCACATAAATCCGATAAAATAAAGAGCATATTTTGTTTGGCAGCGGTCATAATCGAGCAGTATATTTTATTCCGCTTCAAGTAACAGATTAAAGAACTATACAGAAATTGATTGATTCATTCCCAACTAAGAAGCACCAAATTTGCGCCAGTCTGTGGACCATACAATTATATTGACGCGCAAATACGCCCTATATTATATACAACGCCCTAACTATTGAGCTACAACAGGCAAAAAAATTACGCTTGGATAAACTTTTAAAAATGGACTTTTGACCAGCTAGAATCGGTAAATCACCCACCGTGCGGCGCACTAAATGCACCACTTCGCGAAAAGTATTTGTGAATTCTAAAATAATTGATTAACATTTGTGCATCTCTTTTCCAAAAATGCCTTTAAAGTTCAACCAATGTTTAAAGTTCAAATTAGCCGTTTTTTCTGCTCTGTTTCATTTTTTTCAAGTGTGTTCATAATTATACAAATACGAAATAGCTATAGAAGCCGTCTTGTCCGTCCGTCTGCTCACATATAACAGCGCAAAAACCGACCCAAACGAATATTTGGAAATTAAATATATATAATCGTTGCAGAATATTGGCGAGTCATTTAAATTTTTTTGAAAATCGAATCAAAACTTAAAAAGTTAATAATACAAGTTTTCTTCATTCTATTAAATCCTATCATACATAGTTAATTCAATGATATCCCATGAGAGGATGTGATTATAGGTTGCCATGGTGATTACGTCCTATTTAAGATGGAGTCACATGATTCCCAGATTACTGAATTTAACATATTGACGGAAACGTTACCGCCGCCCATGTTTTTGTGTAACATATTATATTTTCTTTCTAAGTTAAACTTTTGTTCTATAAATGTGTGGTTTATTGCTTTTATACTATGATGGATATTAGACACTATTCTTTTTTAACATCAAAAGTTGATATTTAAGCTTTAAAAGGCGTATGGAGTATGTCACTCTTGTCTCTGTTGCTACAAACCGTCAGTGCTATATCAATTCTAACTAAATTAGTTTTTAAAAAACAATTTCATGCTTGTTACATTTATGCTACGACCGGAAATTGAATTAAAGAATGACATCTTTAAAAGTTGTAAATTAGACGTTAAAATTCGATGGTGCATAGAGTCCGTCGCCCGTATCTTTAAAGGTTAAAATTCATTGGAAGGACTGACCAGATATTTTCCTATATTCAGTCGCCGAACTTAATGTTGATGCTATTTAAAGTATACAATTTATTAACAATTTATTGTGAATATTAGATTCACGGCATGGTAGAATTACACGACCGAATCAACACAGCAAAAAGTATAATTGCTTCGTGAACACTCGAGAACGTCCACAGCATTGGCACTATCATAAAAAACTAATGATGTTCATGTTGAAATGCTTCGAACACATTTCTTGTTTAATAAAAATGACCTTAATTGCTGAATTAAACCCTGTTATTTTTTTATTCAACATATCTTTTTATAACACTTTATCCCATGATTGAAGTTTGTATTTTTGTAATAACGTAACATTTGTAATGAAAAGAAATATAAATAAAAGAGATCGAGGCACTATAAAACTGGGTATTAATAAGTATCAGAGGATAAAATATAATTAAAAATTATCTTTCAAATGTCTAGTTTTTATATTACAAAAACTGCATTTAAATAAAGACTTTTAGACAAATTAAACTAGGTTAAATTGAAAAAGAAAATCTTGATATTTTTATAATTTTCAGGAACTATTAAAATAAAAGAATATCACAAATATCATTTAAAGTGAAACTTAGAGATAAATATTTAAATTTAAGTGAAAAAAAAGAAAAAGAAAGTAAAACTAATATTTTAAAATACTTTCCACTGAAAAAAACAACCTTTCTATTTGCGAAAATAGAGAATTAATATTAATGAGATATATAAGATTATTTATAGACCTTTAAATAATTTTCTCCGTTATTTTCACAAATTTTAATTTTATAAATCTCTTTTAAATCATTAATTTAAAAGATAAATTTACATATATGAACGATAAAGTAATCGAAAGATGCATTACATTTAAATATATTCTAGTGCATAAAAGATCGAAAAAAGTTTTTATATGCATGATTAAAATTTATTGTCTAGAAATGTGTTTTATTTTGCAAATATTCAGTAAAAATGTTAATTTATAAAATAAATGGATCAACTGAGATAGTCCATAATTAATTGCAGCATTGAATATTAATAAAAACTTTTAATATTTATTAAAGTAGATGCTAATATTCATGATTGTCTTTAACTATCTTTTAAATAGTAATAATAAATGCCGAATTTTGGGAAATTCATAGTGGAATTAATATTCCAAAGAATGGCTATGAATGTATTTTTATTTATTAATTGGTATATATTAACTTAATAGATACCCTTATGGGATACAAAATTTGAAATTAATCATAAGCAGAAATAACTCGTGCGTAATATATAATTAAATAGGTTGTAATTAAGAAAAATAATTATACTTTTATGAGATCATGTTTTAAAAACTTAAGTGATAGCGCATGTTAAAATTTTGGGATACACCGTTTATACTATAAATGCATCTTGTGATTTCTAAAAGAAGAAAAGTGGGTTGGGAAAAGCAGGTAAAATCGCTTTGATTATTCTGAATTTCTCCTTCAAGACTGAATTTTCAGCAGAATTTAATGTAAGTTTTTGTACACCCTCTACGATTATCCTTAAACCATAATACAATCTTAAATATATGATTAATTTTTTGAATTTTTATAATTAAATAATTATTTATGAAAAGCCAAATTATCCTGTTTTACACCACCGATGTATAGTGTGCAGACACAAAGAATTTTCATGACTTAGGGAAAATCTTATGAAATTTCCCATGGTTTGTCAAATTGTTTAGTTTTTCTATAAGTCCCACAACATGAGATGCCATATGTCAGTGACGGCGAACCTATGACATACGTGCCATAAGTGGCACGCTGCAGAATATTTTTGGCATGGCATAGACTCAGTTTCTACATAAAAATATTGTAGAACAACAAAAAATGCATTAATTAGTCTAGATGTTGTCTCTGTTTATATGAATTCTATTAGTTCGGTTGGTAGTCATTGTCATGCAGATTAAACAAACTGAAATATATCTCAATGTATCCCAATCTAGCTCAATATTGGCTCCCCAAATTTTAAGAATAAGAGATAATTAGGAGATTATTGCAAAAGAAGGATTAAAAGGCATTATAAGCAAAAATGCCGATGGTAAAATTATAACATCTAGGAATTCAATTCCAGACACTAACAGCTGTAGATTCTGGTGCTTGCTATTTAGACATTTTTTCCAGCTAGACATTCTTTTCGGAAATAACTAATGAGAAAAATTCTTATCAAAGGCGTTCAATTCAACTTGCATTCTCTTAAAAATAACTAATTACGAAACTGATATAAATTATTTGGTATGTAAGATGAGACAATAGAAATAATATTTTAAAAATAAATTTCTATAGTATAATATCAAATATTACACATATTATTTTTTTAATTCTAAAAACAAAATTTTAAGTAATTTTCATTCATTATTATTTGATCAATTAAAATTTTTATTGTTGGCACGTCAAGATCATGTAAAATATATTTGCGGAAAAATTTGTCACTCGGATGTGAAAAGGTTCGCTGTTTCTGCCATAACACTTTACAGCAAAGTTGAAAAGTATTTAAGCATTCGGTTTGTCTGACCACCTGTCCATCAGTCCGTCTGGCCACGCCCTAACTTCCGTAAATATACTCGAATTTCATGCAATTGATAAATGTTATTTAGGGCCACCGAAGCATGTTTGGTATTGCATATGAAGTATGTGGGCTTAATAGTTTATTTACAGAGGCAATTAGAAGAATTCCATTACATTATGGTATATGGGAAAAATAGTTTGCAGAGTATTTTAATGAGATTATGCTATTTCAAATATATCAAAACTGCTGTAAATCGCTAAATTTCACTGCAAGATGATTACGATAGAATAGGACATTCTAAGCATTTGTCATTCATTTACAGGAACACACAAAATGAATCAGTTAGAGTAATGTCTTTTGCTGCAAGTTCTTTTTAAAATTCTGTATGCGCTTTTAAATTTAATAACACTTTCCAACAAATTTGAAAAGTTTTATGCATTCGGTTTGTCTGTCCGTCTGTCCACGCTCTAACTCCCGTAAATATACACAGATTTTCTTGCAATTTATAAATGTTATTTAGGGCCACCAAAGAATGTTTGGTATTGTATATGAAATATGTGGGATTAATAGTTCATTTACAGGGACATTCAAAATAATTCCATTACATTATGGTATATGGGGAAAAATCGTTTGCTGAGTATTTTAATGAGATTACTCTATTTCAAATTTATTGAAACTGATATTAATCACTGAATTTCCCTGCAAGATATTTACGCTACAATAGGACATTCAAAGCATTTGTCGTTCATTTACAGGGACACACAAAAGAAATCGGTTACATTACTGTCTTTAGAGTAATAATTGCTGGAAGCGCGTATTAAAATCCGGTATGCGCTTTTAAATTTAATTAATTACTCGTTGTATATAAATTCTATACCACATATATAGGGCTCCACAAAATAATTCACGTAGCATTCTCCTTATAAGCGGAAATTGCTGAAGGGGAATTTCCAAATGAGGTATAAGTATTTCTTAACTGAACTAAATTTTGCCATGAATGTAGTTAATAGATGCAAATCTATATATCATATACAGGGCTGCTTTAAGAATTAGGATACTTTTCCGATTATAGACGAGAACAGCTGAAACTGGGTTTTGAAATGTGTTATGCGTTTCCACATGGTTGAATGAGACAAAATATTTTAACTCATTAAATTGTACAGTTTTGTTACATTATTCTGAATCTGTTGGAAAGTGTTTTATAATCTATGGTTTATGCATGATTTTTCTTTACTGTTTTTACATGCCGTCTAGCCGAGTTTTTAGAATGAAAGGTATAGAAAAAGTAGAAAAAACAGGTGGATACCAATTATGAATAACTGGGGACATTTTTTTTTATGCAAGACTGATTTTTATATCGGTGTAATATTTTTCGTCTTATGAGCAATAATCAGAGATTTTTTTAATTAGTTTTTAATACCTATGTATTGTTTTTCTAAATTCAATTATTTCTTCTTGTAAGTTCCAATTGTCGCTATATCGCTGATAATCGTTGCTACATTCCATATATATATATATACATATACCGGGTGTCCTAAAAAGGACTGACTGATTTTAAAATTCAATAACTCGCAAACGGTGACAGATATTTAAAAAATTTTTGCAGGATGATTATGTATGATGTCAGGAGTTTTTTTGCCGTAATTCTTGAATTTAGTTCGAATTACAAACAACAGATGGCGCTGTAAGATATAGGCGCTAAATTCAAGCTGGATTTTTTGCCCTTTCTCTTCTCCCATGCCAAAAAAGGAGATTAAAATGTATTGAGTGAGTCCCGAAGTACCAAAAATCGGGCATGAATTTCGCTCATATATTTCGCAGCGCCGTCTATTGTTTGTAATTAGTACTAAATTCGCGAATCATTTTAAAAACATTCCTGACATTATATATAACGCTCCTGTAAGAATTTTTTAAATATCTGTCACCGTTTGCAAATTATTGAATTTCAAAATCAGTCAGTCCTTTTTAGGACACCCGGTATATATATATACAGTGAGTCCACGTATAACCTGACCGACCGTTATTTTCGAAACCGTTGGTCCTAGATGCATACTTCCAATTACAGAAATAGTCAAAATTAGGTGCAGGGTTAAGATAAAAAAAGTTTGAAGCGGAAAAACAATTTAGTGAAGAATCACAGAATCAAAATTTTTATACGGCCCCCCAGTCCTATAAGTTATATTTAGTAAAATTTCCCTGTTACACTGGTAAGTAAGGCAAAAAAGTCCCGTTATTCTACAATTAAAATTGACCGAGTAATAGCTGTTTAAAGTTGGAGTATACTTTTTTCTGCATATTCGGGGTCATTCACAAATTTAGTAGAAATATAATTTCGTCAGGTATATTAAAGAAATGGTTGAGAGTAAAATTAGCATTGCAATATAAATTTGAAATCTTTAATCATTTTGACATATTACTGCAAAATGCACAATTTGTACTGAACATCATAAGAGGATAAAAATAGCACATTTTTGTTAAATAAAAGGATGAAAAACAACAGCCTCAATTCTTTAAAAAAATTATGAAATACTTTAAAATGCTGTTAGATTACACTGTCTTTCAAATTTTGGGTTGTGGCATGTTTTTTAGCTTTTGAAAGTTTATTCTTATGTAATTTTTAGCACCGAATCCGAAAATGACCTTCATTTTAAACCATCTCTCAAATCGCAAATTTCAAAGTTAAAAAGCTAAAAGTTAAAATTGATCCCCCCTCCCCTCCCAACCTCATCGGATCTCCTAGTTGTTTAGGTGTAAGAAATCCAGTATAAGCCAAAAAATCTAATAAATTATTGAAATAAATAAAATTAAACCGAATATAAAGGTCTTACATCTATTTTATAGTATCAGATTTTTCGCTATTTTTTTACCTCGAAACTTACGATTTGCGAAAGATCCTGACATGATGGTTAAAAGTGAAGGTAATTTTTTTATTCAGCGTTAAAAAATACATAAAATGTAATTATAAAATTTAAAAAACAACCATCGCAGGTTTTTGTTATCTAATCTAAAATTCTTTCTTAAACTTCTTGACGGTAATCTATCCGAATTTTTTTGTGTTATCCTCTAATATAAGTATGTATAAGACAGTAAGAGTCGAAAATAATAATAATATTGCATTGTCATCAGATTTAAGCCAGTATGTAAAATTTAACTTCGATCGGGCATTTGAAAGTAAGTTAAAGTTCTAGTACAAATTTTAAACTGGAAAGACGATCATTGCAAGTTAAATAAAACCTTATGAAAATAACACAATTTTAGTTAAAAGAAATCATAGCCTCAAATCCTTAAAAAATAAAACATATGTTAAAAAATAATTATTTTAACTAATCTGAAACTTAACTAATAAAACTTAATCGTAATATTTGTACGATTTCTTTCAAAGCGCAGATACCATGAAATAAGTTTAAGTACTTTAAATACGATCCCTTAAAGCATGGCAAAAATGATCTGTTGTGAGAAGTGTTTTAAGTTGTGCATTTCAAAGTTGGGCAATTTTAATGTTAGATGAATGGGACTTTTTTTTATGTTACTTGTAAGTGTCACAGTAAAGTTTTACTAAATATCACTTATAGGACCATATAAAAATTTAAATTTCGTAATTTTTTAATAAAAATTTTTCTTGACCCAAATCGCTTTAAAAATAATTTTTTACCTTATTTAACCCACTTTTGTAACTGGAAGTATGCATCTAGGACCAACGGTTGCGAAAATAAAGGTCGGTCAGGTTATACGTGGACACACTGTATATATATATATATATATATATATATATATATATTACGTCCACTATTATTCATCGGTTATTATAAATAATTACCAAATAATGTCCAAATTAACCGGTTAATATGATTAATGTATGAGAAATTAACAAATTGACCGGTTATTATTAATAATGACAAATCACGTCCGGTCAATGGAATAAATCTCAACTCGTTTAGCTTGAGATTTTCAATGGGTATCCGAATATTTATTCCATGTCAGTGCCTTAATATTCTGCAATCGTGTAACAGCTTTTGTGAGCGCGCGAGTTATTTTTTGTCTGTTAGCAACCACTTGATGATATCAGTTGATTATTTATTTTAGATGCAGGCGGCTATATTCCTGGATACTCACTAATATTTATTTTTCGCCGCAGTTTCGATTTTTTTCGATTCATTGAGTACCAAGTAGAATCAGTTTTAGGTAATTTTTGTTGTGAGTTTTAAATGTAATCTTTTAAGAGCGTTAAAAACGAAAAGAGCCGAGGATGTTGCTTATCATCCAAAGAATGTGTTCACAATATTTAGAGCATCGTGTATCATGCAAAGTGGCAATGGTCGAGAATTTGCTAATAAAATTAATGAATAAGTTTATGGATTAAGAAATCTTCTGAAAATATTTCATGGAGAACCAAGACACAGTCAATTGCATGGATGAGTTAGAAAAGCAAACCAAGACGTTGGAAAGATGTTATCCACTTGGTTTGAAGCTAACAGTACAAAAATAGGGTCAGAAGGAATAAAATTCATTCAATTTGTTATAAATAGAGCACATCATTCTGAAATAGATCACAGAGCATATGAAGCTTTATTTAGCTATAAAACGAATGTCGGTTTAATAACCTTTTAAGAAATAAAATCAATGTTAGAAAAAAAGCACAAATTGGAGTGTGTATAAATCGCAAACAGCTGTTTCGAAGCCTCTAAGGCTTCATCATCAGTGCTTTAAAATTAAAAAAGATAGTAAAATTAAATGAAATGTAGATTTAAAAGGGGGAGGGGGGGTGTGCTGAGAGACGTACCTGACAGTTCGAGTGTCAAAGGGTATAATTTCTAAAATCTTGTTAAAATTTGACTTTAAGGTAGTTTATTCTCCTTTAATAAAATCCAATTCATTAATCGTAAGCATCCGAATGACAGTTTTTCAGATTAGAGTATTTACAAGATACCTTGCGAATGCAATAAAATGTACATTGGCCAAACGAAGAGACCCTTTAAGATTCGCTTGGAGGAGCATAAAACGTGTGTTAAAAATTGTGACATCAAACATTCCTCTATTGCTAACCACTGCTGGTCAAATAATCATAACTTTAAATTTTCCGAAGCCTCAATAATACAGAAATACTCATCAATTTACGATCTTGATTTTGGGAAGCGTATCAGATATGGAAAAATTCAGACAGTTTAATCAACGGTTTGTCCAGCACACCCAATTTTTCAAAGATATGGCTTCAATTCCTATAATTCATTTTTCTTACATCTCCCCCCCTTTTATCTTTTTCTCCTCTTTGCTTGGACTCTTCCGGAGTAATTGGGCATTTCTAATTGGTCTCCTCGTCTGCGCAAGTGATCGACCCGGGGTTGTTTTCTCAATCGTAAATAGCATTTCGCCGTTCACACTCAAGCTGTGAGGTACGCCTCTCTGCATGCCCCCTTTTTAATCTGCATTTCATTTAATTGTATCATCATTTTAAATTTTAAGCATTGATGATGAAGCCTTTGGAGATTCGAAACAGCTATTTGCGATTTATACATTTTCCAATTTGTGTTTATTTCTAACGTTGTTTTTATTTTTTAATATATTTGCTATACATTAAAATTATTTAATGGAAGTGTAAATTTAAAACCTATTGTATTTTTCTTAATATTCATTGCTAAAAGTGGTATTTTAAAACGCAAATATTTTTTCTTTCAGTATTCTAATGTTTAAAATTTTTATCTAATTGATTCTGTAATTATACATTAATTATCTTTAATCCCTTAAGCCTTGGCGTCTTATTAATAGGACACATCTTTGTACTGGGTACACTGTAAAAAAATCCGAACAGTATTCCTGTAGGAATCGGAAAAATAGTTGCCGTTATGGTACCGGAAAATTTTCCGACACAGCTCGGAATAAAATCCGTAAAGAAAAGGAAACATTTATTAAAACGGTACTTTACGGATTTTATTCCAATTTTACAGATTTTATTCCGATTTTACCAATTTTATTTCGAGCTGGGTCGGAAAATTTTCCGGTGCGATAAGGGCAATTTTTTTTCCGATTCCTACAGGAAATCTGGTCCTATTTTTTTTTACAGTGTATTATTGTTTCTTAAAAATTATTTTTGCCTATTCTCTTCACACAATTATGATATTATACATATTCCAGTAAAGGGCACATTGGTTACTAGGCTTAATTAATCATATTGACCGAACATCACTGGGAATTATTAATAATTAAATCAAATATGATTAATATACAGTATTTATCAAATTTACCAAAATTTGCACTTATTATTAATAATAACCAAATTTATCAAATTGATCGTAACATATATATTAATTCGAGAATTCAACGTTTGTACTGCAAATCAAATCAATTTTTTTTTTTTTTTTTTTTTTTTTTTTTTTTTTTTTTTTTTTACTGAGCTCATTAAATATAACATTTCAAGTTTTAGACCCTCAGTTTTAACTATATTATAAAGAAAAACTTGTCCGTGAGTAACGCTCACGTCATATTAACAGTGACAACAACTGACCAACAAATATAGCTTTAATTGCAATTTTTATTAATCTTCTAAACCTAGCACAATTTCAATTTTTACACCATCGAATGGGGAGGAAATCTTCCGTCAATTGCAATTTATTTCAAACGGTATCTAAATTAACCGACTTTTTATGGTTTTAAAAATAATTTTCAAGCATGAATTAAAATAAATATATCTATATCGCGTAGAATCGATTAAAAAGGTTAACCTGTTTGCACTTACAATAATATAAATGATTTGTAGTTTGTTTCTGGCCAATATTGCATAACGAAAAGAAACATCATAAATCAACAAATAAAATAATGTGAATAAGAACACAAATTTAATAGGCACTTAATGGAAATTTCAATTAACGACTCGCCTAAAATACTGAAATTGTGAAACAAATCTCCAAAAGGCTGCTGTAAGAAGCGAAACCTTTTATGATTTTTTTCGGCTTGTAACACCAGGTGTGCGGATAATATGAGATTTTATTAAATTTCAAAATGCATAATTGATATTTGTCTTAGAAGAATGATTTTTGGTGTTGTTAGGGACAATCTAAAAAAATTCATTAAATTTGAAAAACTTTTTAAAAGTCTTCAATAAGAAAGTGGATTTCACATATATTCTGTTACTCATGTAACCGTAATTGGATCTCCAGTTTCATCCATATTAGTATTACAGAACTTAAGGGGTCTTGTACCTTTTAAACTCGTCGAAAATCAACAAAAACATTGAAAATTTGAATTAGTGTATCTTCATTAATTTTTTATGTATAAACATGAAATTTTGACTGTTGATTAAACGCATTGTGCTTTTTAATGTAATACCACTAGAAACTGTTTAGTCTTTTACAGAATTTGTGTATTGTTGAAATTATAACTGTTCTTTTTTCCCCTCCGTATGACATTGCGCGCGAATCTTGAGCACATGTGTAATGGATTGTTATGGAATTAGATATATATAATAAGCATATATGTATTTTTTAAATGATCTACTCTTTGGTCAAATTATTTCATTAACTATGCAAAAGAAATATTTTTTGTAAAAAAAAAAAAAAAAAAAAAACTTTTTAATGAATAAAATACTTATAACTAAAAATATTACCACTGTAAATTCTTTAATGTAGATCATTTTAAACGCACATATTTGCTTAGTATATACAACGAATTTTATAACAATCCATACATACGTTCTCAAGCTATCATGCGCGCACTGACTTACGGAATAAAAAAAGAGCTATTTTAATTTCAACAATGCACAAATTCTGTAAAAAGCTAACCAATTTCTAATGGCAGCATATTTCAAAGCATGATTTTTTATTCAATTATCAAAATTTCATTTTTATACATAAAAAGGTTTTGAAGATAGACTAATTCAAACTTTGATTTTTTTCGTTAATATTCGTTGTGTTTAAATAGTACAAGAACCCTTAAGACTTCTAATAGATCTATGTGTAGTTTCTGTTATAGCAATTATATTCTATATAGCAAGTCTCTAATATTAAGATTATAAATTATCCGGAGTTTTAATATCATTACATATTTTTGCGTCATATATAATTTTAGCTAATTACATGGCATTTATCAAAATGTATAATTAATGTAAATTTTTTAAAATAACATAGTGAATTAAAAAAAGGAAATGCAGTGTTTTATATTTCAACTTATTTTTATAAGACTGCAACTTAGATAAACTTACTCATTATAGTTTTGAAATAGCCTTAAGATTTAGGCTGTTTTCAAATTCAAAGTGTCTACATTCTAACATACTTTTTAATTTATTTATGTTCGCATGAAATTGGTAGATTCTCTTATTCAGAATCTTTGTAATCGAACTGTTTGTTCCATTTTTCGGTGAAGGCAGCTGGTTTTTGTGAAAAGGCTGTTAAAGTTGTCATTTTTAACCTAATTCCTGGATGCGAAGCGCAGGAAAAGAAAACAGACTGCCATCTTGACACAACAATCACTTATATCTTCAATTATCCGAAAACGAAAGAAAAAAAAACTGTTCTATTATAAATAACTTCTGTAATCATGCCAGCAATTATCGTGCTCTTATGTTTGAAATAGGTCAAAGTTTCACGTTCTTGAGCATGGGAAATCATTTTTTGAGAACCGTTTTAAACCCCCAATAATTTAGTGGAAAAATAACCCGTCAATAGTCCTACATAGAAATAATGCGCAATTAAATGTTAAATCAATGCTGCATTTAATATTATGAATCATTTAATTAATTTCCATGATTAGTTTCAAAATTTGAAATCAAACCAGTATTCATAGTTTTGCAGAATGGTATTAGGAGGAAAACCACGAATTCATACAGGCATATACATTATAATTATGCTGAATAATATTTGCAAATGTCATTTATCATACGCTTGCTGAGATTGCAGTGAAATGCAATCTTTCATCCGATAACCGTTGTTAACATAACAGGCTGTTGAACATCGAAGCGTGTTAATTAACCAGGAAACGCTACTTCTAAATTAAGTGCAAAACGCATTTATTATTTTTAATGCATGACTTAATTCGTAAATGTGTTTGGTATTAACGAAATAAATAAACCATCAGTTATGAAAAAGGATACATTCTCACATGGCTGAACTATAAACATTTTGTATAGTTATTTTATGACAATAAGAATATTATATTACTAAGGTAAAGCAAAACCATCCATAAAAGTTAGTTATATGTGAATTTTTAGAAACCATCAAAGCATGTTTATTTAATTTTAAGAAATTCAATAAAAATATTTATGGCAAACGCGAATTCAATATTATTGTTGTATAATGTACATCTTTGCATCCAAACAGTTGTATGCATACATATATATGTATATATATATATATATATATATTTTTTTTTTTTTTTTTTTTTTTTTTTTTCTGGAAAGGAGTTTCAGAGTTTCAGTAGTTAACTCATTTATGCCTGAATTTTTGTTTTCTCAAATTTGTTACTAAAATCAACTTAAAATGTTACAAAATGAACTAGAAAAAAACTAAAAAAAAAAAAAAAAAAAAAAAAAAAAACGCAAAAATATTTTTGTATTTATTCGATAAAATGAAAACGTACGAAATATGGGAATTTCCATAAGTAGAAAAATTCAAAGTTATATGTTTTGTCTACATTTATAAAAAATTAAGCTTTTAAATTGTATATTATATACTATAATCAGTATTTTTAAGAACTATTAAAAATACATTTATTTCTTTACAGAGACTAATAACATTATAAGTATTTACAGTACATATACATTTAACGTCTGAATTTAAAAGAACATACTGGTGCTTTAAAAAGGGGTAATTTGAATTCAAAAATTGTCCAGCATTTACTTCAAATGAATCACATTCCGCTCATCGCGAACACCAGTATTTTGAAATCGGGTTGCAACAACTACCATGGTAGATTGCTCCTTGAGGCTTGGTTCACTGAATTGCGGTCGCAGGCTTTGAATGATGCTCGTTCTGTCCCTAGTGAATATTGTTTGTTTTTAAAATAACTAACTGTAACTGTTCTTGATTTGTTCTGACGTTTGAAATGCAATGGATATTTTTTGTACTGATGATGCCTTGCGTGTCGCTTGGCGAAACGTTTACATATTGTTTTTAATTGTTTTTAAGTATATTCTTTATAAATTTTATTTTTTAACTGTGCTCAAGTCTGTCTTAGTTTATTTTGTTTGGTGTTTTAATTATAAGTATTATTAATAATAAATTAAGAATAATCGTATTTGAGGCTAAAAAACGATTTATTTCAAAATCATCTTGAAAATGACTTTACATAAATAACTGTCCCCTAAATGTGTAAAAGAATTATGTACCCTTTTGCGCCTTACGTTTTATATTTAAACGTTACAAAAATGCATAAGAAATAGGCTTGGGCATATAATTTTGCAATTTAAAAAACTAGGTATTTCAAAGAAGTCTACAAGCTAAGAGTATGACTTATTTATTTGGATTCTTGACACAAAAAATACAAATAAACTTACTTTTTACATATCTTGAAAAAAAAAAAAAAAATCTATAAACACCGAAAAAAGGCCTTCATTTAAGCAAATAAATGTCAATCTTAAGCTGTCATCTCTCGGTAATAGATAAAGATATTCATAGACGATAACAATAATCCATACAATTTTCGCGTGGTAAATAAGAAGAAAATTTATTAAAATTCGAAATATCCCGAAAATGGGATGGGCATAAATGGATTAAGACAAAAAAAGTCTGTATATACTAAAATTTTATGTACTTACTAAAATAAAAATAAAAAAAAAATACTGCAAAATCTAACATTTATATTTTTACAAATATTTACTTCGAATCGATTATATCGGGACGTTTTTGATTGATGAACGCTGAATCAAGGAAAGGCTTGCATAAGATACATTTCTACAAAACAATTTTTAAATTCTATTTATTTATTAAATCATATTAAACAAGTATTCTTTTTAAACAGAAAATAAAGAAGAGGTTTCTTTTTAAATCTTCACTCCTGATGTTTGATGTCCACCTTTTTGGGTATCGGTAAACGTCTTATATTATAGAATTCTATAATACAGAATTCTATACAAGTACAGTAAAAGATGAGTAGTATTTAACTGTAATACATATTTCTTCAATTATAACAGGGTGAATAGAGTATGAATTAGTCTCTTTCAATAGATCATATTTCAAATATTATTTACTGAAACTATACTAATGTTATCTTTCTAGATATTCCTTTAAAATCTACACACTTTTTCAACATATTGAAATTCTTGTATATAATAAAAATACTCCATAAATTTCTTTGACTTCTTTATCTTTGGAAATATTGCTCCTCCTAGCTCTTTTTTTTAATGAGGGTACAAAGAAATGTTCTCCAGAAGTTAACTTAGGGATATAAATACAGGTGTTGGAAGGATTTACAAGGACATATTTGTTTCGATAAACTGGTTGCATAAGGTATTGCATTGTATCAGGGTTTATAAACATTCGGGTCTGAATGGGATGTTTCTTGCATAATAAAAATACTTCAAATTTCTTTGAAATCGATATCTGTTGATAATCTTGCCCCTCCTAACTCTTTATTAATGGGGGTCCAAATAAATGTTGTCCAAAAGATAAGTTTGGGCTCTAAAAACAGCTGATGGAAGTATTTACAAAAAGTTTTGTTTCGTTAAAAGTTTTGTGTAAGTTATTGAATTGTATTGGAATAGATAAACATTCGGATCCGGATGAGATGTTTTTAGGACCAATATGCAGCTTTAATATTGTAAAAACAAGTAACATTCCTATATGCGTTATATGTACGTCTTTGATGAAGAAAATTGACGTACATCCCTCCGTAAATCCTCCAAATTATTAGGGAGAAGTCTGAGAGTTTCTGCATCATTCCATTCGTTTTGTGTGATATTCTATACTAGATCGCATTTATTCATCTTCTTCACCGCTACTTTTAACACCTTAACTGTTTCTTTTAATTTGACACAATAAATTAAAAATAAGGATCTGGTACCAGTTTTTTTACTAAAATATTTGGCTTTGTACAATCGAAAAAGGTATGCCATTTAACAAACCAAATATTACAGTTAAAATTAAGTGGTATCAAAAAGCTTTTAGTATCGCTGCTCTATTAAATGCTGTTCCGAAATTTTGCTTAGGGAATTGTCGAAGTATTAAAAATTGTGAAATCTTTTCGACTACTTTTGACATGTTAAAAATATCTGAAAATCACTTCGGATTCTTAACAAACTTAATAAAGGTTTTCTATAATATTGATCTATTTCGATTTTGTAAAACTTATCGAAGAAGTTACATGTTGGAAGAACCAGACAAAAAATAATAAGGATATGTGGCATGTCCAACATTTAGATTAATATTTGCGTTATCCTTCATAAAAATCCATTCTGATGCACAATACTGGACAAAAGAAAATAAATAAGAAGAAAAAGAGAAGTAAAACATCATCACCCCTTTACTATTTCTCCCCCCCAAAAGTAGAAATCGACTGGGAATACTGTTTAAAATTACTAACCACAGATTTTGCTTCGGGAATCTTCTAATTATTAAAAAGTGTGCCATTTATCTTTTTTTTCGACTACTTTTGGCATTTGATTCGAGTTCCTGGAATTACCCCGTAAAAGTATATTAATTATGCATTTTTATTAGATTGTCATAAATTTGAAACGAATATATGTTAAGAGTTGAACTATAAATTAAAAAAAAAAGAAATTAGTTTATAGATCTTTCAGGGACCTATGATATCAGTATGTGCGAGAAAAATTCAATTTAGAATCAGATTCTTTTAAAATAAAATTCTAAATTTAAACTAAAATTAAAGAAACTAAATTTCCACGCAATTTAAAAATACCTCGCCCATTTCCACAACATATTGAATGATCTTTTGTTTGTTAAAAAGACAGATTTGAGAGTGTGACAAAAATTTCTAAATAAGAAAATAAAATTAACTATGCTGTTATCGTAATAAAGTTTCTCAATACTATTTAACTACAAGGGAAATTCTAAATGCTTTTCAAATTTTCTTCCTTAGTGTCAAACTTTATTTTCTTAATATTATAAAACAAAACACGCACGAAATTCTTATAACAACTTGTAAAATGTCCTTTTTAATAAAGAAATAATCTTCATAATGTGTAAACTCAAATAAAAGCGCCGAATAATTACGTGGTGAACAAATTTGCTTTTAACTTTTTCTTACATCGAATTTTTCTCATATCGAGATTATAAAAACAATTTAAATGAGCAAGTTTACAGTAAATAAAAATAAAGAAAACTTCTTTGTTCGAAAACAATTAAGTACTTCGTTAATTATTTTTCAATAACATAAGTACTTTTAAAGTATGATTAATCAAACAGAATGTTGCGAAAAATTTATGCATTAATTGAACTTTGACTAAAAGGCATAATAAAAAGGATGAATTTTTCAGTACTTATTTATAGTCTTTATTAAAAATGTCAGAAGAGAAATTTTAATTATTTTTTTAAAGACTCACTAAGCATGTAGTTCACATGTATGTCTTGTCTTAATAAGTAAGCAAGAATTTTATAATTCGAATGTAATTGAAGTAGTTAATAAATTTGTACTTAAGTATGTCTCGAAAGACTCTAGTATTTAAATATATGAAAGAGTTCAATATTTTTCTTTTAAACAGTAGTTATTCGTATTTTAATTAGGATGTAACAACAACAAAAAATGTATAAAATAAATTTTAAATTTTAACCGGAAAAAATCAAGTTTTAATGATTAGTTTTTAATAAAAATTATTTTTAAATTATGTTATGAATAAATTTAACTATCTAAAATGTAAAGGGAACTAGTTAAACTTAGCTTAAAATAGTGGATAAATAAGAAAAAACGCTATGTATAACTAAATGTATTTAATGAATCACAACGCAACTAACTAAAAACGGTGTTAGGTATTTTTGTAACGACCGATTATCTGAGTGATACTTATAGACTGAGGAAGTAAGGGACTGCTCTAGAAATGATTTTTTGTAAGGGAACCTAATCCCTATTTATGAAAGCTAAGCAAGGATCGAAGACAACTGTTGCAAATTCCGAACTGTTAGGTTAACGACCATAGTATGGAATCAAAACCAGCACCGACTGTCTACCAACTTTGAGAGTGGGACATTTTAGCTACTAGAGAGGCACCTATCAAAGGAAAGGCGCGTTTTCACAGCTGAAAAATTTTGAAAATTAATAATATTATAAGTATCATAACTCTGCAAACACTGGGATTTTTTAAACATCATTCTTATAGACATAACTTATAAAAAAGAGCACTATAAACTATTCAAATTAGTGTATGATATTATTTAACTTTCTTTCAGAAATAAATTCACATCAAAACCACACTTTAATAAAAATAATTAAAAATAGAAGATATAAATGAAAAAATATATATATATATTTATTTCCTCTAGAATCCGTAATTTCGATAAAGAAAAAGGCTGAATTATTATTAGTATTTCTTTTTTTCTCTTTTTGACAAATTAAGAATTAAAATTTAGAAAATTAAACCATGTACTTTCCCCATTATTCACGAATCACTTAAAAGAAAAAGTTTTAAAGAGACGTATTTATAGAAGAGTGAAATATATAGGAAAGTAAACCTAATAATTTAAAATACTTTCCATTGAAACCGGAATCTTTCATTATTTCCGAGAACACAGCATAATAATTTATGAACAGAACAAAATTATTTATTAAAACTTCTCTTTCTTAAAGATCCCTTAAGTCGTCAATTTGAGAGATAAATTTATATATAAAAACGATAAAATAATTAAAAGATTAGTTAAATTTAAATGTATTCTGAGGCATTAAGATCGGAAAATATTTGTTTAGCACAATTAAAATTCATTGCTGAAATTCAATTTTTTGTGCGATTAATCATTAAAAAAGTTAATTTGTAAAATAAATGAAGCAAAATAGACAGTCGATAACTAATTACAGCATTTAATATGGATAAAAAAAAGTTAATATTCATCAAAGAACATGCTTAAATTTATCCACTTTTCGATTATCATTTTAATAACAGTAATAAACGATGGTTTCTGGGAAATACACATTGAAATTAATTTTATTATCAATTTCTTTATTCATGAAGTTGTATGAGGTAATTTAATAGATTGCCGTTATCGTTGGAAATAATTTAAAATTATTCATAAAAAAGAATTGTTCATGTTATAGTATGCATTAGATATTAATAATGCATATAAATATTTAAAAATTTAGAACATCCCATTTTAAATTTCAAGTAATTTTATTGTTTAAATATCAAAATGTAATAAATCCAGAAATGTATTGTGGCTTGTGTAATATATACTACTTTATTCGAGTTTACATGGAAATAAGTTCTTATTTTCCTCTAAAACAGAAAACTCTACAAGGAAAATGAGTGTATTTTGATTATTATTTAATGATCTGATAGCTTGTTTAATAAATTTGAAATAACAACAAATATACCGTATTTGCTTCACATAATAATTTCTATCTGAATTATTCTGCGATATAATTTTTCTTTACGAAAGTTAAAACTGGACACGCTCTCTAAAGATGGACTGCATTTTATATTCTTCTAAATATGGTTTCAGTCATTAGTTTTGAATAAAATTTATTTTGTTTTAATTAGTTTCTTGTTTTGTTATCCATTTATGATTTTCTCTCTGAATAGCAATGTTTAATAAAATTTCACGAATTATTTATTTTTAGTTTACAATAAAATAAATACATTTTTTGCAAACAAAATTTCTGCTTTGAACTTTAACACTGCAGTTTTTTTTTTCTAATTCCTATTGGCATCTTTCATTTCTATAATCTCTTAAGTATTTTTTTTTCAGTTTGTAACTATCTCTGTATATACTGTGCTGTGAATCAAGATTATATATTAAAAGAAAACTAAAAGATTCTTTTAAGTATTTTTTTCTTCTGAAGCTACATGGACGTACAATTCTCATTCTAAGTTATAATCTTCGTGAACGAATGAAATACATTTTTGCTTTGGCTTATCTTCCAGAAATCATAGCAAATTAATTATTTTTACAGGTTCCTTTTTCCTCACTTTTCTGTTAGTATATAATTTTAGTTAATAAAATTCTTGAAATTTAATTAAATAATTTTAGATAAAAAAATCTTGTTTAAATTGAAGAGAACGCTAAATAATCGTTTGAAAACTGGGCATCTGGCAGGAATTTCATAAACATTATTTACTTCATTTACTGAGTATGGACTTTATTTTAGTTTTATCACAGATTTAGAATTTGCTAATATAATATCCTTCAACATGGTGTGTTTTGAGCTATTTATTCCTCTGTAATATTAAAATATGTAATTAATGAAATTATTGAAAATATTTTTATGATTGTCTGTCCAAATATCGAGAGAGGCATAATTGTTTCTAATTAATTAAACTCGATGTACTTAATTTCATCCTTAAACATAGGAAACATTATATTATTTACATAATTATACAATTCATTTTGAAAATACTACAATTTTAAGTTTCAAATTGTTATTTAAATCCTATGTACAGAGTTTTATTATATTGGTTATCTCATTATAGATACGTATAAGTAGACCGTTTAGAGTTTAAGCCATTCGCCTGTTTAATTCACTTAATTTCATTTATTTTCTAATTACACTATAAAATATTAAGGAAAATGAACTCGTTTTCACATGACTGTGGTATAAACTTGTGAAAAAGTTATCAGTATTAAATCATCCTTAAGAGGTACTTTTATAAAACATACAGTTTATGTGTGATACATGTATAATTTAACAAATTTATTAAACAAGAATTCATCAAAAAAGAATTAACAATTATTGTTGTATAATACGTATTTTTCGTTGGATACACAATACTGATTTTTTTAAATTCAGTAAACAAAATCATTATAAAATTAAAAAAAAAAAAAACACAGTTTATGCTTTATTTCTTTTTACAAAAGCTATAAACACGTAAAAATTATTTATGTTTAAAAAAAAACAAATATTTTTGCAATATTTTGTCATGATGCATAATTTTCGCTGCAAATTCCTACTTTTTTTCAGTGAAGAACTTGATTTATAACGATATGTTCACAGCAAATGGTTTTAAATGAATGAACATCAATGCAAGCTTGCACTCAACAACATGTAGCTGGGCAACATATAGCTCTTTCACGATTTTAATATTTTACTTTCAATTATATTAAATACCAAATTTATCATTTTGAATAAAGAATATGGAATTGCGAAAGTGCTTCTCTAGGATTCATTTATAAGTATTGTTTTATAAAGTCTGTATTTTTGTAATCGTTTTAATGGAGATTTTGTTTGATTAGCAATTTCAGTCGGACTTTAATCTTTTTTTTTTTCGTCTGATATTTGTACTTGGGTTGAAATCCAGTTTTCTATCCAGACTTATGTCGATAAACATTGGGCTGACCGAATTTTTCAACAGTTATATAACGATAATTTAAAAAAGTTTTCATAATTTTAAGTTTCAAATATTAATCTATATATTTTTTCGTTCTTCTTAATTTATCACCATTTTAAAATGCAATATTTATATAAAAAATTCGGGAACTGCAGTAAAAAATGTCTTCACTTTCTCAAATTTCGAGGAAGTTTGGACTCTTTAATACAGAGTGTTGCAGTCAATAAAATTTAAATAAAAAAGTTTATGAACAAATTATTATTATTATTATTATTCAGGATTCTTCGATGTCTCAAATTAACTCTCTAAAAAGAGCGGATATGAAATCGTGACAGTAAAACCATGAAAATAAAATTATGAATATTGTTCCTAATTGATACCATAATGTGCAACAAGAAGATAAATTTTGAATGCTATTCCTGCTTAGTCCCAAATTTAGAAAAAAATATTTCTCTTGATTTAAAAGCGAACTGCTCAGCCTTTTAATAATATTTTAAATGATCTTAATCGTCGAAATGATAAATCATCGTAATGTGAATTGTAAATAAAAAATACGCTAAATATTTGAGTTCTAAACAAATCTGTATATCTTTTCTTAAATTATGTTTTTTTTTTTCCTTCTGAGAAGAAAATGAAATTTAAACGAGTTAATCTATTTTGAATTGAAAAAAAACTTACTGTCAGAAAACAATTAAGGACTTTTTTATTATTTTCCAACAACACCAACATGTTAAACGTGTGATTAATAAAACTAACTGCTGCGACATATTGATTAATGTTTTAATTAAATATTTTTCATAGACTTAAGAAAAGTATTTTTTTAATGCATAGTTTATATCCTAATTAAATATGTCAAATATAATTTTTATAATTATTTTTTACTAATTTTCATAGAATGTAGTTCGCATGTATAATTTTTTTAATAACTAAGCAGGGAAAATAAATACTCAAATTTAATTAAATGAGTTATTAATTTTATAAATAAGTATGTCTCAAGAGACTCTTACTTATAGCATAGCTGTAAATTCAAGAACTTGAAAGAGATTAAAATGTCGGAATTTAATAGTAATCTTAAGTACGTTAATGATGGTGCATACAAGAAATTTTAATCCAATTAAATTTGAATTTTTAGCGACGAAGATCTAATCTACTTTTTTTTTTATAATAAAAACTTTTAATATGTGCAAAGTAATGTATGTGAGTTTTTTAAGAAACAAGTATATTCAAATATATAATTTTACGGTTTTATCTAGAAATAATTTGCGCCGAGAAATTAAAAAAAGAAGCATATTTATAAGCAATACATTTTACTTCTTATATATATTACAAAAATGTTTACTTATTGATAAATAAATTTATTTTATCAATAATATACATATTACAATAAACTATAATACCGATACAAATTATAAAATAGGTTATATCTATTTTATAATTTATTTATTAATATTTTTGTAAGATTTTATTTACGCTCTATAAAAATAACCTTCTCAAAGTAAAGTTTTTAAATAAACTAAATCGATTCTCATCGGATTATGAAAAGTTTCTTTGATAGAATTTATACTTTGAATGCAAAGAAATATTATCTGTCTACACTTGAAAAGTTGTCTGATTGAAATTCTAATAATAATTATTCAAATCTAAATGTTAAAGATTGATAAAGCACGAGTGCTTCGATTTAATACAAAAGAGTTTTAGAACTATTTTATTAATTTTCTATTCAGATTCAGATGCTAATTTAATAGGTACTAACAGGTCCCGATCATGATTAATTAGGGCTCTGGGCAAAGATAAATTAGGGAACCCCATTCAAATCATTACAACTTTATTCAAATACAACTGATGTCCAGTCATATGTGTAATGGATAAACAAGATTTTTGCACCTTGGATTTTAAATAGAAGGAAATTCTTAGCTCGTCAATTCTAAATTAAGTACCTTAATGAATAAAAATACTCCTTTTTTTTCCCTTAGTAAAGAACACTTAATTAATAAAAATACTCTTTTTTTCTTAGTACAGAACAAAACTCTTTTGTATAACTTTAGCAACTTGTTACATTACTTAATAATGAATTTAATAACTTAAACTTATGGAAGGGTGTCAAATAATCTAACATATAAATATGAGTTAAGTTACTTTCTGTTACATGCTTGTAAGTTGTAATACACACAACATAATATCAAATCCAAAACATTCTACTTAACAAATAGAAAGTGTTTTTTCAATAAACCTAAAAAGATGGCAATTTTAGGTTTATTTTTCGTATTTAACTAAAGGTTATAAGAAAAAGCTTTGAATACGGAAGAAAATTTATCTCATGACAATTAGAATTGATTATTTCCAACCACTAATGTTCAGATATGTTTTAAGTTCATTGCTAAAACAAACTATTAAAATCAAATTATTATTTCTTATTTAATAGCGGTTGAGGTTAGCTTTGAGAAAGCATTGATCTTTGTGAGTTCAAAAGGAAATTTGTCATTCAGAAAGTTTAGTAAAATCTTTTAAAGATGAAATTTGTATTTTGTATTTGAAAATTTTCAGTGTTGGAATTGGGAAAAAAAGTCAATATTTTTATAAATTAATATATAGATATGATGACTCCTGAGCAAAGTTCCGATTCGCCCATGCGATAATAAGGGCCTGAGTACTAGCTGACCTCACATAAACATTATAGGAACCTGTATCATTCGCGTTCATGAGGAGCATTCTGCCACTGATTTGTTGAAATCAAAGAGAAGAAAAATATCCTTTTTTAAGCATGAAATTTCACAAAGAGTAAATTATAGCACACGTTGCGAAATATAACGTCGATTTTGAGTTCGACAGCACTGACAGAATGTAGGAAAGACTGAGATGCATGTTTTATATATATTATATGTAATTAGGCTACCTATAATTTAAAAGGATATTGATTTAAAAAAATATGTTTGTGTAATTTAGTGAAATGTCTGTTCACTGTCTGTTCACTGTCTGTTCACTGTCTGTTTCTCAAAATCTTGTAATTATTGTGTCAAACTTGATTTATACCATAGGTTAGATTTTTAAGGTAACATAAGCATATGTAAATGATGTTCTAGTTCAAACATTTTAAGAACATAAAAAAGGAGCCAAGGTTCAAATTATCCACCAAAAATACAAATAACTACATAATGAAATGACTTTATGAGCACAAAAAAGGATGATGGAACTTCTCACTATACTATCTTAAAATATGTAACTGATATTTAACAAAATAACACATTTTGTTAACAAATAACTTATTTCATATAAAAATGCTTTATTGGGCAAATATTTTGTATGAAACGAAAAATGCATTATAATTGTTTAGAATTCACAAAGTTCAAAGGATACGGATACATTCCATCCACAGTCTGAAAAATGCTAATATAGTCCATGAAATAACGGATTTCGTTACAAACTTATAAATATTATGCTGCAAAATATTTAAAACACAAATATCCGTTTGAGAGTACACTGTAAAAAAAATCTGTAAAGTTACTAAAGTTTTTCTAGGAACCTAGAACTTTTTATGTAACGGCAACAACAAATATTCATGTAACAGACACACTTTTGCGCCGAAAATCAAAAAATCTGTAAGGTTACTAAGAATTTTTTAGGAAACTGGGATGCCTAGAACTTTTCATGTAACTACAGCCAGGTTTACAGATAAAATTTTAGTAAGATTACTGAAATTTTAATACATTCATTTGTAAAGTTACAGATTTCTGTAGCTTTACAAAAGCTAGTTTTGTAGATTTGCAGCTTTTTTTTGTACAGTTACAGATGACAGTTTAGTAAGCATGTAATTTTACATCTGTAGAGCTGCAGAATTTTTTTTACAGTGTACTTTGGAAAAATAAATTATTCGAAATCAAAGTTTTAATTAAAAAACAATATTCGTTTTAAAAACACTTTAGAAATATTACTAAAGTACATTAAAAATATAGATTTTTCATTCACAGGCTCAATTATAACTTTCTGCATCCAATTATCACTCAATTAATCTGCATTACACTCTAATTAAGTTTTAGAGTAGTTGCTCGTTATAAACTGTTTTTGTCACTAAAATTTATAAACATGGAGAAAGGTGTCAATCATTATTTAATTATTCCATTACTCGAGCTGTAATGGGTCACAGTAATCTGCAATTAAGGACGGAAATATTCACCAGGTTAATTAAAAAATGCTTGACTTATTATAGTAGTTAAAAACAAATATAACTAGAATTAATGTACTCATAAGTTCTTTGATAGAAGCGCAATACCTTACAAACGTTTTTAATAATCATTAGTAGTTTTAAAATAAGTTATATTATACAAGGTTTTAGGAATTTTAAAATTATATTTATTTTATTCTTGAACTTGCTGATGGATCTCTAAAACAAATTTAATACAGTCGACGCTCGTTTTTACGAACTCGTAGGGAACACCCAAATAGTTCGTAAAATAGAAAGTTCGTAAAATAGAAAAACACCAAAAATGATATGAATACGTACATTATTTATGTCTATTTTTATCAAACTGCCCCCTCTTCATGGATGAAGCAGTATTTCAAGATTACTTATTATTTAATAAAGTTATACATTTATTTTTAAATATACCAGAAATAAATGCAAATTTATGCACAAAAATAATTTTAGTACACAGAAACATGCGTTACCATGCTTTGAAAATATTACATATGAAAACCTAGACTGTATTAGTACTTAGTAGATGAAAATACATAGATGAAAACACAGATAAAAAATTAGGAATGGAAATAATCACTTATCTTTAAAAAAAAAATCACATTTTGAAAAATATAGGTTTCCATTTTATCTATGGAAACCTTTACTACCTTTACCTTTCACAGTTATTGTTTTCCTTCAAAAAGTGCCTTAGTCCTGACAACCACTACTTGAAATTGTTGCTATGCCACCTCTCTACGAAAGAGATTGGGGAAAATCAACACATTATTGGACTGTACCTGATGTTTCATTGTACCTGTATAGAGTTTAACTGACGTTGGCACTGCATTCCGATTCTTTAAAAAAAAAAAAAAAATCAGAAGTACGAAAACTGAGTTCGCAAAAAAGAGATTTTCATAATCTGTAGTTCGTAAATGGGAGCGAAAAATTACATTGTTTCTATGGGAGCGTATTCGGGACCACTCTATAGTTCGTAAAATCGCAAGTGTTCGTGAAAAAGAGGTTCGTAAAAACGAGAGTCTACTGTAGTTAATAGTTGCGAGTTTACAAAAAGATATTAATGAATTCTGCATAAGCAGATAAACATAAATCAATGAAAATAATTTTGTCCGTATGACGATTTCTTTGATTATTAAATAAGTAGAAGCAGTTTCTATCATTATTTATACGTATACAATGTAACTGATGATAACAGAACTCAGATTCTGTTGCAAATGTATATAAGTTCAGAATGAATTAAAATAGTCGTCTATAGAGATGGTCAGAGCAAAGACATTTTATTGAAGTCCTTACACTGAAAAAACAAATTGCTAAGTGTTATTTCTATGCATAAATCTACATTTGTGATTTATAAAGATTTATAAATATAAGAACAGTACTTTATAGTAGATTTTTATTCAGAACACATAGACTCTCCTGTTTTTAATTAAAGTATTAAAGAAAATGATGTAAGATATCATAAAGAATATGATATGAGAAATCGTTGTTATTCTAAAATAATTTAACATTACAGAAGTAATATAGCTATAATGATCTCGAATCCACCGCAGTCGTCCGAAGTATTAAACGTCACGACCCAACCCTTCCCGCCGACCAATGTCTTAAACATATAGATTTTGACTTTTAAATTTTACCGATGAACGCGCCTGTATTTTAAATTTAATGATCTGGAAAGTGCCGCGGACATCGGAAGTATCAAATGCCCCGGCCGAACCCTGTCCGCTGGTCCATGCATTGAGCTTGTGGAATTAAGTTTTAAATTTTTTCGTTGACATCTGTGATCAGCTTCGAGAAATAAGTTTCATCTAATTTAAAGTAGTTCTATATTCACATATTGATTGCACTCTACTACACAGTCGATGCTATAAATATTTAATTTTAACGTTGGCAGTTTAAATTAAAAATACAGAAACTTTCACTGCTATCTCTGCTTTCCCTATTCCTCCAAAGTGGCCGAGAGGTTCTGCTCTCGAAGCTGGTAGACGGGAGGTGCTGGGTTCGATCCCAATCGCGCCCGTCGGCCTAATCGTTCGGAGTTTTCGTGGTTTTCTTCGAACCTTGGTTCTCCAAGCGTTAATACGGATTAGGTTCCCTTAGAAAGACCTCCACGGAAGGCACTACCCCCCTTAGGGCCTATATCCCACGTGCTGATAATTGGCCGACATAAATACAACCAACCTATTCCTCCAAACTTTACTTTAAGAATAACAAAAGGTGTAAATGTTATCTTAAAATAAGATAAACTAGAAGCTAATTTTTTTAAATATCCACAGAAAAGAAAAATCTAATTTTTTTTTTTCTGAATCATCTTAGAATTTGTAAATCTATTTAAATTTATAAAATCTTGAAGAAATGTTTAATGAACGCTTTAAAAACGTAGATAAAAAATTTGGCAAACAAAACTTAGCAACTTTGTAATTAGCCTGTATTCTTCTTTCTATATGTGAAAAAATTTTCCGTGCAGAAAATTGATTAAAGGTTTTTTGTCATATTGGATCGTTATATATCCTGCAAAAATATCCTAGATTAAGAACATTTTTTTCAAGTCACTGCTGTTTTTTTTAATATATTTTATTTTTGATCAGATAAGTTTTAAAAGAATTTTTTTATGTAAAGAAATATACAAAAAAAAAAAAAACAAAAAAAAAAAAACAAAAAAACATATGCATTAGAAATTACTGCATATACTCTTGATATGCTTGGAATTGCTACAAATAAACTAAGTGATTACGACACTGACCTGTCATTAAATCAATTGAAAGTTGTAAAAGTTACTGCATTTGTATTCACTGTTGAATAAAATATACGTAAATCTCAAGAATATTTTTTACTGAAAAAATCCATGAGAATACTAAATTAAAAGTAACTACTAACAAGAAAGAAACGACATACATGAGACGAACATTCTATAGCAAATCCCATTAACATATTGAAATTACATGTAATTCCGAATATATATAAGCAAATTAGATTACGTAGAGATGGCCAGAGAGGCAGAAAAACCGAATTCATAAACACTTTTCATCTATGTTTTAACGCGTTAAAAAATTATCTCAAAAATAAGTGTTTCATAGTTTAAATTATAAATGATATAAGTTGTATAATTTTTATTTTTTAAAAGTTCACACAGACATTTCATCTTATTAAATCACAGATATTACAAAATGCAAATGTAAAACTCTTTTATATCATGTTGGCATAACATTTCCGGATTTGTAAAGTATTCTAATTTTCTATTTTCATTTTATAATTGTCATATAGAATTTCTGTTAAAAGCACTGCATGGATAATTATTGTAATTTGTAACTCAAATTCAGGTTTCATTCTGATGGACATAAATCATTATGATGAATAAATGTGATAAATATAAACTAATTTTTTTCAGTTACATAAACACTATGACTTTTCAACTTAGCCATAAATATCTTATAATAATGTATTTAACCTTGAAAATCTTGAGATGAAGATAATGACTTTGAATGGCTAAATTAGACTCATAGACTGTAGTGAATTGTTTTATTTTTATTATTATGTTCGTTATAATATAACCATTTTTATTCATTCTGAAAAATGTAGCTAATCGAGAAAGAGCATATAAAAAAGCTCTCTTATTACAGCTTAAATAGTGTTAATTAAATAACAAAAAATGTCACTACATCTTTATTTAATATAAAAAATAATCTAGAATTTCTTTACTTAAAGGAGGCATAAAAAGTCATGCATTGAAGTATATAATTACATCTCCAAATATAAGGAGAAGTGAAGAATAATATCGTCGACTAATACGTTTTGGATAAAAGGTAAAACGTGGATTTATCTTTAATGGATAAGTGTCCTGAAAAAGGGTAAGTCCCAATTTACATTTCTTACTCACGCTTATTTAATGGAATTCAAAATCCCATCAAGATTATGAGACTGATTATAAATAATTAAATAGCCTCCATTGAAATTTGAAATATTAGATATTTGATAAATAAAGTCAAATAAACTTTTAAACTTTCAAAAAAGAAAAGTCGAAAGAACTTCTTACGGTAAGCTTCTAAAGACAATTTAGCAATAGAAAAAATCACAGCTACGAAATATTCAATATAGAAATTCAAGGCTGAAATGCTTTTAACTAAAGAAGATTTATTTCATGTAATCACGGAAGACCTGCCTAATCCAATTACGGAAGCATGGTACAAAACTAATAAGAAAGCTCGTGCACTAATTAATCTAACAATTGATGATAATCAGATTACACATGTTAAAAATTTACAGCCAGCCAGACAAACCTGGCAAGCTTTGCTCGAAATCCAGAAAGACATAATTTGTCTTGCAAACTGTATATTTTAAGAAAACATTATGGCAATAAATTAGCTGAAGGTGGCAACGTTGTTAATCATATTACAAAAGTAATGGAGATAGTAGATAAATTAGTGGCCATTGGAGAAGTTATAAATGATAACCACATTTCAGCACTTTTATTATGCTCCTTACACCAGTCATATGATACTCTTATTACTTCTCTCGAATCGAGAGAAGAAAATGAGCTACCCCGTTATTTATTGTCTAAACTTATTGACGAATATAACCGGAGATATGATAACGAAGAGATAACAGAAAATCCTGCTTGAGCATTTAAAGCCCAGAAAAATTACAACAACAAAACAAATAATAAATACTGCTCTAATTGTCGGATGAGAAACCGTAATACACAAGAATGCTGGCATAACAAAGCCAAAACACAAAACACACCACAAAATCAACATATTAGACCAAACAAAAAACATTACTCTATATCACTAGTTTTTCAAAAGTGTGAAAACAATTTTAGAAGTGAACAAACACCAGAATCAAACCGTAGGTTCAGTCACACCGAAAACGAAAAGAATACATGGAGGGCGAGCGAAAATAAAAATTATGCCTTTAGAACGCAAGGAATAGGAAAAAAAATCTATAGTAGACCGTGGCAGCTCAAGCCATATTGTATATTCAGAATCAATGTTTACAGAAATAAAATAACGTGAAAAAACAAATGTAACCATCGCAAACGGATAAAAAACTTTTTGGTTACGGTTCAGGTTACGTAAATATAAATACGCGAAACTCAGGACACAAAGTTCAAGAAATAACACTTAAAGATGTATTACCAGTACCTGAAATCGAAACAAATTTATTATCGGTTAGAAAAGAGACACAAAATGGATGTGAAATTATATTCAGAAATGACTGATATATGTTCAAACTTAACGGAAAAATATGTTTAAAAGTGCGAAAAGTAAATAACCCATACGAAGTCCAGTTAGCATTCGAAAACTACGCAAACATAGCACAAAGCTGCTACAACAAAAATTGCCTAGAATTATGGCACCATAGGTTAGGACACAGAAATCTAACATCAATAAATGAAGTTTCACAAAAGAAATGAGCTAAAGGAATCCAAATAAGTACCTGTAAGCATAACATAGATTGCGAACCGTGCATTAAGGCAAAATTAACTGATGAATCCTATCCGAAAATTGCAGAGTATGGAGCAACTAAAAGACTCCAGCTCACTCACTCCGACGTGTTCGGATATTTTCAAACAAGGACAATAGGGGAAAATCATATTTTTTTACTTTTATTGATGACTGCTCAAGATTTACGATTATATACCTATCGACTGGAAAAAGTGAAGTTTATGAAAAACTTAAAGCATTCATCGCGTTAATTAGCAACAAGTTTGGAGACAAACTGAAAGCAAGTAGAACGGATAACGGAGGGGAATTCACATCAGATGAAATAGAAAATCACCTCAGGGCTAATGGATAAGACATCAACACACGGTCCCATATATCGAAAGCCAGAACGGGGTGGCAGAGAGGTAAAAAATAGGTCGTTAGTTGAGATGGCAAGGACAATGTTAAGCGAATCAAATTTACCATTAAAGATCTGGGGGAAAGCAATATGCACAACAAATCATTTGCAAAACAGACTACCAACAAAAGCAAATGAAAAAACGCCATGCGAGTTATGGACAAATAGATAGCCAAACTTAAGTTACGTTAGGGTATTTGGCTGAAGAAATGAAAAACAGAAAAAATGCATTAGAAAACTACGTTTTTTCAAGTAACAAAACAAAACAAAAATCTAAATTAACAAAAAATATTTATTCTCATTCTGATGTTTTTATATTCGAAAATCTGCATATAAATGAAAAGAAAAAACTTTTAGACAGATCAAACTGGATTAAATTGAAATTAAGAAAAAAATAACATACTGGATTTTTTCTATTCATGAATTATTGAAACAAAAGAATATCACATATATCGTAGACTGTAAACACAAGTCAGAAAAAAATAAACCATCTGAATAGTTTCTATTCATGAATTATAAAAGAAAAAGAATATTACAAATATGATTTAAAATTAGAATTTGGGGATATATATTTAAATTTATGTGAAAAAACAGAAAGTAAAACTAACGTTTTAAATCTGTTTAAACTGAAAACACAATGTTTCATGAAGCGATTTCCGTAAATAGAGAATTAATATTAATGAGCTGAATAAGAATATTTATAGACCTCTTTAAATAATTTGCTCAGTTAATTGCACGAATCTTAAATTTATAAAATTTTCTTAAATCATTAATTAAAAAGACAAATTTAAATATAAAAACGATAAAATAATTGAAATATGCATTGTATTTAAATATATTCTATTGGCAGGAATATTGAAGACTGTTTTTATATGCATGATTATAATGTATAGTCAAACAAAGTTTTTATTTTGCAATTTTTGAGTAAAAAATGTTAGATTGAAAAATAAATGCTTCGAATATGAGACTCCATAATTCATTGCAGTATTGAAAATTCATAAAAATCTTTAATATTTTTAAATCTAAATACTAATAGTCATACTTTTCTTTGATTATCATTTTAATAGTATTAATAAAAGCGGATTTCTGTGAAATTCACAGTGGAATAGATTTTATAAAGAATGATTATCAGTGCAATTTATGATTAATTGATATACTTTATCTCAATAGATACATTTATGGTACATAAAATATGAAATTGTTAACATGTAGAAATAACTTGTGCTATGAAATGTATTAAATAGACTGTAATTAAGAAAAATCCCTATATTTTTATGAGATCATGTTTTAAAAACCTAAGTGATAGCTCATTTTAAAAATTTGAGATGTAATCTTCATACTATATATACATCTAGTGGTTTCTAAAATTAGTAAATAAAATTATCCGTAGTGGAATGTAAAGCAAAACTGCGTACATTAATATGAATTTCTTCTTGTAGGTGAATTTTCAACATAATTTATTGTAGATTTTGTTATCCTCACATTGATCCTTATACCACAATATAATTATATATATATATGATTACTTCATCACATTTTTATAATTAAATGACTATGAAAATACAAATTGTTTGGTTTTAACCCATCGCCGCACAATGTTCCAAAACGAAGAATTTCTATTTTCTACAATGTAAGTGATAATTGTGTGTATTTTCCAAAGATTTGTTATCGGTTGTTTTGCACATTCTACAGTACGAGAAAGAATATATGTTTTAACCCTTAAATAGCGCCTAGCCCCTTTTCTAGAAGGTAATAGATGGGCAAAGTGGGAAAAACACTAGAAAAACAAAAATGAGGCAACTGTTAACAAAACAAAATATGTAAATACGATTTTTTATATTAATTATACATATTTATTATGCATTGTTTTTCGTCTTGTGAAAAATATTCTTAGATTAATTTTTTTAAAACTTAAAAAAAAGAAATACATTATTAATACATGGAAATTATTCCACAGAGAAACATTCGCTTTGCATACAATATTTCAAATGAAAATCAAATTTCAAAGTAATAGCTTAAGAGGCGCGAAGGCCAACATAGTGAAAAAGATCCCATGCCGGGACTCGAACCCGGTCCATCAGTATAGCGCACCGACGTTCTACCAACTAATCCACATGGAACGATACCCAGCCTAGAAAATTTCTCACTATTATATGTTGGCAAGGCTACAAACGAAGAACAAGATGGAGTATTTATCGTGAGCCACTGACCTGGGGCAAACACGAAATTTAATTAAATCCAGCATCGATAGAAACTATATTAATACATGGAAATTATTCCAGAGAGAAACATTCGCCTTGCATACAATATTCAGAATTAAAATCAAATTTCTAAAGTAATTGCTTAAAAGGCGCGAAGGCCAACATAGTGATAAAGGTTCCATGCCGGGACTCGAACCCGGGCCCTCAGTATAGCGCACTGACGTTATACCGACTAAACCACATGGAACGATATCCAGCCTGGAAAATTGGCCTTAAAGCAATCTCGCGCCTCTTAAGCAATTACTTCGAAATTTCATTTTCATTTGAAATATTGTATGCAAGGTGAATGTTTTTCTCTGGAATAATTTCCATGTATTAATATACCGGGTGTCCCAAAAAGGACTGACTGATTTTAAAATTCAATAACTTCCAAACGGTGACAGATATTAAAAAAATTCTTGCAGGAGGGTTATGCATCAAGTCAAAAGTTTTATTACAGTGATTTTAGATTTTAGTTCGAATTACAAACAATAGATGGCGCTGTAAGCAATAGTCGCTAAATACAGGCTCGATTTTTGGTCGTTTCTGTTGTTCCATGCAGTAAAAGGAGATGGATATGTATTATCCGGGCCACGAAGTACCAAAAATCGAGCCTGAATTTAGCCTCTATTGATCGCAGCGCCATCTATTGTTTGTAATTCGAACTAAAATCGAAAATCACTGTAAAAAAAACTTTTGACTTTATGCATAACCCTCCTGCAAGAATTGTTTTAATATCTGTCACCGTTTGGAAGTTATTGAATTTTAAAATCAGTCAGTCCTTTTTGGGACTCCCGGTAGTTTCTATCGATGCTGGATTTAATTAAATTTCGTGTTTTCCCCAGGTCGGTGGCTCACGATAAATATTCCATCTTGTGCTGCGTTTGTAGCCTTGCCAACATATAATAGTGAGAAAATTTCCAGGCTGGGTATCGTTCCATGTGGTATATTCGGTGGAACGTCAGTGCGCTATACTGATGGCCCGGGTTCAAGTCTCGACATGGAATCTTTTTCACTATGTTGGCCTTCGCGCCTCTTAAGCAATTACTTTGAAATTTGATTTTCATTTGAAAAAGAAAAAAAAGAAATACATTAGTTCAGAATGTAATTTTGTCTTAACAATTTCGTCTCTCAAATTCAAGATCCCGCAAAATCGTTAGTAAGCATTTGAGGAGCGCCAGACATTGGGATTACCAACAACCAGGTGCTTCTTTGGCAGTTAAGCAGCGTCTAATTTAAAACAGGTTTCTGTACCAATCTCGTAAAAAAATATCTTTTTGCTTAAAAATTACTAACATTTGTGATTTCTTTATTGAAAATGTGTATAATAAATATTTTTATAAAAATAATTAAAATAGTCATTATTGAGAACTGTCCACCGACTTGATAAGCACTGAAAACTATTTTGCCTACAAAAAAAGCAATTTCTTCGCAATGTGAGGTGGGGGTATAAATGCATAGATCCACTAATCTCACAGAAACTGAAAAAAAAAATTGAATATCTTTTAAAAAATAGCGATATGGGTAATTTCTAGAACTTAACTAAGTAAATAAACTAATAATATTTTGATTTAGCCTAGTAGTTAGGGAGCAGAATTCGGAAATAATTGGGGGAAAGCTGAAAATTGTTTTAATCGCTTCAGTTTAGGTCTAGAATGCTACTTTTTCTCCCTCGTACTAGATGAGCGTTAAGAATTATGCATAGATTTGTATTAAAAAAACACGTTTTTTTAAATACTATAACACTATATCGAAACCATTAACGCTTTCAAAATTATTGTCAACAGAAATATTGTAGAGCTTAAAATTTTGAATAAAATGAGTACCCACAATTAATACTTTTGTTGAATATTAAGGTCACAATTCACTTATAATTTTTAGCATCGTGGTCAGAGGGTGAACTCAGAATTAATTAGGGGAAAACTGGAAATCGTTTTAATCCTTTCAGATTAGGTCTAAAATGAATATTCTATGTTTTCCCCTCGTACTAAGTGAGCGTTAGGAAATATGTACATATTTACATTTGAAAAACATGTTTTTCCTTAATTTTTTAACAATATCTCAAAATAGCTAATTCTATGAAAAACGTTGTCAATACAAAAGTTGTAGAGCTTAAAATTCTGAATAAAATGAGTCCCCACATTAGTATTTTTGTTCAAAATTAATGTCGCAATTCTAATTTCAAAACTTTGCTTTAATCGCTAATCAAGAGCTTGAAGTCTGGAGAGACTAAGTTACCTAAGAATATCTCAAAACAGCTAAGTCTATCAAAAACATTGTCAGTAAAAATGTTCTAGAGCATAAAATTATGAATAATATGAGCACCCACATTAATATTTTTGTACCAAAATTAAGGTCGCAATTCTATTTCAAAATTTTTCTTTAATCACTAATCAAGAACTTCAAGCTAGGAGAGACCAGATTACCTTACCAATATCTCAATCTGATTTTCCTATATCAAAAAATTGCCAATGCAGACGTTGTAGAGCTTAAAATTCTGAATAAAATGAATACCCACATTAATATTTTTGTTCAAAATTAAGATCGCAATTTCATATATTAAAAATATTAAAGAAAAACGTGTTTTTCGAATGTAAATGTGTACATATTTCCTAACGCTCACTTAGTAGGAAAGAGGAATACATAGAATATTCATTTTTGACCTAATCTGAAGGAATTAAAACGATTTCCAGTTTTCTCCTAACTAATTCTGAGTTGAACCCTCTGACCACGATGCTAAAACGTTAAAATAGAATTGTGACCTTAATATTCAACAAAAGTATTAAGTGTAGGTACTCATTTTATTCGGAATTTTAAGCTCTACAACATTTGTATTGATGATGTTTTTGAAAAAGTTAGTGATTTCGAGATAGTGTTATGGTATTTTAAAAAAAGTGATTTTTGACTATAAATATATGTATAATTCCTAATGCTCACATATTACGAGAGGGAAAAGATGGCATATTCATTCTAGACATAAACTGAAGGGATTAAAACAATTTACAGCTTTCCTCCAATTATTTCCGAATCGGGCCTTTTTTTTGCTCCCCTACCACTGGGCATTAAATCAATTAGATTTATAATGTAAATCAATTAGATTTACATTATAAATCTAATTGATTAATAATTATTAAGATGGAGCTTGGTGTACAATAATAGAATTTTTAAATATAGAATTTTTAAGAATAACGAGGTTAAAAGCACCAATAATTTTAGATTTTAAGCATACCGGTTTCGGTAGCATATAGTATACCGTCCTCAGTGCTAAGGATTGCGGACATTTTCTCACATATATAGGAGAGCTGGGAGTTCAAGTTAAGCGGAAATTTGCTCACATATATAGGAGAGGTAGGGATTCAAGTTAATGGCTTGACTTGAATCTCCATCTCTCCTATATACGTGAGCAAATTTCCGCTATCCTTAGTACTGAGGGCGGTATGCTATATGCTACTGAAACCGGTATGCTTAAAATTTAAAATTATTGGTGCTTTTATATTTTTACATTTCTACAAATTTATTAATATTTAAAAGCTAAAGAATAATTATCTGCATGATAATTAAACAAATGTAGAATATATAACCTCTTTATCAGCTCTATAAAAATTATAACCTCTCTTGCCATATAGTTTTTACTCTTTTAAAAAAAAAAAAAAAAACATTGTTTACAGTCTCTTCAATTATTATTATCCAATTTCCATTTTAATGCCGTGTAGGATATACATTTTACCCCCAACATCATGAGAGTAGCAAATATATTCACACAGTAGCCATTGTAAATTCTAGCAAGATTTCCATTTGCAAAATAAATCCTTATGAAATTTTCCACTCAAAATAATATGAATAATTTTAAAGTTACAACTTTAAATGGTACTACGATTAAGAATTTTGGAAAACTCTAAAGCATAAAAAAAAACAAGGTCAAGTAAAATTCCTCAAAACTACACAAATACCAGTATAGAGATACTGTAGTGGTTACTTCCACTTGCTAACGCTAAGTATTTCAATCATTACATCATAACACCCTACAAGGTTTTTCAAATAAAATCAAACAGACTTATCTGATTTTCGCAAAGCTTTAATGTTTTACCTTACTTTCTCAAAAAAATTCTCAAAATTCCTCAAAACTACACAAATACCAGTATAGAGATACTGTAGTGGTTACTTCCACTTGCCTAACGCTAAGTATTTCAATCATTACATCATAACACCCTACAAGGTTTTTCAAATAAAATCAAACAGACTTATCTGATTTTCGCAAAGCTTTAATGTTTTACCTTACTTTCTCAAAACATTTCTCAAAATTTCACAAAACTACACAAATACCAGTATGGAGATACTGTAGTGGTTACTTCCACTTGCCTAACGCTAAGTATTTCAATCATTACATCATAACCCCCTACAAAGTTTTTCAAATAAAATCAAACAGACTTATCTGATTTTCGCAAAGCTTTAATGTTTTACCTTACTTTCTCAAAACATTTCTCAAAATTCCACAAAACTACACAAATACCAGTATAGAGATACTGTAGTGGTTACTTCCACTTGCCTAACGCTAAGTATTTCAATCATTACATCATAACACCCTACAAGGTTTTTCAAATAAAATCAAACAGACTTATCTGATTTTCGCAAAGCTTTAATGTTTTACCTTACTTTCTCAAAACATTTCTCAAAATTTCACAAAACTACACAAATACCAGTATGGAGATACTGTAGTGGTTACTTCCACTTGCCTAACGCTAAGTATTTCAATCATTACATCATAACACCCTACAAAGTTTTTCAAATAAAATCAAACAGACTTATCTGATTTTCGCAAAGCTTTAATGTTTTACCTTACTTTCTCAAAACATTTCTCAAAATTCCACAAAACTACACAAATACCAGTATAGAGATACTGTAGTGGTTACTTCCACTTGCCTAACGCTAAGTATTTCAATCATTACATCATAACACCCTACAAGGTTTTTCAAATAAAATCAAACAGACTTATCTGATTTTCGCAAAGCTTTAATGTTTTACCTTACTTTCTCAAAACATTTCTCAAAATTCCACAAAAGTACACAAATACCAGTATAGAGATACTGTAGTGGTTACTTTCTCTTGCCTAACGCTAAGTATTTCAATCATTACATCATAACACCCTACAAGGTTTTTCAAATGAAATCAAACAGACTTATCTGGTTTTCGACAAGCTGTAAGGCTTTACCTTACTTTCTCCCTCAATTACAAAAAGATTATGTGGAGGAAAAAACGTATACGAGTATTCAACGTCCGTTTTGCAACTAACTTTCTTTCATGCTTTGTTCCTTAAATTTAGTATTTGAAGATTTTAACTCGCAGTTTTATCTATATTCAAAAGCATGTCTCTGAGTAACGTTCACGTTAAAATAGTGATGGCAACATATAAATTTCGTTTCTATTGCAATTTATTTTATCTTCCAACTTTTTCTCCCAATTATTTCCACTTTCAAATTTCACACTGTGTAATGGGAGAAAAATGCACTTTCAATTACAGTTTATTTATAAACGGCATCTAAATTTATTGACTTTTTATGTTCTTTAAAATATTTTTGAAGCATAATATTTAAAAAAAAGCCTTATATCGTGCAACACGATTACAAAATATTAACCCTATTGCGCTTACAACAGTACAGTTCAGCGTTTGTTTTCGGCTAATATTTCATAACGAAATTAAAATTCAAACAATCAATAAATAAAATAATATTATTAAGAACAAAACGGAAAAGCCAGGTAATTACAGAGGTGTTGGTACATATATTAAACCCCTTAATTTTAATTCCCAAATTCCACAATGTCACCAGAACTTTAATATAAATTTTTCCATTTATTATGAAGGTGAAATATAGCTTTATCTTATTTCCAAATAAATTCGTTTGTAAAATCCGGTGTCATTCATTCATTTCGTCATTTTAGAAATGGAAGTGCTTTGCCACTGAAATTGTTAAACAATGAAATTAACAATAAATCGCAAAAATGGATGTAGTAAGTAACTAAATCTGTGTCGATTTATTCGGCTATGAATTCCTTACATTCGAGTAATATGAACGCACACTTTTTAGTAAATTTCAAAACACATGTTTGATATTTTTCTTTGAAAAATGCCTTTAGGTTTTTTTTAGTGGGCAATTTAAAAAAATACATTAATTGTAAAAAATCTGTTAGTCTTCAACAAAAAAAGTGGTTTTCAAATATATATTGTGAAAGCTTGGAAAGTCCGATTCGGATTACCAAGTTTCATTTATATTAATATTACTGCGAGTAAGATTTCAATCAAGTGTCAAGAGTAGTTTACATTAATAACTCTGTGTTAGGATTGTAAATTAGTGGAATTATTGAAGATCATTTCTGAAATTTGCATTACGTGCTTGAAATAAATATAATTTTAACTAATTACATGCAATTTACCAAAATTTATCTGAAATGTAAGTTTTTTTAGTAATATGTTAATAGACTTTACAAAAAAAGTAATGCAGTGTTTTTTTTATATCTCAATTTGTTTTTTAAAGCAGTTTGTTTTCAAATTAGAACTGGTCTTTCTGACATTTTTAAATTTATTTTTGTAACCAACGCAGAAAATTAGTAGGTGCTCTTATTCAGAAAATTTGTAATGGAACTATTTTATCCATTTTTCGGTAAAGGTAGAAAATCTTTCAGGAAAGTATGTCAAAGATAGCGTTTTGAATCGAAGTTCCGTATGCGACCACCCAGGAAAGGAAAAACAATGCCATCATAAGATAATAATCTCTTATAATGCAAGTCTTATATCATCCACCGAAAAACTGTTCTATTAAAAATCGCCTAAAGAATCATGTGTACCTTGCTTTTATGTTTACGAATGAGCCAAAAATTTGTCAGAAAGTTTCAGGTTGTTGAGTGGGAGGCAGATACACTTTTGAGGACAGCCTTAAATCCTCAATGGAGAATTGCACAAAATTACTGTATTAATTATTACGCATTATTTCATTTATTTTTATGAGTGGTTTAAAATCGGAAAAGCATTCATAGTTATGCAGAATGAGGTTAGAAGCAAAACCACTAGTTCGATCAGGCATATCTATTTATAATATGCTGACTAATCTCTGTGAATACCATTTATTATAGTATTGTTGAGATTGTAGTGAAAAGCAATCTTTCATTCGATAAACGTTGTCGGCGTAACATTCTGTTGAACATCGAAACATGTTAATTAACCAGGAAACGTTACTTCTAAACTAAGTTCAAAACGCATTTATTAATTTTAATGCATGACTTATTACTTTAATATGTTTGATAAGCACGAAATATTTGCACTATGAATTATGAAAAGGGCACATACAGCTTTAGCATGATTGAATTATAAACATTTTCATACAGTTATTTTATGGCATTTATAATATTATATTTCTAAGGTAAAACCATCCATTAAAGTTCGTTATCTTTTAATTTTTAGTAACTTTGAAAATCTTTATTTAATTTTAACAAATTCAATACAAATATTTACAACGGATATGATTTCAATATTATTGTTGTATCTTGTAGAAGTTTTGATACAAGCACATGCATATATATATATATATATATATATATATATATATATATATATATATATATATACATATATATATTAGTCAATACTAATATTATAAAGAAATAAAGTTTATTTATTTGTAGGGTGAACTGGAACAACCGAACCGATTTCAAAAGTAATAGTATCAAAATGATGGTGTTAGTCTCTGTTTAATTATAGACTATATCTTATTTCGAGGCCACTAAGGGCCTAGAAACGTGAAATTTGGCATGGAAGTTACTTATAAGATATAAATGATCTTTAAGAACGTTTTCCAAATAATTAGAAATTTAAAGTGGTGAAAATGCGCGAAAAGCGTTCTAAAAACGTTCTAAATTGCGATTACTACGCAATTACTCAGGAAGTACTAAATCTATTTAAAAAATAATGGTGTCAAAATGATGGTGACAGCGCTTGCTCTAATATAGGCTATATTTTATGTCAGCGTCACTACCCCAAAAAGGATGCAGCAGCAAAAAACGTTCTAAAAATGTGATTTTTGTGTTACTGAAGGGACTAGAAACATGCAATTTGGCATGGTAGTTAGTTATATGATATAAATTATCTCTAAGAACATTTCCTGAAAGAAAATCATAATTAAAAAAGAGTAAAAATGCGCAAAAAGCGTTCTAAAACCGTTCTAAATGCCGATTTGTAAGTAATTTTAGGAAGTATCAAACCGATTTCAAAGTAATGGTTGGAAATTGATGCTGAGTGCCCTTGCTCTTATTTAGGCTCTATTTGTGACTTAGCACTTGGTTGTTGCAGGAGCAAAAAAAATCTAAATTGCATTTTTCGTGATACTACAGGAGCTAGGAAATTGAAATTTGGCATGATAATTGCTTATAAGATATAAATGTTCTCTATGAACAGTTTCTAAAATGAAATCGAAATTAAAAAGAGGTGAAAATGCGCGAAAAGCTTCCTAAAAACGTTCTAGTGATTTCTGCGCAATCTCAGAAAAAATCAAGCCAATTTTAAAAGTAATGTTTGAAAATTGATGGTGACTGTCCCTGGTTTAACATAGGCTAAATTTTATGTAGTTGCTACTGCCACCTGGTGGTTGCAAGAGCAAAAAATTTTCTAAATTGCATTTTTTTGTGATACTGAAGAGGTTTAGCCTTTTGAAATTTGTCATTGCAATTACTTGCAAGATGCAAGTGCTTTCTAAGAACTGTCGAAAGAAAATTCCAAATTTAAAACGATGAAGTGATCGGAAAGCGTTCTAAAAACGTTCTAAATTACGACTTTTTAAAAATATTATGAAATACCAAACCGATTTAAAAAATAATTGTTGTAAATTTGTAGTGATAGAGCCTGCTCAAATATAAGCTATATTTTATGTCTGTGCCACTGTCACGAGAGGATTGCAGGAGCAAAAGGCCTGCTAAATTGCGATTTCTTTGATACTGAAGAGCATAGACACTTGAAATATGGCATGGTAGTTAATTATAAAATATAAATGCCCTCTAAGAACAGTCGAAAAAAATTCGAAATTAATAAGGAGTGAAGCAAAGGGAAGGAGTCAAAAACGTTCTAAAAACGTCCTAAATTACGATTTCTATGCAATCTGAAAAAATAAAGAACTGATTCCAAAAGTAATGGTTACGAATCAATGGTGATAGTTTCTGATATTACACAGACCATTCTTTATGCCGGAGCCACTACCACCTATGGTAGGCAGGAACAATAAAATTCTAAAAAAGCCTTTAAAAACTTTCTGAATTACGTTTTCTATGAAATATTTGGAAATACCAAATCGATTTCAATATTAATGTTGGCAAATTAATGGTGACAGTCTCTGTTTCAACATAGGCATTTTATGTTGGTACCACTACCACCAGAGAGGTGGTAGAATGTTAGACAAGAAGCTTGGAATTTGACATGATAGTTAATTTTAAGATGTAATTGCGTACTAAGAACGGTTTCTAAAAAAATGAAAACTTCAAATAAATACTGAAATGAGCGTATGAATTAAGCATAAAAGCTTCAAAGTACTTTCTAAATTATACTTTATTTAGAATTAGCTTTAGTTGTTCTTATTAAGACTCATTTATGTCTCATGCAGCGTAATAATGAAGTTTATTCACACTGTGGCTTAATTAGTAATTTTTGAATTACACCTAACAGTGTAATTTTTTCTAAAAAAATTAGACATACAAATATCACATGCCATATTTCAACTATTACGCGAGAAAAGCCGTGGGATTTGCTAGTATAAATACACACACACACACACACACACACACACACACACATATATATATATATATATATATACCCTATATATATATATATATATATAATCCTAATGAAACGAATTTATGAAACGATTTTATGAAAAGACTGATTATGTTTCACGGCGATTTCTCCTATAATATGGAATACTATGCGGTAAAATTAACACCAAACATCCGCATTGATCCGCAGATCTCAAAACTGGTAATATAATTTTAAAATTTGAATTAGTTTTCGAAATATTAATTTTTTTCTAATTTTAATTGCATTTCTGTAGAGAAAATCTGGCAACAAAACTACTCCATTTTTTTTGCGGAAAAATGGGGCAATAAGAAAAACAATAGGGATTATTAGATTTATTTCTTTTTTGTCGATTTCAAATTGATAATTAAAATTATGTTTTATTTCAACCGATAGTGAAAGAATATTATGATTAAATTATGTTTTTCAGGTAAATTTGAAAAAATAAAAATCAGATTTGTTTTTTGTCTCGAAAAGTGAAATTATTAAAATAATTTAGAAATTTAAAAATATGAATTAAGTGATCGCTTGTCAAAAGCAGAAAATAAGGAAAATTACGTCAAAATATTTACACGTAAGTATTAAAAATGTACGAAAACTTAAAAAAAAAAAAAAAAATCACGCGAAACGTATTCAAAGGCGATAATTACGTCAAAATTTCCAAATATTAAATATCTTCATAATTAAAGTGAATGGACCGCATTCTTCCATTCGGTTCGAGGCTATAAAAATCGCCATTTTACCAATACTGCCCATTATTGCGTGCATAAAACTTTTAATGTTGAATATTAGATTATATTTGAAAAGCTCAAGTAATCATATTTTGAAACACTTTTAAATTAAATAATATATGAGCCCGTGAATCTTAAAAGAGAAAAAAGGTTTAAAAGAAATAAATTATTACATGAGCAATGCATTTAATAGTGAAAATTGTGTAAAATTGCGTCATATATTAAAACGATACAGTTAAAAAAGTTCTCATTCCGAAGAAATTTAATGTGACGTCAGATGGTATAAATGGAGTGCGACTACCAAATCTGTTTATATATTACATCATTTGATGAAGCGTAAATACAGGTAAATTTATGCGCAAAATACTTTAGTTTTATTTTATACGCATTACTATTCGATAAATACATTTTAGAAAATCCGGATATTCATATTAAATAATATAAATAATATACATTTTAAAATAAACATGATGGTGTATTAAAATAAATATAGAATTTATGAATAAGCTATATCTGTTCCTGAACATATCTAAAACTCGATCAAAACACAAATCATAAGGTTAAAAATTAAAAATACAATGCTTTTCAATACCGTCGTTCTGAAAGATACTCCCAAGCAGACGGAGTTTATTAACTTCGAGCCTAAAAAAAGGATATTGCCCATAGTGTCGCTATAAAAGGCAGAAATATAACGACATTCTTAACCTAACCTTTTTATGCAAGTTGGTTTTCAAATGTGTAATTGATCTTACTTATTAATCCTGAAAACCGCCATCAGTTGTTATGACAGCGATGGTTGAGGCCATTGTAATAGAAAAATACCCCATTCAAACGGAAAGTAATGGCAACTCGATTACAAAAGGTAGCCATCGCTATATTAAGATAATTAAATCTTCAGTAACCTGAAAATATTTTTTAAATAGGTCATATTACCGTGTTTTTGGAGTTTCTGAAACCTGAACAGGGGTTGGCGGGAGTAGCTCACCTAGAGGGCAGAGCCCCTAGTATATATATATATATTCTATATGCTATTTTTTAAAGATGATATTTTCACTTTCGGAACCGGTTCCGAAAGGGAAAGTAACTTTATAAAAAAGATCTGCAAGCAAAATCGAAAAAAAAGGGGGCAAATGTATGGCTGAGGCTCAACAGTTAGGTGAATAGGGGAACTACAGCTAGAGAACAGCTGTGCTGTCCAAAGCAAATATATATATATATATTTAAAAATATTAAAATTCAATTGAGATATTTGAAAATAACCTTCCTATAGGTTTAGCATTAGCTCGAACAGGAGCCTTAAGGCTCTCTATAGAAGGAATTTAATGCCTTGTATTTGCCTGGTTTTGGCCAAATAAGGGAATTTAAATTTGAGCGATAACATGCTTCATATTGCAAATCGTTTTGAAGGTGTACTGTATCTATAATATACTTAGAACTCTGTGGATTTTGTAAAAGTTTTTAATATTGTGTATTTTATTTGGATTCTCTGAAGAACCATACAAAAAATAATATGAGTATCTGGCATTTCCATCTTAATCAAGCTTTGTTTTATCCCTCATAAGAATCGATTCTGTTGAACAGTAAATGACATTAGGCGAAAAAGATATATATATATATATATAAACCTGATCACCCCTTTACTAATACACCTGAAAAAGTATCAACCAACAGGGAATAATCTTTCGTTTGTTATTCGAAAAATTTGCTTTTGGATTCGTTCAAGTATTAAAAATAATGCCAATTTTCATTTTTCGTGTGAAACCAAGGACTTTTGATATTTGATTTGAGTTCCCTAGAATTAGTCCGGAAATGCATTTTTCTTAGGATTTCCCTGGCAGAGCCGGCCGTAGATCCAGAACTTTTCTTACGACATTTATGGAAATATCGCCCACTGTTGTGTTTTCAGGTGGCTTCAGCTCTGGCTGAAAACTGTTTTTTAAGAGCTCAATAAAGGGGAATGTGAGGGACACCATTATCTACAGACTTGCTTTTCTTGTCTGAGCAGTCGCCTCTTTGGCAATAAAATCAAATCAAATCGGCACAGAGTTATAAAGGAAAATATATTAAGAGTTGATCCGTAAATTAAAAAAAAAAAAATAAATATTTTATGTTTGTGAATTGAACCTTCAATTTATAATCAGAATTTTTAAAAATAAAATTCTTAATATGAAATAAAATTAAATAAAATTAGGAGAATTTTCATGAGATTTTAAATCCCTCGCCGTTTTCCACAACGTTTTAAAAGAAATCATTTTTTGTTTAAAAACAGATTTGTGAGTGCGACAAAAATCTCGAACTAAGAAAATAAAATCAACAATGCTGTTATCATAATAAAGTTCTTCGTACCACTTAAATAGAAGACAAATTCTGAATGCTTTTTAAATTTTCTTATTAAGTGTCAAACTTTGAAAGAACATTTTCTTAATATAGTGACATGTTTTAAACAAAAATATTCACCAAACTCTTCTAACAACTTTTAAAATGAGCTTTTTAAAAAACAAATAACCTTCATATATGCAATCTGAAATAAAAGCGCCGAATAATTAACTGGTGAACAAATTTGTGTTTGAAACTTTTTCTTGTATCGAATTTTTCTTATATTGAGAATATAAATACTGTAAAAGCACTTATTTTCGCGATTTTCGCGAGCCCGTCGTAATCGCGAAAATTTAAGCCTCGCGAAATATATATATATATATATATATATTTGCCTCAAATAATAATAAAAAATCAGAATTTTTTCACTTATCCAAAATTTGATTACAATTACTTAAATAAGAAATAAGTACAAAAATTTACTATTTGTTGAATACTATACAACTATTTCTTGAATAAAAACAATAGTACAACTAATAGAATGCAGCTCATTCACTTACAGTATTTATACCAGTTTCTTTGAAGCCATTCAAAATTATCTCATCTTTGGCTGCAGCGCACCGTTAAATGTGCGTACAAGCGAAGAAGCATAGTTCGGTTTTAGTCGTGATATTCGTAAGTCCACAAATTCTTTTTTCCTCTAGAAATTTAAGCTCATTAGAATACCACTCAATAAACTCATTCTTGAGCAAATGCTTGAACTCGCTGTTTACAGTTAAGTCCAAAGGCTGGAGCTCTCCTGTGGAGGAAGCGGGCACAAAAACTTTTCGGGCGAATTTTTCGAACAAGAGGAAGTTTCTTAAAATGCCTTATGCAAAACGGGTTCTATTTAGGTAGTTTCGGGATTTTTCAATTTTCGGTTCCGTTCATATAAAACTTGCGAAATTTTCAGCTCGCGAAATCACCGACATCTTCATTCTCGCGAAAATTACGGCTCGCGAAAATAAGTGCTTTTACAGCAATTTAAATTTGTGAGTATACTCTAAATAAAAATAAAGAAAACTTCTTTGATGGAAAAGAATTAAGAACTTAGTTAATTATTTTTCAATAAATTAATTACTTTTAAAGTGTGATTAATCAAACTGAATTCTGCGATATATTGATTTATATTTTAATTAAACTTCGTCTAAAATATTTAGGAGAAATCAAAATTTTTTCAATACTTATTTATTGTACTTATGTCAGAAAAGAAATTTGAATTAGTATTTTTTAAAGACAATTTAATTAGGGTATAAACAACAACAACAACAAAAAAATCAAAACAAATCATAAATTTTTGGGGAGAAGATCTATTTTTAATGATTAATTTTTAATAAAAATAGATGTTTTGAATGAATTTAACTGGCTACCTATATAAAATGTGTAAAATCTTTTTTAAGCTCTCCAAAAAAGTATATAAATAAGAAAAACCGTCTAGTCTTAGAATAAGATATAATGTTTTATAATACAGCTGAGAAAAAACAATGTTTTGTATTTTTGTTACGACAAAATATCTGAGAGAAGCATATAGGCGAGGATTGGGGAGAGGATTCCAAAAGTAAAGATTTTTATAAGGGAACCTAAACCCCATTTACTCAAGTTAAGCAATATTAGATGACAACCCTTGAAAACTCCGAACTTATTTGCTCCAAAATAATTTTAATAATAAAAAAAAACCTGCATTAAATTTTTTTGACAAAAAGAATAAACAAAATTAGAAAAATAGAGCATATTCTTTTTTCCTCATTATTCACGAAAAACTTAAAAAAAAAAACAAACAAACTAAAAGAAGTACTTAAAGAAGTACATTTAAGTTTGTGAAATATATAGGAAAGTAAAATTAATATTTTTTGATAGTGTCCATTGAAAACAGAATCTTTCATGACGTGATTTCGGGAGCAGAGTTTAATAATTTATGAACTGAACAAAATAAATTATCAAGATCCTTAGAGGTTTTTGAGCAGTTAATTGCGTTAAATTTCATTTTAGAAAGCTGCCTTATGTCGTCCATTTGAGAGATAAATTTATATAAAAACGATAGAAGAATGAAATAATCCATTACAATTAAATATATTATAATGCATTAAAATTTGGATAATATGTGTTTAGCACGATTAAAATCCATCGCAAAATTTATTTTTTTGTGCAATTATTCATTATAAAGATAATAACTAGAGAGATTTTAAATTTTCAAAAAATTCGTCTAGTAAAGTCAGGATCTCGCTAAATCCCGCTAAATCGCTGAGACATTCCATTTTACGAGTGTGAAAAGTTGATAGTATCCGTATCTGTGAGAAACTTTGGCAACTGGTGGTGTTTTAATGAATGAAAGTGAATGTAAATAAAAATTAAATTTAAAAAATCAAAAAATCCGACTGTGTAAAAAGCGAACTAATTAATTATTTCTCATAAATATGAAAGTATTTTTTGTGTTACTTATCTATTTTTTTTATTTACTTGTATTGATGACTTTTATGTTGAGTTTAATTGTTAGTTCTTATCTATAAACACTGTTTTCATGAAGCCTATAGATGTCTATGAAGGTTAGAGTTGCAGTAAAGCTAGAGATCCTACCTACACAACTTCCTGGTCGTGTAATATTTAAACTGAGCTTCTGTCTGTAAAATAGTCAATGAAACATCGTCTTCATTTCAGACATATCCAATGATGCCCCACTCAATAGGGTGCGTAAATTTTTTTCGTCTCTACCGCCATTTTGTATTTTACGGCAGCCATTTTAAATTTATAAAACAAAACCTATCCTATTCCCATCAGACGGTTAAGACGAATCGATAGAGACCTCATTTATTCAAACCCATCCAGCCGTTGGGATGTTTTGAGGGTATAAAGAAATCCACATACCCAGATACGCGTGAAACACATAGCCCTTCTTAGCAGACGGGTAAAGAACATGCTTCTGCACAAACTTCATTCAAAAAAGATATTTTATGGCTGAAAATAATTAAAAATTGTGTAATTAAATAAGATGGTGTGATATGATGATATAAAAATAACTTCTTAAAAACAACATAAAATTTTAATAAACGCGCAAGGTCTTTCGAAGGAATTAGTCTTTGTACAAAACTGAGATTTTGAATTTAAATGGGTTTTTTAATTAACATTTTGTATAAAATTAAAACCAAATTCCCGAAATTCGGAATCAACTCCATAAACAGTGAAAATTGCTTTATTAATATCTACAAAGAAAAAAAAAAAAAAAAAAAAAACATTACTTCAGAGTGTGAGTCACATGATCATTCACAAATAGTATTAAATAGTACTAAAAGTAGGCTTAGTATATATTTTTTATACAGAGTACGTATTTCATTTCAGAAAACAAAAATAATATTGTGTATCATGTAATAATATATTATAATTTTACTATAATTTTTTGTATAATACACGATTAATATTAATGTTTTAATACTTTTGTGCAATAAAATTCATGTCGTCAGTGTTTAACAAATCATACGAAACAATAGATACATGTTCTGATTTGAAATCAAGATTTTTATCTAAACTTTTCATACGATAAGGTGATCAAATTTCATAACAAGAGTTTAAAAAAGTTTTTGCAGCTTTAAAAGTCAAAAAATATTTAAGTTTTATATTTTCTCGTGTCCCAAATTTTTTACGTTTTTAAAATTTAATAAGTATTTTTTATCAAAAACTGCGTAAACTACAACCTCCAAATTTGAGTAGGTCATCACATTTAGGTGACGTTTGGACACCTTAATACGTCCTCTCTGTGATACATTCAATGAAATTTAAATGGAACTATTTATATACAAAATAAACAGTTAAGTGCGAGCATTACTCGCGCACAGAGCGTTCCGTAGAATAAATATATAAATTTGTAATTGTATTAAAAAAAAAAAAAAAAAAAAAAAAAAAAAAAGTTGCTAAAAGAATACTAAGACTTTGTAAAACACTATACAACGTAGGGTTAGGTATAACTGTATATATTAGATAAGTGTAAATGGGTATACCATGAAAGTTCAAAGATATATGGAACCTAAATAATATCAAATATAGTTATTCGTATAACTCCTTTTTTAACATTATCCTAATCTATTTATGATGAACTTAATTCGGTACTGACAATAAAAGCAGTGCATAGTTAAACTTCATTTGGCATTTCGTGAAACTAAATTCAGCGTAGTAATAACCTTTATTTCTACAGCGTAGCTAAAACAAAACCTTTGTTCAAAGTTTAAAATTGGCATTGTGCTAAGCGCGCTTCGAATTGAAGTCTCAAAGTTGCAACGACGCCTTGGTCAGTGCCGCGTTTTAACACAGGTGTTTAATTAACTTTTAATGTTACTCGATGCGTATTGAGGGATACAATCAATGCAAACTATTGCGAATCCCACAGTATTTATGCGATTCATTCTAATTAAATCTTTCGAGGGCTATGCCCTTAAAAACGGACACCTAATTTTAATTCCAAAACAGACAAACGGCACAAAGAATATTTAATTAAAATTTTCCTTTTATCATGTACGTGAAAATAAGCAAGTTCGCATTTTCTAATAAATTCTAGTGTCAATTCATTATTTCATAAGTTTATAAATAGAATTACCCGGTGCCGGAAAGGATTAAGTGGTCGCAGGATTCTTAAAGCTTCAAAATTTAAGAAATTTTAATCTTTTTAGATGTTAATCTCCTATATTTTTCTGAATATCTTGATATAATTGTTTCCTTGAAATTCGCATTAGAACAGTTGTTTTGGTTTTTAGAATTATACCCGCTCAATAGCTTGAGCGGCGTTTCCGAAACTCTAATGTCATTATTTTCCAAATGGAGTTTTTTGGGCATAACGCGCAGGATACCTCAAAAACTTCTGTATATTTTTTTCATGAAATTTTCAAAACATATATTTCATGTTAGTCTGTATAATCTGAACCTAAAATTTCCTTTTTATTGTTAAAAAAATATTTTCTTAGGTAATTTTACTGTTGAAAATTTCAAAATTTTGTATTAGCTAAATGCGACATTGCATTAAAAATATAAAAATGCTTTAAATACAAATTTATTTAAGTTCAGGGAAATTATTACAATCTGAAGTATAAGTAAGCACCGAAATTTTCATTCTAGATGCAATATTTATATGTAAATCCTTAGGGTAAACTGTTATGCCAATTTTTTGTTCGACAAATGTCTAACAGTTTCGAGCCCCCTATAAATACTAATTCTCTATCTTGCAATTTTTTTAAATGCATGAAACGAAAGAACATACTTATATCTTTCATCCCAATTAAAATTGTGTTTTAAAATCATATACATTTTAAGACATTAAATGTTGAAAATGGTCTTTTTTTTATTTATTTATTTATTTTTTTTTACACTTTTTAGAGTTCCCCTTAAATTAGTGTTTTTAACAATTTGACGTTTATTGCTTTTATACTGTTACTGGACATTATATTACACATACATATCATTAAAAGTTGTTAACTAGGCATAGAGTACGCTGTCCCTGTCCTTGTGTATGTCCAAACTGACAAAACCTTTGAGGGTTAATATTTCGACTAATTACCGATGATTTTTTTCAAAAATCATTTTCAACAATGCTTTTATTCTTCTGCAACGATAGGTATATTCATCGATGCTCAACGATTTTTTCTGAATGCCCGTAAATCGAAATTTGTGTATAACAGAAAAATGCTAATTACTTAAAAACTATGTGACCTAGGGTAATCGCTATAATTTTCCGGCAAGGTACATTAACTTCTACTACCTTTACTTTTTGATAATTTTAGGTCCAGTAGATTGGAAATTAGATGGGGGGTGGGGGGGTGGGGGAACATATTTTTGCGCAACATTTTTCAACAATATCTTTGAAAATATAATACCTAAAATTAAAAGGAATGTATTTTTGAGTTCAGCGTTATAAAAGCTTTCACAGGATACCCCACATGACATATAAAGAAAAGATTTTTTTTTCAAGTAGCATAATTAGCCCTTCTACTTTTTTACTAAATATATTTATGAATGTTTATTATTCTGAAAATATGTGGATCAGTGGTCTTTATTAGTTCCCCGAATTTGAACTTTCCACGTTCCATAGTCTACGAGTAAAATGGCTGTGACAGACAGACAGACACAGGAGTGATCTTATAATGGTTCCGTTTTTTTTTTTTTTTTTTTTTTTTTTTTTTTTTTTTTTTTTTTTTTTTTAAGTACGGAACCCTAAAATATTTGAGTGCTTTTAACATAATTATTATCTTACTCAAGTTAGTTGAAGATATGAAACTTTGACATTAAAAACCAAAATAAGGAAATAAAATTAAATATTTTTATCGATGTAATATCATTTTATGCAACTACTAGTCGAATTTTGAATGCTTTTGAAAATTTTTTGCTTTGTGAAACATTTAGAAAAATTATATTCCTGATATCATAAAAATTACTGTATTTATAATAATATTTTAATGGATTAAAATTTCAAATATTATTTTTTATAATATTTGAAATGGCCTTTTAAAAATATTCTTTATAATTTGGAATGTAAAATTAAAACGCTCTAATCATTTAAATCCTGAGCAAGTTTGTGTTTGTAACTTTATTTTGCATAGGATTTTTTCTCATTCTGAAAAGATAAATGAAAATTAAATAAATATTCTACAAATTAAAAAAAGGAGTATTTCTCAGAAAACAATTAAGTACTTCTTTTATTATTTTTTAATAATACCAAAATGTTCAACGTGTGATTAATGAAACTAAATGCCGAGAAATATTGATTAATGTTTTAATTAAACATTCACCGAAAAGACATAAGAAAAACTGTTATTATTATTTTTTTTACTGTGTCGTTTACGTCCTTATTAAAAAGTCTGAAAGGGACTTTTTATAATTATTTTTACTAATTTTCATGGAATGTAGTTCACGTATAAGATTTGTGTTAAAAAGTATACTGGGAAAATAAATATCTAAATTTAATTACAGAAGTTAATAATTTTCTACTTAAGCATGTCTCAAGAGACTTTAAATTAAAGAACTTGAAAGGAATTTATATTTCTGAATTTAATAGTAATCTTACGTATTTAATGACCATGCATAGGCTTATTTTATTCAGTTTAAATGATAATTTTTTGAGACGAAGTTCCGGACGTTCTCTCGTACTTGTCTGTGAAATGTTTAAGGAGCAGACCGTGTAAAAAAAATACACCTATTATTTGGACCTCCATTAACCAGGGGACCATCAAACATGATTCTCACCGATTTTGATTAATTTAAAGTATGTTTTAGAGTTCTTATCTCTAATTATTCTTGTGAAAGGATTTCTTCAAATGGGACTTAGATTTTCAGAAAATAGATGCCGAGGTTTAGCGTACGTTTCAAATACCCATTAGTTTTCAGCTCTCAACGTGTCTTTCGTCGTGTGGACGCAGAAAGCTCGCACGCCACCCGTACGGCCCGAGTTCGATGCTACCTCTGGACTTTTTTTTTTCTTTTTTAATTAATTTTATATTTTAACACTTTATTACAATTTGATTTAAATTTGATATATATTTGACACTTTGAATTGCTGCAAATTTGAATTTTTTTTTTTCGGAAAAAATATACAATTACGTTTAGGTTTTTTTTTTTTTTCATGAAAATTTATATATATTTTATTTAAGTTGTAAACTAACATAATTACTAACGAAAATCCAAAATATTTAATGTCTAGATTTTTTCCTAATTATTATTTACATTTATATATTTTTATATTTTAAGCAAAGTTCAGAAACAATATATCATATATATATTTACTTTATTGAATTTTAACTGAAAATTTATTTTTTCGTGTAAATTATAAATAATAATTTTGATGCCAATTTCAAAATATTTTTTCATTCTAACAAATAATGATAATAAAACGAAAATTGTCAACTGGAAATGTAAAAATCATCTGCGGACCCCGCATGCTGTGAAATGTCAGTAATGTTTTGCTGTCAACAGAAATATTCCTATATTAATACATGGAAATTATAATATATAATAATGGAAATTATACATGGAAATTATAATAAATAAATATTACATCTTGTGCTGCGTTTTTAGCCTTGCCAACATACAATAGTGAGAAATTTTCGGAGCTGTGCGTCGTTTCAAGTGGTTTAGTCGGTAGAACGTCCGTGCGCTATACTGATGGCCCGGGTTCGAGTCCCGGCTTGGAATCTTTTTCACTATGTTGGCCTTTGCGCCTTTTAAGCAATTACTTCGAAATTTTATTTTCATTTGAAAAGAAATATTCCTGGTATTTTGCAGGAAACTTACTGGCATTTCTGTAGAAAGTTTTTAACATATGAAGTAAAGTTCCAGTCATTTTCAAGAAATGTTTCTTGGAAATAATGGGCAACTCAGCTGCCCATTTTTTCCCAGGAACGCTGCGGAATTTTTTTTACAGTGTAATATCGAACATAAAAAATAGTAATGTAAATATTACTCTAGTTCAATTATTTTAAGTTAAAAAATAGTTTAAATTATCCGTCAAAAATACGAGTAACTAGAACATGAAATAACAATATGAGAAAAAGAAAAAAAAATCAATGAAAATTCTCACTATATTATCTTAAAATTTATCGCTGACATTTAACAAAATAACATTGAAAAATTTAATTCTTATTTTGTATACAAATGAAGTTTTATTCAGCTAATATTTTGTATGAAATGAAACATTTTTTTTAATAATGGTTTAGACTTCAAAAAGTACAAATGATATGGATATATATTATGCAGGATTTGGAAAATGCTACTGAAATATATTTCATGAAATATTAACTGAAATTCCTTAAAAAAATTAAATATATTAGGATGCTAAATTTTTGAAACACAAATATCCGTTTGAGAATACTTTGATAAAATAAATTATTCGAAACAAAAGTTTTAATTAAAAAAATATTCATTTAAAAAACACTTTAGAAATACTACAAAATCACTTTAAAAATATAGATTTCTGATTCACATATTTAATTATCACTTTCTGTATGCAAATATCGCTCAATTAATCTACATTACAGTCTAATTAAGTATTATAATTGCAAATTATAAATTGTTTTTGTCAGTAAAATTTATAAACCAGGCGAAAGGTGTCAATAACTATTTAATTTTTCCATTACTCGAACTGTAACTGGTCACAGTAGGCTGTAATTAAAGAAGAAACTAATCACTAGATCAATTTAAAAATGCTTGACTTATTATAATAGTTAAAACAAATATAACTAGAATTAACGTTCTCATTTGTTCTTTGATAGAAACGCAATACTTTACAATGTTTTTTAATAATCATTATTAGTTTTAAAATAAGACCTTTTATGCAAGATTTCAGAAATTTTAAAATTATCTAAATTTTATTCTTGAACTTGCAGATAGATCTCTGATACAAGTTAATTAGTTAACAGCTACAAGTTTACAAAAATATTAATAAATTCTACATAAGCAGATTGACATAAATTAATGAAATAAATACTGTCCGTATCACCGATTTCATTGAATATTAAATAGGTATAAGCAGTTTATATCATTATTTATACGCATACATTGTAAGTGACGATAACAAAACTCAGATCCTTTTGGAAATGTATATAAATTCAAAATGAATTATGATAATAGTCTATAGAGATGGTCAGAACAAAGATAATTTATTGAAGTCATTAAACTGAAAAAAAATAAATTGCAGAGAGTTTTTTATGTTAGAAAGCATGAATCAAGATTTTTGATTTGGGAAGATTGATAAATCTAAGTGCAGTATTCTTTAGTAGATCTTTATTCATAAGACAAAAATTCTTCTGTTTTTAATTGAAATCATTAAGGAAAATTATATAAAATGTCATAAAAATATGATATGAAAAATCGTTGTTGTTCTAAAATAATTTAACGTTACAGAAGTAATATAGCTATAATGATCTCGAATTCATGGCAGTCGTCCGAAGTATTAAACATCACGGCACAACCCTTCCTGACGACCAATGTGTTAAACTTATAGATTTTGACTTTTAAATTTTACTGAAGATAACTTCTGTGAATGCCGCGCCTGTATTTTTAATTTAATTATCTCGAAGCTGCAGAGATCATTCAAAGTATTAAATCCCCTATCTTTACCCTGACCGCCAGTCGATGCATTAAGCTTGTGGAATTTAGCTTTAAATTTTTTCTTTGACTTACGTTTCACCTAATTTAATGTAGCTACAGGGTAAAATCACCAATAATCGGCCACTTAAGCACTTTCTTTTAGTATATAGCTCAAAGCGTAATTTTAAAAAGCAATATGACATTTTTAATAGTGACACATGTTAATGTATACTTTTCTTTTACTGCTTCAGCAATTGTTTTTAAAAAAACTGATTATAGTTTTTATTTATAAAAACTGAAACTTAAAAGTAGCAAAGGTCTAGTAGTCGGCCACTCAATTCTAGTGTTCGGCCATCACTGGACCAGTTGTCGGCCACTTAAATGCGTTGTTATTTAAATAACTTAAAGTATAACTTTTATAAACATAACAACATTTTAATGATAAAATGTGTTAATTTATTCTTTTCTTATAATGTTGCAGTAATAATTTAAAATATTATAATAGTATTTAACACTTTCCAACATAGTTTAAAATTGTTTGTGAATTTGGATTGTCATCAGTCTTTCCAAGCTCTAACACTCGTAAATATACTCGAATCTCCTTGAATTTTTTGTATGTTTTTAACGTTAACAATAGCACGATCGCTATAGAAAATAAAGTGTGCAGAATTTATAGTTCATCTACAAAGACAGTCAAAAGTATTCCCATGCATTACGCTCAATGAGAAAAAATTGCTTCAAGTTTATTTTAATGATGTTGGTCATTTCAAACATAATGAAATTCATGTGCATTTATGAAGTGCAGTTAACTACGCATTCTGGACAATATGGGGTCCAAAGAACTTATTATTCATTTATAGGGCCCCGCAAAAGAATTCCTTTACATAATAGTGTCAGGGGATAAGCGGTTTGCAGCGTATTTTAGTTCTGTTATACTATTTCAAATAGAATGAAATTGATATACTACATTACTGAGGCTTACCACAAAATACTTGGTGTATAACATGATATGCATAGCATTTAACGTTTATTTACAGAGACACACAAAAAATTCGGATACAGTACTGTATCTTTCTATTAGCGATAATTGCTGGAAGTGTGATTTCGTTTATGACATGCGTTTTTAAGTTTAAGTAAATCTTCGCTTAAGTTTGCGGTGTGTATAACTGATATAGATCATATACAAGGCTACACAAAAGAGTTTGTAAGATTTGCTGAGTATCAGTGTGAATGGCTTAAAAGAGGCTTTTAATTGAGTTATGCTCTTTCAAGCTGAACTATATTTAGTATACTAAGAGATGTTTGTATATTATAAATAAAATCCTATACCGGGCCACGTAAAGAACTGAATACATGACCATCCAGTGATAATAATGTGTGGAAGTATGATTTCAGTAGTTTTAAACACGTTTTAGCCTGAATTAAATTTTAGCTTAATATGTGCGGCATATAAAAATCTGTTGGTAATATACAGGGCTGTACAAAATAATTCATGTATTTTTCCGTACAGTGGTAGAAATTGCTGAAGGTGGATTTTTAATGGTATGGATTTTCTTACTATACTAAGTTTTATAATACTATTCATAGAATAATACACAAATCTTTAGCTTAAATACAGGTTTGCACAAAAGAATTGAACTACTATTCCGGTTCGGGGCCTTAATCTGGTTTTCAAAAGTATTATGCCTTTTCTAAAATGTTTACTTTTTTTACACTATTGAGCAGATAAATTTCATTACAGAATTCTACAAGTCATGGGAAGTGCTTTTGTAATCTATTCTTGATGCATGATATTTCATTCTTGTTTCTTATGGAAAGTAAAGTTAAACTGGGCGGCGGACAGAGAAAAAATTATTACGTCATCTTGTTTCAAAATGAAATTATGATATAGAACAAGATTGTTAATAGAACACAAATGACTGATCTGTCAATGCATATCTTGGTATGATATTAGAAGCAGTGAGCCCCAAATCGTCATTTTAGCGTTACACCATGTCATCGGGTTTCGAGATGAAATTTTAATATATTGCATATCTCGTCTAGTACAGTACAAATATTTCAGTTTGTCTTGGGATTTCGTGGTTAGATATGAGCAGAACGCGGCGCCAGTTCTTCATTTTCGCGGTACAATCTCGTCATCGAGTTTCGAAATGTAATTTTAATAAGTTGTATATCACGAATAGTACATTACAGATATTACAGTCTGCCTCGTAATATCTTTAATCGATATAAGCAGAATGAGGCACCAATTCTTATTTTGGCGGTATTATCTGGTCTCGAATTTCGAAATGAAATTTTAATATCTCTCTTTCGATTAATACGATTTAAGTATTTCAGTCTGTTCGTGATATCTGAGCACTATACAAACAAAACGGGTCGCCAAATCATTATTTTGGCGGTACTATTTCGTTTTCAATTTTGAGAATAAAATGTTAATGATAGTATAATAGAAATGCTTCAGTCGATTTCGTGATATCTTGATGAGATATGAGCAAAACGGGGCGCCAATTCTTCCTTTTAGTTGTACTATCGCATCATCCAATTTCGGAATGAAATTTTAATATGTTGCATATTTAGATTAGTACAGTAAAAATATTACTATCTGCTTCGTGATAGCTTGAAACGATCCGATCAGAATAGAGCATCAATTCGTCATTCTGGTGGTACTAACAGATCGAGTTTCGATGCGAAATTTTAAAATGTCATAGACATCGATTATTGATATTATGTGTAATGTATATTTAACAGTGACAGTTCCGTTGAAAATGAACAATGTTATCTTCATTTTTTTAAATTTAATTTCTATAGAAGCAGAAGATGGGATTTGAAAACACAATAGTTAGCCTCTAATTAATATTATTTCTGACTATTAAGTTAATCAACCAGATAATAAGTTTATTTTATATTATTGAAAAGTTGTCACAATCCGTGGCTTTGTGGTTATTGAAATATTGCAAATCATATTTGTGTGGACATTAAAATTAGGAAGATGTTATATTTCCGCAGAAAGTTTAAATATTATTCATTAAAATGCAGTTTGTTGAAATTTCACGTTAATAACCCATTAGATGATTGTGAGAAACATTTCACCCTTTTAAATTTCAATTATCTTATAACCTACTGTGTGAGAGCATTTATGTCTTAAAAGTAAAACACATGTAAAATTTCAAGTTTCTAGCAATAGCCCTCGCAATTCCCAAATAAATCATTGTTTTAAGTATGCTTTCCGCACATTTCACACATTAAATTTTCCATATTTAATTAATCTCTTCTGTGCGAGTAAGTAACAGCTATGTCGAGTTTCAATCCAAAATTTAAATTAGTTGCTAAATTTATCATAACTAATATGCGCAAACATTTACTTTTATAAATAACTGTCATTTAATATTTCAAGTCTTTATCCTTAAAGTTTTGATATCAATCATAATTTTCAACGTTTTTAGAATCTTTTCTACTCATTTCAGCCTTTTATATTTCGCTTTTATTAGAAATCATTTTCAGTGGGCATTAAAAATTATCTCTTTGAAAAACTCCATGTCAAGTTTTACATATGTAACACCCTCAGTATTACAAAAAAGGGATATTTTAGAACGTGTTTTGCTTCTGCAGAGACTGCCACCATCTTTTTTTAACTTTTACTTTTAAAGGTGACTCGGCATTTCCAAAGATTCCCTCCTATAAAAGAAACAAACAAACGTTTCTTCTTTATAACATTAGTATATTAGAAGGCTTTACGCTGGTCGATTTTCCCAAATGAAATATATCGGTGAATTTAACCTTGTAAATAGAAGGTTAAATTCACAGTTTAAATGTTTTAGTAAATAACGGTAGAACGAGATAATGCAATATACTAAAACATCTTTAAAACATTATCTAATTAACAATGGAAATCTCATCAAAATCGTCTAGTGTTTTTTTTTTTTTTTTTTTTTTTTTTTTTTTTTTTTTTTTTTAATGCTAAAACTTCATAATCATGTTCATCTGATTATAGAACTTTCCCCGTGATGATATAACTAAGCAACGTAAAATGATATACAATAAACTAAAACCTTTCTTGAAAATATATCTAACTAATGATGCAAGTTCCATCGGGAATCTATTCAGCAAGCGGACGGAACGAAATTCCCATTTGCATTTTATATCAGGTGTCCTGGGGTACAAACACCAGTGTGAGTAATAACGCCAAGTGCTAATATTAGGCATAGGTATGAAGGAATACGGGAAAATGGCATTTTAGCTTCTGCGCTCAAAGGCTGTGAGTATCTGAATCACAAACAACAGCTAAAAGTTAATTTGTTACATTTATAGCCTTTATCGCCGGAATAAGCTCGTAAGAGTCAACGTCTGATCCAAAATTTGCTAGGTAAGTTCTGTCATGTGAAGACTATCCCGTCAGAAACCCGTGTCATCCGTAAGAAAAGTGACGCATCTCGCAAAAATTCATTTTGCGTTTTATTCCACTAATATGTCCGTCGTAGGTGTGTCTAGCTACATAAAAAATTTCGTAAGTGCAGTTATACGAAAAATCACATTATTACACTATATGTCCATTTGTGACCACAGAAGAGGGGCGGAGAGGTAAAATTACACAACCCTCCAAACCTTATCTTACGTCTTCATTCTTAAAAGTTTTATGCATTTATGCAATTTTTTATTCCTGCATGCAGAGCTAATGCTATAATTTCATGTTACAGTAAAATCATGCAAATCTTTTATCTATTTCTTTTGCCTCACCTGTGAAATTTACTTTTGTCGAGATGTGTCACTTTTCTTGGGGGTGAGCGATATATTTGTTAGGAAATACTTTGTTTATTACATAAATTTGTAATGTATTTCATGTACTTTCAAAATGTTGTGGGAGATTTTGGATGTATTCGCAAGGTAGCTTGTAGTTTAAAATATACTGCGCAAAATGCATACCGGGGTAATAACGCCATCCACAGTGTTATTCTCCGGGTTTATTCTTTTCAGTAGCAGAAATACATTTTTTATTTTATTTGTTTGATTTTATACAAGACAGGCCATTATATTCATTGTTGAAAACTAAAAAAGATAAAAAGAAAGTTGCATTTCTAATTTTTTCGTGTCAGAAGAATAAAATATTATAAGATTATTACTGCATCCTGATATCCCAATTAATGGTAAGTAAAAGCAATTTGTCAATTTCTAAAGTTGTAGAGTTTGTATCTTTAGAAGTGGACAATTTACATGCCATTATTCCATCTTATTTTATAGTTTTGTTTGCATGGTGTTATTACCCACCAGGTGGGTAATAATGCCTAATAACACTGGTTGAGAAATCACGCCAATACATTTTATGAATAGATATCTGCTAAAATAGTCTTTCTTGTATACATAATCAATAAATTGCTGTATCAAATCCTATATTTCTTTGGGGGGAAAAATCTAAAACTAAGCCGTAAAAATTGGTAGAACGTTAACGTGGCGTTATTACCCCAGGACACCTTATATTTTGTATGTATCAAATAAAATGCATGTAAAAGGTTGTATAAATCTCAAATTGCGAAAAACAAACTACGAAAAAAAATCAAATTATTAAAAATAGACTAAAAAAGTGAAATGACCTTTTAGCCAGTACTCAACTGTGGTGGCCGATTACTCAACATGTAAGTAAATATAATACCCAATAATCGACCACATTAAAATAATTAATACAAACACACTTATTTAATTTCGATACTGAAAAACATTAATTTATTAAACTTTATAATAGTACAGTCTTATAATTTTAGAAAATAATAAAAAATAAATTAATACTAGTCTTTTAAAAATGTTGTCATCGATTAACAAAAAAATAGCAAAAACGGTTATATGACCGCAACCTAATAAAAAATGGCTTATTACTAATGCAATAAAAATACCCACAATTCTTTGCTGATGGCTTATGACGTATAAAGAATAGCTACATATAGGGGGTTTGTAATATTTCATTTAAAACCAAAAATAAGCTATTCATAATGTATTTTATCTCAAAGTGGTCGACTACTGGTGCATTTACCCTATGTTTACATATTGATTATGCTCTACTACACAGTCGATACTATAAATATTTAATTTTAACGTTGGAAGTTTAAATTAAAAATGCAGAAAATTTCATTGCTATCTCTGCTATCCCCATTCCTCCAAACTTTACTTTAAGAATAACAAAAGGTGTAAATTTTATCTTAAAATAAAATAAACTAGGAAATCATTTTTAAAAATATCCAAAAATAACAAAAATCTACTATTTTTTCTAAACAATCTTATAACTTTTAAGTCTATTTAACATAAAAAAAACCTTGAAGAAATGCTTGAAAAACTCTATAAAAATGTACATAAAAAATGGTGAAACATAACTTCGCTACTTTGTAATTAGCTGTTTTTCTCCTGCCTATATGTGCAAAAATGTCCCATGGAGAAAATGGATTACATAATATTTTTGTCATACTGGCTTATTATAGATCCTACAAAAATATGCAAGAGTAAGAATATTTTTTCAAGTCACAGCCACTTCTTTAAGGGGACAGTTCCCCTTCAACCGGTCATAAATGCTAGAAAACTGATTCAATTTCCATACGTTTTCACAAACTAACTAATAAAGCAAATTCAATGAAGTTTTTTAATTGTTAAGTATAGCTTTACTTGTTACAATAAACAAAGCAGATTGATGAAAAATATTTAAATTAATTAGAAAAACTTAATTAAGTAACCTACTATTTTTTTGTTTTGGTATTTGCCATATATCACTGCGCGCATGATTTCGCAAAAACTAGTAAAGGTAATGGGTTGAAATTTTCGGAGTGCATTAATATTACACTTCTGCATAAAATGAACTAAAATCTTAGAATTATTTTAAATAATAAAAATTTCATTACAAAAAATATGCGAGAAATTTTACAAATTTTATTTTTTTAAATTTTATTATTAATTATAAATATTATAAATAAAGATAATTAAATGATTTTAGTTCATTATGTTAAGCGGAGTATTATCTTTAAATTAACATCCCTTTAAAGTTAATAAATTAAAATGAACTCGAGATAGCATGCGCGCAGTGATAAATAGTAATTATTAAAACAAAAAATCAGTAGGTTACCTAATTAAGTTTTCCTGATTAATTTAAATATTTTTCATCAATCTGTTTTGTTTATTGTAACAAGTAAAGCTATACTTAAAAATCCGAAAAATTACATTGAATTTGCTTTATTAGTTAGTTTGTGAAAAGGTATGGAAATTGAATCAGTTTTCTAGCATTTTTGACCGGTTGAAGGGGAACTGCCCCCTTAAACGTGTTCTATTTTTCATCAAGTAATTTATCAGATAAAAGTTTTAAAAGTATTTTCTATCTAAAAAAGAAAACAAAATTCTAAGAAACATTTATGCATTAGAAATAACTACGCTTACACATTATATTTTTGGTAATACTACGAATAAACTAAGAGATTACCACATTGAGCTATCATTAAATCACTTCAAAGTTGTAAAATGCTCTTCAGTAAAATATATGCAATTCTCCAGACATTTTTTTTTTTTTTTTTTTTACTGGAAAATGCCCTGCGCACAACAAATTAAATGTAACTAGAAATAATAACGAAAAAACACACTGAGTTGAACATTCTATAGCGAAACATATTAACATATAACAATTACATGTAATTCTGACAATATATACTCGCGTTAGAGTACAGATAGATTGCTAGTCAGGCAGAGAAACCAAATTCATAAATACTTTTCAACTATATTTTATAATGTTAAAAAGTCATCTGAAAAGTAATTTTCTCATATTTGATATTGCTGTATAATTTATCGTTGTATAAATTTGAAGTAGTATAGTTTTTTTGTGAAAATTCATAGTGAGAAATTTCATATTATTAAGTCATAGACGTTAATAAATGCAACTGTAAAACACTTATATAGCGCATTGATATAACATTTCCGGTTTTGTAAGTTGTTCCAGTTTGCTAATTACACTTTATAATAGGCATACAGAATTTCTGTTAAAGTCATTGCATGAATAAATATTGTAATTTGTAAATCAAATTCACGTTTGATAAATCATAACTCAATGGTGTAATTCACAATGTTCTCCTTCAATGTTTTTCAATCAATTTTAATCTTTTTCTCGTGAAATTATTTTGCTTCAATAATGCATATTTATAAATATTACAATGACATTTTACATGCCATTGTCTAATGACAAAAAAATTTTAGTCAGTGACTATTTCTTCAGAATATTATTGGGCTAATGGGCCTCAATATTTGCTTGAACAGGTAATTAGCGGGGAGGAAAAATAACTGATCTCTCCCAATACGTGAACTTGTAACAATCGCGGTAATGAAGAAATCTTAAAGAATAAATTATTAGTGCTTAACGATTTATCTGTTGATGTAATTTTATTGTATTTCGTGACAAACAAAATATAATTAAATAAGGCTGGCCCTTCATAAATTCTTCTTTAAATTTTTAAGATTGTGCCATATATCAGCATAGATTCAGGACGGTAAATAAATATAAAAACAAGTTTCAACTATTTCATTAACTATAAAATTAATTAAAAATAATAAAACCCGCTTCGAACTGCATAATTTCAAACATTGCGGTACCATCTGCACAAATTCATTAGCTCTGCGTGCAGCAGCTTCATCAAGAAACTGCACGAACACAAAAATCTGTGCCTATTATTTTATATAAGAATAGTCATAAGTTATGTTTGAACAAATTTATGAACTCTGTATCGCAGGATGAATATTTGTTTTTATATGCACATCTGGTTGATACTTTTTATCGTCTGGTAGATTTTTCTGCCATTTGAAGCAGTAAATGTATTTGCATATGTAGGGAATTATTTTCTGTATTCAGTAAATACGCATTTTCAAATGGCTTGTTTTATTAAATTATTTAATTTAGAGGATGATTTTACATGACTTATGTCTTAGTTGGAATACTTCCACGAGTAATAGTTATCGAACTAATTTATAACAAACGATTTCACCTAGATAATTAGACATAAACGTAATTTTACAATGTGTATGGAAATAATTTATAGTGATATATGTGTTTTTCAGAATTAAAGTGTAACAAGTTTTCATCATTTCATTAACATTTTTTCATCATGTTTGAATAAAATCTTGATCTATAGACACTAACTCGTTTGGTACTGTAACAAACTAAGAACAAGGTTGAAGATGTGTGCAAAAAATTGTGTTACTCAGTTGGAAAATTAATACTCATCTGGTGCTAATCTTCTACGGATCTGAATTGAAATTTATTTAGCCCATTACTTATACCTCCTTGGATCATATTTTATGGATAAGGTTCTGTTCATTCTGAACGCTTTATAATTTTAGCTGAAACTTGTACATTACAGTATGCGGCATAATAGCTGAACTTGTAGTATAGTAGTAGAATTAAAAAAAGAAAAAAAATGTTTCTTGTCCGTGAAAGATATGTCACCAGTGAAACAGAATGTTCGTTCTTTGGTTGTTTAAAAAAAGTCCCCAAAGCCGGATCTAATGCGTAATTTTTACAAAGATCATTAGACCTAAAATGTATTTTAGTATAGTGACATTTTGGCAATATTTAAACTACACAAATTTTTCTGTAGATATAGACGGAAGAGTTTAAATACACAACTGAATCAACAAATCAACAACTACAATTGATGGAATACTTTAGAACGTCCGCAGTATTGACATTACCCCAGAAACTAAAGGTGCTCATTTTAATCTGCATAGAGCACATTTAATGTTTAGTTATTCATTATAACAAAAAAATACCTTAATTGTTAAATAACACTTGAAATTTCATTTATTCCACTTTTTTTTTTTTTTTTTTTTTTTTTTTTTTTTTTAAATCAAACTCTTTATCGAATGCTAGAAGTTTGTATTTTTATTCCTTCTGTTGGAAGGCTTAAATAATTAATGTAACATTTTGAATGTTATTAACATGTTAAGATTAATTTAAAGAAATGGAAATAAAAAATACAAGGAAAAAAGTCACCATAAAACTACGTATTAGCAAGTAGCGAAAAACAAAACAAAATATTTGTACTCATTTAAATGCCTAGTTTTTATATTCCAAAAAGTGCATTTAAATAAATTTTTTTTTAGATAAAGTAAACTAGAATAAACTGAAAGTCAGAAAAAATAAACCATCTGAATAGTTTCTATTCATGAATTATTAAAACAAAAGAATATCACAAATATCATTTAAAATTAGAATTTGGGGATATATGCGTATTTAAATTTATGTAAAAAAAATAAAGTAAAACTAATATTTTAAATTAGTTTAGACTTAAAACACAACCTTTCATGAAGCGATTCCGTAACTAGAGAATTAATATTAATGAGCTGAATAAGAATATTTATAGACCTCTTTAAATAATTTGCTCAGTTAATTGCACGAATCTTAATTTTAAAAAATTCTTTTAAATCATTAATTTAAAAGATAAATTTAAATATAAAAACGATAAAATAATCGAAAGATATTTAAATGTATTCTAATGGTACTAAGATTGAAGACTGTTTTTATATGCTTGATTATAATTTATTGTCTAACAAAGTTTTATTTTGCAATTATTCAGTAAAAATATTAGTTTGTAAAATAAATGCATCGAATAGGAAAGTACATTATTAATTAAAGCATTGAAAATTCATAAAAGTCTTTAATATTCATTAATGTAAATGCTAATAGTCATCGTTTTCTTTGATTATGTTTTTAATAGTAGTAATAAAAGCGGATTTCTGTGAAATTCACGGTGGAATAGATTTTATAAAGACTGATTATCAATGCAATTTTTGATTAGTCAGTTAGATTAACTTAATAGATTACCCTTATAGTACATAAAATGTGAATTATTTAGAAGTAGAAATAACACCTGTTATCAAATAAAGTAAATATGCTGTAATTTCGAAAATCTTTATACTTTTACGAGATAATGTTTTAACCCTTTATGCACTGAATTATGAATTCTTGAAAATTTTATCTTCTAAAGCATTTTTCGTGAATTTTTTAAACTACATTAGAAGATTTACATAACCATTTACTAAATTTAATAAGGATTTTAGAAGGATTGAAGGATTTAGAAGGATTCATTAAATTTGAATTTATATGGATTTTGTGAAATATTTATAACCCCACTCAAATATTTTATTTTAAATATTTTTCTTAGTATTTTGTAGAATTAGGAAATGTACAAATAGAATGTTCTTACAATAAAAATATAGAAATATTTCCGAATTGAAAATCCCCCCCCCCCCCCCCCCCTCAATGCCAAGGAAGCTGAAAAGATGCAAAGGCGAAATAAATCATTCTTTTAAAAATATTTTTGATTTGTGTAACCAATGATGCTTTTGGAACAAGATAAAGTAATGTATCTAGGATTCATTATAAACTGTATTACAATTAATCTATGTATTAAATTTATTTTATAACAAGTTATTTTAATGGTACTTATAAGTACCGTCAGTAGATAAATGGTTGAAAACCCAAGTGATAGCGCGTCTAAATGTTTTGAGATGTAATCTTTATACTATAAATACATGTTTTGGTAAACAAAATCATAAGATGAAAATGCAAAATTTCACCTTGATTCAAGAATAAAATATACAATATAAACTTTAAAAAGTTCACTGGTTTACTAAAAAGGCGACAAAGTAATAGAGATGTTACAAGTTAAAAATATATATTTTATTTAAAAATTACTTATTATACTATAAATACATGTTTTGGTAAACAAAATCATACGATGAAAACGCAAAATTTCACCTTGATTCAAACATAAAATATAAATATGAACTTTAAAAAGTTCACTGTTTACTGAAAAGGCGACAAAGTAATAGAGATGTTACAAGATAGAAAATATATATTTTATTTAAAAATTACTTATTATACTATAAATACATGTTTTGGTAAACAACATCATAAGATGAAAACGCAAAATTTCACCTTGATTCAAACGTAAAATATACAATATGAACTTTAAAAAGTTCACTGGTTTACTGAAAAAGCGACTACAGTAATAGAGATGTTACAAGCTAAAAATATATATTTTATCTAAAAATTAATTATTAGTATTTTTAGGCTTTCCCAAGCCCTGGCTAAATATCCTGAAAATAAATCCTGATATATTGAGCAAAGTGATGTATTAAAGTTTATGGTAGGGCAGTTAAATATTTTTCTGCGCAATTTTAATCTGAAACAGCACTACTTTGATTTCCACCTATGCATTTAAAAGGAAAGTGGCTTATGAGAACTGAATGATGTCATACAATAAGTGGAACTGCAGTTAATATATATTTTCTCTACTTAAATTCAATCCAAAAGACTGCTACTTCTACTTTCAACTCCAATAATTATTGGCTTTCTCATTTCAAAATGAAGTGACGTGCTTGTATAAATAAACGGCATCAGTTATTAAATATTATCTGATGGAGGGCTTGAGAAAGCCGGAAAGAACGAAGAAGTTTCTAAATAAAATATATTTTTATTTTACTTGTAACATCTCTTTTATTATTTTAGTCGCCTTTGAAGCAAATCAGTGAGCTTTTTAATGTTCATATTGTATATTTTACACATTTATGTCAGAAGTGGAAAGAGTAAACAGCATACATTATTGTTAGTTTCTTTCAGAAGATTGAATTTTCAACAAGTTTTGTTATCCTGTGCACCGATCCTTATACATTATTATGATTTTAAATATACTATGATTAGTTATTAAGAAGAAAATGGAAAAGACGCGTAATTGAACTACATGCTTAAACCAATGAAATTTAAAAAAAGATTGAAAATGATGCTGTAAGTAAATAAATCTTTAACGATTTATCCGGTTATTAACTGCTGGCATACGAGTAATAAGAACTTATCCCTTTAAATTAATTTCAAAATACATAATTGATATCACTAGCTTGCAAAATTTGTATTCTGTCATGTTTTTTAGCTTTTGATGATTTTGATTGATTTTTATGTATTTTGTAGCGCTGAATCCGAAAATGACCTTCATTTTTCACCATCATGTCAGGCGTTTTCATAAATCGAAATTTCTAAAAAGTCTAAAAATTTCGAAATGCTGATTCTATAAAATAGACGAAAACTATTTTTTCATAATAATTTATTCATCTTTTTGCTTATACCATGCATTTTTACAGATAAACATGTAAAATATCGTGCATTTAAAATACTTACAATATTACTCCCCGTGTAGAAGTTTCTTTGAACCGCTCATGCTCTGCCTCGCGCTGTTCCTTTTATACTTCTCTGTATGGGGTTCATCTCGGTTTCCTCTTTTATTTTGATGGTTGATAAGGCTAGAAATTTGTCGCAGATGTGTTTAAAAAAATTGCCTTCTTTTGGTAAGGCTTTGACAAACTGCACTGACAGATTTTAGCGATTTAACTTTTTAACTTTGAAATTGACGATTTGCGGAAAATCCTAACGTAATTGTTAAAATGAATTTCTTTTCGGATTTAGCACTAAAAAATACATAAGAATCAATATATCCGAAATTAAACAGAAACATCACATCTATTTTATAGTAACAGACTCTTGCTATTAGGTAGATTTCGTATGAAATACCACCTCTTGGGATCTCACCTATGTTAGAATTTCGGAAATTGTTTTGCAGATTTACACCGATTATGACCCCTTGAACCCCAACACACCCCCAGTAAAAAACTTTACCTATCTATCCATCCATCCATCTATCCTATCCTATCCTATCCTATCCTATCCTATCCTGTCCTGTCCTATCCTATCCTATCTTATCTATCTATCTATCTATCTATCTGTCTATCTATCTGTCTGTCTATCTGTCTGTCTGTCTGTCTGTCTATCTATCTATCTATCTATCTATCTGTCTGTCTGTCTGTCTATCTATCTATCTATCTATCTATCTATCTATCTATATCTATATCTATATCTATATCTATCTATCTATCTATCTATATATATATATATATATATATATACATATACAAAAGTGATATATATATATATATATATCACTTTTGTATGGACACGATAACTTCCATAATTCTGCACAAATCTTTTCCAAAGTGATACATAAAATCAAACGGCAAACAATCTCGGTCGATTTCGTTAACGGGCAAAATCAGACCAAGTGATTGGAAATAGAGTGGGTTTTCGTGAAAAACTAACAATTTCCATAACTTCTTAATTATAATACATATAGACTCAGTTTAAAGTTATTATTACTTCTAAAAAATGGGCAAAAAATTTATGTATGGCAGATTTTTGATAAAAATAAAAATGGGATCAAAGGGTGAAAAAAATAGGGTTTTGGGGAGAAACAAATTCATAACTCCTTCAATTCTCGAGATATTAAATCCAATTAAATTAATTAAAAATTCTCTTAACATCATCTACAACTTTTATATTGACAAGTTTTTGATAGCAACAATTCTTACTGGAAAAAAAAAAATAAGAACGACAACAAAAAGGGGACGTTGAAGCAGAAAAAAATCCTTAACTTCGTCAATTCACAAGATATCAAATCCCCATGAATTTATGATATATCTTCTTAATATTATATGCAACTTCAATATTGACAAGTTTTTGATAGGACCAATTCTTACAGCAAAAGCAAATTAAAAATACGATTTTTTTTTTCTACCTATATGTATTAAGGATATACTCAAATCCAAACTGCTTATTTTCTGCCTGATTTTAAATTCATTTTTGCTTTCAAACACATCCAATTGGTAGATTCTCTTATTCAGAAACTATATAATGTGCCGTAATTTTCAATTGTTTAATAGACGCAGAATATATTTTTTAAATTGATGTCAAAGTGGGCATTTTTTAACGAATTTCTCGAAGCGATTATGTTGGAAACGAAAAATATGGACCTACCGAGAAAATAATTGTTTATAAATACAATTCTAATTAGCTGAACGAAAAATAAAAACGTAGGTAGCTTATAAATCTCTTAAAAGTCACGTCATTTGGTTTCAATTTTTTTTTCCTTTTAAAAATGAATCTGAAAATGTGTCATAAAATTTCGAGTTGTTTAGCATGGAAAAATATTTTTTGAATACTGCCTTAACATCATTCCGTAAAACCAGCTCTTATATAAAAATGAAATTAGAAACTCGTCAAAAGCAGCCAGATAAAATTATTAAAGTGGGTTTATCTCTAATCACGATTTAGTTTTTGTTGGTGAAATTAGTACTTAACTTCGAAATCTACCTGCGCTTGTAGGCCGCGCCGGTAGGGATTTTTTCCTTTTTCTTTTTTTTTTAACTTTGGAATTTGTGATTTGCAAAATATCCTGACGCTGATGGTTAAAAATGAGAAACATTTTCGAATTCAACGATAAAAAATACATAAAAATGAGTTATCAAAAGTTAAAAAACGAATTGCGCCGAACATCGCCGAATTGCGTATTTTATTTTAAAGAAAAATTCGTTTTTTTTTCTTTTTTTACTGGGCAGTTTTAAAAAAATGCATTAAATGTAAAAAATCTACTTCAGTCCTCAATGAGATAAGTTACTTTCCTCTATATTGTGTAATCTGGTATGCCCGATCACAAGTTTCATTGTTATTAATATTACACAGAATAATATTTCAATCTTGGGACAAGAGTAGTTTCTATTAGTAACTCTCTTTTAAGATTGTAAATTAGTGGAATTATTGAATAGCATTTCATAATTTTTCATCACGTGGCAAGATACATAATATTTTACTAGTTACATGCAATATATCAAAATTTATCTTAAATGTAAGATATATTTTTAGTAATATATTAATAGACGTTTTCGAAAAACAATGCAGTGTTTTGTATCTCAATTTGTTTTATAAGGCTGTTTGTTTTAGGTAGCTTTCTTTACAAAAAGCTACCTATTGCAGCCGGTCGGAGGAAAGCGATTTCAAAAAATTTTGGTATATTTTCATCGATCATAACCCCCAGACCCCGAAACCACCCTCCATTCAAAATTGATATATATATATATATATATATATCAATATCAATATATATATATATATATATATATATATATATATATATATATCTGACCTATGTCACACTGTAACTCTCGTATTTATGAACCGATTTGGATGTAATTCGATGTGTACATAGTACATACCAATGTCTCGACCGAGTTCGTTGGCCAGCTTCATCCGCCATTTTGTTTCAAAATGACGGCCATTTAAAAATTAAAAAAAATTTAAAATTTGAAATGTGGTACCAAAAAATTGAAAATGGAAAATATTTTTTTCTTATGTATTTGACCTTTATACAAAGACTCCGTAGCAGTTTTTGTTTCGTCTATATCTTAAAAAATGGCTGAGTTATAGCATTTTGAATTTCTAGCGAAACTGACATTTTGAAACGTCCTGAATTTTGTCACGCGATAAAAGGCGTATTTATGAACCGATTTGGATGTAACTTCCTTTATACATAGTACAGACCAATGTCTCGACCGAGTTCGTTGGCCAGCTTCATCCGCCATTTTGTTTAAAAATGGCGGCCATTTAAAATTTTAGGAAAAATTTAAATTTGAAATGTGGTACCAAAAAATTGAAAATTGAAAAAAATATTTTTTTCTTAAGTGTTTGACCTCGATAAAAAGATTCGGGAGCAGTTTTTGTTTCGTCTATATCTTAAAAAATGGCTGAGTTATAGCATTTTGAATTTCTAGTGTGGCTGACATTTTGAAACGCCCTGATTTTTGCCACGTGATAACAGACGTATTTATGAACCGATTTGGATGTACCTTGGTGTGTACATAGTACATACAAATAACTCAACCGAGTTCGTTGGCCAGCTTCATCAGCCATCTTGTTTCAAAATGGCGGCCATTTAAAAAAATAAAAATAAAATAAATTTAAAATGAGATACCAAAAAATTGGAAAATGAAAAAGGGTTTTTTCGTATGTGTTTGACCTTAATACAAAGATTCCGGAACAGGTTTTGTTTCGTCTATATCTAAAAAAATGGCTGAGTTATAACATTTTGAATTTCTATTGTGGCTGACATTTTAAAACGACCCGATTTTTGCCACGCGATAACAGGCGTATTTATGAACCGATTTGAATGTAACTTGGTCTGTACATAGTACATACCAATGTCTCGACCGAGTTCGTTGGCCAGCGTCATTCGCCATCTTGTTTCAAAAAGGTTGCCATTTTTTTTTTAAATGTAATTTAAAATTTAAAATGAGGTATTAAAGAATTGGAAAATGAAAAAGATTTTTTTTTATGTGTTTGGCCTTGATACAAAGATTCTGGAGCAGTTTTTGTTTCTGAAAATTTGTTCTTTTGTTTATATCTTAAAAAGTGGTTGAATTATAGCACTTTGAATTTCTATCATGGCTAACACTATGAAACGATCTTGTATTTGTCTCGCGATACCACACGACACCACCTATTTCGATGGAAGAAGGCATGTGGATAGTATACATCAATATCTCGACCAAGTTCGCTGGCCAGCTTCATCAGCCATCTTGTTTCAAAATGGCGGCCATTAAATTAAAAAATATATATATTTAAAATGAGGTGCAAAAAAATTAGAAATTGAAAAAGGTTTCTTTCTTAAGTATATTGATATAAGGATTCAGGAGCATTTTTTGTTTGTCTTTATCTTAAAAAATGGCTCAGATATAGCAGTTTCAATTTCTAACGTGGGTGACATTTTGAAAAATCTGATTTTTTGCCTGCGACAGCACTCGTATATATCAACCAATTCCGATGTGAGTGAGCATGTGCACAGCAATTACTAAGGTCTCGACCAAGTTCGCGGGTTAGCCTCATCCACCATGTTGTCTTAAAATGGCAGGCACTTTAAGAAATCGCCGAATTTGGCAGCCAAATATAAGTTACTTTAAATAAAATCAGCTTGGATAAAGCTGACTAATTTCGCGAAATTCTCATTCATAATGATTTAGTATTGATAAAAATTAGTATTGAATCTCCTACATTTGGTTTCCACTTAATTGAGCTTCGTGTGTTTGAATAATATAAGTTGGCTTTTTTAAAGTAAGGAATATGAAAGCTACCTCTTCCTCCCGGCACTGGCCGGAAGGACTTTTTAAACTAGAACTGGCTGGTTTGTGAGACATTTTTCAATTTATTTTTGTGCGGAAAGGCAGGAAATTAGTAGGTGTGCATTTACGGAAACTGTGTTACCGAACTGTTTTATCCATTTTTCGGTAAGGGTAGAAAATCTTTCAAAAAAGTATGTCAGAGTCAGCGTATTGAATTGAATTTCCGGATGAGAGAGCGCTGAAAAGAAAAAAATCCCGTCATAAGGCTCTTTAATAAATCAAGTCTTATTTCATTCATCGAAAGGTTAAAAAAAAAAAACTATTCCATTAAAAATCGTTTCAAAAATCATGTGTACGAGAATCATTCTTTTATGTTTAAGAATGAGTCAAAAATGTGGGACAAAGTTTCACGTTATCCAGTGTGGTGGCGGAGAGTGGGAGGATATAGTTTTGAGAACAGCATTAAATCCTCAATAGATATTTTACGAAAAAAAAAAAAAATCGTACTCGCAAATAATGAATGTTTAAAGCTTAAATGAATACTGCATTTAATATTACGTAATATTTCCATGAATAGTTTAAATTCGGATAAGCATTCATAGTTTAGCAGAATGAGATTAGCAGTAAAACCACGAATTCCTATAGGCACATTCATTATTAATTTGCTGAATAATCTTTGTAAATGTCATTTACAAAGTCAGTATTGTTAAGATTGCAGTGAAAAGCAATCTTTCATTCGATAACTGTTTTCAACGCAACAGGCTGTTGAACATCGAAGCATGTTAATTAATCCGTAAACGCTACTTTTAAATTAAGTTCAAAACGCATTTATTAATTTTAATGCATGACTTATTACGTTAATGTGTTTGATATGCACGAAATAGTTGTCCATAAATTATGATAAAGGATACATACAGCTTTAATGTGATTGAATTATAAACATTTTTACACAGTTATTTTATGGCAATATTATATTACTAAGGTAAAAACAATACATGAAAGTTCGTTATTTTTGATTTTTTCGAAATTTCTCTTTTGTTTAAAAGAATTTTTTTTTTTTTTTTTTTTTTAACGGGAACCAGGCAAGTTAGAGAATCTCTAAGGAATGTAACCGCATGATTTACAGTGAAATGTTTTTATCTTTGCACCTATTGTATTGCAGTATTTCAGAGTAGATAAATATGCTGATCCGAATGGGATGTTTCTATGACCGATTTGCAGATTTAATTAAAAAAAATAACAATACTGACCTGCAATATATGTACGTCGTCATAGCGAATGAAATCTGATATACAAAGAACCCGTATATCCCCAAAACAGTTAGTGAGAAATTTGTCCGTTTTTGTTATATTCCATCTCTTCGTGCAATATTATATACTTGGATTGACTAGATTCACGGCCATTTTTATGACTTGTGGCATTTATATACTTGGGATTTCATAAGGTTTTGTATTACGTTCAATCTAATATGTAAGTTCAATCTCTGCTTAATTTGAATAAATTTGATAATTTCATTGGTTGAAAGTTTTGCCCAATTATATTTTGTGCTGCCTAACAAGGCAGTTTGCGTTTATTGAAAATGCTATTAGTTAAATTATTGAATATGAGAAGAATACAATTATTTAAAACACATACTTGGACTAAGAAATTTATCATATTTGCCTTGAAAAAGCATAATAAATTTTCTATTGATATTAAAAAAGGCACCTTTTATGTTTGATAAATCCTCGTATTAACTCTTTCAGATCTCATGTCCATTCTAATGATTATAATATATAATTACGAACTTGTTACGAATATCCCAATCTATGTGATATGTTCTTCACTGGAACAGTGGTTCTTGTAAGGAAATATGAAATCATGTTGAAAGCATCAGAAAACCGCTTCTGCTATCACTAATAACGTAATAAAGCACTTGTATCAGTATAACCAATCTCTATTTTTTACACACAGTTCTAAGATTAATGAAGATGAAATGTGTAGATTTTGCTTGAAGCCAAAAGCGTAAATCTAATACCGGTTAAAACTTGGCACAAACAGTTGCACTTCTCTTTGAAACACATGTGATCTATCACTCACCATATCAAACTCATGTCTTATTACCAGAAAATCCTTCCCATATGAAATGCTATTTTAGGAGACTGAAGGTCAGAATACAGGTATCGGTCAAGTATTTTCAGTATCGGCGTCTTTTTTTTGTGGTCACGCAATATTTTTCATTTTTAATAGCTTTAGGAGGACGTAATAAACGGAGAAGCAGAAGGAAAACTTTCTATCAAGTCGATTTAATCTTCTTTAAACCTTCTAAACCTTTCCATTCATGAATCTCCTCATCTTTTTATGAATAAACCACAGAGGCGTGGAGAAGAATAGTTTTCCTGGAAAAGTGTTGAACAATTGTAAAAGAAGTGTTTAAACGCAGACTTAAAAAAATAGCTTTAATTGTGAAAAATTAATAAGCAAATTAAAGTTCACGCATAAAACGTCTCAAATAATAAACTGTATCACTCCCTATAGAAGATTGTGTTTGTCTTGTTTGGACCGAATAAGGGCATTTAAGTCTGGACGATAACCTGCTCCATACTACAAATCGTTAGGACGATATACTGTATATGGATTATACGCAGAACTCTGTGGATTTTGTAAAACTTTTTTAATAACGTGATCTTTATTTGAATTGTCTGAAGAACCATACGGAAAATAATGTGGCATTCCCACCATTTTAATCAATATTTGTTTTATTCCTCATAAAAATCGATTCTGATGAGCAATAAAAGACATAAGAAGAAAAATATATATACATATAAAAACGTGATTAGAACTTTACTAATTCTTCTTCAAAGATATTAACCAACTGGGAATAATTATAATTTTTTTTTTGCTATTCTGAAATGTTTCTTCGGGAGTCGTTTAAGTATTTAAAATTATGCCAAATTTCATTTGACCTCCTTAGTCCAGATATGCATATTTCCTAAATCTGCACGGTGTTAAAAAAGAAAATATATAAAGACTTGATCAGTAAATTAAAAAAAAATAATAAAATTTTTATGTATGTGCGCTGAACGTTCGATTTATAAGAAGTTTTTACATAAAATTCTAAATATAAAATAAATTAAATAAAACTAAATTATATAAGATAAATTTTCACGAAAATTTTAAATCCCTTGCCGTTTTCTAGAACGTATCGAAAGAATTAAAAATTGTTTGATTAAAACACAGGTTTCAGAGAGTGACAAAAATAACCAAGTAAGCAAATAAAATTAGCAACGCTGTTATTGGGAGAAAAATTTTCCATACCATTTAACTACAAGACAAATTCTGAATGTTTTTCAAATTTTCTTGTTTAGCGATAAACATTAAAAGAATATTTTCTTAACATCATACACAAAAATATTTACCAAACTCTTATAACAGCTTTTAAAATGACCTTTGTAATAAAGAAATAATCTTCATATGTTAACTGAAATAAAAGCGCAGAAGAATTAAGTGGTGATCAAATTTGTGTTTGAAACTTTTTCGTACAGCGTATTTTTCTCATATTGAGAATATAAATAGAATTTAAACTAGTAAATGTCTGGTAAAGAACATAACGAAAACTTCTTTGTTAGAAAACAATTAAATACTTCGTTAATTATTTTTCAATAAATTAAGTACTTTGAAAGTGTGATTAATCAAGCTTAATTCTGTGAATATTGATTTGTTTTAATTAAACTTCGACTAAAATATTTAGGAGAATTAAAAAAAAAATCAATACTTATTTATTGTCCTTATTAAAAATGTCAGAAAAGAAATTTTAATTAGTACTTTTTAAAGACATACTAAGCAAGTAGTTAATGTATAACTTGCCTTAATAAGTAAGTAGAGATTATAAAATTCAAATGTAATTGAAGTAGTTAATAAATTTGTATTTAAGTATGTCTCGCGAGACTCTTAGTTAAAGTCTCTCTTAGTATTTAAAAACACGAAAGAAATTGTTTTTCTTCTAAACAAGCGTTTTTCGTTTTTTAATTAGGGTATGAAAAATTAAATTAAATTATTTTTTGCGGGGAAGATCAAGTTTTAATGATTATTTTTAAGAAAAATAAAAATTATGTTTTGATTGAATTTATCTATCAACTTATTTAAGGGGGTCCGGGACACAATTTAATATACAAAATAACATCATAAAACTTCTCATATATTAAAAAAAAATATATTTAAAATTTATTAAAAAATTGGGATAAATTAAAATCGTTATATCTCGAAGTGTTATCTGTAGCATTTAATTTTTTTTTTTCATTTACATAAGCAGAAATATGTAAGTTTTAATTTAGATTCAGAATTTTTTTAAATATAAAATAAAAAAAATATTTAAAGTATAAAAAAAAAAAAGGTGTAACATTTATTTTTTAAATCGTGTTTTCAAAAGCAAATATTTTTCTAATTTGTTGAATCAAAATTAAAGTAAAACAATTGAAAAAGACATGTTAAAAATTTGAAAAAAATTATCTTTAACGGTTCTTGACTTACAGCGATTTAAATACAAAAAATGGTGAAAAAAGCTATCATGAAGAAAAACGCATTTTCACAAGAAATTGTTTTCATGACAACCATTTCTTAAAAGCTAGATTTAAAAAAAAAATACAAAACGAAAAATTTAATATTTCCTGTTCCAATTAAGATAGAAACACGATTAAAACTTTATTTTAAGCAGAAAAACACAGAAAAATTCTTAATGCAATAAAAGTTTTTTTTTTTTTTTTTTTTTTTTTTTTGAGATTTTTGTGTCCCGAACCCCCTTAAAATGTGTAAAATCCTCGTTAATCTCGGCAGAAAAGAGTGGATATGTCAGCAAAATCGTCTAGAGTTACTAGAATATTTAATTTTTCACAACGCAGCTTACAAAAAACAATTTTTGTTGTTTTTGATACGACCGGTTCATTGAGAGTTACATATAGGCGAGGAAAGGGATTGCACCAGTCAAGATTTTACAAGGGTAACCTAACTCCTATTTACGCAAGCTAAGCAATCCTTGAAGACAACCCTTGCAAACTCCGAAGTTAATTTCCTCAAAATATATTATTTTAATAATAATAATAATAATAATAATAAACTGCATTAAAAATTTTGTGACAAAAAAATATAAATAAAATTAATAAAATAAACCATGCTGGTTTCTCCTGATTAGCGATTATTCGCGAAAAACTTTTAAGAAAACTAAAAAGTACTCAAAGAAATAAATTTAAATTTCTGAAATATACGGAAAAGTAAAATTAATATTTTAAAACAGATTCCATTGAAAACATATTCTTTCATGAAGTGATTTCGGGTACTGAGTTTAATAATTCATGAACTGTACACGATTATTTATTAAGTTCCTTAGTGATTTTTTGAGCAGATAATTCATTAAATTTTATTTTAGAAAACTGCCTTAAGTCATCAATTTGAGAAAAACGATAAAATAATTAAAAGGTCCATTACATTTAAATACAATATACTGCATCAATATTGGAAAATATTTGTTTATCACGATTTTAATTCGTCACGAAATGTACTTTTTTGTGCGATTAGTCACTAAAAAAGCTAATTTGAAAATAAATGAAGCAAATAAGACAGTCGATAGCAAATTACAGCATTTAATATCGACAAAAAAGTTAATATTCATCAAAGAACATGCTTATATTTATCTTTTTTCATTATCATTTTAATAAGACTAATAAACGATGGTTCCGGTGAAATATTGGAATTAATTTTATAAAGAATTCTTCAACAACTTCTTTCTTCATGAAGTGGTGTTATTTAAAAGATTGTTATCGTTGGAAACAACTTAAAATTAATCATATTAATAATTGTTCATGCTATAATATGCGTTAAATACTTAATAATGCTTGACATTATTTAAAACTTAATAAAATCACATTTATGCTATAGTGCTCATAATTGCTTAAATTTTAAAATGTAATAATATAAGATAAGTCCCGTAACCTATAAAATTTATAATACTTTAATCAGATATACACGAATATAAGTTCTTATTTTTTTTAATACTAAATTATATAAGGAAAATAAGTTTATTTTAATTATTAAGCAATATTCTGATAGTTTGTTTAATAAACAAGAAAACGGTTCCTAGATTCTATGTCCTATCAAAAAATCATTGAATGAAATTGGAGTAGATTTTAATTTAATATTGGGGCAAGTAATTTTAGTGCATGATAATGATGATATATAAAAACATTTTTCATTTTTTTTCGAAAAAATTCCAAACCTTTTTAAGGAATTCCTTTTCATCAATTAATACAGTGTTTAATGCTACTTTTAACGACAAAGATGCCGTATAACAAGCATCGTACTTATCCTGTAATTTCAAGACTAGGCAATTCCTCAGTACCACTATATTCATAAAGAAAATCTCTTCTTATATTGGACGAAATTTCGCCTAATATAATTCGCCTAGTTTAATTGCAGCATTGAATATTCATAAACTATTTTAATATTGATTAACGAGAATGCTAATTTTTATGCTTTTCCTTGATTATATTTTTAATAGTAGTAATAAACGTCGATTTCTGTGAAATTCATAGGGGAATTAATTTTGTAAAGAATGATTATCAATGTATTATTTTTCTTTAATTGGTATAAATCAACTTAATAGCTACTCTCATGATAAATAAAATTTTAAATTAATCGTAAATAGAAATAAATCGTTTAAAACGCTTGAATATGCATTGAATATGTTCCATTTAAGAAAAACTGTCAAGTGCGAGTATTACTCGCGCTCAGAGGGTTCCGTACAGTAACTATATGAATTATTAACCGTATTATTAAAAAAAATCGTTGCTGAAAGATTAATAGCGGATGTATATCACAAGACACCAGTGTTGCCGCATCTGGCAGATTTTTATTTAGAAATTTTGAATCCACACCAATAAAATTTAATTTATAATGTTCTTTTACTTGATTTATGGAAAATCAATCATCTTCTAAAGCAAAAATAAGAGTTAAAACTATCTGGGGAGAATTGGGAATGCCTAATTAAAAAATCAGCCATATATCATTGTCGGTAATGTCAAAATAACATGACGTACGCTGCGTACGTCATAGAGCGCAAGAAGTTAAACTTCATTTGGCATTTCATGAAACTACATTCGTAGCAGTAATGTTTTCTTTTTAAACTGTAGCTAAACCAAAACACTTGTTCAGAGTTTAAGCTTGGCATTGTGCTAAGCGCGCTTCCAAAGGAAGTAGCAAAGTTGCAACGCCGCCACCTTGGTCCGTGCTGCGTTTTTCTAAGTATGTTTTTAATTAACTTGAAAGGACACGGAAGGCGTATTGAGAGATCAACTCAGTGCAAGCTAGCCACGAATCCTATAGTATTTATGTGATTAATTCTAATTAAATTAGTCTGTTTTTAGCAATTTGACGCTTATTGCTTTTATACTGCTACTGGCATTGCATTATACAAATATATTATTAAAAGTTGTTATGTGGGCTTTAAAATCCGATGATACATAGAATACGACGCCCTGTCACTATGCATGTCCAAACCATCCGTGTCTTTAAAGGTTGATATTTCGAATAATTACCGACGATTTTTTTCGAAAATCATTATCAACAATCCTTTTATACTTTTGCTACGATAGGCACCTCAAGCGCTCCTCAAGGCCTTTGCTGAATTCCTGCAAATCGAAATTTGTGCGTAACGAAAAAATGCGTTTTCTAAAAACTGCGTGATCCAGAGTAATCGCTATAATGTTTCATTAAGGTTTAACTTAACGTCTACTACCTCTAATTTTTCTTAATTTCAGTTTCAGTACATTCGGAAATACATGGTGGGGGAGGGGGCATATTTTTGCACTACATTTTCGACTACATCGCTGAAAATATAATGCTTAAAATTAAAATAAATTAATTTTTGAGTTCAGCATTACGAAAGCTTTCACACAATACCCCACATTGTATACAAAGAAAAGATTTTTTTCTAGTAACTTATTTAGCCTCTCTACATTTTTCCTAAATATATTTGAGAATGCTTCATAATCTGTAAATATGTGGGTCAATAGTTTTTATTACTTCCCCAATTGGAACTTTCATTTTCCTTAGTTAACGAGTAAAATGGCTGTGACAGACGGACAGACAGACACAGGAGTGATTGCATAATAGTTCCGTTTTTACTTTTTAAGAACAGAACCCTAAAAATCAATATTCTTTTCTGAGATCATGTTTTAAAAGCCTGTGTTCGTATTAATAAGTAGAAAAAAAAAACTACATATATAGATTAAAAAATAATTTTTTTTTCTTTTGAATTCTTAGTTTTCATATTAGAAAGCTTCATCTGAATGAAATTTGCAGATACATTACACATGATTAAATTAAAATTAAGATAATTTATTTTTTTAAATAAATCATCTTGATTTTTTTTCTAATTTTCATGAATTATTGAAACAATAGAATACTACCAATATCATAAAAGTAAAATTATATATAAATATTTAAATTTATGTGCAAAAAGTAAAATTAATATTTAAAAATATTTCCACTGAAAACACAATCCTTCATGGTGCGATTTTGGAAAATAGAGTATTAATATTAATGAGTTGAATAATATTATTTATAGACCTCTTTAAATAATTTGCTCAGTTATTTGAACGAATCTTAATTTTATAAAACTTTCTTAAATCATTAATTTAAAAAATAAATTTAAATATAAAGCCGATAATATAATCAAAAGATGCATTATATTTAAATATATTTTAATGCATTAAGATTGAAGAATGTTTTATATGCATGATTGAAATTTATTGTCTAACAAAGTTTTTTTTTTTTCCAATTACTCACTAAAAAGGTTAATTTGTAAAATAAATGGATTAAATAAGACTGTCCTTAATTAAATGCAGCATTGAATATTCACACTTCTTTATATTTATTAATGGGAATGCTAATAGTGACGATTCTCTTTGAATATCTTTTATATAGTTTTAATAAACGGCGAATTCTGTGAAGTTCATAGTCAAATTGATTGTCTAAAGAAGAGTTATCAATGTATTTTTTTTCATTAATTGGTATAGATGAACTTAATATATACCCTTAGGGTACATAAAATTTGACGAGTTGAAATAATGCGTAATGTAAAAACATTAGATAGGCTTTAATTGTGAAAATTCTCTATACTTTGAGACCCTATTTTAAAAACATAAGGAATAATAATATTTTGAGATGTAACCATTGTTCTATAAAATATATCTTGTATATCTATAATAAATTAATATAATAAAAATAAAATATCTATAAGAAAAATGTCTATAATAAATTATCTATAGCTTTTTATACACGCCACATATTAAGCAGAAATTTAATTGAGAAAAAACATGCATAAAACTACTGAAATCATATTTCCAAGAATTACTATCCATAGGCGACCATGAAACCAGTTTTTTGCATACCAATGAATATGATTTTATTTAAATGCTACAGACATATATTAGTATATTAAATGTAGCTGAACTTGAAAATGCAAATACACAAATTAGAATACACTTTAAAATATTCACATTTAATCTCAGTAACACTTACGAATTCTTTTGTGTAGCCCGGTATATGGTCAATAGAATTTGCACACACCACGTTGTATAAAAAATTTAGTTAAACTTAAAACGCATATCATAAATAAAAACGTTATTTTAGCAATGATTTCTAATAGGCGATATTTCGATACAGTATCTGGAATCTGTTATTTTTGTGTTCTTGAAAAATAAAAGATAAATGCCATGTGTATCATATTCTATTACAAGCATCTTTTTGTAAACGCCAGTTATGTATATCAGTTTCATCTTGCTTGAAATACTGCAACATAATTAAAATGCGTTGCAAACAGCTTTCCCAGTACACCATTATGTAACCGAACTCTATAGTGCGACCCTATAAATGAATTATAAATGCGTGACAATCCATATTTTACAGCATGCATGTTTCAGTGCAAATTAATAAATATTAATATCAATTTCATTATGTTTGTAACAGAGCAACATCATTAAAATGTGCTGCAAACGAATTTTTTTTTCGTAGACCATAATTTTGTATTCAAAACAGCTGAAATAAATGTTTAATTATTTTTCTAGTAGATTTAGTTTCTGGAATTTCACGCTTCTACCTAAAACGGCTGCTGAGATATTTCAAATGTTCTAAAATATTCGACACCCTCTTTAACCCCCTTACTGGGGGAATTTCTAAAATAGCTGAAATATGTGTTTACAGAAAAATAATAATTAATTTCACGTGCCTACCTAAAACAGCTGCTGAGATATGCCAAATGTTTCAAAATTTTCAACACCCCACCTTTTAACATCTTAGGAGGGGGAGGGGATTTCTAAAATTGTTGAAATACGTTTATAATTATTTTTTAATACGTTTGTTATATTGAATTTCACGCTCATATCTGAAATTGCAGCTGGAATATGGACACCGACCCTCCATTTAATTTTCTTAGGGGAGTATAGAATTTCTAAAATTGCTGAAATAATACGTGTTTTACTATTTTTTAGTTGATTTATAATCTTGAATTTCACGAAACTCGACTCCCTCTCCTTTTTAACCCCTTACGTGGGAGAATTTGTAAATTCGCAAAAATATGTGTTTATTTTTCTAAAGTAGATTTATTTTCTGGAATTTCATGCTTTTAATAAAACGGCTGCTAAGATATAGCCAGATGTTCATTAATTTTCGAAGCCCCTTTAACACTCTTGGGGGGGGGGGGGATTTTCAAAATTCCTCTCTTGGTGCACGCTTATGTAATAAGAAGTATCCACCCTCCCCCAATTTTCATGCTTGTAGGTTCAGTTGATACGGCTGTGCGTTGATTATAAGTCAGAGCAAAAATTCTTATATATATATGTGTGTGTAAATTTGATTATATTAGCGTGACTTAGAGCAAGGATAAACGGAAGACAACAGAAGGCATTCGGCAGACAGACAAACAGAATGCATAAACAATTTTCAGCGAAGTTAGAAAGTGTTAAAAATGAGTCATTGTTGAGCGACCGTAAAACATTTTTTTGAGAACCGGTTTAAATATCCAATCATTATTATTATTTTAAAGGTTAGTAACCCTACTGGGAAATAATGTGCATTTAAAGATTATCTGGATGCTGCATTGAATGTTAAGTAATATTTAATTAATATTCATGAGTAGTTTCAAAGTTTGAAATCCGACCAGAAAACATATTTTCGCAGAATGGGATTAGAAGCAAAAGCACAAATTCATACAGGCGTATTTATTATTTTTTCATAAATATTATTTGCAAATGTCACTTAAGATACGCTTGCTGTGACTGCAGTGAAATACAATATTTCATTCGATAACCGTTGTTCAAATATCAAGCTGTTGAACATCGAAGCATGTTCTGTTCATTAACCAGGTAACGCTACTTCTAAATTATCTGCAACACGCATTTATTAATTTTAATGCATAACTTATTGTCTAAATCTTTTTGATATGAACGAGATAGTTGCACCATAATTTACGAAAAATTTCTGGATGTGACAGTGCAAGAAAAGGAAATAGATTGCGGTCCTAAGAGAACAATCGCTTATAACTCAAGCTGTATTTAATTTATCCGAAAACGAAAAACGCCTCTTCGATTATAAATATCTTCTATAATCAGACCTGCAAGTATCATGCTTTTATGTATAAGTATAAGCTAAAAATGGGTCAAAGTTTCACGTTGTTGAACATGTGAAAATTATTTTATTGAGAACCATCTGAAACCCTCAATAATTTCATGAAAAAAATTCCGTTCAAAATCCCTACCCAGAAATAATGTACGCTTAAATGTTAAATCAATGCTGTATTTAATATTATGTATAATTTAATTTATTTTCACGAGTAGTTTCAAAATTTGAAGCAGACCAGTATTCATTGTTTTGCAGAATGTGATTGGAAGCAAAACCAAGAATTCATACAGGCATATTCCTTATAATTATGCTGAATAATATTTGCAAATCTCACTTATTACACGCCTGCTGAGATTGCAGTGAAATGCAAATTTTCATCCGATAACCATTGTTAACGTAACAGGCTGTTGAACATCGAAGCGTGTCAATTAACCAGGAAATGCTACCTTTAAATTAAGTGAAAAACGCATTTATTAATTTTAATGCATGGCTTAATTCGTAATTGTGTTTGGGTATTCACGAAATAGTTGTATCATAAGTTATGAAAAAGGATACATTCTCACATGGCTGAACTATAAATATTTTTGTAAACTTATTTTATGATAGTAAGAATGTTAGATTAGTAAGGTAAAGCAAAAACTTCGATAAAATTTAGTTATTTTTTTAACTTTTAGAAACCTGAAAGAATTTTCATTTAATGTTATCAAATTCAATACAACTATTGATGGCAAATATGATTTCTATATTATTATTGCATAACATACAAGTTTTGATCAAAACACACGCGCACATATATATGTATATACAGGGTGTTTTCACAAAGTTTCAAGACTGGTCTGAGAATGCAAACTTATTAAACATTTTTGTACAGCGAACTAAAATTCTTCGAAATATGATCCTTGGGCATCAACACACCGCTGCCAGCGTTTTTTCCATTATTCATAGGCTCCCCGGAAGTCCTCACCCACAAACCTGCATAGGGACCTCGTCGAAGCTGCCTAGATAGCTGGAATCGTGTCTAATCATTTCCCTTTCAGGTCTTTCTTGATCCGGGGAACAAAAAAAGGCACTGGGAGCAAGGTATGGGCTGTAGGATGGCTTGCGGCAGTATTTCCACTTTAAACTTAGCCTAAACGTCGTGGCGGCAGGCGGCGTTTGAGAGAGCGCATTGTTGTGGTGAACAATCCAATCATTTCTGACGTCTGGGCGGACGTGCCAGACTTGATACTTCAAAAGGTGGTGCATTCCAGCGTAAAACTGAGCTGACTCGTCGCGTCAGCTCAGACTTTAGAGACGATTGAATTGTTCACCACGATAATGCGCCCTCTCACACGTCGCTTGCAGCCGCCAAAGTTTTGGCTAAGTTTAACATGGCAATCCTGCCACAAGGCCCCTGCAGCTCCGATCTCGCTCCCAGCGACTTTTTTTGTTCCTCCGGATAAAAAAAAAATACCTGAAAGGGAAGCAATTTGACACGTTTCCAACGATCCACGATTCCAGCTTCGACGAGGTCCCTTAACAGCCTTGCGCACGAAGACTTCCACGGAGCCTATGAATAATGGAAAAAACGCTGGCAGCGGTGTGTTGATGCTCAAGGGTCATATTTCGAAGAATTTCAGTTCGCTGTACAAAAATGCTTAATACATTTTATATTCTCAGACAAGTCTTGAAACTTTGAACACATCATGTATATTACTGGAATACCAAACTATAATATATACCTACTAAAAGTAAAATAGCACAGAATGTAACCATTATATTTACATAAATTTTCATTCCCGAATTGACTATTTCAGGTCGTTTTTGATTGAAGAAAGTGGAATCAAGAAAAAGGTTTCTTAAGCTATATTTATATCTACGAATTTCCCAATTCTATATGTTTTTAAAAGAATTTTATCAGGTATTATTTTTGGCAGAATATGAAGAAAAGTTTTTCTATTGTTATGCCGTTACTTATGATGTTTGATGTCTACTTTTATGAATATCTGTGAACTCATATATTCTATATCGCCAAAAGTTTATATACAAGTACAGTTAGGGAATATATATTTAACTGTTAAGCATTTTTTTAAATTATAGCAGAGCGAAGCAACTATAAAGAGGACGTTTTCAATAGCATATTTTTAAAATAATATTTAACAAAATTATACCAATGTTATTTTTAAAGGCTATTTCCGTTAACATCTACATACTTATAGAACAGACTGAGAATTTTTGAATTATCGTATAGTAATTATACCACACAAAAATTCCTTGGCTTGCTTGTCTAAAGAAATTCTTGCTCTTCTTAACTCTTTTAACGATGTTCAAATAAACGTTAGCCAGAAGATAAGTTTGCAATTTTCTAAGGAAGGTGATCAAATGATTTACAGGGCAATGTTTGTTTTGTTAATATTGTTAATGAGGTATTGCACTGTTCTATAGTAGATAGTGGATCCAAATGGGATGTTTTTAGAACGAATGATCTGATTTTATCTTCTAAAAAGTTAAAATTACTACACTGCATAATATGTAAGTCGTTGATGACGAAAATTAACGTGCGAAGTACTCACACAGTATATCCCCAAATAAATAGTGAGAACGCTGTCAGTTTTTACCTTATTTCCTTCATTTTGTGCTATATTACAAACTTGGATCGACTTGATTCACGGTCATTTATATACTTGGGATATTCATAAGGTATTATTTTCCAGTTGTACACCCAATCTCTGCCAAATTTCAACAAGTTTGATAATTTAATTGATTGAAAGTTTTGCCTAATTATATTTTGTGCATCCTCACTAGATAGTCTGTGTTTATTCAAAATACTAGCGACCAAATAATCGAATAGAGAAAGAATTTAACTATGGAAAACAAACATTTGGACCTTAAGTAATTTATCATAATTGCCATGGCAACGTACACAAAATTTTCTATTTGTATTTAAAAATTCACCTTATTTCATTAATCTTCCTATTAACTCTTTCAGATGTAATGCCCGTTCTAATGGATACGGAATATAATATATAATTACCAATTTTTTACAAGTTTTCCCACCTATGTGAACAGTGGTGATATGGAACAATTAGTAAATGTTTGTATTCAAGAACTATGGACATATCTTGTTATCAAATATGTAATCATGTCAAGGTATCAGAAGACCTCTCTGTCACTAATTGTTTTAATAAAGGTGTTATATCAACATGATTTATTACCATTTTGCAAAACGTATTACTATTGTTATCTTCCTTTGGATTGATTTAAGAACCACACGAAAAATAATAAGTGTATATAGTGTTCCCATTAATTCATTCAATATTTATATTATCTTGCATGAGTACCCATTCCGATGTAAACTACTGGACAAAAGAAAAGAAAAAAGAAAACCTAGTAAATATTTCACTAATTTTCCTGATAAAGTATAAGTCGAATGTGAATAATCTATTCAATGCTATTAAGAAATTTGCTTCGGCAGTTGTATATTCAGTAGTGTGCCAAATGTCATTTTTCGAGAGAAAGCAACCACTTTTTTCATTCTATTTGAGTTCCCTGAAATTAGACCGGAAAAGTATAATGTAATTTATGTATTTTTCTTAAATATGTATAGAATTATGAAAGAAATTATATCAAGAGTTGATCCATTATTTAAAAAAAAAATAAACTTATTTTATAGATCTTACAGGGACCTATGAAACCAATATGTGCGGGAATGTTCAATTTATAATCATACATTTTTTAAATATATAATTCTAAGTATAAAATAAACATAAATTAAATAAATATCCACATACTTTTTTTTAAATCTCACCGCCATTTCCACAACATATTGAATGAACTGTTTGTTAAAAAGACAAATTTTAGAGTGTGACAAAAATTTTCAAGTAATGAAATAATGTTAAACATGCTTTTATCCTAATAAAGTTTCTCATACTATTCAACTTTAAGAGAAATTTTGAATGCTTTTCAAATTTTCTTCCTTAGTGTCAAACTTTGAAAGAATATTTTCTTGATATTGTAAACAAAGAATTTTCCAAGACTCTTACAACAACTTTTAAAACGACTTTTTTATATAACGAAATAATCTTCATAATGTGTAAACTGAAATAAAAGGGCCGAATAATTAAGTGGAGAACAAAATTGTGTTAGTAACTTTTTCTTATTTCGGATTTTTCCCACACTGAGAATATTAAAAGAATTTAAATAAGTGTATAGTAAATAGAAATAAAGAAAACTTCTTTGTTAGAAAAGTGTTAAGTACTTCGTCAATTATTTTTTAATAACGTAAGTACGTTCAAAGTGTGATTTATCAAATTGAATGGTGCGAAATATTGATTTATGTTTTCATTAAACTTCGAGAAATACACTTCCGAAAAATTATAAATTTTTCAATACTTATTTATTGTCCTTATTATAAATGTTAGAAAAGGCATTTTAATAAGTAATTTTTAAACACTTACTATGCAAGTAGTTAATACGCATGACTTGTCTTAATTAGTAAGCAGGGATTAAATAATTCAAATGTAATTGAAGTAGTTAATAAATTTGTACTTAAGAAAATCTCTAGAGACTCTTAGTTAAAGTCTGCCTTAGTATTCAAAAACAGAGAGAGATTAATTGTTTTTCTTTTGAACAGTCGTTTTCCGTATTTCAATTAGGAAATAAAGAAAAAAAATCACATCAAATTATAAATTTTTGCAGAGAAGATCTTTTTGCAAAGTTCAATGATTAATTTTTAATAAAATTGAAAATACATTTTGAATGAATTTAACTATACGCCTATCTAAAATGTAAAAAATCCATAAATATATGTATATATAAGAAAAAAACCTAGTCCTAAGTGTATAAACCTATGTGTATTTTTGATCACAATGCAACGATTTTTTTTTCTTAGGACCGAATATCTGAACGAGTCATATAGGCCAGTATGGAAGGGTGGTGGTATTGCACCAGTGAAGATTTTTATAAGGAAATCTAACCTCTATTTACGAACGCTAAGTAAAAACTTTGGCCAAAGTGCATGGCATTGGTTCAAACATACACTGTAAAAAAAAAAATCTGTGAAGTTACTAAAGTTTTTCTAGGATACTGGGATTCCTAGAACTTTTCATGTAACGGCAACAACAAAATTGCATGTAACAGACACACTTTTGCGCCGAAAATCAAAAAATCTGTAAGGTTACTTAGAATTTTTTTGGAAACTGGGATTCCGAGAACTTTTCATGTAACTGCAGCCAGGGTTACAAATAAAAGTTAAGTAAGATTACTGAAATTTTAGCAGATTCATTTGTAAAGTTACAGATTTTTGTAGCTTTACAAAAACTAGTTTTGTAGATTTGCAGCTTTTCTCGTACAGTTACAGGTGAAAGTTTAGTACGCATGTAAATTTACATCTGTAGAACTACAGATTTTTTTTTTACAGTGTAGAACAAACTATCTGTCAGTTTGGCGAGTAGAAACTACTCATATGCTGGAGGGGTACCTGTTGACGGAAAGACGAGCTTGTAGTGACGAAAAATTCTGAAAATTAATAAAATCAAAACTATCATATTTCTGCAAATTTTATGATTTTTTAAATATCGGTCCTAGACACACAGATAAATAATGCTTAAAAAGGGAGCAGTGTAAAAAGGAAATTGGTGTACATTATTTTTTTTCTTTCTAAAAAATACCATGGGACAAGTTTTAAATAAATAACATTAAAAATATAGCTGATAAATAATAAAAAGAAAGTTACTCTCTCCAAAATCTCCATTTTTGATTAAAAAACAGCATTGTTTTATTTTGAAGAAGAATAAATAAAATTATAAAAATAAAAAATGTTGATTTTTCCTCTATATTCACAAAACAAATTTAAATACTTCTCTTTAAACCAAAATTTTTTTAAGAAGTAAATTTGTTTTTGTGAAATATATAGGAAAGTAAAATTAATATTTTAAAACATTCCATTGAAAACAAACTTTTTTCAAGTGATTTCGAGAACAGTGTTTAATAATTTATGAACTGAACAAAATTATTTTTCAACTTCTTTAGATATGTTGAGCAGTTAATTGCATTAAATTTTATTTTAGAAAGGTGTCTTAAGTCATCATTTTGGGAGATTAATTTAAAGACAAAACTATAAAATATAAAAAGATGTATTACATTAAAATATATTCTAATGCATTAAGATAAAAAAAAATATTTGTTTAGTACGATTAAAATTCATCGGAAAATTAATTTTTTTGTGCAATTAGTCATTAAAAAAGTTATTTTTTTAAAATAAGCGAAGCAAACAAGACAGTCGATAGCTAATTACAGCATTTGATATTGATAATATATGTATATATATATATATTCATCTAAGAACATAGCAGGTCTATAATTATCTTTTTTGTGATTGTTATTTTAATGAGAGTAATAATGATGGTTTCTGTGAAATGCATATTAGAATTAATTTTGTAAGGAATTAAAAATTTCTTTCTTTATGAAGTGGTATGAGTTAATTTAATGGATAGCCGTTACCATTAGAAATAATTTAAAAATAATCATATTAATAATTGTTAATGCTAAAAATGCATTAAATACTTAATAATGCATGACAGTATTTAAAAATTTATAAAATCGCATTTTAAAGCTTTGGTGCTTTTAATTGTTAAAATTTTAAAATGATTGGTATAAAAAAAGTTTTCTAACTACGAAAATATATAATACTTCAATAAGTTATTTTCTTTAAAATGCAAAATTATGCAAGGAAAATAAATGTATTTATTTTATTTTAATTATTAAGTAATAACTCAGATATTATATTAACTATAGAAAGTGTTTACGTCCATTAATCGTAACGTGAATAAAATATATGTTAAAAAAATCACATCAAAATATGTAATAAAAATAATTCAATTGCTTAAATGAAGTAATATATAAATAAAAAAAAAACCCAAACTAATAAAAAACATATTGATATGTTTCGATTGATTCACTCAATTATCACCAAAATACATAAATGCCACAGATAGAATGAATCTTTATTATAAATTGAAGATACAATAATGTCCTTTATATTTTCAACAATGCCTGTCCATTAACGAATCCTTTTAGGTGCGTTCGTAATTATATAAATACGTAGCACCTATAGTCGTCGTTCAGTCCGTCCGTCCGTCCGTCTGTCTGTCTGTCCGCATGTAACAGAGCAAAAACTACCCAACCGAATGGTCTGAAAGTTTTAATGTATGATTGTGGCAAAATTTTGTCGAGCCATTTCAAATTTTATGAAAATCGGATGCATAGTTTAATTACAGGGACAGTCAAAAGTTTTTCTTTACATTACGGCTAATAGGAAACATTATTGCAAATGCATTTTAAAGATGTTAGAGCCTTCCGAATGGTCTGAAATTTTAAATATATAATTGTTTCAAAATTTTGTCGAGCCATTTGAAATTTTAGGAAAATCGGATGCATAGTTTAATTACAGGGACAGTCAAAAGTTTTCCATTACATTACGGGGAATGGGAAAAAAATTATTGCAAGTGCATTTTAATGATGTTATAGACTATGCACTTATGAAGTTAAAAAATATATACATTCAGTAAAATATGGGGTACAAAAATAATTATAAAACTAGTTATAGTACGAACGCACCTCATTTGCCACGTTTGACGAGCAATTTCCGATTTGTTTATTTTAGTAAAAATTATTTATATTTAATTATAAAATGATTATAAATTTTATTACATAATGTTCATTAGAAAAGAACTTGAAATGTTTGGATTCTACACATTCTACCTCTTATGGCGATATATTTTGAAAATATGCTGAAAATTTTAGGAGTCGCATAATTTTTCAAAACGATTAATTTCTATGGCATAGGTGACAATTGTATAAGTTTTCAAAAGGTTTCCACTACGTAGAGCTGTTCCATCCATACGTGCCATACCATGATGAAGCATTTGTTTTTGCTTTTCATTATATGCATTCTAGCCTGTTTTTAGAAAGGCGTGTATCGAAAAGAAGGAAATACAGGCGAAAACCAAAAATGAGTAACTAATAATAACTAGTATGTTGTGTTCATCACAAAACTTTCCCCTGTATAAATCACATCAATTAAATCATTTAAATAGTATATGCAATTACATCAATTTAGCACCAATTCATATCAAGGTACATCTGAATTTGAAGTTTGATGGAAATCCGTGCATTAGTTATTGAGATAGAGTTATTACAGAAATCGCAAAAACAGCATAGCAGCGCCACCTGGTGAGAGATTTACACCAAAATGAATAAAATGTCAAGTCATGTCAAGGACTAACTGATTCTGAAGTTTGAGGAACATTAGTGCATTAATTCTAGAAATACAGCTGTAGTGGAAATTCTGAAAAATGCAGCATAGCAGTGCCACCTGTCGAGCGATTTGCATGAAAATCTATAAAATGTCAATTCATGTGAAGGAATAACTGATTCTGTAGTTTGATGAAAATTCGTGCATTTGTTCTTGAAGTACAGCTATAGTGGAAATTCTGAAAAATGCAGTATAGCAGCGCCACCTGTTGAGCGATTTACATCAAAATGTATATAACTTCAATTTATGTCAAGGAATAACTGAATCTGAAGTTTGATGAAAATCCGTGCATTAGTTCTGGAGATTGAGCTATTGCGGAAATCGGGAAAAATACCGCATAGCAGAGCCACCTATTGAGCGATTTACACCAAACACTAATCAGGACCAGTTTATATCAAGGTCTACCTGAATCTAGAGTTTTATGAAATTCCGTGCATTATTCCTTGAGATAGAGCGCCCACAAAAGTTTTGTCACATACAGACTCACAAAGTGACAGAGTGACAGACTGACTCACAGACAGACATTTTCTAAAAACCATCAGATCGTGTTTAGAACATTCTAAAACGTATAAATCTATCGAAAACCGGAAGTCGAAAAATTTCACGAATCCAATACTTTCTTCTTGTAAAGATAGAAGAAAGTAAAAATTGTTATCTAATTCCAATTTCTGATATTATAAATTGTGTTTTTACTTTCTTCTATCGTTACAAGAAGAAAGTATTGGATTCATGAAAATTTTCGAATTCCAGTTTTCGACGGATTTATATGTTTTAGGGGTCAGAGATTCCCAAAAACATGTTTTTACAAAATGTCTTTCTGTGAGTTTGTCTGTCTGCCTATCTGTCTGTGTGTATGTGACACAAATTTTGTGGGCGCTCTATCTCAAGAACTAATGCACGGAATTTAATAAAAATTTATATTCAGTTAGTCCCTAATACAACTTGATGCTGAGTAGTTTTTGGTGTAAATCGATCAACAGGTGGCGTTGCTATGCTTCATTTTTCACGATTTTTGCAATAGCTCTATCTCAAGAACTAATGCACGGATTTTAATAAAACTTAACATTTAGTTAGTCCTTGATATGAATTGATGCTGATTACGTTTTGGTGTAAATCGCCCAATAGGTGGCGCTGTTATGATGAATTTTGCGGGATTTACACGATTTCCCTAATAGCTCTATCTTAAGAACTAACGCTCGGATTTTCATCAAACTTCACATTCAGTTAGTCCTTGATATGACTTGCTACGGACTATGTGTTGGTAAAAATTGCCCAACAGGTGGCGCTTCTGTGCTGCCTTTTTCACGATTGCCTCAATAGCTCTATCTATAGAACTACTGGACGAATTTTCATCTAACTTCAGATTGAGTTAAATGTTGACACAAGTTGTTGGTAATTAGGTTTCGCTCTTAATCACCCAATAGGTTGCACTGCTATGCAGGAATTTTCACGATTTTCGCAATAGCTCTATCTCAAAAACAAATGCACGGATTTTCTCCAAACTTCAGATTCAGTCACACGTTGACATAAATTGTTGCTGATTAGGATTTGGTATAAATAACCCAATATGTGGCACTGCTAGGCAGAATTTTGCTGGATTTAGACGATTTCAGCGATAGTCATATCTCAAGAACTAATGCACGGAATTTCATATCTTTAGAATCCTTATGAGATGCATAGACTTCCATTTAATTTTGGCAGTGTGATAGCGAATTTTGAAGTATTAACATGTATGAGATAGAAGAAAGTTTTGGGATTGGTACATCCGTCTAGTTTATTTTCGAAACTGTTTAGTGCGGAAAAGTTACCTATTGTAATAAGAAGAAAAACGGCATAAAAAATTTAAAAATCGGTTAACATCTTCCATTCGCGCATCAAACTTAAAATTGATGAAAAATTGTAAAAATCGTGCTTTTTTCTAATTTTTTAAGTTAATTAATAATTTTAAAATAAACACGCTTTAGCTCTTTATGCTTGTTTCATGGTTTACATAACCTAAATAAATTAATTTCCGATCAATAATCCAATTTTTTTTTGTTCGCGCAAGAACTTAGAAGAAACATAAATTTGCCAATTTTTCGCAATTTCCAAAGTGCAACTCTTAGTTCGTTTTGCTAAAACAAAACGACACAGAGCTTACCACGTGGTGGTGGTTGCACGTTGAGTTCCACCCTTATCCTACCCAACCAACCATCCAATTGTTGACTGTTGTATTTATATTATATTAAAAAGACCACATACAAGTCAATGTGTAATTCTAATTAAATGCTTATATATATATATATATATATATATATATATATATATATATATATATATATATATATATATATATATATATATAGTATATATATATATATATATTTAAAAAAAATCGTGTTTTTGAGTTGAGGTTCATAATTCTTCAAAGGAGTTACATTTTGGAGGAAAATCGGATCTATTTACCAAACAGCTACAAAAAAGTTAAATGTGAAGGCCAAGCGGAAAGCTCGTGATCTTCAGCAAGCACTGAGTGGTTCCACAAATAGTTTTAAAGTTCCTAAAGTGGCAGTGAACTACGAAATTGATGAACTCAAACGTACTTCTTTTGAAGACTTGGAGTATGAAGAATATAAATACAAAACGAATACATCGACTAAAATCCCAAATGGTAGATGAGAACTAGAATTAACGCAACAGAGCTAAACAGCGATCGTTTCGGTGTTTCTATTCGGCCAAAAGCTGTCATAGCGTCAAATGTTCTGCATAACCGACACAGATTCTTATGATGTGGTTTATAAGGGTAAATAGAAAAAGACAAGAGTCATTTTTGGACGGAATTGAACAGCCGATTCAAACCCCCTGAGGAAAGTTCGGGACTTTTTTTGACGGGACAAAAATGAGAAACTTTGTTGTCAAAAATTTTAATGCCAAACAATTTCACAGAAATGTGAAATAAGAACATTATTCTCTTATCCAGGAATCTGGATCAACTTATATTGGGCATGTATCTCCTTCCTCGAGATCATCAAATGAAAGTCAAAGTATTATTTCTTGTTTGTCTGAACTATCAAAATCACTAGAAAAACTGGAAGTAGTAGGGTGTGATGGTATTGCAACAAACACTGGATGGAATAACAGTGCTTTACACCGACTGGAAAATCATAAAATATGGAGCATCCGGCATTTTAATGAGCTTTCTTATCGCCATATTTTCCAACATATTCACGGTCAATCTGAAGCGCCTAAATCTTTTAGTGCGCAAATCGTGTAGCTGCTCACTTGCTGTGAAAAATCTCCTGCGGTCGCTTGTGAACCTGCAGATTGTTCGATTCCTGATATATACAGTATTTTCTTTGAGCGAAGTACAACAGTATTTTTGGTACATTTTGAATGCAATCACCTTGGGACATTGTCCAGAAGTCTTGGCGAATTGGGGCTCTGGTACTTTGTCCAATTCCAGATGAATGACTGCGGCCAACCGAGTCCTTAGATTGAATCATACTCATCCGAAAAATTAAAAGAAATAGTTGGCTTCATCATAAAATCATACATGCCTGTGCAATTTGAAAAAAAAAAATATGCAAATATTTTACTGACGGACCAAAACATGTATTTCAAGCAATGTAAACATCACGTTATATATCCGACGAATTACTTCAAGTTGTGGATCCAGTAATAGAACGAAATTCGTTTTTTGCGCACCCAGAGAATGTAATGTTGGCACTGATTATAGATTAAAGAAATCATATTAGGGATATTGGTCACAGAAGGATCGTAAAAACAAGACAAACCGTCCCAAAAAAGACTGTTAGAAATGTGGTTAGAAAATGATTGGTACATCCGACTAGTTTCGACTTGTGAAAATTATTCTGAGTCCTTTTTAAAATTGAATTTAAATACCTATGTATTTTTAAATAATCTTTTTTCAACTCTCAAGAATTTCAACTTGCCATGTAAAGATCATGGTTATATCACCGAAATCATTGGAACATTCTTCTTCCGTTTGCATTTGAGGAATGAGAAACTTTGAGAATAACTGTATCTATGTGAAACGTAGGCCAGTAAAAATAGGATTTTTCTGTCCGAAAATTCGCGGAAAGCTGGAAATTGTTTTAATCACTTTGTTTTACATCTAAATGAAGGGATATGAAGTTTGTACCATTTTTCCTGTTGAGCTTTATACGACGCACCACAAAAACCTCAAAAATTTTGGACTTTTTTAAGTATTTTGCAAATAACTCAAAAACCATTCACTCTACAGAAACACTTCTCAGACCATAAAGTTCTGCGTCTATTGATTATTACAGACTGAAAATTCCGGCAAACATAAGCGAGATATGACAGATCAAAAAAGTACTTTTTTTCAATTTTTTTAAAAAATCTCATAAGATTGGTTTTTTGAAGTTCTCATGTATAAAATGTTAGAGAACAATATAATAATAACAGAAAATCAAGAAACTTAATTTATTTAAAGAAATTAGATGTAAGCAATGGTGATAAAATCAACTCAAGTTGAGAGAAATACAGGGAAATCGAGCTTGGAGAGTTTTTTTGCTGGACCTTGATTTGCCAATTCTTCTTCCTCCTGCACATGAAAGGCATCCTTGTCCATTTCTACTTTTTCGTTGTATCCGGTTTGTGAGACTTCTTCTTCTGCGGTATTTGTGCACGACGCACCTTTACAGTGGTAACATATAATTGAGAATTTAACACCGTTCTTCCTACAAGAACATAAACCGCCTTCACATCCCTTTGCATATTTGCATGACAGAGTGATTAGAAGCTCTGGTGTTGCAGCTATATCGTTCGTGGTGATTGAAAGTATACCATGTTTGAATGACTTCCAACTCGAATCAGTGAGATTCATCACCCTTCCATTCCAGATGTTGATCTGAAGAAAAACTCTGTATGAATGTTATTTGGCTGCATCTTCAGTTTGCGCAGAGAAGCGAGGTTAAATTGGGTCTTCATAAGATGTTTTACAAATGTGTTGTATCACAATTTGTGCAGTGTTGTGGATTCGTCATACTGGGGATTGTAAAAAGTTGCAATAAATTTCTTTTAAGAATCACTTACTTCTTCAGGCGTAGCATATTGGTAATTAAAGACAGTTGGAACCTCCTGTAGGTGAGCATGATTTTTCAAAAGTTTGACGAATTTCAGTTTGCCCTGCCTGAAGAAGGCCGATGTAAAATCAGAGCCACTAAAAGCATGTAGGAATAGGATGTTTTTCTTCACAATCGTCGAGTACTTGAAACTTAATGGTGAATATAAAGCATTGCTCGACTGTTCTTTCCCAGATTTCAAGAAGTATATTGTGGATGAGTTGGGAATAAATGTAGTCAAAAGCACAAGCAGATCAGTATCTTCCCCAACTATTATTACACGTTCTGACTGCTTATCAGGTTGGATGGCTCCCATCACGATCCTACTAGTATCTGCATCCTCGACAGCTTGTTTTACAGTAAAATTGTGTCACTCCAATTTTTCAATGAGCATTTTCATTAAACGGCGTTTATTCCCATCATTTGCAAGGAAGTGCTCTTTTTGCATTGCGAGCGTCGTATTTTCGTTAAAGTCAACACTTGCTGCAATGCATTTATTTTTTCGACGGAAGCGCTGAGCACACTTCGTGCTATGTTCTGACGATTCTTCTGGGTAACCATCAAAAACAATTGTTTCAGTTTTACCATAGTTGTTTTTCAAATATCCAATGTACTTGGAGATAATTGAAGAGATCTTTTCTGTTAGCTCCCAACTCACTCGATGAAGGAGGAAGCCACCATCAATCACATGGACAGTTTTTATGGTTTCTTCTAAATTATTAAGGGGTGTGAACAAATCGTAAAATACCGACTTTCGCGTTTTCCTCATCCCAAAGTTATGAAACAGAGAAGTCAGAAACGGAGCCAATTCATACTCAAAGAAGTTCTTCTTCTAATTTCTTGTGGTAGGAAATTCGGCGAAAAATAGTCCCTGGATCGACGGATACCTCCTCATCATGGATTTTAACAGCACACGTGAAGGTTTTCATTGTAGTTACTCGATTGGATCTCTTGAATTTCATATGGCCAAAATCACCACCAATGACACTTTTTATACTTGCAACTCCAATCTTTTTAACTAGATGACAATATATTTTATCGCCACCAATCACTCCTGTACACAGACACTATTGGTGTTTGTTTAATGTAACACTAGGATTGTGTTAAGGTTTCAAAATTGTAATCATAAGCGCAAATATGCGTGTGAGTACATTTCGTTTGGTTACATGAGCACTTAAAAAAACAATTTTTTTGAGATTTTTTTGAAAAAATTTGAAAAATGCACATTTTTGTTCTATCGTATCTCGCTTATTTTTGATGGAATTTTTAGTCTGTGGTACTCAATCGACGCAGAATTTTATGGCCTACAATTCATAAATTAGAACTGTTTCTGTAGAGTGAACGGTTTTGAGTTATTTGTAAAATACTGAAAAAAATCCGAAATTTTTTAGGTTTTTGTGGTGCCACGTCTGAAGCTCACTAGGAAAAATGGGACAAACTTCAAATCCCTTCATTTGGATGAAAACTAAGTAATTAAAACGATTTCCAGCTTTCCGCGAATTTTTTCATAAAACGGCCCTTTTTTGAGCTAATTTTACTGGACTACACAGAAGGATCGTAAAAACAAGACAAACCGTCCCAAAGAAGAAAACTGTTAGAAATGTGGTTAGAAAATGATTGGTACATCCGACTAGTTTCGACTTGTGAAAATTATTCTGAGCCCTTTTTTAAATTGAATTTAAATACCTATGTATTTTTAAATAATCTTTTTTAAACTTTCAAGAATTTCAACTTGTCATGTAAAGATCATGGTTATATCACCGAAATCATTGGAACATTCTTCTTCTGTTTGCATTTGAGGAATGAGAAACTTTGAGAATAACTGTATCTATGTGAAACGTTGGCAATTAGTGGTATTTCACTGAATGAAAGTTAATGTAAAAAAAAGAAAAAAAAAACATATTCTTTCAAACCTTATTTTAAAAAAAGATACTTTTTGCTTGAAAATAACCAAATATTGAGATTTTGGATTTTTTTTTTTTTTTTTTTTTTTTTTTTTAATAAACACTTTGTACAATATTTAAAAAAATCTCACAATTGTGAATTGTCAATAAACTCGATAATAAACTAAAAATCACTTTATAAATGTCTGCAAAAAGAAGAAAAGTTGAATGGACAGCTAATAGGGATGCATGAATTGGAAACAGCCAATAAGATAGCAGAAGTCATCAGCCAATCTCACAAGACCATTACCCAAAGAAAAGAGCACAGACCAACAGAAGAAGCTAGTAGTAGGGCGTGTTCTTTTTTGAAAAAAGAATAATTCTTTTGAAAGGCCTTGCACACTTGTTAAAATTTTTATAGTGTTTTTAAGAAGTTCTTTTTATATTATCAAAAACTGAGATTTTGAATTTAAATGTTTTTTTCAATTAACATTTTCTATAAAATTAAAACAAAATCCCCAAAATTAGGAATCAACTCCATAAACACTTAAAATCGCTTTAATAATGTCTGCAAAAAGAAAGTAACTTCTTTAGAGTGTAAAACACATGATCATTTACAAATAGTATTTAATAGTACTAAAGTAGACTTAGTATATATTTTTTATAAAAAGTACGTATTTGATTTCAGAAAATAAAAATATAATTGTGTATCATGTAATAACATATTATAATTTTACTGTAATACTACTTTTATATAATACACATTTAATATTGATATTTTAATACTGTTTTTGTACCCTTTCTAAAATTGAGTTTTGATACTATGCATTCATTTTTTGTTTGAACAATTTCGTCTTGTGAAGTCAAGATTTCATTATATCCCGCAAAATAGCAGCAATATTCTACTTCTGTTGGCATTTACGGAGTGAGAAACTTTGAGATTACTTCCATCTATGTTGAAATATTGCAACTGGTGGTGTTTAATTAAATGAAAGTCATTATATATAAAGAAATAAAAATCCTTCTTTGCCAATCTCATTAAAAAAAAAGAAAATTTTTGTTTGAAAATAACTAAAAGTTTTATTTTTATTAACACTTAAAAAATAAATAAATAAATAAATAAGAGAAAGATTCCCGTAATTTTGAATTGTGAATTAACTCGATAAACACTGAATATCGCTTATAAATGCCTGCAAAAAGAAAGGCACTTCTTCAGAGTATAAACCAAATGATCATTTACTAATAGTATTTAATAGTACTAATAGTAGACTTCTTATGTATGTTCTATAAATAGGACATATATCATTTCAGAAAATAAAAATCATATTGCGTATTATATAATAATATATTATAATTTTTATAATAATATTTTTATATAATGCGCAATTAATATTAATATTTACTATTGTTGTGTAAAAATATTTATGTCGCGAATGTTTAACAAATCATACGAAACAACAGATACATGTCCTGAACTGAAATCAAGATTTTTTCTTAAACTTTCGCAATAACGATAGGGTTAACAAATTTTATAATAGTTTTAGAACGGGAATTTAAAAGGTTTTATAACTTTAAAAGTTAATAAAATATTTAATCTTTATATTTTCTCGTGTTCGAAAAGTATCATCTTGAAATGTAATAAATATTTTCTATCAAATTGCGTAAACTGCAGCCTCCAAATTTGAAGACCTACTCACATTTGGAGGACGTTTGGAAACCATAATACACCCTCTCTATTTTTTCACGAAAATTTAAATGAGTGAATGTTTATGTTAATGTTTATGAACATTATTTTTTGAGTAATTTCAACATTATTATCATATTTCTCAAGTTAGATGATCTTGTATAGCATATGGAATGGAATTTAAAAAAAAATTCTTTGTCATGTGGAATGCAAAATAAAAAAAAAACGCAAAATATATAAGTTCTGGGAAAATTTGTATTTGTAAATTTATCTTAAATAGGATTTTTATCTCTTCTGAAAACATAAATAAGTGTACTATGAATAGAAAAAAAAAATAAGACATTCACAGAAAACAATTATTTCTTTTATTAATTTTGAATAATACCAAAATGTTCAACGTGTGATTAATGAAACTGAATGCTGCGAAATATTGATTAATGTTTTAATTAAACATTCACCGAAAAGACTTAAGAAAAACTATATATATATATATATTTTTACTGTGTCGTTTATGTCCTTATTAAAAAGTCTGAAAGGGACTTTTTACAATTATTTTGACTAATTTGTTCACATGTTGTTCACATGTAAGATTTGTTTTAATAAGGAAACTGGGAAAATAAATATCTCAATTTAATTAAAGATGTGAATAATTGTCTACTTAAGCATGTCTCAAGAGACTTTAAGACATAGCATAGCTTTATATTAAAGAACTTGAAACAAATTTATATCTCTGAATTCAATAGTAATATTACGTACTTTAATGACTATAGATGTACTTATTTTAATCAGATTAAAAGATAATTTTTTGTGACGCAGATCTAGACAACTAATATTGTTTTTTTTATATAATAATAAATTTTTAATACAGGGTTAGCTTAAATAATTCATCTGGTTTCAAAACACCGTGTATTGAAAGGTATACGAACTATAACAAGATGGAAATTGCACGTCAAACTTGGCAAATGAGGTGCGTTCGCACTATAACTAGTTTTATAAATATATTTTGCAATTCATATTGTACTGAATGTATATTTTAGTGCACTTCATAAGTGTATATCCATTTCATTCTATTTGAAAGGTTCTAACATCATTAAAATATACTTGAAATATATTTTTTCCTATTGGCCGTAATGTAAAAGAAAACTTTTGACTGTATCTGTCATTAAACAATTCATCCAATTTTCACAAAATTTGAAATGAGCCGACAAAAGTATGCAACAATTATATATTTTAAATTTCAAACGATTCCGTTGGTTAGTTTTTGCGTTGTCATATACTGACGGACAGACAGACGGACTGAACGACGACAATAGGTGCTGCGTATTTATATAATTACGAACGCACCTAAAAACGGGTTATAAATAACAAGATACACACACTCACCAAGATTAAAAGCTCGCCTCGAGTTTCGCGTGCAGGAATGCATCACTGCTGCTACGACGGACCTTGACAGAAACATGTCATTGAACGTATGGACGGATATGGGTTACCATTGGGATGTGTGTCATGTGACTAAGGGTGCACACATTGAACTTTTGCACTATGTATCAGAAACTTGGTGAGTGTACGTATCTTTACATGTATCATCCGTCTTTGTTTGTCGTATAATTGTAAATAAACAGTATTTTGGAACCCGATAAATCATTTAAGCTAACCCTTTGTAGGCACTGTAATACATGTGATGATAAAAAAAAAGGGTCGAACAAATATGTAATTTAATGGTTCTATTTACAAATAAACCTGAGCGTATAAAAAAAAAAATTACCTTCCAGCGAAACAAGTATTGTTATCTATATCGATGTGACAATCCTAAATTTAAATATGATATCCATATTGTTCCAGAACGTACCATTTTCCCTAAAAACACTTTCTAAAATGTTTAAATAATAAATTTTTATATTAATTTAGATTGCTACATAAAAATGAAAACATAAAAACGGTACTTCCGCTGTTTTAGATAATAAACCAATAAAAAATATCATGAAAATTTATTTTGTTAATATTTGTCTAATGAATTCCTATTTTGTGTTTCCTCTGTCTGGCCTTCAGGAGTATGCACTAATATATTTTAATTTCTTTTGCTACCGTATCTTCGCTAATATTTATATAGATTTACTTATATGTTATAGATATATATTAACATATGCATATTTTTTGTTTACGCAATTTATACTTACATTTTAGTAAGATATAAATTACTTAATTCTAAAAACGACCACTTTACCTAACGAATGGAATGTGATAAAGTTATTTCATAACACTATTTTGATTTAGAGTTATCAAATCCAAAAGGATAAATATATATATTTACAGGGCGGATTTTGTAGCCGATCGCGTAATTACAGCTTGAAAACACTTTTTAAATTAGCATAAGTATTCATTAGATTTTATTTATTCTCTACAATACATCAATTTATAATTGTTTAAAAATAAACTTATTTTAAAACTAATATTTATACTATAATAAATTATAATATCAATTTCAATTGTTACTTATGTGTATAATAATATATTTATTAATATTTTTTAACCCTTTTATTTACACTCTAGATATATTCTTCTCAAATTAATCATTTTTTAAATAAATAAAATTCATTTTCAGAAAATTACAAACACTGTCTTTGATAGATTTTTTTTTTTTTTTTGTTTAATTTGAATGCAAAGGAAAATATTCTTGTACAGAAAATTATATTTGTCTACATTAGAAAAGTTGTTTATTAGGTATCTGATTGAAATTTAAGGGGACCGTTGACCTTTATTTGAAATAAAATAGACCCCAAAATTGACATTTATTTTTGTGTGTATTATTATTCTTCAATTTAAACTACGTCATTCGTGGAAAACCGAATGCAGATGCGATTATTTTACGCAAAGTTACAAGTGTTTTAATTTTGCTCACTAACCATTTTTTTGGCATTTTAATATACTTTAAATCTGTTTTTCTCAATACTCATGTTTCAGCTTTTTTTCTTTTTTTCTTTTTTTTTTTGAAATGCTTTTTGCTACGTATTTTTTTTTTTTTTTTTTTTTTTTTTTAATCAAAATCTATGAAATTGATAAGGAAGAATCCTGATATTGCTTAAACAGAAACTGTGTATGCATTTTTAAATTCGACTTCATTAAGACAATTAAATTTTAATTTTAACTTGTTATAATGCAGAATTTTGATGAAAATCGATATGGAATTCAGAAAAATATCTCTAAAAAATTAACTATTTAAATTAACTAATTAACTCTAAAAGATTAACTATTTTAACTATTAAAAATCGTTACACAGATTTATTTGTAATAGAGTTTTACGAAATTAAAATTCAAAATTGAGGAAATATCTAAAAAAAATTAAGACGCAAGGAGTATTTTGAAATTTCGTTTTAAAATTTTAATTTTTTTAAAACATATTAAAATTATAATAAGATTGGAAATTTCTATTAAGGTGTTCTATATACTTAAGGTGAAATGTATATTTGTACAAACTTTCAAATCTCTATTTAAAAAAAAATTAAACGTCCACTGTCTCTTTAAATAATTTTTTTGACTTAAAGGAAAAAGAGTGATAAAATACGATTCTTTTTACACAATACAATAAACGTACACTTTAAATGTTTTAGAATAATTATGATTAATGTTTGTTTAAATTCAGATAATGGGAACTACTGTTCATTTTAGAAAGCCGTGCCTAGCATTTTAGGACGATTCTACAATTCGAAGGGGTGTTACGCTGAGATGGCAATTTTCGAAGTTCTACTTCGGCGTTCTCGTATGCGTTGTCATTAAGATTGGTGCTTACTTGTTTGTTATTTTTTACTTCCGATCAAAGTTTAAAATTTTATTAAAATATCGTTTTAATTCAAATTAAAACTTCTATATTTAGTGTTCAAATGGCTAGTTCGAGTAGAAATATATGTTTCAGGAGTGATAGTAAGAAAATTATATGTAATGTCATTCAATTTTGCGATCAAGAAGCAGAAAAAGAATAATTAATTGTTCCGATTGCTCATTGTACAAAACGAGCCAGTCAAATAGCCGGGGTTCCTAGTAATAAAACTAATAAAAAGATTCACCAAGAAGCAAGAGACGAGCGTAATCCTGTTTTTTGTTCACCTAATAAAAGAGTTAAAATTAATCTCTTTGGAAAAACAGGTATAGATGAATTCGATTGCAGCGTTATTAGACAAATTATTAGACAGCGTTAATAGCGTTATTGTACACGATTTTTATGTCACGGAGAAAACAATGCCGTCTTTGAATAAATTGCTGCCTGTTTTAAAAGAAATGATCAATTTAAAAAATAAAATTTTATTTTGTTTCGCGAAAAGCAAAAATGTTGTATAACTTTTTAAAATTTTTAAGCGTTTTTGTTTTTTATAAATATTAACTACAAAAACATTTTTACATAAATCGATATTATTTCTCCAAAAGCCCATTCTTTAAAAATGCAGCTAAACAAACTCACTCACCCCTATTTTGATAAAAATCAAAGCAGACCTGACGCATGCGCAATAGTGCGGAGGGTTTTGCTATACAAACAAAACAAACAGTAGGTGATTTTGTATAGGTATTTTAGGAACGGGGATCGTTCTCGTTGAAGCGGACCATTCTACCAATAAATCAACAAGCTTAAAGAGAAAAGAAAAATATTTCAACATTAAATTACCACAAATTGAAAAGAGTTAGTACAGGTTGCGAAACCTACGTTAGTTCCGAGTTCGACAACACATGACAGAAAGAAGGAAAAACTGAAAATTATGCTGTTTATATATTATATGTATCCATTATATGTTACATTATATGTATATTATGTTATTATACACATGTATGTGCAATTATATGTTATCTGTATTAGAAAAAAAATTGGGAAATTTAGTGACAAAATAAGTTATTCGAAACTAAAGTTATAATTAATAATTTTCATTCCAAAAACACTTTAGAAATATTACCGAAGTACTTTAAAAATATAGATTTCTTATTCACATGTTCAATTATCACTTTCTGCATGCAATTACCACTCAATTAATCTGCATTACACTCTAATTAAGTTTTAGAATAGTTTCACATTATAAATTGTTTTTGTCAGTAAAATTTATAAACAAAGAGAAAGGTGTCAATAAATATTTTATTATTCCATTATAATGGGTCACATTATGCTGTAATTAAGAAAAGAATTATTCATCAGATTAATTTAAAAATGCTTGAATTATTATAGTAGCTAAACAAAAATATGACCAGGATTTATGTGCTCATTATTCTTTCGAAAAAATCGCAATGCTTTACAAGCGTTTTCAATAAACATTATTAGTTTTCAAATATGTTTCATGCAATGTTTCAGAATTTTTAAAATTATTTGAATTTTATTACTTAGCTTGCTGATAGATCTCTCATAAAAATTAACAAATTAATAGCCACTAGTTTATAACATATATTAATGAATATTACATAAGTAGATTAATGAATAAAAAAAAATGTCTATATGATCGATTTCTTTATTATCAAATAAGCAGAATAAGTTTATATAATTATTTGTAAGCATACATTGTAAGCGATAATTACATATTCATTCCCATTCACTGATGGATAAATTTAAAAATTAAAATATTCGTCTACTGGGAATGCCAACAAAGATATTTTATTGAAGTACAGTAGAGCACCGATTATCCAGACGGTTCGTGACCGAGGTCGATCCGGTTGATAAAAATTCCGGATAATTGGACAACTTTAAGAAACGGCTTGAAAAAACTTATTTGGTATGTGTGTGTGTTATTTGTGACAATCGTCGGAAAATAAGTTACATTTCCGAATAAAGAAACCAATTATGAAAATAAACACTAATCGCCGCCACGTTAAAACAATGTACGATGTCATAGTTATCATCATAATTGCCAACAGTTTTCATTCCAACAGTCTATACAGGTAAACAAATATTTCTGATTTTATCATTGCATCTTATCTGATGTTTTCTTCTCGGATATTTGACGTCTCTGAATATAACTGTACACTGTCTGTAGTTTATCTATTATCTTGCATTTTTGCAATTTGCACAGCCCTGTTGGTGTTTAAAATTTATTTACCTCGATGATCTTAAAAATTCCGTATGACTTATGAGTCAGGTATTTCTAGTCTGTCTCTTCATCTATTATCTTGCATTTTTGCAATTTGCATAGCCCTGTTGGTGTTTAAAATTTATTTACCTCGATGATCTTAAAAATTCCGTATGACTTATGAGTCAGGTATTTCTAGTCTGTCTCTTCATCTATTATCTTGCATTTTTGCAATTTGCACAGCCCTGTTGGTGTTTAAAATTTATTTACCTCGATGATCTAAAAAAATTTCGTACGACTTATGAGTCAGGTGTTTTTAGTCTGTCTCTTCTAGTTATGACTAGCAAAATTCATTCAATTCTTATGTAGTTTATAATCTGTTAGCCGCCGGCTATGTTCGTATTCAAGTATGATTTATAAAATGCATAATTAAAGTATCATAATTGTATTTCTGATCTTTATCTATAAAAGCAAATTCTAAAAATCTAAAAGAATGGACTATGCAGTAATAAAATGTACCTAATGTTACTGGCAGTAACTACAGAATATTCAGTATTTTGCTTTGCAAAGAACTCAAAATGAGAATTTGGATCATATTAAATCAAAGTTTTTTGTTAATTCAACTGAAATACACATTTGTAATAATTGAAGACAACACTTCCTCCTTTCTAACAAATTTTATGTTCCATGTAAACTTCAAGATAGTCATACAAACATCTAATTAAACTATCGTAGTAATAAACAATTGACTTTCTATTCCAAACTCAGGTTTGTTTGAAGATTTCGCAATGGGGGTAATTAACAACATTTCCTTCCTTACTATCATTGATATTTTAAGTGCAATTGAAATCTAGTACTCGTAAATTTATTTTCTCCAATAATGAATATTTATAAAGTACTAGAAAGATTTATTGCATGAAACTGTCTAAAAATATATAAATTTATCTTATTGAGTACATCGTCAAAATAATGGTAAAACAAAGATGTGTTTCAAGGGATATTGATTTGTTAATTATAAAGTTAAAATTCACTTTCATAAAATTCTTTATTTATCGTTGAAATTACGACGATTATATATTTTAATTTATGTAGTATACAACTGAAGAAATGTATTTTACTGTTTACCTTTTATAGTAGAAAATATTCTGTAGATTTGTTTTGTACTAAAAAATGTTTGTTTGAACTCGAAAATTAATAGAAAGTTCGATATTATTGTTCAACTAAATAATAAATAAATATCTGGTCGATTTACATAGACATATTCATAGCTCAAAGATTATTTTTTTCGTGCATGGTAACATCATCAACATTTATAACTTATAGTTTTGAATCTAAACCAAGTAGTGTAGTGGTCAGAACGTCTCTATGCCACATTGCAGGTCCAGAGTTCGACAGCCGACTGGGCAAAGCTCACTCAACCTTTCATCCCTTCGGGTTTCGATAAAATGAGTATCAAACTTGCTTGGGAACTGAACACTGAGGGTCTCGCGTTAGGCTGACCACCTGACCGCGACATATGCTGTATAGCGCTTCGGGCCCCAGGGTAAAAAAAAAGGGATGGGAAATTTACGCAATAATCCTTAATGGATCATAAAGTTACAGGTTTAGTTTTTAACACTTTGCAATATAGTTGAAAAGTGTTTAAGAATTCAATTTGTCTGTCCGTCCACGTTCTAACTCGCGTGAATACACTCGGATTTTTATGAAATATATATATGCTAATTATGTTTATTAACATTGTATTTTCGGTATTGAATAGGACAGATGTGAAGCATTAAAGTTCACTTACAGGGACACTCAAAAGAATTTCGTTACGTTAGGGTCAATAGGTTAAAATCGTTTGCAATGTATTTTAACGACATTACGCTATTTCAAATGTATTGAAATTGATATAACTCACTGAATTTTACTACAAGGTATTAAGATAGAATAGGGCATTCATAGTATTAACCGTTTATTGAGAGGGACACACAAAATAAATCGGTTACAGTACTGTCTTTGAGTAATAATGGCTGGAAGTGCGTTTTGAAACTCGGCATGCGGTTTTAAATTGAACTAATTTTTTGCATTTTACTCGGTGAGTCTAAATTCTATACCTCGTACACAGGACTGCACAAAAGACTTCACAAACTATATTCCTTATGAGCAAATGGTGAAGTTTTGCTACATCAATCACAATGTATTGGAAAATGTTTCATAATTTATCGTGTTAGATGCATTATTTTTCTTTCTAGTTCTAGTTTTGAATCTGGTTTCACATAGCGAAAAAGCAATGTTCGTTCTTTGGCCATAAGATTTATTCTCCTAAAGCCAGTTTAGAGCCCACTTCAGTCACGACAAAAAAGGAAAACGCTAATGTAAAGTCTATGGGGGCGTTATTTTCAAATTTCTCGCTTTGATTTTAATATTTTTGAATGATTTTTTTGCATAGGATAGCTAAGGACAATCTACAATCGGGATAATTTTTACTTTTTCGAATTTGGTTATAGTTTTTTTTTTATATTAGGATAGTTTGAATTTCAGAACCGGTCAAACCGGTTCCGAAAGTAAAAATGATAAAAAAATCTGAAACCAAAACCAAAAAATTAAAAACAAGCTCGGTTGTAGATTGTCCTCAACTATCCTATGCAAAAAAAAAAAAAAAAAAAACATTCGAAAACATCAAAATTCAAGCGAGATGTTTGAAAATAACTTCCCCATAGGATTAACATTATCATCCGGGTCTTTTTGAGTGACTGGTGTGGCCTCTTAAGAGGAAATTTAGATCTGAATTTTAAATAATCTTTAGCCAAAAATTTTACATAATTTCCTCCATGAAATTTTTCGGGATTATACGATGGGTTGACATGCACCACATAGTTTATCTTTACAACATTGACCTTTATTTCGCTATATTTGTAGAAAGGAATTTATACTCTAGAGAATGCATTTGAGATAAAATAACATAATCAAACAGTCAAAGATAGTTACTTTGATTTCGAAAACACGTGAAAAAGTCTGAAACTCAATCACGAATCGGATTTATGTATGTTATTTCTTGCAATGAATCGTGCCCATAATGAAGTGTACTGAACAGTTTTTTAGGCGTTAAGAGTCTACGCTTGTTGCGCGAAGACACACTCTAGGTAATGTTGAACACATTGCAGTTTTTTTTTTACAAATTTATCGTTTGCATTTCAATAATTTTAACTTTTTTTGCCACGTTTAATGTTAAAAAAATTATTACTGATAAATTTAATTACAACTTACATTTCTAATCTTACTCAATTATGTGGATAAAACACAAAGGAAATTTGCGCTTTGTGTTTTGCTTTGTGTGAACACAAAGAAAATTTAGGATAAATGAATTCTAAAAAAATATTTAAAAAATGGTATTTAAATTAAAAAAAAGGAAATAGAAGACCACACATCTGAATTTAATAAGTAAAAAACACAAAATATCTAAATTTAAACATAAATTTTTTATTCACTTCTGGCTAATTTTTATTTATTTATTTTTTTAACTTTTTAATGAAATCCTTTTAGACAAATTAGATTTAAAAAATTTAGAAAGAATATACCATCTTGTTTTTTTACCATCATTCAAGAATAATTAAGAGGGGAAAATATCACAGCTTGGTTTAAATACAGTACTAAAATAAAATTAAAATATTTTACTTTATGTAAAAAATATAAGAAACTAAGAATAATATTTCAAATAGTTTTAGTTGAAAACCCAACCATTCATGAAGTGATTTTCGAGTACAGAGAAGTAATATTAATGAGCTAAGCAAAATTATTTATCGACCTCTTTAGATTGTTTTTGTAGTTTAATTGCACAAATTTTAATTATATAAAGCCCACTTAAATCATCAGTTTGAGAGATAAATTTAAATATAAAAATGGTAAAATAATCAAAAGATTCAATGCATTTAAATACATTCTAACGAATGAAAGTTCGGGTATACATTTTGTGTTTCATTAAAATTCATTGCCTACTTTTATTTATGTGGAGTTAATCATTAAAAATGTTAATTTGTAAAATAAATAGAGCAAACAGCGAAATAATTGCAATATTTTATATCTACAAAGAATATTAATTACCAAAGGACATGGTTTTACTTATGCTATTCTTTACATATAATTTTAAATATAGTTATAAACGGTGGCTTTGGGGAAATACATAATGGGATTAATTTTAGAAGGAATGAATATTATTGCCTTATTACTTATTACTTATATAAATTTAAAAACGAGTAGAATTTATTGTTAAGATAAAATAAATATAAAAATATTAGAAATTAAATAAAAAAAATAAATAATTGTTTCTTAAAACTGATAGTGGTAATGGCGCAATTTTACAGCGCTACCGCCTGTTGTTAAATCTGAAAACAGTAATAATATTAACACTACTAATCTATACTAAGAAAAGAACAAATTGCTCTGTGTGTGTGTGTCTGTGTGTCTGCTATGGCTAGCGAAATCTACCGCACGTAGAAATCTGAAAATTTACGAGTGATTAGTTCAAGATAGGTCCTGATGCACCTGATGCTCAGATTTTTAATTTTTAAGGCCGGGGACCCTGGGCCTTCTTAAGTTTTTATGCACGAAATTGTTAATAACATGACTCTTTTCTATCCGATCTTCTTTTTTCTTCTTCTTAAAAGGCTCAGCTCTAACACATTTAAACACGTTTTCCTGTTAAGGCTCTATTCTCAACTATAGCTTTTTTTTTCTAATAACTTCATCTACCACATGAACAACAAAAAGAGAAAAAAAAAAATCGGACTTCAGCTTTTGTTGTAGTTTCTGACTAAGTTTCCATATTCTTTGGTGTGCGATCAAAAAATAAGCTGTGGAAACTGAAATGACCTTTTTTTGTTTACGATTTGATTTTTATATCATTTTGTGTTATATTGGTCAAAGCTCCAGTCTGCTAATCACTTGCGAACGTAAGAGTTTGTGGGTTCGATTTCCGTTGGTTCCATTTCACACACAATTTGTGTGGAACTCCCAGGGTGTATTTCTCTATTTCTCTTGTGTTGTAATATTTCCTTGTGCTATCTTGTCTCCGACATATAAGCGGGCTCTCAGGTCAAGCACACAATTCGTATGTTTGTTATTCAATAAATAAAAATAAATAAATAAATAAATATTGTTTTGTATTAATTTTCTGTAGGCTAGATGTAAGAAATTAAGATTGGAGATGTGTAAAGAAACATTTATGTAGCTCATTTAGTGTTCGTTTCGTTCATTAAATGATTGTTTCGTCAAACAGAGTTTATATTCTTCAAAGTAAATATAGCTTGAGCAAGATCAGCCATATAAAAGCGTCTAGAATTCACAAATGACGTAAGAAAGGTTTCAGATTACAAGATATAATTATTTTTATAACAGCTTTCACCAATTTTGAATATTAATCGCCTTCTTGGGCCCTTGGTGCAGTTTCTTTAAAAATGCAGCGAATTACTTGCAGTTTTCTTTAATATAGTTCTAGCGTCCTCTGATTACTTTAAAAACTACTAAAAAGTTTTTTTTTATACCAAACTACATGCCACTTAAGTCCCCTGCCCCTTGAGGCCCGGTATAGGGCGCCTTGAAGCTTTTACACCATAAATTATTAATAAATTGCTCCTCTTAATCTGATCTTCATTTTTGGAACCATTTTTCCATCTAGTTATTATCTTGTTTCTATAATTCTATATTCCAGCTAAAATCCTGGTTCATCCTAGGATTCTGTAGGGCACGATTCTGGGGCCTTGAACTTTTCTATGCCATGCATTTTTCACCCCCTAATTCTCTCTTCTTCTCAATGCATAATTTTAAAATTGAGCCTTGGACTGTTCTCCATACACCAATGCCCTCATACTTTTATTGGGGCCCTAGGGCCCTTTTTAAAGCATTTAACCCATTTTTTCGCATTTCTTTAAAATAATATTCTCATGATTAATTCATACCCTATGTTTAATTTTGACTAATTAAACATTTAAAACGCTAAATACTAAAATATTTAAATATGTTTTCATGTTAGGGCCCTGCTGACAACTATCAGTTGGACTATTTTGGGCCCCATGTTGTAGCTTCCTTAAAAATTGTCCGATTCACAAACATTTTTTTAACAACTTCTTAGGTTCTTCAGTTACTACATGAACGACAAAAAAAAAATTAAAAAAAATTGCAGACTTTAGCTACCGCCAATTTTGAATATTAATCGCCTTCTTGGGATCATTGTTGCAGCTTCTTTAAAAACTATACTATTCTATTGCATTTTTTAAACATAGTTTTAGCCTCTTCCAGCTGCTTTAAAACCACTAAAAATATTTCTGACACCGAACTGCATTCCATTTAAGAACCTGGCTACCAGGGACCGGTCTTTCTTTATACCACAGCTACCACCTTTTTCGAACTTTATCCTCCTTTTTCAGCATCAACTTACGTCTACTCACTACAGCCGTAAATTAAAAATCGCGTTACTTTAAAGGTAACTTTAGATAAGGGATTCCATCCATTTATTACATATCGTGTGAATGCTATCAATAATTCCTGAAATTTACGAGGGGAGGTACCTTCTTCCACTGCTTGGTGGCGCATTTATCCCTCGGCTTTAAGGATTCAATTTCAACGGGATTTGCTTCCTTCAACTTAGATTACAATTCATCTACTTTCTGTATCATGAAATTTTACCTTAGTCTTTAGTTACCAACATTAATGGTGCATTCTTCTTTTTTTTTATTCTATTAGCTTGATTAATACGAGGTTTGGCTCACTCAACTTAGTTTTCGATTATTTCCGGCACGTGCGGGGCACTTCCGATAAACGCTGCCATAAATAGCGGGTTCCATATTACAGTTTCGTCCGGAAAGAAGTTTGTTGGGAACACACTAGACGCTGCGGAAGGCAATGGGGTCTACACAATCAGGTACATTTAAAAGAATTTCAAAAGATATAAAATGTTACAAACTTGAGTTTTGTTTATGTCTATGAGCATTATTTTATCTGCTCCGGATTTCTAAAAGGTTTTCTCAGTGTATAATCATAATTTAATTAATATTAATATATTAAATGGAAAATCATTGTTATATTTTATTTTATATTTTTTAGTGTTTAAATTATTTCAATGCTGCAATTTCACAGCCGTTAGGGATTTTTTTAGCAAGTGTGGTTTGGCGAATTATTAACAACATTGTTGTTTTAACTCGTATGTACGCGTAACCACAAGGGATATTTGACTATTCATCACCTGCGCCCGGCTAACAGGAAAAAAAATGTCCAAATTAATTTATTAATGTATGTTTAAGTACTAAAAATATTGAAATATTGTATTGCCATAGGAAACACACCTGCGAATGCAGGCGACTCTATAAGAAAAAAAAATGAAGTATAACTTAATTACTAGACGTTATTTCAAATAAATCAGTGCCAATCATAAATTTTATAACGATGATTTGCGGCAGACCTACTGGAGGTTTATGTATATTTTTCTCAGGATTGTTCATTTATTTTAAATTACCACGCAAAATGATTATTCGTAGCTCCTTTCATAGAATACTTTGGGGAACTGAAATTTTAATGTACATGTTAAAAACAAGAAGGAATAAAATTATGATGCAACATTCATTTTTGTATTTACCATATATGCTTAAAAAAGGGCTAATGTTTCATCGGAGGTATTATTCATTAGGCATTAGCCTAATTTGACAACACTGCCGTATATACAGAAGGTCCACTAAAGTCCTTTACACTACTATTAACTTCAGAACGGCGACAGATATAGCCATGCGAATGATGATAAGGCTATGCACTAAACAATGATACATTTTACAATACAACCTGCTATAAACGCAGATGATTCCATTAGAAAATAATCTAATATAGACGTGCATTAGTAGACGTCATTTTTAACCATTTAGCACAAAAACATTTTTATACGATGATTTGCAGCAGTCTTAGCAGAAAAAAAATTAAGTCATGACAGCATCTATAACAAACAGATTCTGAGCTTAATTTAACAAAATTTTTAATTTTTAGTAAGTAGCGAGCCAACAAATGTATCAGAACGTAAAGATTTAAATCTATTAGAGAATTAAAATATTACCAATATCTTAATAAGCAAATCCGAAAAGCTACACTTAAAACTATTAAATTTAATTTGCTCTGGCAATCGTCAAACAAATACGCCTCCCAAAACTTCAGCCTCCTAGTAACATTTAGGACTGGAGAGGGAGCGAGAAGGCGCATTGATGACGCCATCATAATACTTGCAGACTGTAGAGAGAGAGCAAATCAGCGAACAGCGCGATACGGAGGAAGTTGCCGATGTATGCATGACACAAAGTGAGCCCCTAAAAATAAATATGGAATTAAATTTAAACAATATCGATGTCTAATAGAGAAATAAATAAATAATAACATGATTTAAGCACTGTGAGATTTTATCTCACAAGTGATACATTTGTTCGTTTTTTAGTAAATGTGCGTCTACCTTAAAATGCCTGTACTGGTAGGCATTTTACAGTAACGGGTGGAGTATTTAACCCCTTGAAGGGCGGTGGGATATAATTTACTTATTTTTAATTACTAAATGCCATATTGAGATAGAATACTGGAGTGAAAACTTTAATTTTATTAAGTACGTAAAAAAAAGCTTTTACCTATTTTGAAAAAAAAAAAGGTTTTTAAATTCTGGTGTCATTTAATCATTCCGACATTTTGCGAATAGAAATACTTTGCCCCTGAAAGGGTTAAGTTGTTGATTCAATATAAATTAATTATATTCCTATGCGTCTACTACTTTTTTACATGCAATACAGCATTTTTAAATAAACCATGGGAAATTAACTTTGTAATTATCCAGATATCGGAACATTTTCAAGATATAAACGATAATTTTGCAGTTTGCTACTAGGTAGAGAACAAAGCGGACTCATCGTGTATTGCATAGCCACCTTACCACAATTAGCCTCTTTTGCCTCTTTCATGACTACATCTGATATCATTCTGAAGTTAAGGGAGGTAGCAAACATTTTAATGGGCACCTTGTATAGTTAATTTACAAACAAAAACTCTCCGGAATAATCACTCTAAATTACCCTTATTTTACTGCAGCCTGATTATAAACACTATTGTAAATGCTTCTTTTCTTCATCATTATTATCTAATTGTCTTAGTAATTTGATTATTCAATTTATGTACAGTCGTGGAAAAAAAAAAAGTAAACCCCTACTAACTCTTCAACGAATAATCGCAGACGGAAGTTACGGGTACCGAACGATTGGAAATAAAGTTTACTTTTAAATGATGTATATAAAATTTGCTTAGGGAGCCATCTACACATTAAAACGAACCCAAACCTCATTTTTTTCAATAGCAATACCCAATTTTAACGAGATATTTCAAATCTTCGGTTCAAACTATGCCTAGACACCAAATGCCAAGTTCTTTGAAGGATAAGTTTTTGAATTATAAACATTCAAAATTTAGTGCTTCTAATGTTAAATTACATTTTCATATTTTTATTTATATCTCCTGAAATTTTGCTTCTAATGTGCTAATTTTTTGTTTAGTAATAATACTAATGTGTCCAAACATAAATACGCTGAATTTGCAATTTTTATAATTTTATGATATGAATTATGAAATTAATATTCGAAAAAATTATGAATTGCAACCTGCAATTTTTTTGATGGATTTAGATTTATTATGTTCTGCTTTATGAAAATCCAAAATTTCACATTGCTCTGCTTAAAAAACTGTAAAATGATGGTTTAAGGGGCCGTAGAAGTGAGTAGATGTATTGTAATTTCTTCTGCTGTCCTGTTATCTAGCAGGCTTCATTGACTACTTGAGTGGTGCCTTGATCAAGAAGGGAGCTCTCTCGGTTAACGATCGAGTACCGAACTTCAGTTTGGATACAGCCCTTAAAATACACTCGTTTTAAAATAATTAATTTCTCGGACACTTATGGTACGAATTGCATAAAAATTTGTTTTTAGGCTAAATGAAGGATGTAGAATTCATTTATGCTGTCAGAATTGTGTATTGCTATTGAAAAAAACAAATTTATGGTTCGTTTTAATATGTAGATGGCCCCCTAAGCAGATTTTATATACATCATTTAAAAGTAGACTTTATTTTCAATCATTCGGTATAAGTAACTTTCTTCTACGATAATTTGTTGATGAGTTAGTAGGGGTGTTTACTTTTTTTTTCTCCATGACCGTACATGATATTTTAGTAAATTTCATACCTATAAATGTAATGTGTAATGTTATCAAGTTAATTTTTAATATTATTGAAATATGTAAATAATGCACTAAGTGCAGAACAGGTAGCAAGTTTGCATCATTCATTGAGATAAATTAAAATAAAACATTCTATATACTTAAATCATCTTTAGATGTTTAAAAAATGCATTTATTTAAATATTGATGAATTTTTATCTGAATACACTAGAGGCGCGCTTAAAATAAAATTTTGTATATACAATTTCATAAAAAATACTTCACTATAAATACTATTAAATATTGTATATTCTAAAAGATTAACTTATTGCTACTCTTAATAATTCGTATTATTTAATTTATTTGCCAGAAAAGTTTTAAAATTAGAATCGTACCTTTATTCACAGTTTTGAAGAATGTGTTTAGAAGCAGAAACATAAGTTTATATAGGTATATCCATCATTAGTCTGCTGAATAATCTTTGAGATAATCATTTATTATACCCTTGCTGAAACTGCAGTTAAAAGCAATCTTTCACAGGATAACCTTTGGCTATATAACAGGCTGTTGAATGCTGAAACGTGTTAATTAACATGCAATCTCTACTTCTAAATTAAGTACGAAACACATTTAAATGCATGACTTAATTAATAAATTTGTTTGATATGCAAGAAATAATTGTACCATGAAATATTAATGAAAAAGGGCACATTTCTACATGACTAAAGCACAAATTTTGCGGCGTTGTTATTGCTTGATATTAGATTGTTATGATTAAATGATACCTAAGGATATGTTATTTTAGTGTATTTGGAAAACAGAATTTATGTATGTATATTGTGTAGTATATATTTTGTATATTTTTGTAATATTTGAACTTATATATTTTTTACAAAAAAACGTATATTATATGTAAATGTATAATATATGTGGGATAATAAATATTGTCAACAATGTAACGTAACAAGCTGAAGGGCTTAATTAATTGATACACTATCTCATATATAAAAAAAGAAATGTATGGAACGAGGACTTTGGAGAATTCGCAAGATCATTGTGTGGCGATTGCCTCGCGAAAGGAAGATTTAAAAAAGCAGCGAGAGAGATTGACTTTCGATCATTTTTATTTTATTAAGGTGGTTGGAAATTGGTTATACGACAAATAAAGAATTTTAGCCTGTCGATTTCAAGTATGCATATATATGAATAAGTATACAATTAATGTATATGAAGTTTTACAATCAACTCATCGTATTATTTGTTCAAGTAATTAATAAATATTGTATAAAATTAGAAAGGGATGAGATACATTCGTTTGTTGTTATGTTATATCTCAAGCCTATATTTAAGTAAGTATCTGACCAAATCCTAGATATATTGCTTAATTCAAAGTACAGTATATTTGTTTGCAACTCTCTGGAAAGACAATCCGTGATCGTAAGGACTCATTATTTAGAGGATGTACATTTAACACCATGGGAAAATGATTGATAAAAGAAAAAGCAGTACTTTCAAAATTGGCCTTTAGGAAGAAATAAGGTATGATCGTAATCTTACAATGAATGTGAATGGTACTACTAATAAAATCTATGATACGAAGTGGCATGATGCAAATTTATTAATTCACACCATACAAACAAAAATTTTTGATCTTGTTGAGATAGCGCGCCATTTTTGTTTTGCTGATAATGTTATCTAAATCCCTTTGATTCGATGCGCTCTGGAGCCTCATTGGCTGATGAAGTTAGCCGTCAAATCCGAAAGAGACTCTCCCCGCTTCAGCTCTCTGACGTCACAACCCTTTCACTTTGCATGATCTTTTCCGGCAATTTGATTCCTTTGCGCTTCGGATCTTCATTGGCTGATGAAGTTAGCCGTCAAATCCTTGCCGACATATGCTCAAAATTTGATATTTTATCTGCAAACTTCTATTTTTTGTAACTTTTCCTAATCCTATCATATTTTATTTTTTAAATATTTAATTTATTTAAAAAAAAAATGTATGGTTCTGGGGCATTTTCCTCCTTTCCCGCTAACTCTGGCTTGCTTTTCTACTATTCCAGTGCTCAGGAAATTGAAAGAAATTCGACAATTGCCTAACATCTACGCAATAAGAGCATCCGAATGATCACTGTCGATAAGAGATGAACTGAAGTATAATGACTTCAGTAGGATTCATTCTGCATAGTCTATTCATTCTGCATTGGTACATCTAAATCCCTGCTTGATTGAAGGTTACTGAGTGTATGGTGTGAATTCATAAATTTACCTGATGACACGTCATAGAATAAATTTTATTGGTGGTGCCATCTATAAAATTTGATACTACTCAAACTGTATTTTTTTGTAATATTCTTAAACCGACAGTTTTAAAGAGCCATTTCAATGAGATTTGAAGAAAATGGTTGTTTTGTTAGAAATAGTGCCGCATTACATCCTATTTTGTCTTATTGAATATCAGGTGGAGTCAAATATTTTGATAATTATAATGCCGAGGCAAATGTAATAGTTGATCTGTCACATTTAATTGCAATAATTGTTTTTAAAAGTATAATTACTCTTTGAGACCTAATTTACATTCTGTTGGATATAATATATAATCTTTAACCATACGATTTTTATAAAATTTTATACTCATGTGACCTATAGTGAATTCTAATATACATCAAGTACTTTCACTACAATAATACATTCTGACTGTTATGCTTCTATATTTATTATTAATTTGTATGTTTTACACAGAGAAAAAAAATCAGGAAACTTGTTCATGTAATAGTAATGAATTTAACATGTACTCCTATCTACATGGCATATTTAACTTGGAAAAATAAAATTATTATTGTACATTTTATTTTCGGGAAAATTTACATAGACATATAAAGTAATACATGCATATCTATAAAAAAAAAAAAAAAAAAAAAAAAAAAAAAAAATCACGTACTTTATCAACATTATGTTCACAATTGTAATGAATATTTAATGAAAATTGCATAACAAAACATTAAAAAATTCATGTACTATTTCCTTTATACGCCTCATATATTACCCAACTTTCGAAATTTGTATGTTGTTTTGTTTAATAAAATATTTAAATAAGAATTGGTAAGTTAAATTTTTTTACAACAAAGATTTGTTTCTCTTATATTAACAGAACATTTTAAACTGAAAAATACTTATATCATTCAACAACTTGTCGAATTGTAAGTACTTTTCAAAATATAATGCTTTATGAAAAAAAGATTCTTATTATCAAAAACAAAAATGTTTAAAACATTTTATCGGAATTTTAAAAAGAAATATTCATAATATGCGATCTAAAATATAAAAGTACCAAGTTATTAAGTGCTGAACAATTTTTTTTATTTGTAACTTGATCTTTATAGTGAATTTTCCTTATACTGAAAATGTGAAATGAATTTAAATGAGTAAGTGTATACTGAACGGAAATAAAAATACATTTTTCAGAAAACAATTAACTACTTCGTTAATTAATTTTCAATAACACCAAAATGTTCATCGTGTGATTAATCAAACTAAATGCTGCGAAATATTGATTAATGTTTTAATTAAAGTTTCGCTCATAAGACTTAAGAAAAATTATTTTTTTAATGCGCAGTGCATGTCGTTATTAAAAAGATCTGAAAAGGAATTTTAAGTATTTTTTTACTGATTTACGAAGCATGTAGTTCGGATGTATGACCTGCCTTAATAATTAAGCAGGGAATATAAATTTTGAATTTTCATTCAAGAAGTTTGTAAATTTGTACATAAGAATGTCTCAGGCTGTTGTTAGTTATAGCAGGAAATAATATTTAAGAACTTGAAAAGAGTTTGCATTGTTATTTTCAATAGAATCTTATTTTTAAAAATTAGAATGAGTATAATTGTTATTAATAAGAAACATCCATATATTTTTTAGACGAAGATTTATTTTTAATTAATATTTTATAATAATAAAATTTTAGTTTAGATTCCGAATGAATATATCTGTTTACAAATCTAAAACGTATAAAACTATAAAAAATATTTCCAGAAATTCATATTGATTGAATATTTAAATACAAATTTGCGCATTGAAAATATAACAAAGTGTATGAATTGCATAAACTGTACAGGTGGTATACAAAATAAACACTTACTAGAAGAGGTACAGGTAGAATACTTGAAGTGTTCAGGAGAGAATTTACATAAATACCATAGCGTTATTGAAATAAAAAATAAAGTTTGAATTATTGTAAATATACGTCTTTTGAATGTGCTTTAAAAATGTATTTATTTTTAATTCGCGTGCAAAATCAAGCCTTCTTAACTTCCTCTTTTACCAATATATAAACTCTGTGGTACTACAGCCCATTAAAGATCGTGCCCATGAGATACTGTACAACATATGTCCCGTTCAGTTTGTGTAACCTACGCTGAATTTTCACTGTTCTGTTCCAAAGCAAACGTGATAACTCATTTTAACAATCCCGAAAGGATGAAAGGTTAAGTGAACCTCGACAGTCCAGTGTCGAACTCTGGACCTGCTGTGAGGTAGGTCGATGCGCTAGCCACTAAACGACCAGGCTTTTTACAAGTATATAATTTTAAATTATTCAGATTCGCAGCTATTTATCGTGATTTTTCAAAATCAGCTCTCTTTAATAAATATGGAATCGCCCACACTCACAATTAAATGAAGTCTAAATTACTTCAAGAAATATTAAATGAAATCTCTTAGATAATAATTAAATATTCCAGGAACAAAATTTCTAAAGCAAAGAGTAACCGCCTGCGAATATATCGACAAAATAAATGATATGAAACTTCTGCTTTAATTTTTAAAACTTTTATTTAAGAGCCACTTTAAAAATATTACCAAAATATTTTATGAAAATAAATTTTCCATCGTATGTTTAATTATCACTTTCCGCATCTACTTATCGCCCAATTAATCTGCATTACACTGTAATTAAGTTTGAGAATAAGAGAGCGTTATAATTTGTCCTTTCTCAGTAAAATTTATAAAGAAGAACAATGGTGTCGATAATTGTTTAATTATTCCATTACTTGCATTATAATATTTCAGAGCAGGGTGTGATTAGAAAAGAAATAATTCAAAATTTTAACTTTAAAAAAAGTCTCTTACTTTAGCACTACAAAACAAATAATGCAGAATTTATTTGTTCATTTAATTTTTGATAGAAAGTCAAAATATTATATGCAAACTTATTAACTATTATTAGTTTTAAAATGATATTTTAGTCTGTAAGATAATTTCCAGAATGTTTTTAAATTGTGTTAATTTTATTTTTGAACTTGCAGATATGGCTGATATAAATTGACTTTTAAACATCTAAGGCATTATAAATAAAATGGATCGTAAACAAATTCATAGAATGGAAAGTTCTCCAGCAAACTATAGGACTAAATAAAGTTGTCTAAATGATTAATATAATGTTTTAATTAAATATGCAAAAGGAGAAAAATGACGCTTTTAAGTTGCATTCGCTTTTTATTTTACAGTTGAAAAAGAGAAGTGACAATTTCAAAACAATTTATAATTATAAATTATATCAAGACAATAGTAATACTATACAAATATAATATTACACTATGACACTCTGTGCGAAAAATTAAAACAAATTTTACTGTCCCAAAAGCTTATAAAGGACTATTTTTTTTCCTTTAACGTTCAAACTTTTGAAGCCGTTTTTTCTAATCACTTCAAAACCTCGATCAGGCATACTCAAAACAAGAGTGTGATGAAATTCTGGCTTTACAGAATACCAACACTGTGCAGTTTGCATCTTAAAATCTGGAACTCTTGCAAATTGATGCCCATTTCTCTATTGGGTTCAGGTTAGGACTTGTGGCTGTTCAGTCCATAATAGTATCTTGGTTTTCTCTAAATCACTGCATTGTAGAGTTGAACACGTGAATGAGGCAATTGTCTTGTTGATATGTCTATTTGTCCTCACCTAGCATTTTTCCAATGGAAGTAACTGTATTTAAAGCATTTTTTTGTAATGTTCAGAACATTGACTATCTTTCAAGAAAGTAATATCGGTCGTTCCATTTTAAGAAAATGCTCCCCACACCACGAGTGAACACCCTCCATGTTGTATACCATAAAAAGTTATTGGTTCCTTGCGAATATCATGACAGTAATATACCCAACTACCAGGGCCATCTAAATTAAATTTCTTCTCATCACTGAAGAGAACACTCAACCATTAATCTGTACATTTCATGTGATTTCGGGCCCACTGAAAACGAACATCTTTATTCTGTTTTCTAAATTTTGGCGAACGACGTATTTTGCGATAATCAAGAAATGTAGTTGTCCGTAGTCGTCAGTGGACCGTGGATTTTGATATTGGAACGCTTACTTCTTTAGAAACTGGCAGTACAGATAGATTCTGGGTTGAAACTAATCTCAAAATTTCTCTGTTTTGCTGTTTAGTATATTTTTGGGACAGCATTTATTTTTTTTTATTATTATTCAATCTATGACTTTTGAGAGTTGTTTGAATATTTTATTTTTATTTTATCATTATGTATTTGCATAATTTATTTCGTTTTTCTTACTCGTTTAGCTAGCTCTTAAAGAAAAAAAAAAGTTGTCTATAAACTGTTATGACACACTGCGGTATTGTAATATCTATGAATAATTTAAATACTGAGTACACTGAAGTCTAAATAGATATTGAGTCCATATTGTGCACATGTTACAAAGCATTTTTTTGTTTTCCTCACTATAAAAAAAAAAAAAAAAAAAAAAAAAAAAAAAAAAAAAAAAAAACGAAATAGAATAGAATTAAACAGAAGACTTGTTTTAACAACAAGAAAGCATAAAATTAGGAAGTTAAATTACAATATGCATTACAATAGGTAGTAGTAAGAGTATTTGGTACATGTAATGTTGTGATGTTGGTATATGTGATATTTTTAATCCTACATATTTGAAATTATAATAATAATTTATCTTACTACCCATAAATTTATAAATTAATGATCTAAATAAATAAAAAGAACGCTGATAAATGACATAGATAATACAATCTGTTTTAATTATTGTAAAATAAAACACTGTGCTTTGTGAATGATTCACAATGAGAAATCTCATCTTAAATCAAACACCATGCTAATGCAACTAGAAAACGCTTTTATAATACATGAATGCATTAATTCTGCTTTTGTATGTAGTTTTATTTTGCGCTTGAAAGTGTACAATGGTCATACAAATACTCTGTTAAAGCTATCCCAGGGTAAGTACTTGACTTTGTAACTCGACCTAACTTTTGTATGAAGATTTGGTAATGGCCGTAATCCACAATGTTCCATGTATTGCCCCCATTATGTTTTTAGTTCAATTGTAATCTTCTATGTATAAATAGATTTTCGCTCAAATAATACTTGTTCATAACGATTTATATCACGGCATCGCCTAATTATTTATAAATTTCCTTTGGCAACTACTTCGTTAAGACTATTTTGTAACTAATTTTTCCGGGAACATGGTGAAGTTAATTGATGAAAATTAGATTTAAAATATACGAGTTAAAATATATACTATGCACTTCTAACTTATTTTAAAGTAAATTATAACCAATGTTTGTGACATAATGACTGTTGTTTTCAATTAATTGAAAAATGATGTTACATTAAATATAAAAGTAAAACGTAGATCGTAGGAAGTAGTCCTCGAGTATTTCCATCCGTTTCAGGTTCTTTTTCCCTTACTGAAATAAATTTATTTTCATTTATGAAAAAAAAAATACTATTAAAAATATAGGAAACTCCTGTTATAGAATAGTCACCAATTTATGTATCTGTTAAAGTTAAACAGAAAGATGTACAGTGTACGCAAAGTTATGTATAAGAACAACAAGGAATGAATTAAAAACTGTAATAAAATCATATGATCTATTTATGATAATCATGTTTTTTGGTCAACATTAATTTTTATTAAAAAGTATATATATATTGTATGCCAAGTCATAGGATTAAAAAGAAAAGTATGATTATAGAATGAGGAAGCCTTTTTCACTTTCTTCTTTTTAAAAAAGTAAGTATTGAAGCGAAATATTTTCGACTTCGGTTATTGACGGATTTACAAGTTTTAGTGGTTAGAGATCTGGAAAAAAAATATTTATACAAAATGTCTGTTTGTCTTCTTTTTATCAACGAAAAGAGTATGAAGTTATGCATAGAATTGAACCAAATTTCAGATATATATATATAGATAGATAGATAGATAGATAGATAGATATAGATATATATGTTTGTCTTTAGCCAAAGATATTGCATATTAGCAGGTTTCACTTGATTTTGGAAATATTCCGCTGGAAGGGGGCTCTGAAACAACGATTTTTTTGCCATTTTCATACTTGTATTATTGAAAAGTAAATGCACTTATGCATAGAATTAAACCAAATTTCCTATGTATGTTTTTGGCTATATCCAACAAGACTCAGTTAGATTTGGGAATATTGCGCAGGAGGGGGAGCGGTGTAATAGCGCCTTTTGCTCAATTTTAGTTATTGTATCATCGGAAAGTGTACAAAATTATACATAGAATCGAACCAAGCTTCATATATACGTTTTCGACTAATGACGTCATGTCCCAGTTCAAAATGGTGATATTCCTTCAGAAGGGGGCGTTGTAGTAGCAATTTTCCTGCAATGTTTTCCATTTTTCGTTGTTCTGTAGTACATTGGTCGTGCAGAGACGGGTATTTCGCATCCATCTAACCAGATGATTTACAAGCAGCTAACGTACAACCGAATAAAGAAAATATTGATTTTGTATTGATCAAGATTAACTCGTTTTCACTCCGATTAAAAAATATACAGCAGAAATTTAAGATGAAAATCGAAGTTGGCTGAGTACAGAAGCTATAACGTTGAATTAATAATATATGTAACACTTTTCAAATATGAACATGTACGAAAAAGAAGAAAGTTTTGAGATTGACACATTCAACTATTCTCTTTTTCTATTGTCGCTATTTAATGAACAGTTTCACCGTTAGAAGTTCATTGCATGCATAGATATAATTACGCAACACAATAAACAAAGCAAGAACTAATATGGTTTGGCGAGTGCTTGAGACCGCTTGGAGCAAAATCAAGAGCATCATTGAAAATTTTTAAGCAAATAATAGTTTCGTGTTAAAGTGCGCTGAACATTTCACCACATTTTAAACAATTTTATATGTATGTTTTGATTAGCTGATTAAAACAAAGTGTAATAAAATCAGCATAACTTATTCCAAAATTTTTATCGCAACTTTTATTCTGCGTTAAAAAAAATAAATAATTCACCATATTTCTATTCTTTTCATTATATGACATAGATAATATTCAATAACTGTTAATTATTCTAAAAATCAAAGGTTAATGAAATGGAATTTAAATAAAAAAAAAACTCAAAAATTAAAATCTCCAACACACACATTTGAATGTTGTGTAACGAAAAACAGTGAATTAAAACGTTAATTATTTATTCCCTCCGGAATTTCTCATTTGATATATATATATATATATATATATATATTAGAGAAATAAAAATGGATTAAAAAAATAAAAAGAATAAATCGTGTTGATTTTTATCATTATTAATGAAAATTTGAAAAAAAAAAAAAAAACATAATCATATTGAATTTTAATGTAGCACTTAGGAAATATTTACATTCATGCAAATAATATAAGGAAAAATTAACATTTTAAAATAGTTTCCATTAAAAACAGAATCTTTCACAAAGTGATTTCAGAAAATGAAGTATTAATATTAATGAGCTAAGCAAAATTATTTATCGACCTCTTTAGGTTATTTGCGCAGTTAATTGCACGAATCTTAATTTTATAAAGCTCTCTTAAATCGTTAATTTTAGAGATAAATTTAAGTATAAAAAAGATAAAATAATTAAAAGATGCATTATATTTAAATATATTTTACCACTTTACGATTAAAGAATACTTTTTTGAATGATTAAAATTCATTGCATAATTTAATTTTTTGTGCGATTATTTATTAAAAAATGCTAAATTGTAAAATAAGTGGAACGACTAAGAAAGTCGATAACTAATTGCAGCATTTAATATCGATAAAAAAAACTTAATTATAACCGAGGAACAAACGACCATTAATGCATTTCATTCATTATCATTTTAATAATAGTATTAAACGATGGCTTCTGTGAAATATGCATTGAAATTAGTTTGATAAAGAATGATTATAAATAACTTTTAGCATAATTTGCTGGATATTAATTATAAAGGACGCGTTATAGTAAAAATTTACTTAAATTTAATCATAAATTAAAATTACCGAAGTTTCAATATGGGTTAAACACGTAATAATCAATAAAAATGTTTAACATTGAATGGAGTCATATTTTAATAAGAAATTAAAAAAGCATAGATTACGAAACACTTTTAAACGTTTCCATAATACCGTAACAAAACGTCCACGTCTAATAAGTTAAAATGTGTGTATAAGTATACAATCTAGAAACCGTATAATACATTTGAAAACACGAATTCATCAATTATCATCTGTATTCAGAAAACCATCGGAATTCTTTTGTATAGCCCTGTATATGATACTAGCAGGCCCACCCGGCGTTGGTAAATAATAACCTTAAACAAAACTTAAGATTGTATGATTTTATATCTTTGAAATTCTTTTAAATGAACCTAATTTCCGAGGTCCTATTGACTTCAGCAGCGTCTAATGTGTTCCCACCAAACTTCTTTCGGAACGAACCTGTAATCTAGATCCCCTCTAACAATGGCAGCATATACCGGAAGTGTCCGCACGTGACGGAGTCAATCGAAAACCAAGTTGAGTGAGCCAAATCTCGTCGGAATCAAGGCCAAAGAATCAAAAAAAAAAAAAAAGAATGCAACACTAATATTAGAAAATGTTGGTAACTAAAGTCTAAGATAAAATATCATAATACAGAAAGTTGATGAATTGTAATCTAAGTTGAAGGCAGAAAATTTAGTTGAAATTGGGCCCTTAAATCCGAGGAAATAACGCGCCACTAAGCGGTGGAAGTTGCCTCCTCACCTTGTAAATTTCATGAATTTCTGTTAGCATTAACACGATATTTAATAAACGGATGAAATCCCTTATGTAAAGTTACCTTTAAAGTAACGCGATTTTTAATTTACGGCTGTAGTGAGTAGACGTAAGTTGATGCTGAAAAAGGAGATTAATGTTCGAAAGAGGTGGCAGCTGAGGTATAAAGAAAGACCGGTCCCTGGGAGCCCGGTCTTCCATTCCAGGGTCTTAACTGGAATGTAACTGGGTATAAGAAAATTTAGCTGGAAGACGTCAAAACTATGTTAAAGAAAATTGCAATAGAATGGAATAGTTTTTAAAAAGCTGCAACAAAGGCCCCAAGAAGATCATTAATATTCAAAATTGGTGGTAGCTGAAGTCTGCAAATTTTTTTTGACGTTCATGTGTTTTGTCGTTCTGGAGAACTTATGAAGTTGTTAGAAAAAAAAAGTTCGTGAATCGGACCATTTTTAAGGGAGCTATAACAGGGGCCCCAAAAGGGTCCAACTGATAGTTGAGAGTAGGGCCATAACATGAAAACATGTTTAAATAATTTAGTACTTAACGTTTAAGATCTTCAATTAGTCAAACTTAATCATAGGGTATGAAATAATCATTAGAATAATATTTTAATGAAATGCGCAAAAATGGGGTAAATGCTTAAAAAGGGGCCTAGAGCCCCAATAAAAGTATGAGGGTGTTGGTCTAGGAAGAAGAGTCCAAGACTCACCTTTAAAATCATGCAATGAGAAGGTGAGAAAATTAGGGTGTAAAAAAATTCATAACACACAAAAAGTTCAAGGGCCCCGGATCGGGCCCTACAGGACCCTAAGATGCCCCAGGATTTTAACTGGAATACAGAAACTGGAGAATAACTAAATGGAAAAATCGTTCCAAAAATGAAGATCGGATTAAGAGGGGGAATTTATTAATAAATTATGGAGCAAAAATTTAAGGTGCATAGTACCGGGCCCCAAGGGGGAAGGGACTTAAGTGGCATGTAGTTTGGTATAAATACATTTTTTAGTAGTTTTTAATGTAATCTGAGGACGCTAGAACTATGATAAAGAAAACTGAAAGGAATTCGGATCATTTTTAAAGAAGATGCATCAAGGGCCCCAAGAAGACGATTTATATTCTAAATTGGTGGTAGTTGAAGTCTGAAATATTTTTTTGCCGTTCGTGTAATAGCTGGAGAACCTAAGATGTTATTAGAAAAAAAAGCTGGTGAATCGGACTATTTTTAAGGGATCGTTAGAACATAATTTAAAAGAAATGTGCAAAAAATTGGGGAAATGCTTAAAAAAGGGCCCTAGATCCCAATAAAAATATGTGAGTGTTCGTCTAAGGCGAATAGTTTAAGTATCAACTTTAAAATTACGCACTGCGAAGATGTGAAAATTGTGCAAAAATTTAGTTCATTTAGAAACGCATAACATAATTAAAAAATTTCCTTTAGCAAAGAGATCTTTCGTTAGAGGGAACTTAATAAATTAAAAAAGTGAACAATTTATTTTATGTTATTATGAATAAGATTGGTGATTTTTTTTTTTTCACATAGTATTATTTTCTCACACATTCAACGAAAATGTTATTATAAATACAATAAGGATTAAAACTATTATAATACAACATATAACTTTTTTTACGTAATATCCTTAAAAGAAGGCAAATAATTAGAAATCAGCTATGTTTAGACTACATTGCTGCCTACAGTGTGTCGCGCAGTGTGAAACGCACTTTAAATTTTTTATCTGATGCAGATAGTACTTCGCGTAATGTAAATCGGAAAAGTGTTAAAAAAGGGATAGTAATTAAGATTATGTTTATAATATAGCACTGGAATTAATGTTCAAAATGTTACACTTTTTTAATTTATATACAGTCGCTGGGTACTGTAAGTTATATTTAGAAAGAAATAATTTCCATTTTCTAACGCGTACAACAGAAAAAATTGCATTATTCTAATAACAAATTTCACTGCGTTATGATAATGTGAGCTTTATAAAATTTCGGATCTTTTGGGCATAAAAGTCGGTCCGTTTTTCTGCCAGAAAGTACTGAAATTTTATAAAGTTTAAAATATCATAACTTGGTAAATTTTGGCAGTAGATGAAAGGAATTTTTACTGATGTGTTGATCAAAGCATGGAGAAAGGTTTTGTAGATATAACATATAAGACACTGAGATTATGTAAAAATATCTAAAAGTTGAAAATTTCTTGATAATGTTCATTATTCCTATCTTATTATGAATATTTTCGAAATGTACATTGCCTACGTATCTTCAACATGGAAAAGGAAAATAACGCGAGTGTAAATATTTTTGAGACAACTTATATGCAACTCATATAGGCTTGTTTCTCATATGACTAGGACAGATACGAATAAATCTGAAATAAAGCTAAGTGATATGAAGTCACAAATGCAAAAAATCAGTCAGATAACTTATTGACTTATTTCACTCATTTTTTGATGACACTCAAGCTGTAACGGAGTTATAAACTGTAGGAAATAGCTTTATGAAATGTATCATCTTAAGTGAACAATTTGTGATGTGTTAGTGCATTTATGCTCACACCGACAGTTGACGCTACTTGTTAGGGCACAGAATTCTCTCTAAATCTTTTCGAATCTATAAGTGCTTCTCAATAAACTTACTTGTTTTTATCTCGATCCAAACTCGCCGGATGGCGACACTACACACACTTAGGAAAGACTGCCTTGCGAAAGACAGAAATGCTGAGTTAACACAATTCCTTTGTAATAGGAGACTCATTGAACTGTAATATAGGAACTTTTAATTTACTTTTTAAAACACGCATATTTCTCTCTTCTGGGCTTTGACAATGAAGCTGTTAGGACGTATATTTTAAAGCCACTTCACGCTATCTTTGAGAAGCGGAAAATACTCTCAATTATGTTCAGCCCATCTTAAATTTTTAAACATTGAACTATTTCTATATAATACTACTTGAGGGGGTCCGCCCTCTTGCTCGCTACGCTCACCAACCCCTCGCGTAATCGCGAAGCAATCGCTATTATCTAGCCAACTTCAGTCGTAATTGTTTCGAGTTTCCATTCTGGATCGCTTCGCGATCCCTTATTTTCTATGCATTAGATTTTTAATTTGGTTTGGTTTGTGTTTATGAAGGCCAATTATCAACACGTGGGCTATGGGCCCGTGGAGGGAAAGTGCCCTTCTTGGGGGTCTTTCTAAGAGAACCTAACCCGTTTTTATGCATCGGAATCCACGGATTCGAAGAAAACCACCATTCGATTTTTAGAAACCACTTGGTAAAAACGCGCTCCTCCCGAACTCCTGACAATTTTATTTCCTTATCTCTAAGCACATAATCATTAGAACTTTGAATTTCATAATTATAAGAATAATTAAATATAAAATCATTAAAAGAAAAAGTGCCCAGTTAAACTGATGACCTGAGCTTACAGGCTATCCAAACTAATTGTACATTATATTCTTTTTTCATAGAATTGCCCCTCGTAAAATAAATAAAGGTGGGGATTACCACCACCCTCACTCCTGTTTCAAATCTTTATACTTAATAAATGAGCTTAATGGAAATTATCTTATTTCTGTAAAAATTAATTTTGCCATCGACTACTGAAAAAAAAAACCGCTAAGACATAAGTCTATTAAAATGCACAAAATTCTTCCCTTTTACCGTCCATCCTGTCTAAATGCTCTACTTTCATGATTTTCGCCACATACAATTCCCGCTAAGAAAAGTAAGAAAGCTTTGACCAATGAGACGGTAACTACGCAGATTTTTATTGGTCCATTTCCAAATTGTTTGGCTCAGTTCCAAATCTTTACTTTTTTTAATATACAGAAATATATATAATTAACCAAGTAATATTATGCACATTTACTAATTTTTTTTGTGCTTAAATTGATAAATAAAGAATTTCCGAGAATACAGTTCTGGAGCATTCTTGAAGTTCTAAAGAAATAATTCAGTTTAATAAAGTTAAAACCATAATTCTATAAGTAACCCAGTTAAATTGAAGGGAGATGGACAATGCTGTCTACTGCTGTCTAAAGGTAAGTTGATTTTCCTTACCTACTCTTTGAATATAATAAAAACAATTATTGAAGAGTCATATATTAATGCAGGGGAACTCACGACTATTAATATAAACTTTAAACTTCAAAACAGCTCTGGCGGGTGATTCAGTTTTGAATGTGTTCGTGTTTTCTAGCGATTTATTTTTTTGTAGAATCCTGAATAATTTTCTTTATTTCTTTAAATTTCTCAAAGTATAAAAACTCAGAATTGGATAATGCATTTGCCTCTTAAAAACTTTAATCTTTACACATCTTTATTTCCTTTAAATTGTGAAGCTTTCATCCATATAGTGTATTTTTTGCAAGGAACTAACCGAAAAATTCTTAACTCAAGTACACTCTTTGTATTTCCGCTTCTTACATTCAAATCGACATTTAGCTTGATCAAAAAGATATCGTAACGAACGAGTTGTTTTTCTCCGTTGGTAAGCTTAATATCATTGATTTACTGCAATAAAGTTATACGTTAAGTTATGGTTTTTGTGTATTTTTAGACATTGTTCTCAAAAGTAGTTTTTTTCTAGCCACTCATAACGGGTATTAGCAGTGTTTAGTGCATAGAAAGTTAAAAAGACACTTTGGTTTTTCTCTAACTATAATTTATTGAAGTGAACTCAGATTTTAAGTTGAAGTCACTTTTTTCAATTGGAAACAACCTTATATACACTGAACATCAAATTAAAGGATGATGAGAAAAATTATGCTCCCAAAATTAATGTTGCAACCAATACCCAATGCTGCAATTATCTATGTCAATTAAATACTATTTACTACAAAATTGCACTTCCGCGGAAATCTGCAAATTAGGTGATTGACAATGTGGTAATGACAATGGACTCTAATTGGAATTCTGGTCTGTAGTGTTATTTAAATTGAATGTGGTGACTAAGAGTGATCAGTATTCATTAGTTATGACTCAAAGGCATCATTTAAGCGGAGGTCAAAATTGGCGAATAATTGGTAGAACTAAGGGATGTCAAACACAAATAGAGATCGCCGAACAGTTAAATATCCCTAAAAATGTCATATTAAGAGCTTGGATCCGCTTTTTAAGCACTTTATCCTTTGATAGACAGCCTGGACAAGGGCGACCAAGAGCAACAACGGCATCAGAAGACTGTTTTCTGTCATTGTCGGCTCGACGAAACCGCGAAGCGACTACAAGGGATTTGGTTTCAGACCTTCAGCCTGTCATATGAACTAGAATAAGCCGTTGTACTTCTGAACGAAGGCTTAACGAGGGTGTAATGTATGCTAGAAAAACAATAGTTTGTATCCATCTTACACCAGCTTCCAAAGAAGCCCGTTTAAACTGTTGCAGTCGTCATGTTCAATGGAGCCAAGAAGACTGGGCTCGAGCGGAATATTTCAGGGACAAGGGAAGGCAAGTTGCGCGTTCCTTCCTCTCTCCAGATCAAAAAATCTCGAGAATCAGTGTTCAGACTATATCTGGGCTCGTCAGGTAACAATACTTGAGCCCAGTCTTTTTGGTTCCATTGAACATGCCGAAGGCAACAGTTTAAACGGTCCCCTTTGGAAGCTAGAGAGAGTGGCACACAATTATTGGTTTTCTAGCAAACAGTCCACACTTTTTAAGCCTTCGAGAAGCAGTAAAATGTCTAATTCTTGTTTCTGTGCAGCCTGAATGCCTCAAACCGAATCTCAATGAAGTCGTTTCGCGGTTTCTTTGAGCCAAAATGACAGAAAACGGTCTTCAGAAACAGTTGTTGCTCTCTTACTCCTTTAATCAGGCTGTCTATCAACGGATCAATCATCTAATTTGCATAATTCCAATGCTAATGTATGTGCGGAACTGCAATTATGAGTTTAATAGTACTTAATTAACGTAACTATTTGCAGCATTGATAATTTTTGCAACATTAACTTATTGAGCATATTTGTTTCTCATTATCCTTTAATTTTGATGACTAGTGTATTTTGTCAATAAATTGTTGTTTTTTCCTTTATAAAGGTTTTAGAGTCCACACTAGTCACGGAAGGAAATGCTCAAGTTAATGTTAATTGTATGGGAGCATTCTTTTCAAATTTTCTCACTAGCACTTTAGCCTGATGTCGACATTTTCTTTCTTCCGGATGTACAAAGTACATATTAGATTTTAGTTAGTTTTTTTATAAGCGGATACTTTCTCTTTTGGAACTGATTGGAACCTGTCTGTCAACTGGTTCTAAACCGGTTGGATTCGGTCCCGAAAATGAAATTATCCTAATGTAAAAAAAACAGAAACCAAAACCAAAAAGAGTACAAACGCACAATATTAGATATCGACTTCGGTTATCATATGCAAAAAAATCACTGAAAAATATCAAAATATAAGTTAGAAATCTGTAAGGTTTCTCACATAGGTTTAACATTAGCGTTTGAGTTTCTGAGCGTGAATAGTTTAGGCTCTTAAGTATTTATCTTGGCCTCAACTGCGACTCTGACGTAAAAAAAATACCATACTTTGTGGCTTTTTTGGTTAAGTAACCTTGTTCGTTTGTTTTATTCCTTTGTGGCTCGTCCCAAGATGGGAATGTAGACATCAGAGTATCTGGCATGGGACGCATTTTACACTATATCAATTACGATTTTAAAAGTTGAATTTCGTTCAATATATTAACATTTCTGCCCCATTTTTATCACGGTATTATTTGGGAAATGTAAATAAATTTTCCATTGCAACATAACAATGACGGAACCAGATGGGAGGTGTACTTTCTAGAGTCTGTGAAATAATTTATATTTATACTATCTTAGACTGTAATTTGCTTGAAAATTTTCCTGTAACATAGAAAATCATTAAAGGTACATATATCTATAATAAGACAGACTTTAATACAATAACACAACAGGAATGAAAATAAATTAGGCGGGGACAGGATTCAAATCTGGGTCCACATCATGGGTCACGCTGTGGACCCAGGTTCGAATCCTGGTCCGGCTAATTCTTCACCCCTTTTGGGTTATTGTATTAATTGTGTTCTAGTCTGTCTTATTATATATATGTACCTTTTAATAATTAAATAAATACATTCAGACGTTAATTTATGTGTACTTTAACATAGAAAATGTTTTTTTTCTACTTCTTTGCCCTAACTTCAAAGTTTACCTCAAACTTACTACACATAAAGAGTTGTGGAATTTTTCATTATATAATTTATTGAATTTTTAGAGTCTTACAAGTGTCAATGCCGTTTTTTATACGATAGGAGCTGTTTCAAACGGTTCTAATTTAAAACATTTATTTAGTAAAATTCGTGTAAAACATTTAATGGATTTGCATGACATGATCGAAATTAATTTTAAATTTAGAGTTTCTTTCGAAAAATTTCTCCTGAAATATAAGAAAAAATATTACAGTTATTTATTTTGTTTCTTTAAAACACTAAATGACATTAAAAATTGTTAAATAGGTCTCAGGACACTTAAAGCTTCAAAATTTTCGAAATTTTTATTTCCTTTAGATGCTTAACGTCTTTTTTCCGAACATTTTGATGTAATTATTTCCTTAAAATTTCCATTAGGACCGAAGTTATAGCTTTTAGAATTATAACCGCGCAATAGCTGAAGCGGCATTTCCGAAACTTTGAAGTCATTTTTCTACAAATGACGTTTTTGGGTATAACGCGCACGATATCTCAAACACTTCTGAATATTTTTTCATGAAATTTTCAAAACATATATTTCATGTCAGTATGTATAAACTGGACCTAAATTTTCCTTTTCATTGTTCAAAAAAATATTGTTTTAGGTGATTATACAGTTGAAGTTATCAAAATTTTCTATCAATTAAATACAACTTTGTATTAAAAATATAAAAATACTTTAAATACAATTTTTTTACGTCCAGAGTAATTATTATAATCTGAAGAACAATTAGGCCCAAAAACTTTTATTGTAGTTGAAAAATTTATTTTTTAATGCTGCGCATTAGCTGTCATACCAATTTTCAGCTCGATAAATGCCTTACAGTTTGGAGCCTCCTATAAATACTAATTCTGCAATTTGAAAATTTTTAAATACATCATAATAAGGGGGCTTGTACCTTTTAAACGCGTCGAAAATTAACGAAAAACTTCAAAGTTTGAATTAGTCTGTCTTCAAAGTCTTTTTATGCATAAACATGAAATTTTGGATATTGATTAAACAGATTATGCTTTGTAATATACTACCAACAGAAATTTACTAACCCTTTGCAGAATTTGTGTAGTGTTGAAATCAAAATAGCTCTTTTTTTTACCCCATAAGTCATTGCGTGCATGATATCTTGAGAAAGTATGCATGGATTGTCATGAAATTTGGTAAATATACTAACCAAATATGTGTGTTTAAAATTATCTACTTTTAAGTATTTACAATGGTAATATTTTTAGTTATGGCTATTTTTATTCATTAAAAATACAAAATTTATATATATTTTTTACGAAAATATTTTTTTTATATAGTTAATGAAATAATTTTAGCCTAAGAGTAGATCATTTTAAACACACATATATGATTAGTATCTTTACCGAATTTCATGCGAATCCATACATAATTTCTCAAGATATCATGCGCGCAATGACTTATGGGGTAAAAAAAGAGCTATTTTGATTTCAACAATACACAAATTCTGTAAAAGGTTAATAAATTTCTAATGGTAGCATATTACAAAGCACAATCTATTTAATCAATATCCAAAATTTCATGTTTATACATAAAAAGGCTTTGAAGATAGACTAATTCAAACTTTGAAGATTTTCGTTAATTTTCGACGCGTTTAAAAGGTACAAGACCCCTTAAAGAACATATTTATATCTTCCATCCCAATTAAAATTGTGTTTTTAAATCATGTACATTTTAAGATCTTAACTATTGAAAATAGTCTTTTTTTTCATGTTTTCCAATTTTAAGAGTCCCGAGATCCTTTAAATGACTATACAATTTCGTGAATTATAACTAATAGTTGTTCAATAACAAAGGAAATCAAATGGTTAAATCATTGCTATACTAAATATTACATATTATTTCATTTATTATCAGGAGAGTTTCAATATTAGAATCCGATCTTTATTCACTGATTTGCAGAATGAGATTAGAAGCAAAACCATGAGTTCATATAGACATATCAATTATTATCCAGCTGAATAATCTTTTCTGATATCATTCATTATTCGCTCGCTGAAACCTCAGTTACAAACAATCTTTCATCGGATAACCGTTGTTAACGAAACAGACTGTTAAACATCGAAATATGTTAATTAATATGGAAACGCTATTTCTAAATTAAGTACGAAATACATTTGTTAAAGTTAACGCATGGATTATTACAAAAATTTGTTTGATGTGCAAGAAATAATTGTACCATGAAATGGAATAAAAAAGACATAGTTCCAGGTGACTGAAGTATAAACTTTGCATTATAGCTTTTATATGATAATAATGTTATTAAAATGTTATGCTAAATCTATCCGCTAAACGTAATTTATTTTACTTGTGTATATAAAACGTAAAACTTACGGATATATTTTTCGTTTTGAAACACAAAAATTGTGATAGTTGATGATCAATCAGTTTATATATAAATATATGAGCAATTAATAAATTATGTATTATATTTATGTAGTTTTAAAATATTTATAGTAAAAATTTAACTAAATATTATTGTAGTGTAATCTATAAATTTCGATGCAGACACTCTTTCAATGTTATAAAAACAAGTTGCATTCCTGTACCTATTATGTAAAAGTTCTTCTATATTAGAAATTTTAAATTCTAGGGTCAACTTAAAAAAATAAGTCGGCACAACCTATTCTTATTCAACTACTTTATTGCTGTATTTTGCATTGTTATTTATTTAAGAAAATATTATTTCGACGTGTCTTTCATTAAAGTATGGGGAAGAAATATAATTCTTCTCTGTATTTGATTTATACCTAAAGTTTTATAAATTATATATTTTTTCTAATTGTCTTAAAGGACATTTTATTTTATGTTCTTTTCAGGAAGGGGAGGAAATAAAAAAAATTGTAATACGAAATATTGCGATGATTGATGTCCGCTACACTGAATATCGGAGATGCCATATATCCTATAACAAGTGATTAGAAAAATACAGTAATACTCTTTCATGTTGAAGTGTGATAACTTTTTTAATATAAGTATTTAACTTTTCAGAGATAGTGGGCATTATATTAGATAAAATATTATGTATAATCCTTAAATAACCCTTTTCAGTTAGCCGATTTGCATTTCTGCAATATACTCACAAGTCAGTGTTACTTATACTGTGGTCTTTAAAGGATGATTTTATTTATTGCAGCTATCTCCCAACACAGCAGTCAATACATTTTTTTAATAGAATTCTCAACAGACGGTCATACTAAAAAAAATTCCATGACAATTTTTTATTTATAATTTGAGCAGTTTCTCACCGTTATTGCTAAAATGAACTTCGTAAATTTAGTAAACATAAAAAAGATGGAGATGCCCCAAAGTTCGAATACTGTACAATTTTGTATTAGAAAATCGTCAGTCTTTACGAGAAGTATGTGTTTTTTTTTTGTTGTTGTTGTTTATTTGAAGATTTGGAAAATAAATATTTTAGTCAATTTTTTAATATTCTAATTTTTTAAATTATTTTTTAGATGATTAATATGATGTATTCTAACATCCGAGTAGATAGTTTTCATATCCAGAGTTGTTGAGTCTCAAAGTGTTAAAAGCGTTTAACAATTTTTACCACCTTTGTAGTGCATTGGAGTAAATATGAAGTACTTTTTATTCCAATAACTCTTGTCATCACAAGTGACGAAATCCTGAAATATGCTAAAATAATGGAGAAGCATTATGACTATCAGTAACCGTCTCTATATAGGTTTTGTATCAATTAGACATAATTCATCAGAAAGAATAACGTAATACGTATTTTAAGTATTTTGAATAAATAGAGAATCATACGAAGCAATGAATATCATCGAAAATCTTTACTTGATGTATGTGATTTTCTATTTATTGCAGATTTGAAAAAAAAAATAAACCAAAGAAAAACCTATTTTAGCCATTTTTTTAATATTCTAATTTTTTAAATGATTTTTTTAGAGAATTAAAATGATGTACTCTAACATCCGAGTAGATATTTTTTATATCCAGAGTTGTTGAGTCTCAAAGTGTTAAAAGCGTTTAACAATTTTTACCACCTTTGTAGTGCATTGGAATAAATATGAAGTAAGGTGTCCTGTGGTAATAACGCCAAGTGCAAATATTACGCGTAATTATGAAGGAATCCGGAGATGGCACCTACGGGTTCTGCGAAGATTGGTTGGTTGTATTTATGACGGCCAATTATCTGCACGAGGGATATAGGCCCTGGGGGGAGTGCCCTTCGTGGGGGTCTTTCTAAGGGAACCTAATCCGTATTAACGCTTGGAAATCCAAGGTTCGAAGAAAACCACGAAAACTCCGAACAATTAGGCCGACGGGCGCGATTGGGATCGAACCCAGCACCTCCCGTCTATCAGCTTCGAGAGCAGAACCTCTCAGCCACTGGTGGGGTGGTTCTGCGAAGAAGGGCTCTGAGTCACATGAATTATAAACAACTGATAAAAGCTAATTTGTTACATTTGTAGATCTTATCGATTGAAGAAGCACGTAAGAGTCAACGCCTGATCTAAAATTTGCGAGTTATGTTTTGTGATCGGAAGACTATATATTTATTAGGAAATACTTTGTTTATTACATAAATTTGTAGCGTATTTCATGTACTTTCAAAATGTTGTGGAAGATTTTGGATGTGTTCGCGATGTAGTTTGTGGTTTAAAATATACTGCTCAAGAAGTATACCGGATTAATAACGCCATCCACTGGAGTTATTACTTCGGATGATTCTTTTCAGTGCTGGAACTACATCCGAATAGAGTTTTTCATTTTATGCACGAGAGCATTGTTGAAAAGCAAAAAGGATAAAGAGAAATCTGTATGTCCCAAGTGCTGTTAATTTTTTCATGTCGGAAGAATAAAACATCAAATAATTATTGCTGCATCCTGATATTGCAATTAATGGTAAGTAAAAAAAAAAATTTCAATTTCTAGGGCTGCGCAGTTTGTATCTTTAGAATTGGACAGTGTACATGCCATCATTACATCTTATTTTATAATTTTGTTTGCATGGCGTTATTACTCACGTAGTTGGATAATAACGGCAAATAGCATTGGTCAAGAAATTACCCCATTACATTTTATGAATACATATCTGCTAAGATGTTCTTTGTTCTATAAAAAGTCAAAAAGTTGCTGTATCAAATCCCATATTTGTAAAAAAAAAAAAAAATTCAAAAACTAAGCCCTGCAAATTGGTAGAACTTTAACGCGGCGACGTTATTACCCCAGGTCACCTTACTTTTATTTCATGAATCCTTGCCATCTCAAGTGATGAAATCCTAAAACACGTTAAAATAATGTAGAAGCGTTTGGACTATTAGTAAGAGTCTTCACATAGATTTGGTATCAATTAGATATAATTCATCAGAAATAAAAACGTAACTTGTATTTTAAGTATTTTGAATGTAATATAGAATCGTACGAAGTTATAGATGAATATCAAGAAAATCTATCAAGAATTTTAGCGACATTTTAGTTCACAGATATCCACTCTGATGAACATTCAATAAAATTTGAGTATTGAAATTGAATATTGTTTTTCTAAAAGTTTGAATAAAAACTTTTTCTTTCATGCCTCTTGTACCACACAAGCTTCTAAACCTGCGGTTTTGGTTGTTAAATTTTTTATTAAAAAAAATATTATTTCTGATGTTGACAACAAAGTCAAATTTACCCCAGGAAAAAAATGAAAAATACTTGCAATGTAAAAAAAAAAAAGAAGTAATTTATCTTATATGATAGTATAATTTAAACTGATACAACTGGTGTAATATTACACATTTGTGTAACGTAACACCAGACTTATTGGTCAAAATACTCAATAAAATAGAGGCAGCAGGGCAGCCAATAATTTTATGGAGTAACGTTGCATAAATTCCTTACAGTGTATAACATCATAAGACAACTATTCAAATAAAAAATGCTTTTCAAAATCAATTTCTTTGAAGGGAATTAAACGTAAACTATTTCCTTATTGTCATAAACAAAAAAGCTCATAAAACGCTACTCTAAAATTTGACTTATTTATTTAATAAAGAAGTAATTTTCATAATTTGCTATCTAAAATATAAAGCTGTCAAATAACGAAGAGCTGAAGAAATGTTTGTTTATATTTAATCTTATATCAGATGTTTCTCAAAATGAGAATAAAAAAGGAAATTAAATAAGTAAGTGTACGAGAAATACAAGTAAAACAAAAATGTATTTTCAGAAAATAATTAGGTACTTCGTTAGATATTTTTCATTAACAACAAACTTTTCATCATGTACTTAATCAAACAAAATGCTTAAAAATATTGATTAATGTTTTAATTAAACTTTCACATATTCCAAAATAAGGAAAATTCATAATTTTTAAATATACAATTTTAATTAATATTCATATTTGTTTACTGATTTACGAAGCATGTAGTTCATATTTTTCACCTGCTTTAATAATTAAGGATGCGTATAAATATCAACATTTATTCCACTTAGTTAATAAATTTGTACTCAAGTATGTTTAAAAATACTCCTAGTTTTATACTCAGATATAAAATTTAAGAACTTGATAGAGTTATATCTGTATTAGAGTTGTATCTGTAGATATATCTGTATTTAATAGTAATAGTTTAATAGTAATTTGTAATCTGATGAAAAGATAAATTTCCTCGATTATAGTCTAAATTTAAATATTATTCTTTCAATAGTAATAAAAAATTTTCTCTTGGAGTTTCAATTTATCTAACCAGAGAGTATCATCTTCCTCACTTCCACAAATATAAAACGACAGTGAAATTCCGAAAAAATACAAATAAATTCCAGAAAGATATTTGTTTGTTCAAAACAATTATAGGTATTATTTTACTTCAAACTTTTAAAGACATTCTTCTTGCTTAAACATGTTAATGAAGTGACTTTTCAGCATTTCAGGTTATTGTATGATTATTCAAGTTATTGGAATAATTTTAGAGTTCGACAGCGCACACTGGTCACAGGGCTTATCATGAACTCTTTATCACTACTTCCATTCAGCCACTATTATATTAGACTCATCAGTGTTTCATCAGCCGGTTTTCAAAAGTAATTTTGTTCCTTTCATTAAAGTGCGGACTATATATATTCCCACTGCCACCTTTTTTTGGGACATGCTGTATATACCAATCTAAAATGTATAAAAAACAAGAAAAAGGTATTCAGAACCAAGAACCTTAAGGACATTTACGCGTTATAGAGTGAACATTTTTGTTGGGTAAAAAATTATCACTGCAAATCTCTTCAACGGGCAGAGACCAGACAAAATCTGTAGGACCTTCTATTTTTAACAAATGATGTTTACAAAATGAGCAATGAGCGTTACATAATGAAAAAAATAAACCCAAAAGAAAAATAATAAAGCCAAAATTTAAGAATTGACAACCGCATAATATTAATCGGAGACAAAGTCTATGCTGGATCATCAAATCTGGAAAAGAAAATCAATGTAATTTAAATTTAAATGTTGTACGTCAGATGAGATGCCAAATAAAGTTATTCAAATTTTCAACAAAAGGAGCTTTCATCTTTTATGCAGCAAATATATCCATACACCATGGATATCGTATGACAGTGCATCGTTACAAGCTGTATCTTAATTTGCAATTATTTCAATTGATTATCTTATGATAGCTTCTTGGTAATTATCTGTATGTTTATTATTTTTATCGTAAGAGAATCAATTGAAATATTTGCTAATAAAGAAAGAGCTTGTAACTATGCACTGTCATACTATATTCATGGTGTATGGAGATATTTGCTGCATAATAGATGAAAGCTCCTTTTGTTGAAAATTTGAATAACTTTATATGAAATCTCATCTGACGTACAGCATTTAAATTTAAATTATAATGTTTTGTTCTGGACAATTCTCGAATAAGCGCAAAGAAAATAATAACATTTAAATCCTACTGAAGACTGCCTTGTAATGGTTGAAAACGTTCTAGATTTTTCTGATGTATTTTGATATATTTTAAATTTGTATTTTAAATATCTTTATATTATATTTATGCAGCTGAAAGTAATTTTTGTATGATTATTTGTGCTTTATGTATATTTAACCGAAGATGAATATAGCACTAGAATTTTAATTTTCATTTATGGAGAAAAAAAAAATTAATTATCAAAATAAAAATACATAAATCCAGCTCCATGAAACAAGCTCAAGGGTCTAATTGAAATGATTATTCATAGCATTCACTTGCATCATAGCATTCACCTTCTACTGGATATTTGCATACGAAGTTTAATAAATCATATGAACATAAATTAATGTTTTTTAATGTTAATTTAACCCTTTCCGGTGCAGTGGTCCCACGTTGGGACCACCTAATTGTAATTCCAGACTTACAAACGGCACCAAGAACATTTTAATAAAATTTTACATTTACAATAAAAGTTTAAAATAATGAGTTTTTAATTTCTAAAAAGGTCGTTTGTAAATTCCGGTGTCAGTCAATGATTTCATCATTTTACGAACAGAATTGTTCTGTGCCAGAAAGGGTTAAAAGTATTTTATTTGTCATAAGCTTGAACTGCTATTTTAAAATATAAAAATAAACTGACAAAACACATAATACATTAAAAAAAATCATCAATAGCCGTTAAGTTTGTTTAAATCGTTCTGAATATTTAGCTAATCAAAAAATATTACCAAGTAAAAAAATAAATATTTTTTTGCGAGGAAATATAGTGAAGGCACTTTTATAAGAGGAAAAACGGAATGTGGAAGATGAAAAGCCTAATCAGTGGATATGGGAGAGATAACAGATACGGAAGTGCCGAACTAGAGACTAAAAATTCACTCTAAAAATTTAAGTAAATATTTATTTTATATTTTTTCTTGCAATATTCATATTAAATACATTTTACTTCTGTTTTCTCGACATCGTAAATATATGAAAGAATTAATATTATAAGAATATCAATTTCAGGGATTATGATATCTGGAATAGGTTTAATGACGGACATAATACATTTAACAATGAAGTCACATTCAATGACATTCATTAGGGATAATAAAAGCATATGCATCGTCCACTCATTTATTTATTTGTTAGACCATACACAAAACTGTGTATAACTTTAAGGGAATTTATTTGTTTAGAAATTATCTCTATTGAATTTAAGAACCTAAATCTATCCTAATATGATTCCTTCGACTTTTTTGCGATAGAATATTTATAAGTTGATACTCAAAAAATATACGAGGATTGCTATCTATACTTCTGGCCTAGTACTGAAAAAACAAATATTTATGATCGACACAGGATTTATTGTTTTTCAAAGTATTCTCTATGAAGATCAATACACTTTTGCATGTGTTTGAACCAATTTTCGAAGCACTGTTTCCACTTCGATTGATATAAATCCAAAATATGCGTTTTGAATGCATCAACCGCTTCTTCGGATGTTGAAAATCGTTGCATTATTTATTTTTGATGTGTGGGAATAAAAAAAGTCATTGAATGTCAAACCATGGCTGTATGGCGGATGGCCCATCTATTCGATGCTTTGTCCTTTCAGAAATTCCTTTGTTTGAGCCGATGTATGAGACCTCGCATTGAAATGATGAAGAATTATTCGCCTGTTCTTCTGATTTTTTCGAATTTCTCCGATGACTTCTGGCAAACAAATGGTCGTGTACATTCATAATTGACTGTCCTGCGTTGCTCTAATGCCATTGTCGCCACGTGACCGGTAATACTAAAAAAAAGTCAAACTTTTGCTTCGATGTGCTTCTTCCTTGAAAAACTTTTGTTGGATATGGCTGATCTTGGAAGACCCATACAGTCGATTGCTGTTTTGTGTCCGGCTCATATGCAGATATTCATGGTTCGTCATCTATGTAGATGTTATACGCAGCCTTTGATGAAACTTGAATGTATTTTTTTTTAACATTACATTGCACCAATCAACACAAGCCTTCTTTTGAGCGTTTGTCAGTGTTATCTACAAATATCATTTAGATAAATTAATCAGAAATGAAGTAAAGTAATTTCTCAATTCAATAAGTGAGATTTATTGTTATCATAATCATTTTGTAAATCATTAAGTGATATTTATTGATGTTCTAATAATTTCCTAAAGCATTAAATGTTATTTATTGTCTTTGTATATTTATCTTATGTTTCGCGTGAGCACCAATGACGTCAGATACTCTTTCTGAGAAAAATGTAAACGAGTAATAATGTTCAGTTTATATTAATGTGTTAGATCTGGAACTTACCTTTCCTAATCTTTGAATCAGATTTATTTGTCGCTTGAAAGTGGATTTAATTGCTATGATACTACAGTTGTAACTTTTTATGAATTTTAAATTAAGTTGTTAGAAATAACATTTGCCGCGTAAACGTGGGGCCAACATAGCAATTATGGATTAAAAACCTATGAAACTCCAAAGGAAAAATCTTAGAATATATTTTACATCTTTTACGAATAAAGTTACTGAAGAATTATTGAAACTGGACATCGATCTAAAAAGTCTTTCTGTTTTACAGAAACAGTTAGAAGATAAACTTGCAAGATTAGATGAGTTTCAGAAAAATATCAATAGCATTCTGCTGAAAGAGGAAGACTCCGAGAAGGAGAGAGAAGAAAATTTTCAAGCAGACGAAAATTATCGGGATAGGTACCTTGAGTTGAAGAAAAAATTATTTCTTTGCAGTCGCCCGTTTTTGAAAATAGGAATGAATCTCTTGAGAAGAGAAGTTTTAAATTGACGAAGATTGAATTGAAGAAATTTAACGGTGATGTTAACCCTTTAAGACGCGGTGCCCTTAAAAAAGGACACCTAATTTGAATTCTAAAACTGACAAACGGCATCAAGAATATTTAACTAAAATTTTCCTATTATAATGTACATGAAAATAAGCAAGTTCGTATTTTCTAATAAATTCTTTTATAAATTCCGGTGTCAATCGATTATTTCATCGCTTTATAAATAGAATTACTCCGCGCCGGTAAGGGTTAAGGACTATTTTTCCCTTTTTGTCTCAATTTCAGAAGATACATGAAGATAAAAGTATTTCGGACTCTGATAAATATCAATATTTAATGCAAGCAGTTTTTCCGAATTCAAAAGCAGGCAGAGTGGTGGAGAGCTTTCCAGCTACAGCTGCTAATTATCATCAAGCGATACATCAAATCAAAGAACGATTTGGTAGGGAAGATCTGCTCGTACAAGTCTATATACGGAATTTATTAACCATGGTCATGAAAAATGCCACCGCTGGCCGAGTAAAAACAGATTTGCCAAAACTGTACGACGAATTAGAGGGAAAGTTGAAACATCTCGAAAGTTTAGGACACAGTCAAGAAAAATACGGGGATTTCCTGATCGCGTTAGTAGAATCGATCCTCCCTGAAGAAGTCCTGATGTCATGAGAAAGAAAACGAAATGCTGAAGATGCAATGCATGAAGAACGTTTCCTCAAAAATTTAATGTGTTTTCTTAAGCACAAAGTACAAAGGCAAGAGATGGTTCTTTTAGCGCGCAGTGGTTTCGGTGCAAATTCAACTAATAAAAGACATGACCGGTATAATAAAATTTCCCCTCCTGCAATGGCTTCATCGCTATTAAGCACTTCTTTTGGAAATACAGGTAAGCGATAATTTACTTGTATATTTTGTGAGAAAAGTCATTCATAGCGAGATTGTTTTGCCACTAGAAATATGACTTTAGAAAATAAGAAAAATATTTTATTAAAGAAAAATGCTTGCTTTAATTGTTTTAAGCCTAACCACATATCTAAAAACTATAGATTTAAAAGTACCTGTATGAAGTGTAAAAAATATCATCATTTTCTCATGTGCCCAGGTGATAATATTGAAAATGCTAATGATAAGAAAAAAAATGAAATTCATGAAACTAATATTATGACAGATCATTGTAATATTGAAAATGTTTATCTCATGACATTAATGGTTAAAGTGAAAAATAAGAATGTGGAACTAAAGGTTCTCACTATTATTGATTCTGGTTCTCAAAACAGTTATGTCAGTAAAAAGGTAGTTGAGAATCTACATTTGGTTCCTAAGAGGAAAATTAAAATGACCCATTGCCTTTTTGGGGGATAGAAACCTCAGTTCAAATACATGATGTTTATGATTTAATTATTTCTGATTTGAATGATTCCTTTAGTTGTAGAGCTGAGGTATTCTCTGAAAATAAAATTACTCGGTTTGTGACTAAACTTTCTAGTGAAAAGGCACTTATTGAGCTTAGAGAAAAACAAATTATTATACCTGAGCTTGAATCTGAGGATTCGGAAATTAATTTACTTTTAGGTGTCGATTTAATTGGCACACTATTCAATAATAAATGTATGGAATTAAGTTCAGGTTTATTTTTTGTTAGAAACACGCTTGGGTTGTGTATTAACTGGAAAACCCAATCAGAATTTGAATAGTAATTATGATAGTAATGCTGTTTTGTCTGTTGTATCTTTGTATGTAAAAAATGCTTCCATTAATGAGTTATGGGATCTTGAAACAATCGCTATTAGAGAGCCTGTAAAAAGTTTAAAAAATCAATATGAGCATTATAAAATAATAGAGGAATTTAAAACCAATATTAAAATTCATCATACATGCGTATCCATGCATCATACATGCGTATCCATGCATCATACATGCGCATCATCATACATCATTCATACATGCGTCTATGAAGTTTACCTTTTAAATCTGATACTATTGAATTACCCAGTAATAAAGAAATGACGTGGAAAACACTTAGAAAAATGTGCGAACGCGCAGAAAAGGGGGGTATTCTTACTGATTATGAAATTTTTTCAGAGAATGGGAAGATTAGAAATAATTGAGAAAGTAACGGGGGACGCTCAGAAAGGGCATTTTTGCTGCATCGGCCTGTGGTGAAAGTGGACAGTGCTACTACTAATTTTAGGCCTGTTTTTGATGCGCCCGCTTGAGAGTACGGAACGTGTTCCTTAAATGATATTTTGTATAAAGGCTCGAATTTAATTCAGCAAATATCGGATATTATAGATAGGTTCCGAATTTATAAAATTGGTCTTTCTGCGGATATCCAAAAAGCCTTTTTGCAGATTAGCATAAACTCGGATCATACAGATTTTTTACTATTTTATTATCCTTCTGTGAACAAAGAAACTACTTATAGACATTTTAGGGTAAACTTGTGCTGATTGGGTACGATGTACAAAAATGTCTCAATTGGCCGTATGCAAAGATTGTGGATCTACTTCCTGGAAAAGATGGCAAAATTAAAACAGTCAGATTAAAAACAGAATGTGGTGTGGTTATTAGACCCATACAACGAGTTTTCCATTAGAATTATCTCCCACTAATTTTTATCCTTCTCCTTTTCAGCTTGAAAGCAGTAATAAAGGTGCTCTGATGGGAGCGGATTCTTCAGATTTGTTGATTGAATCTGAGCCAATGACTTGTAGAACCCGATTTGGTCGTGTGACCAAAATGCCCCAGAGATTTGGCAAATAGAATATAGTTTTGAGTAGCTAGTCAGCAACTCAAAAGGGGAGAGAGTGTTATCTACAAATATCATTTAGATGTAATAAATTAATCAGAAATGAAGTAAAGTAATTTCTCAATTCAATAAGTGAGATTTATTGTTATCATAATCATTTTGTAAATCTTTAAGTGATATTTATTGATGTTCTAATAATTTCCTAAAGCATAAGTGTTATTTATTGTCTTTGTATATTTTTTTCTTATGTTTTCGCGTGGGCACCAATGACGTCAGTTACTCTTTCTGAGTAAAATGAAACGAGTAATAATGTTCAGTTTACATTAAAGTGTTAGATCTGTAACTTGCCTTTCGTAATCTTTGAATCAGATTTATTTGTCGCTTGAAAGTGGATTTAATTGCTATGATACTACAGTTGTAGCTTTTTTATGAATTTTAAATTAAGTTGTTAGAAATAACAGTCAGATTATGCGAGATCCAACGCGATCAACTATGTTTTACTCGCAAATGTTCATGTAATATCTTATTGATGCTTGCCATACTAATTTCTATAGATACCTCAATCTCACGGTATGCCACATGACGATCTTGTTTTATCAGTTCAAGCACAGCATCGATATTTTCTGACTGAACATCCAATTTTGGACGACCTTCACGGAATGCGTTCTGAAGCGAGCATCGACCACGTTTGAATTCATTATACCAGTTTTGTACAGTGCTGTAGTATGGTGCTTTATTGCTGTATAAAGAATTGAGTTCATGGAAGCACTCTTGTCTTCACAATCCATGTCGAAAATTATGACAAATAATAGCACGAAAATGTTCACGAGCCAAAGAAGATGAATTTTTTAATTTACTGTAAATAACACAAATGAAAGCTAAAATGGCAACTCGTTCTGAAGAATTTATGTTTAAAAGTATCAGACTTTCAATTGAAATCATTAGACTATGACAAATATTTATCAGAATATTTGTCATAGGATTGAAAATGAATTATTTTGAATAGGTTTATAAGGTCTAGTGAGTTTTCCAAGGATTCAGTCTAAACATTTTTTACATTACAGTAAAGCCTTCCAGTAAACGTAGGAGATCGGTTGTATTATCATGGTTTACATTGTATTACAGTGTATCATGTATTGCATTGTATTATCATGGAAAAAGGGTGTGGTAATTCTAGCATTTAGGGTATAGAATGTGTGATATAATTTTTTGTATTTATTTATTTATTTTGTAATTTTTTCTTCGTGAATGAGATAGCGCTTCTTATCACTCTTATTTTTCAGAATATTATTCCAAATTTATTCTAACTCATCCAAGTTGACAGATTAAAAAAAAAAAAAAAAACAACAAAAAAAAACATGAACCCATCAATATACACAGTTTAAAAAAAACCCAAATTGTTTCATCAAATATTAAAATAAGGAAATTAAGAAAATAATCACATATTTCAGCTTTGTAATTTTTAAAACTCAAACAAAGGCCTTAAAAATATACACACACACACACACACATATATATATATATATATATAGAGAGAGAGAGAGAGAGAGAATAAATTATACAGATTAAAGCTTTAATTCTTGAAAATGTTCATTTAAAAACTAGAAATATTATTGAAATATTTTACGAAAATAAATTACCCATTCACATTTTTAATCGTTGCTTTCCACTTCTACTTATTGTTCAATTTATCTGCATTACACTGTAATTAAGTTTGCAAATAACAGAACTTTATAATTTGTTCCTTCCCAGAAAAAAAACTAATATAACAAGGATTAATTTGTTTGTTTAATTTTTGATTGAAACTCAAGAGTCATCATGCATTTTTAATAACATTTCTTCGTTGTAAATGCGCATTTGTTTCATTTAAGTGTATATTATCTGATAAAATATGCTTTCTTTAATTATGTTAAGTTTTCTCCTCAGAATTTCGGTTTCAGATTTCTTCTGAAATACAAATTACTTAGCGCATTGCGACAAGTTTAAAAATATTAATAAAATTACAACAAGAGAATGTTATTCAGCAGAGTTTAGGAAATAAATGAAAAATTTGTCTGTCTTTTCCTTAGCAAATATGCAGAAACTGTATGTTTAGGCTATTAATTAATGATGTTTGCAATCAATAATGATGTAGAAATATTCTTAACTATTTATTCAAGAGAAAGTTCATAATAAGTTTGAGTGAAGTGAAAAAGTTATAAAACACACAATATGATGAGAAATTTTATATTGTAATATATTTATAATCCGCTTTTGTTCATATAAGAAATTTGATGTAAGCAAGTATATTGCTGCCTAGGAAAATTTTAATCATTGTACGAAGTATCTAGATTTTTAGATTAAATCACAAACTAAAGTTATATTTAAAAAAATGAAAAATGATGTGCGAAATATAAGGTATCAAAAAATAAAGTCAATAATATAATCGTTTTTAACATTTTACTGACAAAAATCAAAATTATTGAAATCTTTAATTTGATTGCTTAGTGCTTACCAATGCGTAATATATATAATGTTATATAAAATATATACAACATTGGTTATCATCCAACCCTTACTTTTTGACAACTGTACAGCATATGATACGTAATAAGAGCTATAATATGATAGTAATACTACGTAATATAGTTTATTTCTTTCTTATAGTTTATAGATTATATTTTATTACTGTTTATTATTTATTTATATATTAATTATAGTCTATTTATTATATTTTATTAATTTATATAAATTTTTAAAATCATTTTTAACAATCTTACGCATTAAATATTGCTAAATTACGGTTTTGAACATGATTGATAACGGTAAACAAGATTGGCTGTCGACAACAGCTTTGGATATCTATCTACTGGCCCGGTTAATAATAAGTACCATTTATTTTTACTGTGTATTTCAATCTGACTTAAGTATGATGTAATGAATCTTTATATAAAAGTTTAGATTAATAAGAAAAAATATGAATGGCATTGTAGTTATAAATAAAAATATGCTTCAAGCGTATTCTAGTTCAGGCAAGTTAAGGAAAAATTCACGATTGTGTCTAAAAAAGATTTAAGTTGCTAAAAACTTAAAAAAATTGAAAGTAGTCTTAAAAGTATATATAATACTTAGATATAATACATATTGATTTATTAAATACATATGATATTTTTAATCAATATGATTTAAAAGTATACATACACATACATATACATATATATATATATATATATATAAATAAATGAAAAGTGTTGTTACTAGCTCGTTCTCTCCTACATCATGTGCCCTTTGTGGAAAGATAGATAAATTATACTTAAAAAAAAAAAAAAAAAAAAAAAAAAAAACCTTAGGAGAAAACAGTTAATGTAATCTGTGATAAGAAAAACATACTGATTTTTTTACACAAATAATTACATTTCACCTGGCAAGAAAAAAAATCATAAAAAGATACCAGGTAAAAAATATATATATATATATGTTTAAAAAAATCTTTGACAAACAAAACTTTGCCACTTTGTAATTAACTTTTTTTTTCCTCTGATGTTTGTGGATAAATTGTCCAAGCATAAAATTTGTTTGATAATTTTTTCCATGTTGGCTAATACTATGAAAACTCACTTTTTTATAAATTTTTCAAACAAGAGTTTTTTTTCAAGTCATTTCTGTATCGTTTCACGTATGACATTTTTCACCGGGAAATTTATTGTATAAGGTTATTTAAAGGTAATTTAAAATAAAATTAGACGTACGACAGAAGCATATGTTTAAAAAATGTTTTCAGCAAATATATGCGGTATTTTTACAATTGCTACGAGTAATCTTTAAACATATAAAACTTAAAAATGAATTTAAAAATTTAATGATTATAAGCAAGAGACATTATCAATTTTTTTGTCAGAAAAAATTATTTTTCGAATAGTTATATATGTAGAATCATTTTAATGAACCGAATTAGTATAAAGATGAATTAAATAAATATATCATAAAGTATTTTTTAAAATTTGTTAAGAAATTGTATAGTTTAGTCGATGTAGCATGTATAAAATACTATAATTGTATTTGAATTTTTTATATGAATGTAAAACTGAGTGAGCTAGAACAATACACTTATGAATGATAATCAAAATATTACTGCAGTAATTGTCACAAAATAAAACTTCTTTGTAAATCATCCACAATGAGAACATTCATCTTATTAAATCAAAGACTTTGTTAATGCAACTTGAAAATGCATTTATAATGTTAGAATGTAACATTTCCGCTTTTGTAAGTACTTTCATTTTATCTTGCAAACTTTAAAATGGTCATACAAGCATTTAATTAAAGCTATTGTAGTGATAAAGGATTAACTCTGTAACTTGAACTTGGGTTTATTTGAAGATTTAATTATTATTTCACATTGTTTCCTTTGATATATTTTTTTATTTGTTTGTAATCAAAAATTATATTCATCCGTGCATGTTTAATTGTAAGCATGAATGTAAAATACTCATTTATTTAGAAAGCAAAAGAACGGTTTATTACATTTCATTGTCTAACAATTATTGAATTTCGCGTAGAGACTACATCATTAGGATGGTGTTAAAATGTTAACACAAAGAGTTTTATGAAGTTTATAAATTAGAATTTGGAATTAAAATGAGTTTTGGGTGTCGATAAATATATTTTCGAAAATTGAAATTTAATAAATATAGAGGAGAGTAGCCAAATTTGGACCACTTTATTTTCAGGTGTAACTCTTTTCATTTTTGGAATATCTGCAAAATATCACTGCACGTGGTCAATCTATTCATTTAATAACTAAAAAAACCTTTAGAACAATTTCTTTTTGAAAATCATAAATTTTATTTTAAATTGAAGAATTTGTCAGAAGTGGTCCAAATTCAGCGACTGGTCTCCTAAGTTGGATCTCCAGTCTTCTAAACTAGACCAAACAATATTTGACTGTTTTTATAAGTAGGGAATATACCTAACTTTCTTAAAAGAAATGTTTGTGATTAATGAAACAATCAAACAAGACAGCAGCAATGAAATATAACGAATCAAATGTCTGAAATTAGGAGTAATTATTTTAAATCAAAATGTGTTCAAAATGTAAATCAAAGTTATAAGTATTGAGAACAGATATTATGGAACTAATGGCCAATTGCTTGAATATAATGCAAGAAGTGATGCAAGGCTTACGCATGAATTTTTTTTGTTCACTTTTTATTCCAGATCGCATAACAACCTACCATATTTGGTAATATGAACACTAAATCATTGCTGCTACTTTATTTTTCTTGCAAATTAGGCAAAACAAATCAGCAGTGTCTCTATTTTTCTTTTTAGATTCTGAAATAATCCGAAATCTGATTCTGAAATGAATTAGAATTTTTTTCTCAACAGTTGTTTTCTTTACCTTATGCCAGTAGCTCTTCCCTTCCATCATTTTCTTCCCAATTGAATTACGCCTGTTTTTTAAAACTTGATGTTCCAATAGTTTTAAGAGCTTCCATCTTGTTTTTTATTTAAACGTTTACTTTATATGGCGAAAATTTTAACACAGCTGTTTTTCGGCTCCCTCTGCACTTTGACTTAACTGATTTTGGTAAGGGATATTTTGAAAATTCGTTGATTACTTTTCAAATTTTTGATCGTATATCTGGTCCAATCATGGCAACTGCACCATTTTTTAAAACGGATAATCTCAAGACTAAGAACAAAAACGAAAGCAAACAAATCCGCATGAAAAATATGCGCAATAAACACATGAATTTAGATATGTACATGAAACCATAACAACTTACCTTAGTTTTAAATTATTCTCTTACGTTTAGTAGGAAATATGTAGATCAAAACAGCTAATTTTATTTTTTTTAAAAATTGTCTGAAAACAGCACGTGGGAGGCGGGTGCTTTTTCTAATCATAAATGAAGTAATTCTGATGAGTTGGATTTCAGTGGTAGATGGCGTATCTGTGCGTAATTAACAGTAGAATTGCAGCGGTCCATTTAAAGCGGCGGTCCAAATATGGCTACTCTCCCCCACATACAAAAATTTCTACAGGAATCCTTATAAAAATACATCATTGTTGACGTTGTTATAGAAAAATTGCCTAATTTCCAATCATCTGAAGTAAAATAGTGTTGGACGTACGATGCAATCACCTCGATCATGGAAAGAAAATCTGGTACTTCTTAAAAATAGTTTAATTATTGTTTTAGTTTGGACGTCAAACATTTAACCTGTATACGCGAAAAAGGCTCCTATACTTTATTTTACTCTAATTTTCCGAGGTGTGTTTGGTTCTCTTGCAAGGTACCGTTCCATATTTTCGGTATGGTTTTACGAAAATATAGGTTGAGTCGCTCAAATTATAGAGATTAATTGTGCAAAAGGTGAAGCGAAATTGTTTGTCTTCGTATTTGGGTCGAGTGGTGCTTCAGACGGGTATTAGGCCAGCGTTAGAGGATTGAAAAAGAAATTTGTGCCAAGTGAAACAGGAAATTAAAGCTTGTGGTAATCTCTGACAATTGGTAAGAATTTTTGAAAGATAGTTTGAATAAATAAAAGTTTGCTTTGACAACCACGGGTTCTTAAGAGTTCAACAATGTAGGTTTGAATAATCGTTGCATTGCGAGTTAGAGCAACATACTTATATGTGAATGTTGCTATCAACTTTGACAATCGAAGTAGCGCGGTGTTGGGAAAATCAATTCGTACCGGAAAATTCTGCCCAGTAATTATTAGACATTAGACATAGGAATCAATGTATAACAATTAAATGATAGAATTTTCCTGTACAAATCTATTATACCAACTCGACACTACTTTCCGATCCACCCAATATTTCTGAGTTATCGAGTTATTGAGTAAACTTGTTTTTTCATCTCTTACCCTAAGCGAAATTGTGAAGTGAATCTATCACTCGCTCAGTAAGCTTAAATAAAGGTGTTTTAAAACTTTAAATTTAAATATTGACTGAATTTCTAAGTTGGCGGCCTTGCCGGTACGCCAAAATTTGAAAATATATAGTTGCCAAAAATTATTTAACACATTGATTGTGAAACAGAACTTCAATTTATTTAATTTCTTATGTCTTATACGAGTCTTTATGATTGAGAATACAAACTAATCCATGAAACAGTGACTTAAATTAAAAAAAAAGTTTTTATAATCTGTATTTCATGAACACCTAGATGATAAAGTACTTTTTCGTATATAATCGCAGATTTTATAAATCTTTTTCTGAAGTAATTATGATTAAACAATTTAAATGCGCTTCTAAAATATAAAAAAATATATTATTCAGTGAGTCAATCTTTAATTGTTATTCTTTTGATTGCAAAGGCCCTACCAGCGGCTGAGAGGTTTTGCTCTCAAAACCGGTAGACGGGAGCTGCTGGATTCGAACCCCATCGCGCCAGTTGGCCTAATTGTTTGGAGTTTACCGAACCTTGCGTAAACATTGGTTAGGATCCCTTAGAAAGGCTCCCCACGGAAGGCATCCCCCCTCTGGCCAATATACCTTGTGCCGTCATAAACAACGCCAACACCTTTTGATTTCAAAATATTTCGTCTCTTTTGATTAAAATTTTCCACTGCAGGATAATATATCTCACCGTCGTCTATTTATATACTTTCGATAATTATGAGCATTGTTAATTTTTTTTGTGTTAAGAAATATTTAAAAAATGGGAACACCAATAATGTAGTTAGCAAAAATTGAATCTTCCGTCATCTTTGAAACATGTAAATGTGTCTTCTAAAGTTAATAACTTTTAGACTACCAAAAATACACGAAGTTTTTTTTTTTTTTTTTTTAATATAGTTCCATATAAAGTTTAAAGCATGTTTATTTATAAGTTTAACCTGCCGCATTACTGGATCTTGAAAGCATTGCAAAGCAAAAACAAAAATATTTCAGATCGTTTATAATTCAGATCGTAAATATTTCAGATCGAAATAATATAACGAAGTAAATGAATATAAAATGAATATATCTTTATTAACAACATGATCAAAATATCTTATTATTTTTATTAATTAAGAGAGCAGATTTTTTTTTCCTCATGACCTTTATGTAAAATAAGTTGTTTGTATATATGTTTTCAAAAAAAAAAATGCTTTTTATAATGTAAAACATAGCATTTTAATTAAAAATTGTAAAGTTCTTTAAATTCAGTAACACATACATGACAATTGCACCATAAAATATAATAAATAAAGACACAATCTTGCTTAATGGTACACAAAACACGAACTTTATTAAACTAAAAGTTAACATCTACGTTTCGAGTTATTTCTACAGCCGTCTTCAGGAAAATATGATGGTAAAATTGCTCAAAGTTCAGAGACGAAAGTGTCCTGTGCTTTATTTATTCTGTAATTTCTTTTACTATAATTTATCTGGGATCACAGTTCAGTCATTTCTGTAAACGAAAAAAATTTAAATTTCTAATTAATTATAACTTAGGACGTTAATTGAAATTCATGATACCTTCTTCATACGTAACTTTGGATTTGCATTCTAATTCGTTAACATGTTTTGTTTCTGCTATTTAATTATGATCATGGAACTTTTATTCAGGATTAAAAATTTAATTAGTCTGAAAGTCAAAACGAACGGCAAAAGTGATAGCGGCATGTAACACCAGCATATTAAGGCTCTACAAATACATCCCAAACTCAGTGTGGATGTATTAGTTTAGTATTGATTCTATAACTAAGAAGACAAACCTTTACAGGATCATTAATATTGTTAGCACCAGTAGCATTGTTATAATTAGAGTTTACTCACATAATTTTCAAAGAGCTCTAATCAGTTAAAATAACTGCTTAATCAAATGACTTGCAGATTACAATATTTTATTCAACATATGCTCGTATGTTATTAGAATAAAAACAAAAAATCATTCATTACAATAGTTTGTGAAACTCTTTCCAACACTACTGAATATTATTAAGAAATTTGCTTTTTTTCTCATACAATGGAATAAGATATGTAAATATACAATTTGAATAATATTCACAAAAAACGCCTTTTCCCCAATAAGCGATCATGACAGAATTATTTCCTGCGGCCCTGTAAATGAACTATAAATGCTAATCACTTCATTTTCAAAGTGGAACTTTTACAGTTTACCTCATTATTATATAAAAATTACTTGTCAATTCGTGTATATTTATGCTTATTAGAAGGAGTCTAGGCGACAGACAAGCAAATTCACACAAAGAAAAAAAAATAATTAACTAGGTTGGAAAATTGTTAAAATGCAAAAAAAAAAAAAAAAAAAAAAAAAAAAAAAAAAACAAAAAACCCTCCAAAATGATTGCATTGGAAATAAATTACTCTTTTAGAAAAAAAAAAAATATTATTCCGAAAGTTTTAGTAAAACAACCAATCATAGAATATTTGGTCAATATATCTATTTTTATAATTCATCTAATAGAAAAAGCTGCATGGTAAGGATTCAGTGTAAACATATTATTTATTAAATACTATAAAATCAGGTTATATTGTATTGTCATTAATGCATATCAATCATATATATATTCTTCACTCACCTTCAACTAATACTTGAATATTCGTATCGTCTTTTCCAAATGCATTTACCGCAGTGCAGGAAAATAAAGCAGAATCTCGTCTGTCTGGAATTGAAACTGTAAGGGTTGATGTTTTTCCATTTTGTGTTAACACTTCTTTTATATTATACCTGAAACATATATCATAATGTTATTATAAAAATGTACGTACAATAAAATTATTATAAAACTGTATGTGTTATAAAATCATTATAAACTAATATTTATCAAAATTAGGATTGGATTAATAATGAACAATTTTAATGTAGTTTTTTAATCCATGATTGTTAAAAATTCAAAATGAAATTTAGATCAGGGTCCCGCAACGTCTATAATTTTTTTTCACATCCTACCTAATCTATTTCTTATCAAAAATCTTCGTAAGAGATTCCTTTAGCATTTGCAATAGAAATCTACAATAAAGTCATGTTTTAAAATAGTGGTAACAAAATGAGACAATTTTAGATATTTTGCACGCCTTAGTTAGATTAAAAAAATGTTAGAATAAATTAAAAAAAAAAAAAAATTACTAGCATTTAGAAAGTAAATTTTCATGGATTTTTATGAAAAATATTTTCTTTAAGTTAAATTGTTTTTTAATTACTGTTCTTTAAAGAACGTTACTCGACAAAAATAAATTTAAAAAAAAAATATTTTCTAAATAAAATATTTGTTATTTTTTATACACAAAAGAATTTACCTATCGTTAAAAAGTAAAATACAGTAAGCTATGTAGACTGATATTGTACCAGATAAGTAGATTTTAAAGATATTCTTGACAGACTGCGACTTAAAAAAAATTTAAATTAGCAATATGCACTTTAAGGGGTCTCAGGATTCTTAAAATTGGAAAAAATGAAAAAAAAGACCATTTTCAACGTTTAATATCTTAAAATGTATTTGATTTTAAGGGACAATTTTAATTGGAAAGAAAGATGTATCTTCTTTCATTTCATGCATTTAAAACATTGCAAGATGCATTATTAGCATTTTCATGGGGCTCCAAGCTGTCAGAGATTTCACGAGCAGAAAATCGGTATAAGAGATTAAGTGCAGGATTATAAAATAAATTTTGCAAATATAATGAAAATTTTTGTGCTTACGTATATTTCAGATTGTAATAATTACCCTGAACCTAAATAAATTTGTATTTAAAGCATTTGTATATTTTTAATACAAAGTTGTATTTAGCTAATGCAAAATTTAGAAACTTTCAACAGTATAATCTCCTAAAAAATATTTCTTTGAACAATAAAAATGAAATTTTAGGTTCAGTTGATGCAGACTAACATGAAAAATATGTTCAGAAAAGTTCATGAAAAAAATGTTCCAAAGTTTTTGAGATATCGTTCGCAGTATGCCCAAAAACGTCATTTGGGAAAAAATAGATTCAAAGTTTCGGAAACGCCGCTTAGCTATTGAGCGTCTATAATTCTTAAAGCTAAAACGTCTGTTCTCATAGGAATTTCACGGAAACAATTATACCAAAATGTCCAGGAAAGATAGGAGTTTAACATATAAAAAATTAAAATTTCGAAAATTTTAAAGATTTAAGAGTCCTGAGACCCCTTAAAATGTTATATTTTTATACTAAATACATATACATGTAATTAATATACATCGGTACTCATAAATGTAGACAGATTTTACTATATACGCTGGAGGACAACTATCAAGGACGGCTGACACTATAAAATATATTAGCCACAAAAACCAAGGCAGTAGCATGTGAAAATTAGGATATGTTTGGGATGCAGTACGAAATAATGTGCGTACGTAAATTTTTGATTCCCACATAAGTTGCTGGTGAGCGTTATATTAGTAGTTGATGATAAAAAGTGAAAATTTAACGCAAAATAACCGATTCACGATTTTGAACATCGAATATCACTTATCGTCTTTCGAATATCACTTAGTTGATTTTGCACGCGGCCGTATTAATACAAAAGTCTTAAACGGTAGAAAAATAATATGTAAATGAATTCAGCATCAATCACAGTGTTGTTTCTCGGCTTTGGAGAGGATTTAAAAACTGGTATGTGTAGCAGGCGTTTCTGGGCAGGCGGTATTTGAATTACGCCGGCCGAAGAAGACAGGCAAATTTTACTATCGAAAAAAAAGACCATTGTGGCGCGCCAAATTTTCTGAAGTGTTAAATTCTGTTTTTTGCTACCACAGTTAAGCATACAGCCCTAAAAACTGTAGTTAGGCTTTTCCAACTGTTATACAGTGTCATCAAAAAATAATGCCGAGATTTTAAATAACTGTCACAAAAAACTATGAAAAGTAATTTATTGGTTTTAGTCTTATAATGTGCGGCAAAAAATAAATTGTTTTTTCACACCTTAGTATGTTTCAATGTGAGCACCGTTTGGTGAGGACCAGGAGCAAATGTATGCAATGTGAGCACCAGGACTGGTTGACAGGATAAGTTCTTTGAAAAAGCCGCTGTACACTGACTATTGACTTTGACTCCACATACCAAATCACGCACTGTGCTTTTTGTTGCACGGTCAACATCGTACTGTGCTTTTTGTTGCACGGTCAACATCATACTGTGCTTTTTGTTGCACAGTCAACATCGTACGGAGCAACTGCAGTCTGACGCGTCGGCTAACCTTGACGACTGCGCAACTGATCTGCGCATAACACAGACACGCAAACGAATTCTGGTAAACTAAAACCAAACTTGCGTTCACTAGTTATCGTGTAGTGAAAGAATTACTCATTTAATATACCAGGTTTCGATGTTATGATTTTTTTAAATCTAGGCATTATTTTTCGATGACTCTATATTCCCGAAGAAAGTATTTTGTGTGTCCTATTTTCAAGAGTTAAATGTTGAGATCGTTTCCAATGGTGTCAACAGCTCCGCAATTGAACAGATGACTGCTTGTTTTGTGTAATACCCTTATGAAGTGAGATTACTTTCAATTTTTTATCTGATTATAGATGAAATCCTATTTGGCCTGACTGGAAGTGCTTAGCAAACAGAAAATATCTTTGAAAATGATCTGAGAACAGCACAAAAGCCCCATCATTCTCGGTCCTATTGATATACTGACGACATCATTGGAAATGGGCAGAGAATTCTTGACATTGAGAGAAAACCAGGTAAACTGTTTGTATCTGGCAGTAAAAAACTTATTTTCCAAGTGTCTAACTGTTCTTATCAGTTTCGTTTATGCTGTTAAGTCAATATGTCCGTCTTCTGCGGCCTTTGAGCCGTGTTGCATGTTACACATCCCGTTTCTTCAACAGGTTACCGAAGCGTAGAACTTACAGTTTGGGTAATTTCAAATTCCTTGTCAGCATCTGCCATTAGTCGTCCTTTTTCGATCTTCCAGTAACACGTCTACGCTTAAAATAATCTAAGTGATGTCTACAAGACATACCTAAATATTCAAAATCATCAACTGATCCTTTCGCGTTATAATTTCACTTTCAACGCCAATGCACAAATCATTTAAATATCTCCTCACACGTGACCCATGCGAGAGTATATGAACTTTAAAATTCAATAATTAATATTATACTGAAATGAGTACCATTGATGTCCGATAGTACTTAAGTTATGTGCACAGTAATAATAAAATTTTTCATTATTGGTACGTTGATCAAACCTATAAGTATTCTCAAATCAACTATAAAATATCAGTAGACGATCATATATATTTTTCGTTTAAAAATTTAAATAGAATCATCCAAGTATAAGCAAAGACTTTTAATGCAGTTATACAAGTTATTTTGATATAATTTGTTTACATTTTTTATTTAGTTTACATAATGAATTGTTGAATTTATTGTTACGCATTCTTTTATGAACTTCCATATGAACTTCTATATGAAATCCTTTAGAGAAACCATTAAATTTACCAGCATATTTTCTTTTGAAAAGTCAAAAAATAACATTAAACCAAAGCAAGAAATACGTTCAATAAATAATATAACTAGAAACGCCCATGAGGGTAGCATATTGCTAAGACGTTGGGATCATATAAAAAATATGTCGGACAAAATGTTAAAAATCTATTTTGTATTGACGAAGATATTCATTTTTAGCATTTTTCTAAATGCGAAGTACCTATATTTATTTTATTTTACGTAAGATAATATAAAAGTCAAGTAAAATAAAAAAATTAAGAAAAAAAAATAGCTGCCATAAAATAGATGAAAACACGTCATCTATTATTACAAAGAATGATAATACAAATCCTCCTCAAAACAGTTTTAAATATTAAGGATTTTATTCGCTCATATGATAAATTAAAAAAAAAAAAAATATTTTTATTGAAAGAAACATCTAGAGAAAAACAATTAACCTGTATGTTTATCCCCATTTCGTAAGAGATGTCAAAGTACAATGGCAAATCAAAAATATGAACAATTTAATTGATTTTATTCTACGAAAATAAATTAATTTTTTGTTGTTTACTCGTTAAGAGCATTAAAAGCACAAAAGTTCCATTAGCATTTTTTTTTTTTTTTTTTAAATAACAGAAGACTTTTATTTCAATTACAATAGCAAAATATGTAAAACGTATTTCGAAAATATATCAGTGTGGACTTTTTTAAATTAAGTGTCAAATTAATATTTATAAAATAGCTTTTAGGTTGAAAAAAGAAACTTTTTCCGTAAATTTTATTTTTCAGCAGTTTTAATATTTGAATTAATCAAAGTTGATGGCAAATACTTTTAAAATTGAACGGCGCATAAAAAATAAAATAACAGAAAGCGGTTTTCAAAAATAATAAAAGATAGCAATTAATTTTTTTAAACTTTAAATTATTATTTTCTTACGAAATGTTTTTATTTTTTATGGATTAAATAATGCATGAATCGTTCAACGATTTAATATATGTATTACAAAATTTAAAATCTTTTTCGCCAAGGTTAACATTATTCTGTATAAATTTTACATTTGATAATATTCCGTACACTATACCGGCTTATTAAATTAAAAATCTTTTCTTAAACTAAACTATCAATCTCCATATTTAAAGGTATTTGATCTTATTAGCCTGTTCTAAAAAACCTATTTATTTAGAATCATTCTTTTATTAAAATATCAAAGTGATTATTATAATATTTCAACGCTTTAATATTCCAGTTTTATTACACATCAATAAATTCATTTTTTCTTTTCTGTTAAAATTATCGTCTGGCAATCTAAAATCTATTTTTAGCCATCACTCTTGAGCTAAGAGTTTATTTTTTATTTACGCATTGTGTACATGATTTCGAGGCTATAGAGTTTTCTGGCTACGGGAGTTGAATCACCTCCAGATTATTCCACCGAAACTGTTAATAAGCCAATCTTAACCCTTACCGGCGCGGAGTAATTCTGTTTATAAATTGATGAAATAATAGACTGACATCGCAATTTATAAACGAATTTATTAGAAAATACGAACTTGCTTATTTTCATGTACATTATAATAGGAAAAATTTAGTTAAATATTCTTGGTGCCATTTGTCAGTTTTGGAACTAAAATTAGGTGTCCTTTTTTAAGGTCACCGCGCCGGTAAGGGTTAAAGCGGTTATGATGTGAGAAGGGAATTCAGTTACTTGATTTGCCACTTTGCACTAGTTTAACTTGATATACGAACGAGCAGACAGACCAGAGAGACGACGGATTGAGGAGTGAGAAAGGATTTTTCGGAGTTTAAAGATTTCGATTCGAAGCTTTTTTTTTTTTTTTTTTTAACTTCCGGTACTCACTACGACTGTCATGTTCCAACACAATATGATTTATACCGAAACTAATAAGATTTACGGTAACTGAATAACATCTTTTCTTCAGTAATATCATGTTAATAAGGTTAAGATCTCATCATATAAAGAAGATTTGAAACTTCACATGAAGACTGCCACATAGAGATGATTAAATAATCATTTTAATAATGAGTTACATGAGCATTTCTCCTGCTTATTTGTTCCTGATTACTAATAAACCTTAGAAATACAGAATTAGACTGCTTACTTGTGGAATTCATATATTTTCTTAGTGATATAACCATTCGGCCTTTGCGTCAATATATGGAAACCCAAACTAAAACAGATTTCGTCAACTACCTTTAAAGCTTCATTGTGTCACTTTATCACACATATACAGGGTGTATTTGAAATGCTTTAACAAACTTAGGAGGATGATAGTATTCATCGAGACGAACAAAAAATGCAATGGAACATGGGGTAGCAAATGACATTTAAATGGTGAAAATCGCAAAACTTATAAAAATATTGAATTCTCGCATGCTGCTTTTCTGCAGAACTGGCTAGAACAAAAAGCTGGTTTTCCTTTCACTTTGTGCATATCAGGACAGAAAGAGATGACAAAAGGTTGGAAGAAAGCCAAATAAATCTGTGAGCAGGAATCCACGTATGCAAAGCCACCTTATCTTCGAGCGCGCCCTCCAGTCGTTCCTCCGTAGATGTACTCTGTGTAATAATGTTCGCGGTTGACACTTTGGTCAATTGTTATAAAATATTTCTTTTCTCTGCACATCACGAGCTGTGTTGTACCTATTCTGTGCAATAAATAATTTTCTGTAGTGTTTCTTTCTTCTCTCAGTTTGTCTATTTCCAGACGCATTTTCTCGATTTTCATCCTTTAAACGTCATTTGCGATCCTATGTTCCATTGCATTTTTTGTTCGTCTTCCTGGTTACTATCTTTTGAGACTACTATCATGAGTCTAAGTTTATTGAAGCATTTCAGGTACACCCTCGTATACATATATTTATATTTATCATACAATTTTTAAGGGATACATAAAAACAGGTGATTATTAGCCACGATATTCTATTTCTTTTAGGCAACAATTAAAATGTCGTCACTAAAAAATAACGTTACATAAGCCAACCGTAAAACGAAGAAGAAGTATCATTGTTCAATTAAAAAAAAAAAAAAAAAAAAAAAAAAAAAATCTCTATTGCAATTTTTAAAACTTCTGATCATCGCGCATTTCAGTTTTTACCCCTTCATATAAGGGAAAAAAGTACTTTTAACTGCAATTTGTTTGAAAAATGCATCTGAATTTATTTTTCTGATATTAATTATTTTGCAGTTTTTAGTGCCACTTCTCTAATGGTGGCAACTAAAGTACTCCATTTATGTAGAAAATAAAGGGGAAATAGTTGGAAAATATTAGATTACAATTTCTTTTTGTTGCTATTTTCTCGTAACTGAAAAAAAATGTACTTACTCTACGTGCTTTTTCGAAAAATATATAAATGAATATTTCTGATAAAACACTGAGCTATTATAAACTATATTTACTTTTAAGTACTCATATTAATGTTACAAACAAATGAAGGCATATGAATCATTAGGTACCCGGTTTTTTTTTTCGAGTTTCTTGAATGACGACATCGCTTTTTGCTGGGCTTGTGTTTTATTCCGCGATAGTGACGTCATATGCATACTATTCTATAGATGTCGTTTAAGACTGGATAGTAAATGTGGAGTTCTTCAATGGATGCAAATGACATCATTTTGTATAAAATAAACGCGTGTATTTTAAGTCTTAAAGTTAAAATGTGTTATGCTATCTATCTATCTATCTATCTATATATATATATATATATATTATTGGGGGCGATATTGAATTCTGGAAAAGTAGGATTCCTGTTTTTTAGCTTTATCTTTATATTTACTACGGTTATAACTTCTTTATTTTAAAGTTACGGGGCCTGTATAAAGTTCCCTGTATAATTTCCTTTCTTAAAAAAGGGGGATGAAAGCAGAAAATGTGTTTTTGAAGGCAACAAAATACAAATAATAAAGCCTATATGTAGGCATATTCCTATGAAGTCAGAATAATATAGCAAACGATCCATTACAAATATATTTAGTATATAATAGCAGCTTTTTTTCAACGAAAATATTTAAATTTATTGTAGTGTATGTAAGAAAATCTAAAATATGACTTATAAAGGAAATATTTTTGAAATCCTTAAACGATGGAGATTTCTTTTCAATGTAATTACAGCCAGAAAATATAAAAGTTAATCCACGATACAACATTTCCTATGTTTTCAAATTTGGCAATTTTACTCTGCCAAAATATTAGATAAGTAGATGAAAAAAATGTATATAAAATAACATACAGTTTTAAATCAAGGTTAAAAAATAAATAATAATAATAATAATAATAATAATAAAAAAAAAAAAATAGGTCAGAAAATTGCGCCAGTAGCTCACATATCGTGTAAATATTTATAAACCACCAGTTCACACAATCTAAAAGAACTCATATGGGATTTTATATTTTTAAATAAGATACACACAAATGGACATAATTAATACAGTACTACTGCAATAAAACCATTTTACCCAATGTAGAAGGGAAAAAAACTTTTTTTTTGGATAATTTCGAAATCAAGGAAAAGAGAAATGAGATAAGTTACCTTCTGGTCAGATTTAAAGGTTTGTATATTCCCGTGACCAGATGGCGCATGACTACACATGTTTTTTTTTTTTTTGTTGTTGTTTTTTTTTTTTTTCTCGGAACTGTTTCAAAGGCAGAGAGTTGGAAGACACAGAAGACAATGGAGCAAAGGATTCGAATATACGTGTATTTTTCATGAAAGTAAAAGTTTGATTGATAATATGTATACGTTAAAACACATAAACTTGCTCAATGACACATATATGACACAAAAAGGTTCCTATCGAGTCTTGATTTATGATATGAATTAAAAACAGCAGTGAGTAGAACACTTTATCATCAGAAAATCATCAGAAAGTTTTACGGCCGCACGCAGCATTTCAGTAAGAATGCGTACGATGCTAGCTTTCAAGGCCGCTTCTTCAGTTAGACGTCCTTGATAAACATGATATTTGAGAAAGTCCATCACCGGAAGTCACAGGGTTCAAATATGTAACCTTCTTGGTCAGGCAGTCGGGAAAGTGTGCGATATGGCTCGTTCACCAGGGAAGCCAGCTTGTATCACATTATTTACACGTCTCAGAGTGTGATAAGGGACAACATGATTCTCCAGCTGTCTGCTGGTCGGACACTTGTGACCGTGCTCATAACAAACCTGTTCATAGTGACTTTCTAGAAGAAGTATGGTCCCAAAATGAAATTCGCCTTGAATCCACACCATGCCATAACGAATGGGAAATGTAGCGGCTGTTTGTTGCACGGCATGAGGATTGGCGCAACCCATATGCAGTAGTTCTGTGTGTTCTCAGCACCATATAAGTGAAAGTGAGCCTCCTCTGTTCATAAGATAAGCGATGGCCGGTGCTCATTCACTTGCATTCTCGCCAGCAAACTCAAGGCAAAATCAAGACGGGCAGAATGATCTTGCGGTTTTAATTGTTGCACGATATACTTCTTGCAAGGATAGAGCTTCAGAATTTTGCTTAGAATTATGCAAACGTTTGCACACTGATTGTACAGTGCTCCTGCATTTGAAAGCCACTTGCAGTAGCATTTGAAGAACATGCAGATGCCTCAGCTGTTGCAATTGCAACTTCCTCCACAACCGCCAGCTCACTTGCACATAATCTGCTTTCCGGTACAACATCTAGAGAATCGGTTTCTTCAAACTTATAAATCCTGCCTTTAACTGCATTTACGGACATGGGTCCTCTGCTTAAGTTTTTTATCAGCCGATAAGCATGGAGTCCTGCCTTTACTCCTGAAGCATTTCTCTCCTTCTGATATAAAAATGTTACGATCAATGCGCGTTCTTTCTTGTTCAGCGGCATGTCCACTACGGACAAATGATTTATTTGAACCACACGTATCGCTTTTATAGCGAAATTACATTAACTGATCATTTAGATATGGTTTTAGCAGTACAATGCCGTCTGGTGGCGAAATTTATAACTTCTTTTACGAAAACAATGACCTCATGATTTTCATGTCATACATCTGAGGATTCATTCATTAGAACCACAGATACCAGCCTCCGAGTACCGTGAGTTTAATTTTAACCAACTTGTGCTTTCATTTTTGAAATTACCATGTTGCACCCCATAATTTGTTGTATGATATTTGACATGAATACTGGACTTTAGGGGTGGGTGATGTTGCTAGAAAAACTGTCAACAGTTGTGTAACGTGTTTTAAGACCAAACAAAAATAAATGAGTCAGATTATCCTTTTATGACTCTTATATGACTCGTTTACCTAAATGTGAAATAACTATTAATCAACATTTATTCAAATCGGGTCCAGATTGTTGTATAATGTTTTAACTACATGCCATTTTTTGATCAGGAAACTTCACTCTTTATCTGAGATAGGCATATGATCTGTAGAAACCAATAGACTGTCTAAATGGTAACTTGGGACAAAACATTTTGAGATTATGTAAAGGAAATGGACCAGGGATTATTTAAATAACTTTCAACAACTATTTAAGTGACATTGCATTAAAACTGATATTAAACCAAATATGGTTGTATTATTAAAAAAAGAAAAACTACCTTTGTCTAACAGGTAAATTGGTAGAATTGACCGTGGGATTTCAGGAAAGGATTGAAAAATTAGAGTTTTTCAGGTAGAAACGCCTAAGGATTCTTACAAAAGAAGCATTTCAAATAAATTCATTTTGCTTATTTCAGATAATATAATGAAACTGTTTGTTTTAATTCTTTCCATTTTGTGTTTTCATATTTCATTTATGTTTTGAAATTTTATAATGCTGTGTTAAGTTTAGTGTTCTTGTGGTATCTGTCATGTGGAAATCTTATTGTGTTTCATTTGAAACTTATGGGTTTCAAGGTTGGGAGTGTATGTATACGCCTACACCGGAGAGGGCGCGTGACGGCAGATATACTTTCCCTCTCTGAACTGTTTGAGAGGAAGAGCCTTAGAGGATACAGAAACAATAGAAATCCAAAGCATCTGAATAAAAGAAAAATTTAATTAAATTAAAAGATCTCGTTACATATACACCTTTCCAACTTTATTAAAACGTGGCGCATATCTCATCATGATGCGCCACGTGTTAAATGTCTTATTCAGAAATCCTTGTATCCTATAAAAGGTGCTTAAAAATATATTCTCCTTGAAATTAAACATCTAGGAAAAACAGTTAAACCATGTATTTACCATATTTCTCTAAAATATTTTAAAACACAATATCTAATCATAGATATGAATAAATAAATTACATTTATAATGTTAAAGGAAATTACTTATCTTTGTTGTTTATTCGTTATAAGCACTGAATGCACAAATTTTCATGAAGCAATGCTTTTAAAATAAAAGGAATTTATTTTTAATTCAATCGAAATATACACACATTTTTTTTTTTTTTTTTAAATATCTCGATGTGAACATTTTCTTAAATTAAGTGTCAAAGTATTTTTTTCTATAATCGCTTTGAGTTAAAAAAATAGATTGAATTTTTTTTTCTTCAACTGTGTTTTTAATCCGTTTTAATTTTCAAATTAATTATTGTTGATTGTAAATACTTTTAAGTTCAATGAAGAATAAAAAAAAATATTTTTGTAAAAAGCCTTAAAAAAGTAACATAACGTGGCACTTTCTTTTTAATTTCTTACTTTTTCACATTTTCGTTTTTTTACTTTGAAATATTGTTTTTTCTTATGAAATGATTTCTTCATTAATATGAAGAAAATGTGAATCCATATCCTGTAAATGACTTCTAAAATATGTATTTAGATATAATTCTTTATATCAAAATTTTCAGAGAAACTATTCCCGAATGAATAAAATTTGTAAATCTCAATAGTAATGCCCTAGAGAAAACGAATATAGTCACACATATTAAGATATTTATTCATCATTATTCCTTTTACGAGAGTTGACTTTCATCGTTTTTTATTCCTTAATTTTTAAACTGTGTAATTTAATACGACTTTCATCGATCTTTTTCCTTTATATCTATAAATAAATATGCGCATTTTTAAGCATTAACATAATTTTTGCCAAAATCCAAATTTCCCAAATCACATTACGTGTCGAAATCATTTTTTTTTTTTTTTTTTTTTTTTTTTTTTTTTTTTTTTTTTTTCAGGTTTTTAGTTCAATAGGTCTCTCCAAAATTTGGGTAACTACTTTCACTTTTACTAAAGGCGGATTGACAGATTTCGGCATCCCATCGATCTTTTTCCGATCCTAAAATTCCAAATTTCAACAAAAGACTTAAAGAAAAGTTACTAAACTAAATTTACTTTTATTAGTGCGATCGGCTCTTTTCAAGTAATTAAGAACATGAAATTTAATTTAGAAAAAAACAAATGTACCAATACTTGGATATGCCATCTATGCTATTCATTTTTGATGATAATAGAGTGTTGAATTTTTCTAGAATTTAAGAATTTGTTTTCAATTTATTGAAAGGTTGATTGATTTATGCATACAGTCGATGTGTTATCGATCCCGAAACTCACATGTTTTGGCAAAATGTTAGCATGGACATTTTGTTGATCAAAAATCATCGGGATTCTGAATAATATGTCTCCTGAAATTCCTGGATCCCGAATATCGGGATTGTCTTATGAAAGACAAAGGACTTGCGACACAACCGTCAATCCGTCAACTCAATTTTCACTTTTAATACCGAATGAAATGAAAGTCGGATAAATGAGATGAACTTGGGTGGTTCATGCAATGGTCCAATATTTGAATCCATCTAATCCAAACACTAGAACCGCAAGAAATTTTACTCAAGTTTAAAAAAATATATATTTGACATGAGAATCTTTATGTATTGCAATTTAACTTATTTCTTTGAATTATTTTTATGCTGTATATATTTAACTTGTTTTATGAAGAAATTTCTGGTTCAAATCGGCATCCAATCATTTGGTACGGGTCAAAATGACCCGTCATCGCGGTTTTTGCTGTTAATATCAGGAAATGTAGGGTAAAGTGCCTATATTTCGTCCCCTCTACTAATTTCGTCCCCCTTAACTTCTCCGCTTCTGCGAAACTGGCGCCACTTATGACGCAAGGCACATGGAACGGGAGGTAAAAGGGGCCATTGTTGAAAGTTTCTTTCCCCAAGACGCATACATAAATTAAAGACGGCGAATTCCTCATTTTTAGAAGACCTGAGTTCTTATTACGTCGTTTGTAGAAGGTTATTTACTGTATTGTAAGTATTTATTTCTTATTCATTGCATGTATTTCACGTTGGTAATATGCTGACAGTAACATGCAGTAAGTTTTAGGACGCTCAGTTCATCTTATGGGAACTGAAGCTCCGTCATATTGGAAGTAGCGTGGTCCCAATTTCGTCCCCCTTGCAGTTCTTATTTTCGTCCCGGGGACGTAATTAGGAATACTTTTTCATGACATTTTTTTCCTCGTATTTGAATGGCTATTGTTTCGTTATGTTATTCTTCCACTGATAATTTGAACATTTTTTTTTGTGCCTTACTTTAGTGTAAATTAAATTACTTACTCATTTAGGAATAAATTTAGAAATCAATTTTGATTTAGTTTTAAGTTAAGTTTCGGCGTATTGGATTTTTTTGGGGACGAAATTGGGACCATCTTTTTTTCTTTTGCATTTTTTAAATACTTTTGAAAAAACAATTTTTCGCATTGTTATTTTTTTTACAATATTTGCCTATGTTTCTATGTGCGTGGGTAGTTAGTCTATGTAAAATCCAAATTTGGTAGATCTTCACTGAAAATTGCAACTTCCAAGGGCCTAAAAGTGACTCTGGGACGATAATAGGGCACCTTACCCTATATCTTTTTTTTTTTATAAACATTTAAATTTTGAATCAAGCGGTTAATATATTTTTCTCAATTCATGGTACTTTTTCTAAGATATTGTACGAAGAATTTTTCAAATTGGTGCAAATTTTTGTCCCATTGACGTAATTAGGAATGCTTTTTCATGGCATTAATTTAAATTTTTTCCTCGTATTTGAATGGCTATTGTTTCGTTATGTTATTCTTCCACTGATAATTTGTACATTTCTTTGTGCCTTACTTTAGTGTAAATTAAATTACTTACTCATATAGAAATAAATGTTGATTTAGTTATTAAGTTAAGCTTCGGCGTATTTAATTTTTTGGGGGGACGAAATTGGAACCATTTTTTTTTTTCTTTTGCATTTTTCAGATACTTTTGAAAAAACAATTTTTCGCATTGTTAAAATTTTTTTGTACAATATTTGCCTATGTTTCTACGTGCATGGGGAGGTGTTCTATGTAAAATCCAAATTTGTTAGATTTTCACTGAAAATTGCAACTTCCAAGTATCTAAAAATGACTGGGGGATGATAATAGGGCACCTTACCCTATCTTCATGTATATTCGTAGGCTGACTTTAGCTAAAAAACATTAGATAAGAAATTATATTTTTTTTTATTACCTTATCAAAACAATCTGAGAAAATATTTATAATATTAAAAAGTCTGTTATTCTAATAAAAATGTGTGGTTTTAATAGATTTAGTTATAATGCAACTCTTTTCATAGAAACCTACTTTATTTTTAAAGAACGAATTATCTGAATAAATAGTATTAAATTAAATAAAAATTATTTTAATAAACATAAATTATTTTTTTTTAAATAAATACGTATTGTTCATAGATTATGCATTTTATTGAAAATATGAAATATATATATATATATATATATATATATGTGCATGGAATTTCTTTTTAATTTAAGACTATGATTTCCCATTTATTTAATTTGTTTTATTTATTTATAATTATTTATTTAAATATTTCAATGAAATATTTAGAATTTAAGTTGCATAAAATATTTCGAAATCCATTTTGTGCAATGAGCTAGAGAGAGAAAAAAAAAAAATAAAGGTTAGAATTTTGCACTTTTAAATGCACATAACTCATTTAATTCTCTTATAAAAACTCAAAAGACATTTTAAAACTTCAAGCTCTTTTATAACCAATTTTTTATCTCTCAAGTGAAAAATTCTCTTTAGTTTAACATTTTTTATACATATGTTTCTTTCAGAAATATGCTACAACATTCCGTCAGTTTTAACATAATTATTCTCTGTTTCTACTGTTGTAAAATAAAACCTCGAAAATTTTTTTCGTAGCTATTATTGGAAAAGAGATTAAATTAAAACCTTTAAAAAAATCAAAGTAAACTTATCTTCATTCATCCAACACACTAAAAGCTTAACTTCGATTGCAAGTTTTTACTATCGGAATTTCACTTAGTAAAAAGCACGTATTGTTACTCTTTTGAAGAAAAAAATTTATGGGGCGTGAAGCACAAGCAAGGTTATGCTACCGCGAACACGAAAACTAACGCTATAAAAGTAGAAACTTTTAACATAAAAATATATTAAAATCTTCCAAAAAGCAAACTTAAAGATTAAATTAAAAAAAAAATTGCCTGCAGGATATGAAAGTACAATATTTTGTTTATAAGGCCCTTTTAACAAATTTATGTCGGCTTTTATAGAAATAAAATATTTTCTACATTCTAAAATTTTAATTTAAAATTATTGTTATTGTTTTGGATACGTACAGTTATTCATGGCTAAGTATTTTTAGTAGAATTGACAAGAAAATTAATTATTTAATGAATATGTTTGATAAATGATATTTAATGAGAAAATCTATAAATGTTTTAGTCACTATTAATCAAAGAATAATAAAAGTTTTCTACTATTCTCCAAAATAATTGTCAAATACAACTTTTGGGATACAGTTACTGATACAGAAAACAAATTTATTTTAATCTATTTTCCTTTGTATATATATATAAAAAATACATGCACTGTTTAAAGAACGAATTATCTGAATAAATAGTATTAAATTAAATAAAAATTATTTTAATAAATATAAATTATATTTTAAAATAAATAAGTATCGTTTATAGATTATGAGTTTTATTGAAAATCTGAATATATATATATATATATATATATGCATGGAATTTTTTTTTATTATTTAAGACTATGATTTCCCTTTTATTTAATTTGTTTTATTTATTTATAATTATTTATTTAAATATTTCAATAAAATATTTAGAATTTAAGTTACATAAAATATTTAGATTTCCGTTTTATGCAATGAGCTAGAAAAAAAAGGTTAGAATTTTTCACTTTTAAATGCATGTAACTCATTTAAGTTTCTTATAAAAACTCAAAAGACATTTTAAAACTTCAAGCTCTTTTATAACCAATTTTTTATCTCTCAAGTGAAAAATTCTCTTTAGTTTAACATTTTTTATACATATGTTTCTTTCAGAAATATGCTATAACATTTCGTCAGTTTTAACATAATTATTCTCTGTTTCTACTGTTGTAAAATAAAACTTCGAAAAATTTTTTCGTAGCTATTATTGGAAAAGAGATTAAATTAAAACCTTTAAAAAAATCAAAGTAAACTTATCTTCATTCATCCAACACACTAAAAGCTTAACTTCGATTGCAAGTTTTTACTATCAAAATTTCACTTAGTAAAAAGCACGTATTGTTACTCTTTTGAAGAAAAAAATTTATGGGGCGTGAAGCACAAGCAAGGTTATGCTACCGCGAACACGAAAACTAACGCTATAAAAGTAGAAACTTTTAACATAAAAATATATTAAAATCTTCCAAAAAGCAAACTTAAAGATTAAATTTAAAAAAAAAATGCCTGCAGGATATGAAAGTACAATATTTTGTTTATAAGGCCCTTTTAACAAATTTATGTCGGCTTTTATAGAAATAAAATATTTTCTACATTCTAAAATTTTAATTTAAAATTATTGTTATTGTTTTGGATATGTACAGTTATTCATGGCTAAGTATTTTTAGTAGAATTGACAAGAAAATTAACTATTTAATGAATATGTTTGATAAATGATATTTAATGAGAAAATCTATAAATGTTTTAGTCACTATTAATCAAAGAAAAATAAAAGTTTTCTACTATTCTCCAAAATAATTGTCAAATACAACTTTTGGGATACAGTTACTGATACAGAAAACAAATTTATTTTAATCTATTTTCCTTTGTATATATATAAAAAAAATACATGCACTGTTTAAAGAACGAATTATTTGAATAAATAGTATTAAATTAAATAAAAATTATTTTAATAAATATAAATTATATTTTTAAATAAATAAGTATTGTTTATAGATTATGTGTTTTATTGAAAATCTGAATATATATATATATATATATATATATATATATATATATATGCATGGAATTCTTTTTTTAAATTTAAGACTATGATTTCCCTTTTATTTAATTTGTTTTATTTATTTATAATTATTTATTTAAATCTTTCATTAAAATCTTTAGAAATTAAGTTGCATAAAATATTTAGATTTCCATTTTATGCAATGAGCTAGAAAAAAAGGTTAGAATTTTGCACTTTTAAATGCATGTAACACATTTAATTCTCTTATAAAAACTCAAAAGCATTTTAAAACTTCAAGCTCTTTTATAATCAATTTTTTATCTTTCAAGTGAAAAATTCTTTTTATTTTAAAATTTTTTGTACATATGTTCCTTTCAGAAACATGCTACAACATTTCGTCAGTTTTAACATAATTATTCTCTGTTTCTACTGTTGTAAAATAAAACCTCGGAAATTTTTTCGTAGCTATTATTGGAAAAGAGATTAAATTAAAACCTTTAAAAAAATCAAAGTAAACTTATCTTCATTCATCCAACACACTAAAAGCTTAACTTCGATTGCAAGTTTTTACTATCGAAATTTCACTTTGTAAAAAGCACGTATTGTTACTCTTTTGAAGAAAAAAAATTATGTGGCGTGAAGCACAAGCAAGGTTATGCTACCGCGAACAGGAAAACTAACGCTATTAAAGTAGAAACTTTTAACATAAAAATATATTAAAAGCTTCCAAAAAGCAAGCTTAAAGATTAAATAAAAAAAATTGCCTGCAGGATTTGAAAGTACAATATTTTGTTTATAAGGCCCTTTTAAAAATTTATGTCGGCTTTTATAGAAATAAAATATTTTCTACATTCTAAAATTTTAATTTAAAATTATTGTTATTGTTTTGGATACGTACAGTTATTCATGGCTAAGTATTTTTAGTAGAATTGACAAGAAAATTAACTATTTAATGATTATGTTTGATAAATGATATTTAATGAGAAAATCTATTAATGTTTTAGTCACTATTAATCAAAGAATAATAAAAGTTTTCTATTATTCTCCAAAATAATTGTCAAATACAACTTTTGGGATACAGTTACTGATACAGAAAAGAAATTTATTTTAATCTATTTTCCTTTGTATATATATAGAAAAATACATGCACGGTTTAAAGAACAAATTATCTGAATAAATAGTATTAAATTAAATATAAATTATATTTTTAAATAAATAAGTATTGTTTATAGATTATGCGTTTTATTGAAAATATGAAAAAAGATATATAAATGCATGGAATTGTTTTTAAATTTAAGACTATTATTTCCCATTTATTTAATTTGTTTTATTTATTTATAATTATTTATTTGAATATTTTAATAAAATCTTTAGAATTTAAGTTGCATAAAATATTTAGATTTCCATTTTATGCAATGAGCTAGAAAAAAAAAGAGTTAGAATTTTGCACTTTTAAATGCATGTAACTCATTTAATTGTCCTATAAAAACTCAAAAGCCATTTTAAAACTTCAAGCTCTTTTATAACCATTTTTTTATCTTTCAAGTGAAAATTCTCTTTAGTTTAACTTTTTTTTATAAATATGTTTCTTTCAGAAACATGCTACAACATTTCGTCAGTTTTAACATAATTATTCTCTGTTTCTACTGTTGTAAAATAAAACCTCGAAAATTTTTTTCATAGCTATTATTGGAAAAGAGATTAAATTAAAACCTTTAAAAAAATCAAAGTAAACTTATCTTCATTCATCCAACACACTAAAAGCTTAACTTCGATTGCAAGTTTTTACTATCGAAATTTCACTTCGTAAAAAGCACGTATTGTTACTCTTTTGAAGAAAAAAATTTATGGGGCGTGAAGCACAAGCAAGGTTATGCTACCGCGAACACGAAAACTAACGCTATAAAAGTAGAAACTTTTAACATAAAAATATATTAAAATCTTCCAAAAAGCAAACTTAAAGATTAAATTAAAAAAAAAATTGCCTGCAGGATATGAAAGTACAATATTTTGTTTATAAGGCCCTTTTAACAAATTTATGTCGGCTTTTATAGAAATAAAATATTTTCTACATTCTAAAATTTTAATTTAAAATTATTGTTATTGTTTTGGATACGTACAGTTATTCATGGCTAAGTATTTTTAGTAGAATTGACAAGAAAATTAACTATTTAATGAATATGTTTGATAAATGATATTTAATGAGAAAATCTATAAATGTTTTAGTCACTATTAATCAAAGAATAATAAAAGTTTTCTACTATTCTCCAAAATAATTGTCAAATACAACTTTTGGGATACAGTTACTGATACAGAAAACAAATTTATTTTAATCTATTTTCCTTTGTATATATATAAAAAAAATACATGCACTGTTTAAAGAACGAATTATCTGAATAAATAGTATTAAATTAAATAAAAATTATTTTAATAAATATAAATTATATTTTTAAATAAATAAGTTTTGTTTATAGATTATGAGTTTTATTGAAAATCTGAATATATATATATATATATATGCATGGAATTTCTTTTTAATTTAAGACTATGATTTCCCATTTATTTAATTTGTTTTATTTATTTATAATTATTTATTTAAATATTTCAATGAAATATTTAGAATTTAAGTTGCATAAAATATTTAGATTTCCATTTTATGCAATGAGCTAGAAAAAAAGGTTAGAATTTTGCACTTTTAAATGCACATAACTCATTTAATTTCCTTATAATAACTCAAAAGCATTTTAAACTTCAAGATCTTTTATAACCATTTTTTATCTTTCAAGTGAAAAATTCTCTTTAGTTTAACTTTTTTTTGTAAATATGTTTCTTTCAGAAACATGCTACAACATTTCGTCAGTTTTAACATAATTATTCTCTGTTTCTACTGTTGTAAAATAAAATCTCGAAAATTTTTTTCGTAGCTATTATTGGAAAAGAGATTAAATTAAAACCTTAAAAAAATCAAAGTAAACTTATTTTCATTCATCCAACACACTAAAAGCTTAACTTCGATTGCAAGTTTTTACTATCGAAATTTCACTCCGTAAAAAGCATGTATTGTTACTCTTTTGAAGAAAAAAATTTATGGGGCGTGAAGCACAAGCAAGGTTATGCTACCGCGAACACGAAAACTAACGCTATAAAAGTAGAAACTTTTAACATAAAAATATATTAAAATCTTCCAAAAAGCAAGCTTAAAGATTAAATAAAAAAAATTGCCTGCAGGATTTGAAAGTACAATATTTTGTTTATAAGGCCCTTTTAACAATTTATGTCGGCTTTTATAGAAATAAAATATTTTCTACATTCTAAAATTTTAATTTAAAATTATTTGTTATTGTTTTGGATACGTACAGTTATTCATGGCTAAGTATTTTTAGTAGGATTGACAAGAAAATTAACTATTTTATGAATATGTCTGATAAATGATATTTAAAGAGAAAATTTATAAATGTTTTAGTCACTATTAGTTGAAGAATAATATACGTTTTCTGCTATTCTCCAAAATAATTGTCAAATGCAACTTTTGTGATACAGTTACTGATACAGAAAACAAATTTATTTTAATATATTTTCCTTTTCATATAAATAAAAAAAATGCACGCACTGTTTCGTCCAATTTATCAGTATATTTATGCAAATAGATGGTTCACCTTCTTCAAAGACGGACGGTTCTGTTTGACACGATTATTTAACCCTTGGATACTGAAATGTGTCTGCACGGTTTTTCTGAAAATAATTACTTAGGGGTGCAAAGGCGAAAATATGATCTGTATTTCAGATCTGAGGAAATGCAATAGCTACTGTGACGAATTGTTGAAACATATCGTTACTGGTCGAGGCTAACGAAAAAGACAGGCCACCGCTCTATCTTATATATTATACCACTAGAGTCACGTGTTGCACCTTCGTATAACCTCATTCGTGCATCACGTGACTTAAGTGGTCTTAAAATCGAGACACGTGTAACGTTTTGCGGTGGAAGCAGGACGTTTCGGTCTCCCCATTTCGGTGCCGCCGTTTCGGTCCCGAGACATTTCGGTCCCTTGCCATTTCGGTGCTCACCACCTTATAACTCAGATTCTAACTGTCGTGGGCCCGCCAAACGCTGTAATTTCAACATTATTTGGACGTTTTAAAGAAATGTTATCCCCCCCCCCCCCCTCAAATTTTATCTAAAGCTGAATATAACAGTCCGATAAATTTAAACTTTTATAACTCGTGATTATGAAATCACAGCGAGCTGAAAATAATGTAACTATTATTTTAATTAATTTAATTAGCCAATTTTAACTGACAAAACTAAGCATTTTTGTATTTGTCGTTTATTTATTTATTTTTTATATTACCTTTTTCCTCCCATTTTCCCAGAAAAAAAAAAATTAGTTTTACTATTAATTATATTAATAGTTTTACATTTCAGTAACTTTAAATATAAAAATAAACAGGTAAAGCATAAACTTCAGTTTATAACTGCTATAAAATATAATGATAAAATAAATATAAAATATATTATATTATGTATTGAGTTTATTTTAAAGTAAAAAATTTAATGTATATTAATAATGTTATTAATTTAATAAATAAAGGATACATTAAATTAAAAATTATATATTTAATAAAATATTAATTTAATTTTTATACTAAAATCACTAACTGTTTTGAAAATTAATTAATATCATTAATATCAATTATTCATCACTTAAAGTTTTTATTCAAAATTTTGGATTTAATATTTTCAAAAAATAAATTAGAAATTTTTTGAAAAATCACTCAAAAACAAAGTCTAAGTAATAATTAGTTAATTAAGCATAATAATGATAACAAAAATAATAATGCAACATTGTACAAATACATAAAAATAATTTTTAATAATGTTAGGTGACATTATTGTCCAGATGCAGATTTTAATTTTTTATAAGCATATTTGTTGTTTACAATTCGTAAAAAGCAAGATATTAATTAATTATATTTAAAGAGCAAGAAAAATATTGTAAATTAACTAATAAATAAATAAACAACATATTTATCTACAGAATACTTATCATTTTTATACATCCCAATGAAGTTGATAACATTATAATAACCAAAAATTTAAAAAAATATATTTGCATTTACCCTAAAATAACTATTATATACTTAATAGTTTGATTTTTACTATCAATGTAATATGTAATAGTTTTTAAACAACTAATTGATAAATTAGTTATATAAACAATTAGTAATTAAAATTATTTTGAATTGTTATTAATAAATACGTTTAATAAAAAAAAATAATTTTTGAGAATTGTTTAATTTAACAATTTAACTATGAATGTTTTAAATTTTTCTAAGATGATATTAATCAATTAAAGGTGTTCTCAAATCCAAAAAGGCAACCTTCTGACGTAAGTTTGAATTAATGTTTGTTCGAAAATGGATAACACTAGCTGGTGTTGTTGTTCAGAAACTATGTCATCGAACTATTTATTCCAATTTTTTTGCAGACGCAATAGATCTTTCAGAAAATAGTGTCAAAGTGAACGTTTTGAACCGGATTTCCACTAGATAGTAGAATAACAAACCAGGAGTGGGCGAAAAACGTGTTTGCCACGTGATCAAAATTGCTTATATCTATATAGGTAATTTATCGATCAAAAAATGGAAAACACATTTCAATTCCAAATCGCTTCCATGGCCAGGCTTTCCAGTTTTATATCTTTCTGTTAAAAAGTGAATTTGTAAATGTGTCAAAACTTTTTGCGCTTGTTGAGCAGAGCAGTTAAGAAAAACCTTAAAGAAAAAGTCGCTAAATAGTACGATAAGGTATCTAAGATGTAGTTGATATTTATCCTGCGATTACCTTTCAACCAATTAATCCTTATTATTGGAAAGCTGGAGAAATTCTTATCTATCTTTACTTGCCACTGTTCAAGAGGAGATTTAAAAGTGGGTTCCATTCAAAAGCTTGTTCTGTCATCATTCAACACTTTTCTGGGAAACCAATCCTTTTTAACCCTTTAACGGTTTATTCACAATGGGAGGTGGAGATAGAACAATGATAGGAGATAAGAAACATTGATTTCAACTTGAAAGAAAAATCATTCTCTTGCATGATGTCCCTGGAATTTCTTTTTTAAGCTATGAAAAATAAAAAATGCCGCATGGCCATTAAAAAGCGCCGGCTGACCAGAACAAAGAGAGCGCGAGAAGAATAAGGCTACGAACGCACCACCCTTCTAACTATTATCAGTGTCAGCATCGTTTGTTGTGGCCATGTGGTGACTTTGATTTTTAATGACTTTAAACGGAAAGGGACTGATGTCCTGCAAAAGAGGAACCTTCAAGTAGGGTGGAGCTCCTTATCTCCTGACGCATTGTTGATTCCCCTCATTCTTTTATGAATAAACCGCAGAACTGTCCAGAATAAAAGATTTTCCACGAAAACTGGAGAAAAAGGGCAAAACACGCGTCTGTATGCAGCCTAAGAAGAAGAAACATACTTCTATTTGGGACTTTATTTAGCATAGTCAAATGGGGAAAGTCAGGCAATCTACATTTGACGTAGTACAGAAATATTTATATATATCTACCCTATATATATAAAATCCTTATGAAACGATTCTTTGAAACGACTGATTAAACGACTAATTCAGTTTCACGGCAATTTCTCCTAAAATAGGGAATGCTTTGCGATGAAATTAGCACCAAAAATCCGTATTGATCTGCAGATCTCAAAACTGGTATTAGAATTTTTAAATTTGAATTAGTTTTCGAAATATTAATTTTTTTCGAATTTTAAGTACATTTTTCTAATGATGGCAACTCAAATTTTAATCAGAACAGATATTTTTTTTCAGATTTCAGAAAAGGTTATTTTAAATTAATGTGCCGACCAGTTTGGCCTCCCTTAAATATATGCTAAGAAATGTATCGTGCTACTTTTATTTATAATTCAATTTACTTGAACAATCTTTCGCCAAATCGAAAGATTCTGATTGGCGCCAAAATGGCACTATTTTGATTGACACGGTAACCCGACTATTGTTGTTTATTTAATAATAAATGTTTATTTACTTTTATTTCTTTTTTACAATTATATAAATTATTTTGTTCTATAGTTATTAATTATTTTTTTTTTGTTATTTCCTTTTGAAAATAATAGAAAATAATTAAATAATACGATACTACTTACGTAAATAATTGCGAGTAGTAAATCAAAATTACGCCCATTACTAATTATATCATAATATTAAAATATTTATTTGCTTAAAAGACGTTATAAAAACACATTAAAATTAAATTAAAAATCTATATTTTGTTACTATAGATAAAATATATTTGTAATATAGGTTTTTAATTTACTTTTAATGTGTTTTTATAACGTCTTTTAAGCAAATAAATATTTTAATCGCACAGATGTCATATTCGCCCCATATTGGCGCGATTTTTTTCCGACGTCAATATCATATACGTAACGGTGCTTAACTGGCGCCAAAGTGTCGTTATTTTGCTTGATGTGGTAACCCGGATTATGTTGTTTATGCTGTGGATGTTTTCGCGAAATTGGCATCCGAAAAATAATCGCGCCAATATAGGGCGAATATGACATCTGTGCCATTTTAATATTATGATACGGTACTACTTAGTTATTCCGTCGACCAATTTCCCCAAATTATACAAATTGACATAATTTTTATTTTAAATAACGAAAGAACAAATAAATTAGCATAACATTAATAAATATACAAATAAAACTTCGAAATAAAACTAACTTGATGGCGTAAACACGTGGAACTTGCTTAAAGTCAAGTGAATGTGACATGAAAAAAGCTATTGGCGAGATTTGCATCCGACTAGCGTAACAGTACCAAGAATTCTTTGCGACCATGGCAACTAATATGTATTTCTATTCGAAAAAAAAAATTGATCTTTTAATCAAAATGGAAAACTTAGGGCCCCATATTGGCGCGATTTTTTTTCTGACGCCAATGTCATATACGGAACGGGCACTTAACTGACGCCAAAGTATCGTTATTTTGCTTGATATGGCAAGCCGGATGTTGTTGTTTATGCTGTTGATGCGTTCCCCAAATTGGCGTCGGAAAAAAAATCGCGCCAATATATAATGTATATGACATCTGTGCCAAACTTTCATATGAAAGGCGAAGATATCAGACCGTATTTGTTTATGACAGTTGATGATTTGAACTATTATAAAATAGATGAAATGATGGCGATAAAATAATATTTGGCGACTTATCACCTGTGCATTGCTAACATTAAAGTACCAAAATGACACCTAGAGTATAAAAAGCGAAGTGGCCCGCCCAAAACTGTTGATGATAGTCACATGACTTAGGCTATTGTTATAGAGATTGTTTTAAAATACCGGGAGACAAAGACTCTGTATACTTAATTCATTTTATTTTAGCTACTTTTCAAATGTTTAACTGATACTTTTTAATCAAAAACGAAAATAACCATTGGATGTCTTAACAGCAACCCTTACACTTTTGCAATCAAAGGGAATTGAATGGAAACCCATTTACAGTGAGGCCTGCACAGCTTTTTCAATATAATTCAATCTTCTCTAATATTTTTAAAACCCATCAGATTAGCGTGCTTTTAGATTCTGCGGTGTCTGAACGGCGGCTGGTGAGCGTAGCTTGCAGGGGGCAGAGCCCCCTAGTATATATATATTCTTTTGAATGAAGAATATGTAGATGAAAAAAAAAGTGTGTTTTCTAAATTACTAAATTTCTTCATTGTGATATAATCATAAAATTTCTTCATTTTAAATGAAATTTTACATAAAAGTGATTCACCATACATTATTATTTTGAGATTCGATGTTATTTTTTTATATTTATATTTTTATACTTTATTTCTCATTAAAATATGTAGGCTGTTTTAATTTTAAGTATATAAGTCAAATAAATACGGAAATATTTGAAATACAGAATTAATTTTAAATACGAAAAGAATATTTTATAATTATTAGAAATTTGAACCTTTCTGTCCCAACTTTATAGAAAAGTCATTTCTTCAACACTATTTCTAGCGGTGTCAAATGACACCTTTTTAAAATTTTGATTTATGTTTATTTTGCTCGTAGTTTGTGAATGTTATAAGCATAAAAACGTCTTAAATGTATTAAAAATGATTTGTAGTTGTTGCAACTTAAAAAATACGAATGAAAAACCTTACATCGAAATCTTTTTAAAGGTGTCATTCGACACCGGTAGAAATAGCGTAGATATTATCGTTACATAAAAAAGATTAAAGCAAACTTTTAAATATTTTTTTTAATAGTAAATTAAAATAATTATTAAAATGAAATAAAAATTTGTAGTCTGTTCCAATCCAGAATTTAAAAAATAATGTGTCTTTATCACAATTCCATGTTAAGAAACCCCTTTTAAAAAGTATGTAAAATGCAATATGCGTCTAAACTTCCCGTGCTGTTAAAAATAGAATCAAATAAAGATTTGTAAAAATATTTGCAGATTCTTTTCTTTATTAATCACATAGTGTCCAAATTATATGCAATTGAATATGTGCAGTGCATAAGAATTTGCTTATGAAAATTAAAGCTCGACTTATAAATGTTTTAAAATTGTCTGAACTCTATATTTATAAAGAATCCACAAAATTCCCCCTTCCCCCATTCCTGAAAACGATTACTTCTACCATGAAATATTTGCATGGGTGCTACAATTTGGTTATAGGCGTTTACGGTTTTCGGGCCCTTATATTCGGGTTATATTAAAATTTAGAAGGTTCGGCTAAAAAAACCGGATAATGTTCCTCCTTTTATACAAATTACGTTTACCATATAAAATATGAGGGTTTTACACTAATTATAGCTTGAATTATAAATGTTTTAATTTATCAGGAGCTTATACTTATGGTACACTAAAATATAGAAAACGTCGACTGAGTTCCTCGCACCCTGTTTTTTAGAACGATTACGATTACCATACAAAATTTGTATGGGCTGTAATAATTTGGATCCTAGTTATTAAGTGTTTGCGTTTTCGAGCCCTTATATTCGATTTGTACTAAAATTTAGGGCATTCAGTTAAAAAATCCGATAATGTCCCTCCTTTTATAAAGATTACGTTTACCATACAAAATATGAGTTTTTTTGCAATAACTATAGATCGAGTTATAAATGTTTTAATTTATCAAGAACTTATTCTTATGATACACTAAAATATAGAAAAAGTTAATAGAGCCATCCCCCTGCTTTTTAAAACCATTACGATTATCATACGAAATTTGTGTGGGCTGCGACAATTTTGATCTGTGTTATAAGTGTTTGCGTTTTTGAGTCCTTATATTCGGGTTACACTAAAATTTACGGTGTTCAGTTAAAAATCCGATAATGTCCCTCCTTTTATAAAATTTACGTTTACCATACAAAATATCAGTGTTTTGCGATAATTATAGATCGAGTTATAAATGTTTTAATTTATCAGGACCTTATAGTTATAATACACTAAAATATAGAAAATGTCAATTTCCCCCTCCCTGCTTTTTAAAATGATTACCATACGAAATTTGTGTGGGCTGTTACTAAAATTTAAAGACCTTCATTTAAAAAACTCTACAATATCCCCTGTAATATTATGTCACCTATTTCAAGAGCACAAAATTTCAGTTTGCTGGAGAAGGGACCGAAATGGCTAGGGACCGAAATGACTCGTAACCGAAATGGCCGGCGACCGAAATGTCTCGGGACCGAAATGTCTCGGGACCAAAATGGCGGGACAGAAGTGTCGTGCACCCTTTTGCGGTATCTTGTCTTTTTCGTTAGCCTCGGTGACTGATGATGGGACATTAATGGCCCTTAATCCAACAGTAATCGAAACAGCAGTTAATGCAAGGGAAGCACCTCAACTCACCTATATGGCATAATTTCAAACATATCATTACCAAAAAAATATTAATGCTCCATTTTCTGAGCACAATTCATAACCTTACTCTTTGCGCGCCTCGGTATGCTCATTTTATTTCAAACGCTGTACAGAATCTCACAGCCAGTTTGAGAGGAACTTGGACTATGCAAGTGTTTTCGCGAAATCAGACCTGTGAGTTATTAGGTCAATAGTTCAAATATTTTGCATCCCTATTTTCGGATACGCAAAAACTGGGCGCTATGTTTGCTCAAATTGTTAAAACCTGTAAATACTGTTTGTGTTAATTTTCGTTTGTTTCTTTTTTATTTGTGATTTCTGTAAATTGATATTTCTGTTAAAGCTGCAACAAGATTAAAAAGGTTCGGTGGTCATATGGTGGAATTAAAATATCATTAAATTTAAGTAGTAATGGGAACTTTCGGAATAACATTGATCGGACAACCCAATTACTTTTCAAGATTTCTGAAAAATTCAACAACTTTTATTTTATTTTAGTATTATCAGTAATATAATTATCAAATAACGAATATTCCTTCAAAAACAAATTTCAAATTAGATTTGGTTACATGAAATATAAAGCATGACAATATTGAAAAGCTGACCATCAGTTATTAATCGTCAAAAAAAAAAAAAAAAAAAAAAAAAAAAAAAAAAGAAAAAACAGAAATTTCAAAGAAAAATAATTTATTAACTCTTTTAAGAATATGTGTGTAAATATTTCCGCAATGTTGTACCTACAGTAATATAAAGTATCAATATATGTTTCTTTCAAATTGATTTTTTTTTCTGAAAGGAAATCTTCTAAAATGCATTCTAAATTCACTTGATTCATGTAGTTTTAGTTTAATAAAGCAATATTTTTCTTTCAGTCTAATTGCACACAAAACTAAAAAGTAAACTTTGAAATTTTTTTTTGAGAAATCAACATTGCTAAAAACTTAACATTCCCCAAATTTATGAAAAAAGCTCTTTAATCTACATAGGCAACAAGTTCCGGACAATAGAGTAAAATTGATCTGCTTTGTAGTTAAATTTAGGAAAAGTAAATCTTTTGTTTTATGAGCCAAAAATATTGCTTAGCTTTTACTAAAAATAATAATCAATTACATACCACATTCATAAGCAAAAGGTATTGCACGACTGTTTATAATCCGAGTTAAATTATTTGCAATTTTTTACATGATGTTGTGAAAACAAGCGAATTTTCACATTTTGAATAAAGATCAACTCGCTCGCTGAGGGAAAAAAAGCTAAGGCTGTTGTAAAAATCCAAAATGCTTATTTCTGGAATGTTCTTGAAGATATTTATTTTCTTTGATACATGAAATTCGCAAGAGTTGTCATTCAGAAAAAAATAATTTGAATAGCGGAAGCTACCAGAATCACATATTGCGCGAGCTGAGAGGCCAGGAGATCAAGGACAAACAAACGAAAATAAACCACCCGAGCTTTATTCAAGTCCAATGGTAAATCTCTGCAATCATTGTAATGCATCTCTAATTTAATATTGTCAGATATGAGAACATTTTAATTCCTATTGCCATAACGGCCTCATTTTCCTACCAAAAGTGCACAGTGAATAATCAACTAAAAGAACAGCTTCTCAATAGCTAAATTTTGTCCAACGCATAAGGTAATATAATATCGCAAAGGAGTTCGCATCTTTTCAGCAACGCGGAAGGACATTCAAGCTAAAGATCCATTTAAAAAAATGTCCAAGTTCGAATTCACCATTTCGCTTAATCCAAGGTTTATTTGGAAATACTGACCAACGCAGCAGGCATGCCCTGCTAGTATATATATAAATTATTTATGAGAACGGCTTTAAACCCACGAACTAATATTTAAATTTATAGTAATCAGAAAAGCTCCTTATCTTCTTCGTCATATGAACATATATTTTAATCGAATCGATTCTCTTCAGAGGCACTCATCCTTAAAACGGCTCAGACGAAATAAAACTGTTTCTTTTTGGATCCCTATATCTTTGCATAATTTTTTGTTGTTGTTGTTACGAGTCTTGTAAAGCCCGAGTAGTTTACTGGTCAGCGCGTCTCTCTACGAAGCTACAGGTTCATAGTTTTATTCCAAATTGCTAACTGAGCAAGGTTCACCGCACTTTACATCATTTCGAGGTCTATGAAATGAGTACCATACTCGCTTGGAAACTAAACAAGTAGGTTCTGCGTTAAGCTTATCAACTGGCTAGGAGATATGCTGCATCGCACCGCAGGGCCCATGTAAAAAAAAAGAAAAAAAAGGAAAAAGCAGGGCTTGGAAATGTAGGCCATGTTCCTTAATGGACTGTAACGTCGCGGGTTTTCTAAGTTTATTATAAAAGGAGTGGTAGGAATGAATTGGGATACAAACTTTTTCTTTCAAAGACAATTATATTATGTAATAACATAATAGCTGATACTATTATATAAATTTTATATTTTAGTCTCGTTGGGATTCTTATAAACAAACGCCTCTTTATGGCTGGTCGATATTTCATTAGTCTGAAATCCGATAACTTAAAAAATACATGACAATAAAGTTTGTAATGGATTGCAGATTTGCCAAAATCTGCAGTTAAGAAATACACACGAGGAAAACTCTACATGAGAATTTCAAATAAATTGAAAGTAATTAACTAGTAGAGAGTAGTAGTATTAGAGAGTTAATATTTAACTTAAAAAATTAAATTAGAATCTAGGTTTAAAAAATAAAATTCAAAGAAAAATTAGAAGATTACCAAAGTTTATCAGACTTTAAAAATTATATTCGAAGATATTGCTCGTTTGTTCTCAACCTGAGTTTAATCTTAAATTTTTAAGCATCTAGGGATGAAATTAACATACCCACAAATATATAAATTAACATGGTTTGGATGTTTGCAATAATAAAAAGAGGCTTTATTGGTCAGATTTACTAACATAATAAACTCAACATAGCACTCAAAGCTCTAGGTGGTATAATTACAATCATATGTAAATTGATAAGTATTTTAATATATATAAAATAAATATTTCTTATTGTAAAATGAAACATTAAATTTGCTTTTCACGTTCCAAAACGTATCTCCAATACCTGTTTCTGTTTCACTGTTCCCTTATTATTACGTATTTCCTCTACGAATATCTTGCTTTTTGCTTGATATTAGAATGTATATTAACTATTTCTTCATCTGGTGTAGAAATTTAAATATAATATACCGTTACCTACTGATCTTCGTTACGAATTCTTCTCTATTTTTCATTTCATTGTATATTGATAGTCTATCCCGTTTCTAGATAAAAAGCTGTCAATCATTTTTAAGGAGTTTAAAAGAAGAAATCAAATTACTCTTATCTCAGATTCTTCAATATATATATAAGTGCTCTTATTCTTCAAAAATGAATATCAATCTTAATCCTAGTGATACGAAAATTTATTGTTAAAAATATTTACACAAATAAATTAGTCTCTATTTAAGATATATATGAAAGCTTGCTTGGATAATATTTAGAGCTTCACTTAAAAGGTTCATGTGTTTCTGATGTTTGTTCCGTATCTTAAGATTACCATGTAGCTGTTTATAATAAACTATGTAAATTTTTAAAACTTTATACTTCTAATTTTAGCGATTGTTGTGTTATTATATGTAAAGTAACTTTATAACAATAAAATTAAAGTATCAAAATTGATTAATAGTATATAAAACAGTATAAAATATTTTTTAGTATAAATAACTGCATTTACCTGATTATCTGGAATATATATATAACAATATTCTTGCACGAAACCGTAATCCATTTTTAAGATTATAAAATTAAACCAAATTACTTTAATTTCATATTCATAAATATCTATAACATTCTCTTATTCTGCAAATATTGAGTATCAATTTCATTCCTACAGATTAGAAAGTGTATAATTAAAAATACTGTACAAAAATAAATTAGTCTGTTGTTTGTGATATAACTTCTTTGGATAATATTTAGAAATATTTCATTTCAAAGGAGTACGTGTCTTCTCATGTTTGTTCAGTATATTAAAGAAACTAAATAGATCGATATATTAACTTCTGTATTACTAATTTATTTCAAAACTTCGCAAATTTTGTAATATTTGATTTAAAATACCATTATAAAATTTAAATAATTATATATATATATATATATATATATATATATATATATATATATAAATGAATAACAGTATAAAAATACAATAACATAATAGTTTTTATAAAACGAAACAATTTACTCTGATCGGAATGAGAATGTAGATTTATTTTAATAAAATTATTCTAAATATATATAGAAAACTATATGTAAGAGAAACGACACATTCACCTTAATACTTTAAGTTAAAACATGAATACATTAAAATGATTCTCAGTTTTTATTACTAAAATAGGTGCTAAAAATACAATTAACAGGTTTTAAAACATTAAAACCAATAATCAGATGGTAAAAAACTTCCCGAGCGCTTTCGACCAAGCCCTGGTCATCATCAATGGGGTGAAAAATAAGAATTTCTCATTTTTCACCCCATTGATGATGACCAGGGCTTGGTCGAAAGCGCTCGGGAAGTTTTTTACCATTTGATTATTGGATTTTTAGCACCTATTTTAGTAATAAAAACTGAGAATCATTTTAATGTATTCATGTTTTAACTTAAAATTATTCTAATTGGTAAAGAATCCATATGCGTTTTAATTTCAGGATTCGAACGAGGGATCTCTTGATTGAAGCTGCAAAGTCTCTGCAAACTAAGCTATCCCGGACGAATATGAAAGTCCCAATCACCCAGCTAACCTTATTCATCATAGCATCTAATCTGATATATGAATCAGCTCAGCATAATAAATATCAAGTTTTGGAACTCCCGGAAACGCTGGATAAGTAAATACACTAGATCCCTAGTTCGAATCCTAGTCCAGACATTTTTCACCCAGTTGTAAAATTACATCTCATATGAATCATATAGCAATCAGAATTAAAGTAAATCTACTGGACATCTAATTTCATCGAGGAAATAGAGGAATGTTTTACCTTATTTTAGACACCGACTCTATTGAAAGTAACTAGTATAGTAGTAACTACTTATTTAAAAAAAAAAAAAAATGTTTTATTAATCTTATTGTGATTCAGATGTTTCTTGATAATTCCATAGAGAAGTGTCAATTTAAAGTTGTGATACTATTTGAATGGTACTGACGCAAGTTGTCAAAATTCAGTGTTTTATACATGAGGTTTCTAATTGCTGATAAAATATATTTTGTTACGCGTGAAAATTCTAAAATAGGAACGATATGGAATAACATCCAGTTATAATTTTCCTTTCGACAAAAATATGTAATTATATTTTTGTTAAACTCAAACCAATTTTTCTACTGAAATAAAACCAACAATAATATATATATATATATTATATTATATATATATATATATATATATATATATATATATATATATACCTGTATTATTATTTTTGAAAAAAATTCAAGCAATAATTTGCAAAATGCATGTACCATATATAACCTTTTCCGATAAAGCGTCCTTTTTATCTAACAGTTCACTAAAATATTTCAAGTAAATCGAAGAATTTCGAAGGAAAAACTCAGTTGAGAATGATTGAAGATTTTTCTGAAAACAGTTTATAACACCTTACACGTTTTGGAAAAAAATATTTAGGTGTCTATATCTGGAGCATCAATTTATAAAATAAATTTATGTGTCAAGGGGTTTTTTCAAATATACGTTTATGAAACTCTGCAGTATTTTACAACAAAATATAAATCAAAGTATCTAGGTTTAGAGATAAACATTCTATAGAATCTAGAACCATGTAAAAGTACAAGAAAAATACATATTTTAAGTTAACAGATAAAGAAGAACGGAAAATCAGGCAACACACGTAGATTATGAAACCCTTTTAACTCTAACAGAACATTATTAAGAAATTTTATATTTCATACAATGAAATGAGATGTCTAAATTAAAAGAGTAAACCTGCGACGCTGGAATCGATTAAGGATCTTAGCCTACAGTGTTCAGCTCTGTTTTGTCGGATTGGGCTCAGAGGGGGGAATGCAGTATGTGTCCTGTCCTAGTTGTTATCCTAAAACGGGACGTTAAATACTTATTCCCAAGCCAGATTGTTATTTATTTTATCGACACCGGATGGATTAAAGGTTAAGTACAGCTTGGAGCTAAGATTCGGATTTTCCTTTTCTTTCCCCATTTTCCCAGTCTCCGGATAGTAATCGAATTTTGCCCCTGTAGCGTGGTAGGCTATTTATTTCTTACTGCCCGGTATGGACCTATAGAATTTATACTTACCACGTAATATACTAAAACGTAGATAAGATTGCAAATGAATACCGCTGGAGAAAACGCATTTCCAGCAGTTATTGATCAATGTGGTGTCGGTCCTGTAACCTATTTCTTTTGTACGCCTTCGGAAATGAGCGATAAATCACAGAACTAAACTACATACGGCTGTTCAAATAATTCGGATAATTTTCCTCCTGTAGATGTGATTTGCGGAAATTGGTTTGTGTTTATGACGGCCAATTATCAGCACATGGGATATAGGCCCTGGGGGGAGAGTGCCTATAACATCGATTGAAGACCGGGTTCTAAATGCTAAAAAAACTCCAACTATAAATTTACTGGAACTATTCTTTAATTAAAAACATTTTTTAAAAGGTGGTTCAATTAGAGAAAAAATGGGAGAGAGAGACCCCCATAATACATGGGACGCCAAAGCGCCTTTACTTTTTAGACAACTTTACATCTCGAAAGCTGAAACAGAAGAGAGGTTTTTGCAAGAAGTCAAGAAATCTTGGCGTTGCACAGAATCGCCAGTTTACAAACTTTTGGTGACTGCGCGAAAGTGAACAAATGTTTTTGGCGATAAACATTACCGCAAAAATGTGGTGTCTCTACTGGACGGGTGACGCCGCGAATGCAAGTAAGCGCTTCTAATTACGCTGAGAAATGCCTCAGAAAAAGCGAAAAATGTCTATACAACAGATAGGCCTTTGCCCAACTAACTGTTTTCATAAAACTCTACAAAGCAGACCGCCGCCTGAGAAGAATGCCGAAAATCACAGGCATCTGGCTTTTAGCTCGACCACAAAACACGATAAATACATGCTTCCCATAAGATCTGTTCATTTTTACTTTTGTTGTTAATATAATTTCAACGGTCAAATGTTAGCAGAGATAAAAATTGCTTCTGACTGCGGCGGGCGAAAATCCGATGAAATTAAATGCGGACATTGCTACCAGCAGCTGTGCCTTTTAATTTTTATTTATTTCTTTGCACTGGGAGCAGTAAGGGACAGATAAGGAAAAAAGGGAAAAGAAATTAATCTTTGAGCGGCCTGAAATAAAGATGATTTTATAAAGAAGAAAGAAAACACTTTAATAAAAATCTGGATGGTTTTGAGAAATGAATTTAATCACATATTTCAGTATAGGAAAGAGGGGGGGGGGATAATATGATCTAAAAGTAAGAAAGTTATGTTTTAAATTAATTTTGAATAAAAAATGATAGCTATGGGACAGAAACGCTGTCACAGTGCCCTTCGTGGGGGTCTTTCTAAGGGAACCTAACCCGTATTTAACTTGGAAATCCAAGGTTCGAAGAAAACCACAAAAACTCCGAACGATTAGGCCTACGGTCGCGATTGGGTTCGAACCCAGCAACTCCCGTCTATCAGCTTCGAGAGCAGAATTTCTGGGCCACTGGTGGGGTTCGGAAATTGGGTTTTTTCAAATGTGTTAGGCTTTTCCAAATGGTTCAATGGGACATCATACTTCATATTATTAAACGTGAAGTTTTTAAAATAAAATAAATAATGTGAACATTAAAAAGGTCCGCGATCTTACTTAAAAGGCGACTAATGTAATGAAAAAGATGTTACAAGCTTAAAATATACATTTTATTTAAAACTTCTTAGTACATTCAAACCTTCCAGGATCATCACATCAGAGAATATCTTAATAACTAAATATTGTTTATTTATTCAAATACATCACTTTGTTTTGAAAATGAGAGATCCAATAATTAATAGAGTTGAAAGTAGAAGTAGCAGTAGCAATTTATTGGATTGAATTTAATCAGAGGATACATATATTATTATTATTCATTGCAGTTCCGTTTATTTTATGACATCACTTTGCTTCTCGTACGTCACTTTCCACGGGTAGAAGAAACTACTTTATACAGTTATTTATTATTAAATTAGTATTATTAAAATATAATATTACACTAATTTATACTATATTAATTACTATAGAAATTATAATACTAATATTATAATTAAAATTAGTTATTTATTTATTTTATATTGAATCACGTGAAAAATTGCTTTTCGTCTTATGATACTATAGAGGAAGTTTTTTTTTTTTTTTTTTTTTTTTTTTTTTTTAAACATTATTCTAAATGTGTTTGAAAGTATTTCATAATCTATGCTTGACGCACGATCTGCGGGCACGGCAGTACCCCTACCAAGTCGAAAAATGTTAACCGTAAGTATACTTTTCTGGAAGCATTTCAGCGTACTTTTGACCCCCCCTCCCGCCCTCCTCACCCGACCAATATCGTTGTGATAGATTTTTCTGTTTTGTTTCATTATATTTGGAATATGTATTGACAAAATGATTTTTCCCTATGGGCTATAATCTAAGGGAAATATTTTGTGTGTAGCTGTAAATGATATACACTCCATTTTCAATGCCGGAACACTTTATAATAAACATCAAAATCATATATAAAATTATACGGCAATCGGATAATATTTACAAGAGTTGGAGCACACACAGTCGGACAGACAAAACCAAATTTGTTAACAATTTTCAACTATCTTGAAAAGTGTTAAAAATGTGTATGTATAAATTCGCATAAAAAGTTTAATTGCATATGCGCGTTTAAGCAAAATTTTAGAATGTTCACAAATCATCATGAAAAACTCTAGTAATTCAGAGAAAAAAAAAAAAAAAAAAAATGTTACATTTACTTTCCCGGATATACACTCTAAAAACGACATTTTCAAAACTGAGCAAAAAATACTCAAACCTGAGTATATCGCATAGACAAAATGGCTCCGAAACAAAATTACTCAAGTTTGAAAATCGTATATACTCATCTCTGAAAACACGGACATACTCAAATATGAGCACATGATGTTTTATTCTTGAGTGTGTGCATGCTCATATTTGAGTATATCCGTGTTTTCAGAAATGAGTATATGTGATTTTCAAACTTGAGTAATTTTGATTCGGAGCCATTTTGACTATGTGACATACTCAGATTTGAGTATTTTTTGCTCAGTTTTGAAAATGTTGTTTTTAGAGTGTACGCAACATGGTACATAGCTAACCCTAATTTTGTGATAACTTATAGAAATTACGTGTGCGTATAATAAAAATAGGGATAAATATTTCGAAACAACAAAATTATTGAAATTACTTTCAAAATTTTCAATGAAATCTTGCAAATTCCACCTGTGAAGTTTTTATTTTACCAAGTCATACATTCTTCGGTTTCGAAAGCTAAAAAGCAAACTCTACGCTTCTGCGATCACATTAGGAAGGCTTTTGAGTGTTCTTCCGCGATTATGATACAAATGTATATCGCGACATTTCATGAAATAAAATATTATTGAAATGAGTGTTTCGTTCCAAATCATAACATATGAAATAATATGAATAAATGCAACTACACTGGTGAGATTTACTACATTTAACGAATGAAATGTAATTTTGTTTGAAACTTAGTACTTCCCGCATTTCAGAATTGAAAGCATTGGGTTGTCATATTTGAAACAAAACGTTTCATAACAAAATGAAAACCTCGATTTGCTCAGATTTGAAAGTGTCATTTTTTTCATTGTATAAGACTTGAATAAAATTGCGAAACTTGATTAAATGAACCTTTATACCAAAAAAATCTTTGTTACATCTTTTTAAATATCAAATGTATGAATTATTCTTATGATATTGTTATAAGATTTTTGTAATGTATGTACACTGCCTGATAATAAGTTATTGGATTAAAAACAAGAAATTTCTTGAATATTTCTCACTTTATTTTGAAGTGTCTCCTAAATGAAATATAAATATACTGCACTATCTTCATCTTCGAACAAATCAAAATATTTTTTATTAAAGTTGTTATTAAAATAATAAATATTCTGTTTTCTATACATCTAGATACTACTTCAAAGTCTCCTTAAAAATATTTTGAATGCGTTATTTAATTTATTCCTTTCCAAAAACATGTCAAATAAAGTTCTGCTTCTTTGAAATATATATATATAAAAAAAAAATCAGACTAGAAAAGAACAGGCGAGAAAACAGAAACTTTGAACGAGGTATTTTTAGACACAGTTCTCTTTTTATTTGAGTATGTAATTTGCTCTTTATTTCAAATAAGAAAGTATGACACCTTATCATATTTTAATACCGTAAAATCCAGAAATTCATTGAATGAATTTTAAATTATGCGATGTTTTTCACAAACTTTGTTTGAATAAAAAAAATGGAAAATGAAAAATAAAATGTAAATTTAAATAATTTTTGTTTTATACAAATGATATTTTTAAGTGTAGTATATTCATTGAAAGGAGTTTAATTGTCGATTTATTGGGAATTCGAAAATGCGTTAAGAAATCGAAGATAAACTATCACCATTTCATATTTTAACAAAAAATTTAAAAGATGATTACTTATCATATTATATTTGTAAAAAAAAAAAAAAAAACAATCTGAAAATACTTGCACCACTTTCGCCTGTATTACGATAAATAATCTATAAATAGCCTTCGTGACTCCAGATATTTTCGTTCAATATTTTATGAATTCAAAATTGGCTTTTCTTTTAAAAATATATTTTTTCTATTGTTGACGGATTTTACTGTTCCATCTATTTAATTTATTTTCTCTTCCATCTGTAGATGAGCTCATATTTTGTACCAAAGATTGAAGTTTACTTTTTTAAAAAGAGCAATTGTTTTAATTTTACTTTCACTAGATAAAATGTTTTATTTCACGCATATACTTGATTTCACTCTATATAATGATTTAAAATTATGTTTATTCGTCACCATTTTCAGTATATTTTCACTATCTTCTTTTATTTGTTATTGTCTTTTAAATTATACTAAATTGTCGAAAAACATTTTTAAAATAATTTGATATGAGTTTTGGATATGTATGTTTAATAAACCTTTTAGAGTGTCCACAAAACATTAGAAAAAAGTCTTTTACTATTTATAAAACAAATATGCTATATTTACTTTTTTGAAAACATAAGGGTTGGAATAAAATTGCTCAACTTATTGAAATGAACCTTTAAACAAAGAAAAATTTTGTTAGGTCTTTTTAAATGTTAAATATGATAACTATAATAATTGTGTTATTATTATAAGATTTTTGGAATGTATGTATCTACCATGCCTGATAATAAGTTATTGAATTCAAAAAGAATTTTATAAAACGAATTAATCAAGGAATTTCTTGAATATTTTCCACTTTATTTCGAGTCATATCCTAACTGACATGCAGCTATACATACTCCTTCCTCGTCTTAAAACAATTGAAAATATTTCTTATTATTAAAGTTATTTTGATTAAAATAATACGTTTTCTTTTCTCTATACGTCTCTATAGTACTTCAAATTCCCCTTTAAACTACTTTGAATGTGTTATTTACTTTATTTTTTTCAAAAAATTTGCAAAATAAAGCTCTGGTTGTTTTTAATATAAAAAAGAACAGGCTGTTTTCACTATGAAATGAGAAAACTTAGACCTTGTATTTGTTCTTTAAAGATAAAGTTCACTTTTTATTTGAGCCTATACTATGATCTTTAATTTAACTAAGGAAGTTTGATCACGTCATAGTTTACTAAAGTAAAATCCAGAAGTACATCGAATTAATTATAAATTATACGATGTTTTTATTTTAGTTGCGCTCTATATGTTATTTCTTACTATCTGAAACTTTATATTTAAATAAAAAAATTGAAAAATGGAAAAATAATTGGAAATTGTAAAATATTTTTATTTTATTCAAATGTTATATTTAAGTATGGTACATTCATTAAAATGGGGGTTTTATTATATATTTACTGGAAAATTGAAAATGTTTTCAGAAATCGATGAAAATAATAAAACTATCGTCATTTCATATTTTTGGGAAAAATTTAAAAAATGATTAGTTTCTTTTTCAAATTATATTTCATAAAGAAAAGTTCAATCCGGAAATACTCGAATCATTTTCGACTGTATTAAAAATAATCTGTAAGTAGCCTTCATGTTTACAGATGATTTTGTTCAATATTTTATGAATTCAAAATTGGTTCTTTTAAAAATATATATACAGGGGTTGGACAAAAGTATGGAAATACCTCCTGGATGCATGCTTGAAAGTAAATGTTGATTCTACCCAATCATGTGGGTGGCGTTGTTGTATTTTCCTACTAACGCCACCTGTACAATGCCCTGAATCGTTGCCACCGAAACACTCAAGTCCTGAGGACACGAGTTGTGACGTCATCACTAATCGACCGACTTCTCACAAGTGTTGGAATTCACACCGGAAAATTTTGAATAGCAATTTTCTTTTATTTTATTTGTGGAATAACTATGATTGTTAAAACAACAATAACTATTTAAACTTACTGGTGAGAATTTGGAGTGCCCCAATAAAAAATCAACCAGATGCGGCAACACTGAGGCATTCCGCATCTGGCTGAATTTTTATTTAAGGATTCCGAATTCTCAACAGTAAGTTTAAATAGTTATTATTGTTTTATAAGATGATAGCTATTCCACAAATAAAGTAAAATTAAATTGCTATTCAAAATTTTCCGGTGCGAATTCCAACACTAGTGAGAAGTCGGTCGATTAGTGATGACGTCACAACTCGTGTCCTCAGGCATTGAGTATTTCGGTGGCAACGCCTGAATACGTTGCACGTGTCAGTCGTTCTCAAAACAGTGTTCTTTATAGTTATGAGCGCTTTGCGTCTGAGCTAAGTGATTTCGAAATTGGACAAATTGTTGGTGCTCGTATAGTGGGTGCTTCTGTTATTAAGGTAGCCGTGGTTTTTCACGTTTCAAAATGCACCGTATCGAAGATTTATACCGCATACAGGAAAAGCTAAAAACAACATCCGTTAAGTCACAATGCGGACAAAAGTGTGTGTTGGATGATCGTAACAGACGGTCATTAAAGTTGATAGTGACGAAAAATAAGAAGACGACACCTAAAAAAGTCACTGCTGAACTAAATGACGAGCTCATAATGCCTGTCAGTACCAAAACAATAAGAAGGGAGCTCCGTAAGAAGGGATTTTCAGGACATGATAATGTATTTTTTAGGTGTTTCCATATTTTTGTCCAACCCCTATATATAGAGGAAAAGGTCCAAATACCAGCTACCACTTTTTTTTCAATCTAGATCATACAATTTTCAAAATTAATAAAATAAAAAGTGACAGCAGTATACCTTGACACGTCTTATACCTGTTTATAGAAAAAAAAAAATCCGTTTAAAAGGTGTTTTCTGTTTATAAGAAGCAAAATTTCGAAAGTCTTGAAATTTTGAGATTTTAAAATGGGTCTAAATACCGGCTACCTAAGTTTTTTTTTTTTTTCCAAAAGATCACACAAATAGAGCTAATGACAATTATTAAGCAATAAGAATATTATTTTAATAAATTGTATTGATTAATAGCATTTCTTATGTACAGAAAAAAATACGCAATTTTTAATAAATAAGTATTTTTGTCAAATTTCTAAAATTCATTATGTCTATCTCTCACAGTCTTCTTCCCATTATGATTCTAATTTTGTTTTTTAACGTGTATGAAAAAAAAAAAAAAAAAAAAAAAAAAAAAAAATTGCTGATTGAAATGAGAATTATTTTATCTGACAAAATAAAAAGCATAATATCACTCTCTGTGTCGGTATAGTCCCTATTTGCCCGCTTATCGCATTCTTAACATTGAACCCAGAATCCCCTCCCTCATTCTTTTTCACAGAGAAAGCACCCATGCTGAAGACACAAATTTATCATATTCCTCTGTTGGATATTTTCCTTTTTACCTTTTTTAGCCCTCTCGCTGCGTAATTGTTTTATCAAAATAGCTTCAAAAATTGCGTATTTAACCCCTTCGCGACGAGCGTTTTTAAGAATTTTTATTCATTTGTCACCGGTTTTTCAAAACAAAAGATTTTGTCTAATTTAACCGGGAAAATGCTCCGATTAAATAAGGCATAATTTACAATAAAACATAACTGGTGGGAATAATCAAGGAGAGTTAATTAGACGGAAAAAATGCATCCCTGAGGAAATCTCGGGTTGTGCAAATTTTGCTTCTTTTACGATGCCCAAGGAAATCTCGGGTTGAGCAGAGAGAGGGTTAAAATTAAATTTCTGCCTTTTTCGCCTGGTTTACTCCGTCATTTTTTTTCTTTCTCTTCAATTTATTGCAGGCAATTTTGTAGTGTCCAACAGCTCTTTTTTGAAAGTGATCCGGTAACCAGTGTCGGTCCTGAAAAATTACGGCCATGGTTGCTTTTTTCATATTGCGAAATAGGACGGGAACTTTTTATGAACTATTTAAATTAATTTATTAATTATGGAACAATTTTAATTAATTTATTTTCCTCCCCTTCAAGCAGAGCAACCGAGAGAGGTCCAAATACCGGCTAGCCGGTATTTAGACCACTCTAGGTAGCCGGTATTCGGACCACTGCTATGTTTAGGTTAAAATCGATATTACTCATTCATATAATAAAATGCCAATACTGTGCGCGGGGAAATTGAGAGCTAAATTTGTCTAGAAAATAACTTAATCAACAATTCAAGCCAATATACGATCAGTATATTAAAAAAAAAAAAAATAGAAACACATATCTGAAAAACTTTTGATGTATCAGATTACGTAGATTCTTCACTTTTACATTTACTATTTGTAAATGACACATACTTCAGCGATGCACTTTTCGTAACTTTCTTCTCTCAATTAAAGTTACAAAGCTAGGCTGCGCTGCGCTTTGTTCTCGGGAACAGCTAGTAGCCGGTATTTGGACCCTAGCCTGTATTTGGACTTTCTCTTCTATATATCTACATTGTTTTCTTCGTCAATAGATTTTATTGTTCTATGAATTCTGTGTTTTCTCTTTCATCTCTAGATGAGACTATGTTTCGGACCGGAAATTCAAATTTGCTTTCTTGAAAAGAGCAAATGTTTTATTTTTTCTTTCAGTAGATAAGACAAATTATTTCACACATAGACTTGATTTTACACATTAAAATTAATTAAAATTGGGTTTATTTGTCACTAATTTTCAATTTATTTTCATTATACTCTTTTACTTGTAATTATCTTTTTAATTATACTAAACTTGAAAATAAAATTGAAATACAATATCTTATATGTGTATTGGGTATGTAAATTTAAATAAACATTTTAGAGTTTCCACAAACCATCATTAAAAACTCTTTTGTTATTTGGGAGTAAAAAATATGCTATAGGGGAGACTAGGGAGGGTTGGCCTACTTTTTATAAAATGATTTTTTTTTTTTTTTTTTTTTTTTTTTTTAAATATTGAACGTAGAGTAAAGTTTTATATATCGGTATTTTCGTTATACAATCAGTTATCAAAATAAAAATGCTACATAAGTGTAACATATAAGAAATTTGAAAAATGATTGATTTTAATCATGAAAAAAGAATGGGCCATGGCTCCCCACATATGGGAGGGTTGACCCACTATACGGGAGGCTTGACCCATTTTGTGTTTTATTGCAATATTTGTGAAGAGAAATAAAATCAGTTTTTAAAAAAGCAAAATAAGTTTATGCTACATGCTTTAATTATTATAAAAAAAATGTTTTTTTTTTTTTTTTTTTTTTTTTTTTTTTTTTTTTTTTTTTTTTTAATATGATGCTTAAACAAACCTGTTGAGACGCAATCGGAAGTCAGAGGAGAAATTTTTTTTTGTTTTAAACAGGATTTTGTCTGAGCAGGTAGAATTGTACAGCAGGAAAAATGAAATTTTAACATTTAATGCAGTACTCTGTTAGAGACAGTTTCCGGTTTCATAGTGTTTTATGTTATTGTGTCCTGATTTAGGAGCCACTGTCCTACTTTTTTTTTTTTTTTTTTTTTTTTTTTCACACTCGACCTGACAACTCTAGTTGTCACATAGTTTGTCTTCATCTCACTATATACACCCTTGTGAAATTTGTCTACACACATTCCTAAAGTTTTTCGATTGATGCTATGTTCTTTTGCAGCCGCATGAGCACTTATCATTAACATGATTTAAACTTTTAAGGGGCAAAGTATTTTCAGTACTAAAATGTTGAAATAAATGACTGGTACTGGAATTTACGAATAAATGTATTTGGAAGTAAGAAAAAGGCTATAATTCACATACATATTAAATGGAAAAGTTTTTAGCAAATTTCTGATGTCATTGTGACGTTTCGGAATGAAAATTAAGTGGTTTTATAAACATACCACTGCCCTTGAAAGGGTTAAGGCTGCTGCTTTCATCCTTTCTAGCTTTTTCTAGTCCATCCCACTGCTTCTATTTACCTATTGTAAGTAATATTTAAATGGAAAAAGTCCCTATCAACTTTTCCATTTTTTAGCAATTTTTCACATCTTTCTTTAGTCAGTTTTAAACATTGTTTTCCATCACACCATTTTACTGTAGCTTTACAGAATAAATTTACATTCTTTTATATATATAACTTTTCATTATGCACAGTGTATAATAAAAAGATTTCCAAAATTACTTAATTAAGGGAGCCTTGAGCATCTGGTCAACCCTCCCTTACATTGACTGGGTCAAGCCTCCCTACAGTGACCTTTTCTAAAGAATAGTACATTGTTATGTTAAGCATAACTTACTGTACAATCTTTATGCCTGAAATGAAAGCTCGATATTTCTGCATTACTTTAAGCCTACTTACTTAACTTTCTATGGTATAATTTATCTAAAAAAAGCTTACAAAATATTTCTAAAAAACACAAGTTTTAGGTAAAAAACGCCTCAGAATTGATTTTTTCCACACTTATTTCGATTATCTCTATTAAAAGAGTACTGTTGTTTGAGCATTCCAGTAGCGTTGGTTGACACCTATTGATAAAACTCTGAAACTCTTTTAAATATGTGGGTGGGTCCATCCTCCTGTATGGTCAATCGTCCCTAGTCTCCCCTATTTACTTTTTCGAATATATATTTGTTTGAATGAAATCACACAATGTAATAAAATGAATCCGTTGAAAAAATAAAACCTTTAATAGGTTTTTTTAAATGCCAAATATATGATTTGTTTTATGATATTATTACAATATTTTTGAAATGTATGTATATATATGCCTGATAACAAGTTACTGAAATAGAAAATGATTTTATAAAAAGAATTACGCAAGGAATTCCTTGAATATTGTGTCCTTTATTTTGAGGCTTATCCTAAATGAATGTAAATATAGTACTATGTATTCGTCTTAAAACAATTGAAAATATTTCATATTATTAAGGCTATTTTAATTAAAATAATAAGTATTTTGTTTCCTATACATCTAGGTACATCTTCAAATTCCCTTTAAAATATTTTTAATGTGTTATTTACTTTATTTCTTTTCAAAAACATGTAAAATAAAGTCTTGCTTATTTTTAATATTAAAAAAGATCAGATTGTTTTCACAAACAAACTAGAAAACAGAAACCTTGTACAGGGTCTTTTGAAATGCAGTTCTTTTTTTTCTTATTTGAGTCTATAATAAGACCTTTATTTGAACTAAGAATGTTTGACGTCATATCATATTTTAATAATGGAAAATCCAGAAGTACATCGAATGAATATTAAATTATACTATGTTTTTATCTGAGTATCGCTAAATATTTTTCTATTCTTCTTTCAAACTTTACGTTTAGATATATATATATATATATATATATATATATATAATAAAAATTAACTTGGAGGTTTGCGAAATATTTTTCGGGTTCCGTACTTAAAAAATTAAAAACGGAACCGTTATAAGATAACTCTGTATCTGTCTGTCGCAACCATTTTACTCGTAAACTATCGAACATGGAAAATTAAAATTGTAGGAAGTAATATTATTGACCCACTTATTTACATATTATTAATCATTTACAAATATATTTATTAAAAATGTAGAGGTGCTGATTAAGTAACTTGGAAAAAAAATCATTTATTTGTATATCGTGTGGGGTATCGTGTAAAAGTTTTCATATCTTTGAAATTAAAAATACATTTCTTTTAGTTGTAAGTATTGTATATTCAGAGATATCGTCGAAAATGTAATGCAAAAATATGTTCTCCCTCCCCCCCCCCCCCCATCTTTTTCGAATCTACTGAAACTAAAATTATGAAAAAATAAAATTATGAAAAAAAAATTGAGTTAGTAGATAATAATTTAAACATTGTAGGAAAATTATAGCGATTACCCTAGGTCTCATAGTTTTTGAGAAAAGCGCATTTTATCAGCTGTACACAAATTTCGATTTGCGGGCATTCGGCAAAGATGTTGAGGAGCGCTGGATGGATGTATGAAAACACTGTAGATAATGATTTTGGAAAAAAAAATCGTCGGCAATTAGCCGAACCTTTAAATACACAGACGGTTTGGACACATATAAAGATAGGGGTGTCGTACTCTGTGAAATCGAATTTTAAAGCCTAGAAAACAAATTTTAATGATATATTTGTGTAATGCAATGCCCAGTAGCAGTATAAAATTAATAAACGCCAAATTGTGAAAAAACGGACTAATTTAATTAGATTTAATCAAATAAATACTATGCGAATCGCGATTAGTTTGCATTGAATGGATCTCTCAATACGCGTCCCGTGTCTTTAAATTTAATTAAAAACCTATCCGGAAAAACGCGGCTCGGAGAAACGGAATGTTTCAAATTTTGCAACCACCTTTCGAAACGCGTACAATACAATGCCGTTTAAACTTTGAACAAGGTTTTTATTTTAGCTACACTGGAAAAAGAAAAGATTATTACTACGTTGAATTTAGTTTATTGAAATGCCAAATGAAGTTTAAATATATACTAAGTTTATTGACAGTACCGAATCATGTTTTCATAAACAGACTAGGATAAGATTAAAAAAAGAGTTATACAGAATGGCAATATTTGATATTATTTAGGCTTCACAACTTTGAACTTTTAGTGCCCAGCTCTACGTTGCTACAGCTATACCCAACTCTACGTTGTATAGTTTTTTACAAAGTCTTATTACTTTTTAAGCAACTAATTTTTTTAATAATACAGTTAATAATTCTTATATTTATTATACGGCATCCTTTGAGCGCGAATAATACTCACGCTTCAGAGTTTTTTTTCATCCAAATTGTATTTTTAAGTATGGTACTTCATTGAAAGGTCTGCAAGGGATTTAATTTTTGATTTATTGAAAAATGGAAAGTGTATTATGAAACCACTGAATATAATAAAAAATCATCATTTCATATTTGAGAACAAAGTTCAAAGAGGGTTACCTTTTCAAATTATATTTGAAAAAAAGAAAATTCAATTCTAAAATACTAGAATCATTTTCGTCTGTAATATAATAAATAATTTATAAATCTCCTTCATGTTTCCAGATGTTTTCGTTCAATATTTTATAAATTCAAAATTGGTTTTTCTTAAAAAAGAAAAAAAAAAGTTTTACAGATTTTACTGTTCTACGTATATCATTTGTTTTCTCTTTTATCTAGATATAAGCTTATGTTTTATGCCTGAAATTGAAATTTACTTTTCTAAAAAGAGCAATTTTTAAATTTATTTTTCTGTATACGGCGATTTATTTCACACATGAACTTCATTTTACACGTTATAATTACTTAAGATTTGGTTTATATATCCTTGATTTTCAGTTTATTTTCATTATAATTTTATATTTGTAATTATTTTTTATATTAAATATAATACTAAATTGCCGAAAAGAAAAATAAAATTAATGTGTATATTGCATATGCATGTTTAAGTATTTTAGAGTGTCCTGAAAACATCTTGAAAAAAATACTTTATATATACTTTTCGGAAAATATAAGTTTTGGAATAAAATTGCGCAATTTAATGAATAGCGTCTTTATAACCAAGAAAATCGTTGTTACGTATTTTTAAATATGGAATATGTGAATTATTCTTTTGATTTTATTAAATTTTCGGTATGTATGTATGTACACTGTCTTATAATAAGTTATTGAATTAAAAAGAAGTTTTGTAAAATGAATTATGTAAGGAATTTCTTGAATATTTTGCACTTTATTTGGAAGCGTTTCCTAACTCAAATATGAATATACTACTCTCTCTTCGTCTCAAAACAATTGAAAATATTTCTTATTATTAAAGTTGTTTTGATTAATTTAATATATTTCTTTTCTACATATCTAGATACTATTTAAAATTACCCTTTAAAATATTTTGAAGGTGTTATATATTGGGTGAGTGCAAAAGTTCTACCCGTTTTGAGCATATGCAAATGTCACTAGATTAATATTAACACAATTATTCTAATTGGTAAACAAATCATATTAGATGTAAATTTCCAACTGGGCGAAAAATGTCCGGACCAGGATTCGAACCCGGGACCTCCCTGGCTGAAGCCGCCAGTGCTCTGCCATCTGAGCTATACCGGACGATTCTGGTCGAACCAGCGATTTCTGGAGTTCCATTTACCTGAGATTTATTCTGTTGAGCTGAACCAGGTTTCAGACCAGATGCTGTAATCATCAAGGTTAGCTGGGTGAAAAAGTTCGACCAGAATCGTCCGGGATAGCTCAGATGGCAGAGCACTGGCGGCTTCAGCCAGGGAGGTCCCGGGTTCGAATCCTGGTCCGGACATTTTTCGCCCAGTTGGAAATTTACATCTAATATGATTTGTTTACCAATTAGAATAATTGTGTTAATATTAATCTAGTGTAATTTCGTTTCCAGCGATTTCTGGAGTTCCATTTACCGGAGATTTATTCTGTTGAGCTGAACCAGGTTTCAGACCAGATGATGTAATCATCAAGGTTAGCTGGGTGAAAAAGTTCGACCAGAATCGTCCGGGATAGCTCAGATGGCAGAGCACTGGCGGTATCAGCCAGGGAGGTCCCGGGTTCGAATCCTGGTCCGGACATTTTTCGCCCAGTTGGAAATTTACATCTAATATGCAAATGTCATGTGGAATACAGTCGTTATAGCTCATGTTTCGAGGACAGGAAAATGGATAATAACACGTGGAGCACTAGAGTATGTATAGGCACAACATTTGTCAGAAGAACTCATGCGGAACGGGAAACAACATAGCAATAAAGTAAGACCCGTCAGATATTGTTTACGGTACAAGTATGTTAAAGCCGATACAGCAGCCGACGTTTGACGCGGCATTTTTCATGTGTATGGTGAAGATGCCGTGGACTATAGCACCTGCTACCGTTGGTTTAGGAAATTCCGGGACGAAGACAGGAGCTGTAAAGATCATGCCCATTTTGGACGCCTATCAGTGGTTTCTGACGAGTATCTGGACACAAGCATAGCAAATTCCCCGCATCCAGCACTCGGAGAATTAGCGGAAACGTTCTCGATACACAGAACAACAGTCGAAAGACGGATGCATGCGCTTGACTTTATCACCAAGTTTGATAAGTGGGTACCACACCAGCTTACAGCAAGACAACGATAAGAGAGGACCAGCACCTGTGTTTCTCTGCTTTCCTGTAACAGTAGGGAATCTGTTTTGAAACGAATTGTAACGGGTGATGAGAAGTGGGTACTGTACCGTAATGTGAAACGTCAAAGGACCACGTACCGATGTTCCAGAGGGTACTCCATCGACCTAAACAGGAGGACTCCATTACAAAAATGTTTTGCTCAGTGTATGGTTTAATGCCAGGGGAATAACGAACTAGGAGGGCCTCGCACGAAACCAAATGATGAAGGCAGACCTCTACTGCCAACAATTGGACATATTGTCAGCAAAACCTGTGTCTAAGTGCCTAGCATTCATCAATCGCAGAGGGGTTCTCTTTCAACGCGATGAAGCGAGACTTCATGTTGCTTTAAGTACTCGGCAAAAATAACTGGGCCTTGGTTGGGAACTTTTTCCTCAGCCGGCGTATAGCCTCGACCTTGCACCTTCGATTTATCACCTTTTTTTATTGTTACACAACGCCTTTGCTCACCGAACCACCAATGATGTGGAGACTGTAAAATCGGTGTTACAACAGTGTTTTGACTGTAAAACAGAGTGGTTTTATCAGCGTGGTATTAACTTATTGCCAGACAGATGGCAAGAGGTCATACATAATGACGGTGCATGCGTGAATTTATAGGTGCTTAATTTTTTGTGTTATATGCCTTTCTGTTTTCGCTAAAAAACGGGTAGAACTTTTGCACTCACCCAATACTTCATTTCTTTATAAAAACATGTAAAATAAAGCCCTGCTTATTTTTAATATTAAAAAACGTCTGTTTTCACTAAAAGACGAAAAAACAATATCTTGTGCGAGGACTTTTAAGATACAGTTCTATTTTTATTTGATTATATAATAACCTACTTATTTCAATTAAGAAACTTTGACGTCATATCATATTTTAAAAATGTAAAATCCAGAAGTCCACAAAATTAATTTAAAATTATGCATTTTTTTATTTGTCTAGCAGAATATACTTTTCTTTATCACAAACTATGTTTAAATAAAAGAATTTCAAAATGAAAAAAAAAAGTTGTAAAATATTTTTGTTTTATCCAAATGTTATTTTTAAGTATGGTACATTCACTGAAAGGATTGTAAGGGGTTTAATTGTCGATTTATTAGGAAATCAAAAATGCGTTAAGAAATTGACGAACATAATAAAGTTATCATCATTTCAAATTTTGAGAGCAGAGTTAGCTCAAAGATGTTTACTTTTCAAATTATATTTGTAAAAAGAAAATCCAATTTGAAAATACTCGAAACACTTTCGTCTGTATTAACCTAAAAAATCTATAAATAGCCTTCAAGTTTCCAGATGTTGTCGTTCAATATTTTATGAAATCAAAATTGATTCGTCTTTTAAAAAAATATATTTTTTTGCTAACGGATTTTATTGCTCTATGTATTTAATTTATTTTCTGTTCCAACTCTGGATGAGCTCACATATTTTGTACCGGACATTGGATTTATTATTATTATTATTATTATTTTTTTTTTTTTTTTTAAGAGAAAATAGTTAAATTTTTCTTTCACTAAACAAGACTATTTATTTCACACATCAGCTTCTCTTTACACCTAATAATTACTTGAAATTGGGTTTGATTATCATTAATTTTCAGTTTATTTTCATTATAATATTTTATTTGTAAATTTTGTTTAAATTAAAAATAATACTAAATTGAGGAAAAGAAAATTTAAAAACAAAATTTTATATGTATGCTAATGCATATGTAGGTTTTAATAAACATTTTAGAATGTCCATAAAACATCATGAAGAACTCTTATTATATAAGAAAAAAATATTTTATCCTATTCTTTGGAAAATATAAGTGTTGGAATAAAATTGCGCAACTTAATTAAATAAATCTTTATACCAAGAAAAAATCTTTGTTACTGCTTTTTAAATATCAAATATGTGAATAAATTCTTTTGATATTATTGTGAGAATTTTCAAATGTACAGTCGTGGAAAAAAAAGTAAACACCCCCTACTAACACCTTAACAAATTATCATATAAGAAAGTTACGGGTACTGAAAGATTGGAAATAAAGTCTACTTTTAGATGATGTGCAGTCGTGGGGAAAAAAAAAGTAAACACCCCCTACTAACTCCTCAAGAAATTATCGTAGAAAAAAGTTACTGGTACCAAACGATTGGAAATAAAGTCTATTTTTAAATGATGTTTATAAAATTTGCTTAGTGGGCTTTCTACATATTAAAACGAACCTAAACTTAATTTCTTTCAATGGCAATACCCAATTTTAATAAGATATTTTAAATCTTCGGTTCAAACTATGCCCGGACACCAAATTTCAAGTCATTGGAATGATAAGTTTTTGCGTTATAAACATTCAAAATTTAGTGCTTCTAATGTTAAATTACATTTTCATATTTTGATTAATATCGCCTGAAATTATACTCCTAATGTGCTAATTTTCCGTGTAGCAATAATACTAAAATACCCAAACATAAATACGTTGAATTAATTTTTATAATTTTATTATACTAATTATGAATTATGAAAATAATATTCGAAAAAATTATGAATTGCAACCTACAATTTTTTTGATGGATTTAGGTTTATTAAGTCATGCTTTATGAAAATCGAAAATTTCACACTTTTCTTCCAAGTAGTTTTCAAATTATGCTTAAAAAAACGGCAAAATGATGTTTTAAGACTGTGATTACGTGTGTTTTAAGACTTGATGTCTATGGCAGAAGTGACAAGATATTTTGAAATTTTTTATGCTATCCTGTCATCTAACACTCTTCAATCACTGCTTGAGTAGCGCTTAAGATGCTTTGATAAAGAGGGAGGCTCTCTCGGTCCACAAAGGAGTATCGAACTTCAATTTGAATACAGCCCGTAAAATGTGATTGTTTAAAATAATTAATTTCTGGGAAACTTATCGTACGAATTGCATAAAAATTCGTTTTTAGGGTAATTGAAGGATGTATACTTCATTTATTCTGACAGAATTATGTACTGCTATTGAAAAAAAACAAAGTTATGGTTCATTTTAATATGTAGATGACCCCTAAGTAAATTTTATATATCTCATTTCAAAATATACTTTATTATCAATCGTGTGGTACCAGTAACTTTCTTCTACGATATTTTTTTGCAGAGATAGTAGGGGGTGTTTACATTTTTTTTTTTTCCACGACTGTACATAAAATTTGCTTAGGGGTTCATCTACATATTAAAACGAACCCAAACTTCATTTTTTTCAATGGCAATGCCCAATTTTAACAAGATATTTTAAATCTTCGGTTCAAACTATGCCTGGACACTAAATTTCAAGTCGTTTGAACGATAAAATTTTGAATTATAAATATTCAAAATTTAGTGCTTCTGATGGTAAATTACATTTCCATATTTTTATTAATATATCCTGAAATTATGCTCCTAATGGGCTAATTTTTTGTGTAGCAATAATATTGAAATACCCACACATAAATACGTTGAATTAATTATAAATTATGAAATTAATAGTCGAAAAATTTATGAATTGCGACCTGCAATTAATATGATGTATTTAGATTTATTAAGTCTTGCTTTATGAAATCCAAAGTTTCACTTTTTCTTCCAAGTAGTTTTCAAATTATGTTTAAAAAACGGCAAAATGATGGTTTAAGGGGCCGTCTATGATAAAAGTGACTAGATATTTTGAAATTTCTTATGCTATCCTGTCATCTAGTACTCTTCAATGACTGCTTGAGTGGCGCTTAAGATGCCTTGATCAAGAATGAGGCTCTCTCGGTCCACAAAGGAGTATCGAACTTCAATTTGAATACAGACCCTAAAATATGATCGTTTTAAAATAATTAATTTTTTGGAAACTTATCGTACGAATTGCATAAAATTTCGTTTTTTGGGTAATTGAAGGTTGTAGAGTTCATTTATTCTGTCAGAATTATGTACGGCTATTGAAAAAACAAAGTTATGGTTCATTTTAATATGTAGATGACCCCCTAAGCAAATTCTATAAATCTCATTTCAAAACAGACTTTATTATCAATCGTGTGGTACCAGTAACTTTCTTCTACGATATTTTTTTGCAGAGATAGTAGGGGGTGTTTACTTTTTTTTTTTCTACGACTGTACATAAAATTTGCTTAGGGGTTCATCTACATATTAAAACGAACCCAAACTTCATTTTTTTTTCAATAGCAAGGCCCAATTTTAACAAGATATTTTACATCTTCGGTTCAAACTATGCCTGGACACTAAATTTCAAGTCGTTTGAAAGATAAAATTTTGAATTATAAACATTCAAAATTTAGTGCTTCTAATGGTAAATTACATTTTCATATTTTTATTAATATCTCCTGAAATTATACTCCTAATGGGCTAATTTTTTTTTTTTGTAGCAATAATATTAAAATACCCACACATAAATACGTTGAATTAATTATGAATTATAAAATTAATAGTCGAAAAATTTATGAATTGCGACCTGCAATTAATCTGATGTATTTAGATTTATTAAGTCTTGCTTTATGAAATCCAAAGTTTCACCTTTTTCTTCCCAGTAGTTTTCAAATTATGCTTAAAAAACGGCAAAATGATGGTTTAATACTTATATTAATTATACATATGATAGAAGTGACTAGATATTTTGAGATTTCTTATGTTGTCCTGTAATCTTCCATGATTTCTTGAGTTGTGCATTAGACGCCATGATCAAGAAGGAGGCTCTCTCGGTCAACAATCGAGTACCGACCTTCAATTTGGATACAGCTCCCAAAATACGCTTGCTTTAAAATAATTAATTTCTCAGAAACTTATGATACGAATTGCATAAAAATTTGTTTTTAGGCTAATTGAAGGGTGTAGAGTTCAATTATGCTATTAGAATTGTGTACTGCTATTGACAAAATCAAAGTTATGGTTCGTTTTAATATGTAGATTCCCCCCTAAGCAAATTTTATCTACATCATTTAAAAGTAAACTTTATTTCCAAACGTTCGGTACGAGTAACTTTCTTCTACGATATTTTTTTCAGGAGTTAGTAGGGGGTGTTTACTTTTTCTTCCCACGACTGTATGTATTTATGTACACTGTCTGATAATAAGTTATTGAATTAAAAACAAGTGGGTAAGTGTGATCACAGATCGCACAGAGGGTTTCGTTTAATATTCCTTTAAAACACTTTATCCTTTTGCGAAATCTGTTAGTTCCACATTTCGCAACCAGGGGGCGCACTCTATTCTACACAAACCTCTATCCAAAGGAAACTCCGTTTTACAACCTATCCGTAGGTATATTAGTCGAGGGGATCGGGTCTATAGCACCTGAGATAGGTAGGCGCTCCAGGAAATTGCACGGAACATTCTTTTATAAGCTTTTTATTATGTGTTATGAACTATGTCAAAGTTTCCAGCAGATCAACTTGTTAGATTTCATAATTTTAACAAAATTGCGTTATGTTAGTTGCAAATTCCACCACCAGGGAGCGCACACTATTCACAACAAAAGTGTATCAGATCGAAACTCTGTAAAACAACCTATCAGTGAATGTGTTACTCGAGTTGGTGGCGGCCTTAAGCGAGAAATTAAGAAATTTGCTGAAAGTAGTATTCGGAAATAGTGGTAACTAAAATTTTGACATTTTTATATTTCATAAGCAGCACGTGTCTGAGTATATCATAGTGCTCATAAAACGACATCTAAAAAGGTCGTAAACGCTAATTTTTAAAAAAGAAATCCAGCGCCCCTCTCCCGCCCTCCCTTCACAGGAAATTGCATGCACCATTATTTTATAAGCTTTTTATTATGTGTCATGAAGTATTTTAAAGTTGCAAACGGATCGCCTTGTTATATTTCCTAATTTTAACAAAATCGCGTTACGTTAGTTCCGCATTCCACCACCAGGGAGCGCACTCTATTCTTAACAAAAGCATATCTGAACGAAACTCCTTTGCGCAATCTCTCCGTAGATACATGGTCGGGAGGGTGGCGGTGCAGTCTTAACCAACAATTTAAAATATTTTCTGCGATAACAAACGCTAAGATTTAATAAATAAATCTAGTCCCCCCCCCCTCCACTCCTCGAAATATCACACTCCATTCTTTTTTACACTTTTTCTTATGTGTTATAAAGTATCTTAAAGTTTCGAACACATCGAGTGGCGGTCTTAAACAATAATTTAAGATATTTCCTGAAATTGCTATTCGGAAATAGTGGGATGAACACTTATAAACCTATAAACTTTTTCATATTGAATAATTAATACTTATCTCATAGCGCGCCGTCGAAACACCCACGCAAATTGTTAGATTTCCTAATTTAAATGAAATCTCCGTTAAAAAAGCACGTGCCTCCATCTTAATCTGGCATTTGATGGAAATAAAAGGAATTAATAAAATAATAATTAATATCTCAGCTCGTAATGAAGCAATCTCTTTGAACTGGGTATGTATGAAATCTGCGAGAAATTTCCACCCCGGATGTCAAAAAATTTAATCGAAAAATTTAATATTTAAAAAGTTTAAATTTCGTATTAGACTTCCCTCCCCTTAAATTTCTTCCGCGCCGATATGTCGAGAGATGACGATAGCTGCCTTCCGGTGAATGGAAATCTGTTTTCATTGTCTTTAAAAACACAGAAATTAAATTTTTATCGATCGATTTTTAGTGGATTTTTTGCGTTTTATCCTACACAGAAATTTGAAATTTATACCAAAATAAAGTAGAATTTTTTCCGCGTATTCCTACAACTGTTACGAATTTGTACGACAGATATTTCGGCAGATCCGATTTTGATTTTTAAAGGTCCACTTCATTTATAGCTTAAAGTACTCCGTGGTAACCCTGAACCGGCTGATTTGACGGAGCATCCGCCGAATTTACTGGCAACCCTTAGGAGAAACTGGGGAGGATTTCGATAACGTGCATTTGCCCCTGCATTCAAAAGGTTGATTGGTTAATTTTAGAAATTAATTAGCCCGTAATTAGGTTAATTACCAACTTTTTCAAAATTTTATGATTTGTTGTTTGATGTGAGGTGTTCAGCTATAAGTACCCAAAATTTCAAGTCTCTAACATGTATAGTTTCCGAGAACGGGCTCTGTTACGGACAGACAGACAGACAAAGGAGTGAGACGAATAGTGTTTCGTCAGATGAACAAAACCCTAAAATGGATTTTATACAATGAATTATGCAAGGAATTTCCTGAAAAGTTTGCACTTCATAGTATCCTGTTTTCTAGAAGTCTAGATAGAGATACTACTTCAAATTCCAGTTAATAATACTTTGAATATGTTTACTTTATTTATTTCCAAATACATATAAAATAAAGCCCTGCTTTTTTTATATTAAAATTTATCAAGCTGTTTTCACTAAAAAACGAGAAAACATAAACTTTGTAGGAGATCTTTTAAGGTGCAGGTCTCTTTTTATTTTAGTCAATAATATGGTCTTTATTTCAACTAAAAAAGTTTAACTTCATTTTATATTTAAATAATGTAAAATCCAGAAATACAGTCGTGAAAAAAATGTATCCCCCCCCCCCCCCCCTGCTAACTCTGCAAGAAATAAATGTAGACGAATGTTACTGGTACCAAACGTTTGAAAATAAAGTCTACTTTGAAATGATGTACATAAAATTTGCTTGGGGTGCCATCTACATTTAAAAATTAACCCAAACTTTGTTTTTGTCTATAGCAATACCCAAGTATTATATCATAAATAGATCCTATCCCCTTAAAATTGCCTAAATCCAAATTTTTATGAAATTCGTATGATTAGTTTCAGAGAAATTGATTATTTTAAAATCAGCATATTTTACCAGGCTGTATCCAAATTGTAGTTCGGTACACAATTGTTGAACTGCTACAGAATGGCTATGTCACTTCTGTTAATGCATTTTTCCTTCCCAATATAAACATCTCACTCGCTTAATATGTTTTAACTATTGCCAGACTATGTTTCAATAAAATAAGTAAAAAATATTTTTTTTTCAAATTATGCTTTTCTGGAAATCATAGAGGGGCCCTTAAACAGTCATTTTCACGTTTTTATTCATTATTCGATAACTACTTGAAAGAAAAACTTAAAATTGAGAATTTGCATAAAGCAAGACATAATAAATATAAGTCTATCGGAAAAATTGTATGTTGCAATTATTTATTTTATTTTATTTTTTTTTTAAATATTCATTTCATAACTCATATGATAATTTTTTTTTTTTAAATTACAAATTCAATGTTTTTATGTTTGAATTTTTTAGTATTATAATTAAACAAAAAAATATCATTTAGGGTTACTATTTCAGGGGATATTAATAAAAATATGAAAAAGTAATTTAACATTAAAAGCTCTGAATTTTGAATGCCTATAGATCAAAAGCCAAATGACCGGTAATTTCATTTCTAGGCATAGTTCGAACGGAAGATTTAAAATATATTGTCAAAATTGGCTGTTGCCGTTGAAAAAACAAAGTTTGGCCTGATATTGTTTTGTAGGTGGTCTCCTAAGCAAATTTTATGTATACCATTTAAAAGTAGGCTTTATTTCCAATCGTTTGGTACCTGTAAATTCTTTTTATTATAATTAGCTGCAGCGTTAGCAGGGGGTGTTTATTTATTTATTTATTTATTTATTTATTTATTTTTTTTTTTTTTTTTGTCCACGACTGTACATCGAAAGAATTTTAATTTATACGATGTTTATATTTGGATATCGCCAAATCTTTTTTTCTTATTCTCTTAAGCTTTCTTCTTAAAATAAAATGTAACATGAAAAAGAACTTGAAAATTGTGAAATATTTTTGTTTTATCCAAATGTTATTTTTAAGTAAGGTACATTCATTGAATAGGGTGCAAGGGGCTTTATTTTCGATTAATTGGGAAATCGAAAATGTGTTAAAAAATCGATGAAGATAATAAAACTATCACCCTTTTACATTTTGAGAACAAAGTTAAAAAACGATTTGGTTTTCGAATTATATTTTATAAAGAAAAAATCATTCGGAAAATACTCGAAGCACTTTCGTCTGTATCAAAGTAAATAACTTATATCTAGCCTTCAAGTTTCCAGATGTTTTCGTTCAGTTGTTTATGGATTCAAAATTGGTAATCCTTTAAAAATATACTTTATTTTTTTTTGTATAACGTATTTTCTTGTTCTATGTATTTAATTTGTTTTTTCTTTCACCTCTAGATGACCTCATGTTTTGAACAGGTCAATCAATTTTACTTTTTTAAAAACGGCAAATGTTTTAATTTTTTTTTTCACCAAATAAGACGATTTATTTCACACATGAGCTTGATTCTATGCTTTATAGTTACTTAAAATTGGGTTTATTTATCACTGTTTTTAGTTTATTTTCATTACCATCTTTTATTTGTAATTATCTTTTTAATTAACTTAATTATATACTAAATTGTTAAAAATAAATATAAATGTGTATTGCATATGTATGTTTAATTAAGCATTTTAGTGTGTCCACAAAACATATTATTTAGAGAAAAAAATATTTTACATACACTTTTTGGAAAATAAAAATGCTGTAATAAAATTTCACAACCTAATGAAATGAATCTTTATACCAAGAAAATCTTTGTTACTTTTTTTTTAGTTATTAAATATGTGAATAATTCTTATGATATTATAGTAAGATTTTTTTTTAATGTATATATGTGCACAGCAAATCCTCTACAAGGCTACATACATTACATTTTATCGTACACTTTACAGAAAAAACTATTCAGTATTTTGACTTGAAATTAAACATAAAAATAAATTATGATCTGTAGATTTGCACAATATTATTTTTTTTTTAAGAATAACCTTAAAAAAATTATTCTTTTTATTTATCTTACATGTTTTTCCATTACGGACGCATTTTTGCAAATAAAAAAAAATGAAACACGTATATTTTCAGAAAAAAAATAAATCATGGAGTTAGTCATTATAGATAGAATCATGATTAATTAAATGGTTTCAGTATTTCTTTTATGAAATTTTTAAAATACCCTTTTTTATGAAAATTGTAGCATATTTTTATTGAATTAAAATTAACGAAAGTTCAATTATTTACATTCAATTATAAAAGTATTTTCTAGTGTTAAGAATTCAAATACACAATTTATTCTTATAATATGAAATCATTTATGCAGACGATACTTACGCATTTTAAAAGAATTATATTATGATATTTTTTTATTTGTAATGTGGAAACAAAAGGATTGTAAACAAATAAAATTAATTGTTAAATTCGTTATATCATAAACAAAAAAATTCCGACAAAGTTCTTAGTTATTTGGCTGAATTTACATTTCTAAAATTAAAATGCGCCAAAACATAAAATAACGTTTTTGCTTAATAATGATGCAAAAAAAAAAAAAAAACATACAAAAATGTTGTTACTTTCAAATATTTATCTTATTAATTAATGCTTCGCGAATCCAAACAAAGCATGGCTTTTGCTAGTTATTAAAGTCATTATGATTAAAACAATAAGTACAGTAAACTCTGTCTTAGGCGGAGTCGATCGGGACCGACAAAATTTTCCGTAGTAGACGATATTCCGTCTTGAACAAATTTTACTCTATATGTATGGATTTGTAGGGACTTGAAAATCTTTTCGAGTTAGACAGATTTCCGCCTTACACAGAGTCTGCCTTTCAGAGAGTTTACTGTATTCTGCTTTCCATGCGTATATAAACTACGTCAAATTCCTCATAAATCTATTTCAAATGCGTTACTTTATTTCTTTTGAAACATGTGTAAAATAAAGCACTGCTTATCTTTTAAGATACAGTTCTCTTTTTATTTGAGCCTATAATATGCCCTTTATTTCAACTAAGAAAGTTTAATGTCTTATCATAGTTTAATAATGTAAAATCCAGAAATACATCGAATGAATTTTAAATTATAAGATATTTTTAGTTCAGTAACGCTAAATGTTTTTTTTCTTATTCTCTCAAACTTTATATAAAAAAAATAATGTAACTGTAAATTTAAAAAGTAATTGGAAAATGCAAAATAGTTTTTTAAATCCAAATATTATTTTTAAGAATGGTACATCAATTGAAAGGGATGCAAGGGGATTAAATATCAATTAATTGGGATATCGGAACTGTGCTAAAAAATCAATGAGGATAATAAAACTGTCATCATTTCATATTTTGAGAACAAAGTTAAAAAGTGATTAGTTTTTCAATTTATATTATATAAAGAAAATTTCAATCGGAAAATACTCAAAACACTTTCATCTGCATTAAAAATAAATAATCTAAAAAGATCCTTCATGATTCCAGATGTTTTGTTTCAATCTTTTATGAATTCAAAATTGATATTTCTTTTTAAAATATATTTAATTTTTTGATACTGGATTTTAATGTTCTATGTATTTAATTTGTTTTCTCTTTCATCTATAGATGAGCTCATGTTTTAAACCGGACAGTCAAAAGTCATATTTACTTATTTTAAAACAGCAAATGTTTTAAACCAGATCAGAAGATTTATTTTACGCATGCACTTGATTTTATACTTTATACATACGTGAAATTGGGTTTATTTATCACTGCTTTTTAGTTTATTTTCATTATCATAATTACTTTGCAATTATCTTTTTAATTAACTTATTTGTATACTAAATTGTTAATTTATATATATATATACAGGATGATTCATAAATATCGAAACAATAGGCTATCTCCTTAAATATTGCCCCTAGGCACATATAACCAATTGCAAAGTTTCATAAAAAAAGGTGCAAAATTTGATGAGAGAAGTTTCAACTCCATGGGGGGGTCTATATCAGAAAATACAAAAAATAAATTTATATACGGCCCCCGTAGAGTAAAATTCCCAATTAGGAAATTTTTCCTTATCCATCTCTGAATTAAACACAAAAAAAATTCAACTCGATATCTTCAAAATTCGCAGAGATATCAAAATCCAAAATTCGTGACTTACACCATTTATCCATGCCTCTGAGTGACGAGTTTTTGACTCATTTTGAATGCAAGATAGGGATCATCCACAAATTGTAGATTATTGAAAGTCGATATAAGACAGTGCCTCTCTTTTGGACATAAAATAGGCAGCGTATAGATTTTACGTTAAACCTGTTTTCAAAGTATGCTGGGGGTCTGCACGGGTCGGAATATCTAGGTCCGGGCCCTAACCGACCCATAGGGGAAAAGAATTCAGCCCTGCCTGAAAAAAAGTTCAAATCGTAGCCTGGCCCAAAATGACTGAATTTCTACATAGTTTTTTACATCGATATGGTTAAAAGTTGATTCGTATGGAGGAGTTCTGACCAAAAATACTTATTATATCTTTTCTTTTCTCATGTTTATAATTATTATTTTTAAAGAAGTGCCAAAAGCTGTGATTATTTGTTTTATTAATGAATCTATATTTATATGTAAATGATTCACTTCTCCTTTAATATCGTTAATCCATATTCCATGTGCTGGAGACAATGAAAAATGCTATAAAATAAAATCTTTTAATATGGAATCACATAGGAAAGAAAAAAGAAGCGTTATAGACAAGTTCCCTTCTTAGGAGTTATAAATTTAGTCTATTTTTTCTCAGGTATTATTATATTCATTTTCCATGGATCAACATATTTTTCCGTTTAAGAAAGGATTCCGTCATAGACAAATTTTTTTCACTAGTTTTACTGTATTTAAAATTTTTTTACCTTAAAATCTACCATCGTTTAAAATATGAATTTTAAAGTTTTATTGTAAAATAATGGCCATTTAAAAATATATGCATTTGTTGTAAAAGTTTTTGGGCTGAGCCAAATTTTAGTTATTTTTGCACGGATTAGGTCAGTCAGAGATAAAGATTTTAATCCGGGTTGTCTCGAGAACGGGACTGAAAATTTCGCCCAGGGGACACATAGGAATAAGGAAGCCAATCCCGGTTCGGTATAACCAGTGGCCGAGAGGTCTTCCCTGAGGCTCTCAAATCTGGTAGACGGGAAGTGCTGGGTTCGAACCCAATCGCGCTCTTCGGTCCAATCGTTCGGAGTTTTCAGTGGTTTTCTTCGAAGCTTGGATATCCTTGCATAAATACGGGTTAGGTTACCTTAGAAAGACCTGCACGGAAGGCCCTCCCCCCCCCCCCCCTTCGGGCCCATATCCCTCGTGTAGATAATTGGCCGTCATAAATCACACCAACACCCGGTTCGGTATGAAAAAATACGTTAGGCCCGGCCTATCCGAGTCTTCAGAAAAAAGTCGCCAATCCCGCGTCTGGCCCGGCCCCAGAATACAGACTTTTTTAACGGCCTCGCCAGGACAAGAAAACGCCTGAATTTGTGAGGGCTAAAATTATAAAAAACTCTTAATCGGTTTCATATTATTCATTGTTTCAAATTACACATTTATCATTTATTTATGGACATTAAAATAGTTCAAATAGGAGGTAGAAATAACAAAAATTAAACGGAATCGGAAGTTTAAGCTGCAGAAAGAAGTTACTTTTTCACGTGCAGTTTTTTAAACAGCATTTAAACATTTTATTAGGAACCAATCAATGTTTAAAACTTTAAATGCGTTTTTCTGCATGTTTTTTTTTTTCCTTTTTCCATTTTTTTTGTCTCTAAATTATAATAAGTCAAGAATCGTAAATAAAGAAGGTGCAAACTTGGAACATGCCTTTTTTGATTATTTTACATTAATTTTGTTTCGGCAAATTTGAAAAAAAATTACTTTTGAAAATATGATTTTTTAAAAAATAAGTTACATACTTTTTTAAATAAATATTTTTAATATTTTTAAAATTAATATTTAAAAAAATTCTGAAACAAAAATAAAATTATACTTTCCTCTTTAGTTTAATGAAAAAAAAATATTTAAATTCGATGATTAACATTTTGAGTTATAAAGATTTTAAATTAAATCCGCTTAAAAAATACTAATCATTTAAATTTTTTTAGAAACTTTATGAGAAATATTAGGATGTGATTTTGTTTGCAAATTTTATGGTTAACCATCACAAAAAAAAAAAAAAATAAAAAAAAATTAAATTCTAACTCTACAAATATATTTTTTACATGTTTCCTAGAACTCTTAAAGTAACATTGTTTCTTGGATTGCACGCATTTCAATTTCTGTCTAATCCCTTTAAACCTGATGAATTATTTCAACGGCCATAACTCTGCGAATTTTTCAGATATGAAGATGCAATTTTTTGTGTTTAATTCAGGAATGGATAAGGAAAGTTTTCCTAATTAGAATTTTTACGCTACGGGGGCCGTATAAAAATTTAATTTTCGTATTTTTTTCAAATAGACCTTCCATGGAGTTTCAACTTATGTCATTAAATTTTGCGCCTTTTTTTATGAAAGTTTGCAGTTGGAAGTATGGGTGTAGGGGCAATATTTAAGGAAATAGCCTATTGTTTCGACATTTATGAATCACCCTGTATATATATATATAACCATTATGTAATTACAATTCATCATTTATTTCCAATTACTAAAATTTAATTAATAAATTTAGCTTCAATACATAACACTGACATTATACAAAATGAAGATGGAACCTTTAACTTGTAATACAAAATCAAGCACAATACCACTAATTCACTAGCACATTATGGAAGATTAATCAATATAAAACATCTGTAAAACCACCAAATTTTGATACTATAGCTTATTTCAGACATAAGATACAAATAACCAACGAAATATCGTTGAACCATTAAAAAACGTACAGTAAACTAATAATATATCAATTGGATGGATGTAGCAGGAAGCTTAGATAGCATTTCAATTCTTCAAGGGTATATGAAATACAAATGTAAGCAAAAAAGTTTCTGTAATAGAATCCAGCAATAAGCTAAAATTGAATTCCATTATGTACCCGATCGACTATACACCAAAAATTATAAATTTACCATGCCATATAAATTGAATTAAATAAATCATCAATCAATGCAAGAACCGTAATAATGAGCAATATGAAAAAAATTTTTTTGTAACATTTAAATTTAAGACATAACCAGCAAAAGAATTGCTATGACCACATCACAATCACAAACAAGTATCCCATTTAGCACAGCAAAAATCCCGCCTAATTAAATAGTACAGTTAAAAGCGAATCCTTACGGTTTCAAATCATCACAGCGTGCAGATAACACTAGCATTCTTATAAATATAATAATTATAATTAACTTAAATAGTTTATACTGGGTGTCCCCTCTCAACGGTGTCCAATGGCTAATTTCTAAACCGTTAGTCATAGACATATAGTTCCAATTACAAAAATGTTTTAAATGAGGGAAAGAAGTATTTTTAAAGCGATTTAAGTCAAGAAACACATTTATTAAAAAATTACGAAATTAAAATTTTTATACGGTAACCCGGTCCTATAAGTGATATTTAGTAAACTTTTCCTATTTCTCTAACAAGTAAGACAAAAAAAGTCCCATTCATCTTACCCTAAAATTGACTGAGTTATGAAACTTTCAATTTCATGACTTAAACTACTTTTCTGTAACTGAAAACAGATGAGTTCGACAAAGCTTTGAGGGATCGTAGACGAAGTGCTTAAAGTATTATAAAGGGCTAAATCGTTAGTCAAAGACACATAGTTGCAATTACAAAAATGTTTTAAATAATGTAAAGAAGTATTTTTAAAGCGATTTAACTGAAGATGCTGACCCCCCCCCCCTATAAGTATTACGGTAGTGTTAATTTTTAGTAATTAAATTTCTGATTGGTTAAAATAATTGAAGACGTGAGTTTCAAAATTCACCTTATCGAGAAAATCAAATTTTGGGAAATCGCGTAAAACCTTTAAATGTGTCTATTGGTTTTCATTTAAAATTTGGAGATCGTAGTGTTTAATTGGTACAGATTTGCCAATAGAATAGATTGATACGATTGAAATACGATTTTTTAAACTTCGGATAAGACGAGTTTTGAAACTGAAGTCCTCAATTGTATTTTGACATATTTTTTTTATTTTGTAAGGAATTGAGTGTGTTTCTTTTGATGATTTCATTTTGAAAAGTTGTGTTATTTTTTCAAGCTTTTATTTAACTTACAACGCTCGTATGTATGTCTTCCTAGTTCAACATTTGTATTCCAATTTTAACTCACTTTCAAATATCCTATCGAGGTTAAATTTTGCATAATTATATAGATCCAATGACAATGTAAAATTAATATGATTATAGGTGCGTATTAGTGATATTTATTTTACAGGATCACATTAAAAATTTCGAATACACTATTGCATTCAAACACAAATTTTAAAATTAAAATCAGTAACATTTATGTAAGGCATTGAGATGCATAACATCATTTTTCCAAATGAAAGTGCGTTGCGTTTATATTTCATATACAATGCAGCACAAAAGAAGTCAGATATATTACGATGTATGAGCAGGGATTGCTTAACACTAGAATGTCCGGAAACTTTACTCAAGTTTCATAAAAATATTTGACAATAAATTTTTTATTTAAACTTATCTGATTGATTTAACGTAAATCTGCGCGGTTTAAATTTAACTTATTTTATGAAAGAATTTCTGGTTCCAGTGGACTTTTAATCATATGGTCGGTGTCGGATCGAATCCTTTCGTGCATTCTAGTGTTAAAATACATTTTAATGATAATATGCTTTTTTCAAATTCAACATTTTAGTTCCTCAAAGCAAATATAAAAACTTGTTTGAAAAAGTATTTTAGAGACCAAATTCAAAATACAATTTCTACTTGCTAAACAAAAAATAAATATTAAATGGAGTGAATGAATGGCAAAAGTAATTTATATGCTTTTGAAACTTGCTAAGCAAGTGAATTAGCGAGAAGTACGGTAAAAAAAATAAAAATTCTTAAATGTTAAAATTTAATAATTCAATATATGTTTTGATTTAACAATGTGTTTTTCCTATTTTTAATTTAAAAATAATTTATAAATCTCAAACAATTTAACAGTATTAATATTTTTAAAGATTTAAATGTTTAACTTAAAAATCTTTTTAACTGGTCTAATGAACATTTGCTGAGGGGCAGACAGTGGAATTTTCAGAAGGGTAATGTAATAATAATAATAATAATATATTTTTTTTTATCATTACTATAAAATGAGAAACGAAACACAACCTTTAAAAAATGAAAAGTTTAATTAAAAAGAGAGAATGTGGGTGGTTATAAGATGTACAACCTTTAATGGATAAATCTGTGCTCTATTAGAACAACATATTAAAATATTGTAACAATTTTGTTATGTTTATTTAGATCATTGAAGTAATCGCACAGGTAGCATCAAATAATTCAAATAATTGATGTTTATTGTGAAAGAACATAAAAGTGCTACGAGGATCATTTTCAAAAAGGGACATATTATTTTCCTTAACATATTCAGAGTAGCCATTCAGAAGTTACGTATAAAAATATACTCGTACAAAAAAAAAAAAAAAAAAAAAAAAAAAAAAGGTACAAAAAATACTTACAAATTGAGCTTTCTTGTGTTTGTGCTTGAGGCGGAAAGGAAGGGAGGGGGGGGGGGGGGGTATCAAAATCTGTTTTTTTTTTTACTTATATTTTTAGTACAAGTTCTATATTTTTCTTTAATGTGTCAGAGTGAACAAAAATCTGGAAATATAATTGTAATGTTAATTTTACTCTCAATGTTTAATGTTAAATTTCATTTCTGACGATTATTTTTATTGTTTATTTATTACTTATTTTTAGTTTATTTTCATTATCATCCTTAATTTTCCGTTATCTTTTTAATTAACTTATTTGTATACTAAATTGTTAATATATATATATATAACCATTATATAATTATAATTCATCATCTATTTCCAATTACTAAAATTAAATTAATAAATTTAGCTTCAATACGTAACACTGACATTATACAAAATAAAGATGGAACCTTTAACATGTAATACAAAATCAAGCTCAATACCACTAATTCATTAGCACATTGCGGACGATTAATCCATATAAAACATATGAAAAACCACCAAGTTTTGATACTATAACTTATTAAAGACATAAGATACAAATAACCAGCGAAATATTGTTGAACCATTAGAAAACGTACTGTAAACAAATAATAGATCAATTGGATGGATGTAGAAGGAAGCTTGTATTGCATTTCACTTCTTCAAGGGTACATGAAATACAAATATAAGCAAAAACATAGTCGATTTCTGTAATAGAATCCAGCAATAAGCTAAAAATTGAATTCCATTATGTACCCTATCGACTATACACCAAAAAGTATAAATTTACCATGCCATATAAATTGAATTAAATAAATCATTAATCAATGCAAGATCCGTAATAATTTAGTCTGTAATAATAATAAATACGATATGATTTTTTTTGTAACATTTAAATTTAAGACATACCGAGCAATAGAATTGCTATGACCATACCACAATCACAAACAAGTATCCCATTTTAGCACAGCAAAAATCCCGCCCAATTAAATGGTACAGTTAAAAGCGCATCCTTACGGTTTCAAATCATAACAGCTTGCAGATAACATTACCATTATTATAAATATAATAGTTATAATTAACTTAAATAGTCTATATAAGAAAAAATATTATGTACTATTTTAAGGATCCTGGAATAAATTATTACTAAAAAGTAAAAAAAAAAAAAAAGATGTTTAAAATTACCAGGTAATAAATAAGATATATGATCTAATATAATAAGTTATGGCAACAAAATTATTGTAGAACTGAATAAATAATTATTTAATGCTGTCAACTACCTAATCTTCAAAAAATTAAAAGGTAAAAATACGTGTTCGATGCCACGGCAAAAATAAGTAGAAATAAATTGTGGTGGTGTCATCTATTGAAGATTACCAAAAATAACTGTATAAAAATTGCAAATTGCAAATATTTGAACCTCATTAATTCACTTTAAAACAGCAAATAATATCATTCTAAAACAGCTCAACTGAATATCGATAATAATCATTTAGCATCTTTAATATAATGACTATAATTATTTTTAATAATATTATGTAGGAATATGTAAATTAATAATAATTTCAAAAAATTTACAATTATAGTAATATAAAAGTTTTATTTCTATTAATCACTTATATAATTTAATGTGATAAATTTTAATTGATTCTTTACAGATTAGGGGGGGGGGGGTATACAAAAAAATCCCAACATTTTTACATACTGATAAATAATTGTATCATAAACTGTATTAGCGTCCACTATTATAAATTATAATATTTTAAAATAAATCAATGAAAGTGATGTAAATGATGTAAATTAATATAATATAAATATTTGTATACAGCACTAAGGACAGCAAATACATAAGGACCAAAATAAAGATAGAAACTCATAAAATCAACGTACCAATCTTTTTTTATATATATATTAAATCAACATTTGCGTGCAAATTATCCAGACAACTCCTCCCTCCTCCATAATTTAACATCTACCCACCCAGCCAACCTATTTAAACTTTTTTTTAATTATATTTTGTATTTTTAATTTTATCTTGTATTTTTGAGTTATATATATATTTAATGCGCAAAATATTAATAGTAACTTACAAGTAATCTCCCTACTATCCATTGTTTAAATCTTTAATTAATTGTAGATTAAGGAATATATGAATTTCTTAGGAAAAAACATGATTTAATGCATCAAATATTAATTTTTTAATGCTTTATTGATAAGATGTGAGGTACATAAACTTTTGATTCAATACAAATGATTAATTTGTATATTACGGTAAACTGAAAATGTAGCCAGTATTTAAAATGAGTAAATGTATTAACTTTGAATTGAAAGTCTTTACGCTTGTAATAAAGATAAGTAATTGTTTTGTTTTGTGCGATGATGATTTTTAGATCTAAAAAGTTAATAGTATTATTTGTTAAAAGGTTTTCTGTCAATTCTAAATTAGTTTGATAATCAACTGGAAATTGAGTAAAAATTATGTCATCAATATAGCGATACATTAGTATATTATCATTGCAGACATTACGTTCATATTGATATAAATATAAATCAGCCATCAAACTGGATGTAGATCTGCCTTGTGGTATTCCTTCTATTTGTAGATAAATAATGTTATCTTGTAAGATATAGTTATTCTATATTATAAAATTAGTTAAAGTGCGAAAATATTTTATATCCATATATGTAGGAAGAGTTAATTTATTTTTATATGTTTTAAATAGTGTAATAATTATATTATGCATGTCTGTAAGATTTATATTATTAAATATACCTTTAAAATCATATGTACGTATATTTTTTGCATATTGAATGCCTTTAAGTACATTAACCAATTGATGAATATTTTTTATACAATGTTTATTATCTGTTTCTGTTGTTACTTTATAAATTTGACTTAGAATTTTTAATAAAATATTGTTAGCATAATTATTATAACTATTAAATCAAATTGTAACTGTTCTGAATTTAATTGGTGTCTTATGAAATTTAGGAATGAGCACTAAGTATGAATAGTTAAAGATAGTAAGAATAATATTTAGTAGTTTATAATAAGCAATAATTTTACGATTTCTATGTATATATATATATTTGTGTATTGTATATGTATGTTTAATTAAGTATTTTAGAGTGTCAACAAAACATCTTGAAAAACCCTTTTATTATTTAGAGAAAAAAAATTTTACATATACTTTTTGCAAAATGTAAGTGTTGGAATAAAATTGCACAACTTATTAAAATGAATCTTTATATCGAGAAAATCTTTGTTAATTTTTTTTTTTGTTATCAAATATGCGAATAATTCTTATGATATTATTGTAAGTTTTTTAAATATATATATATATATATATATGTATGTATATATGTTTTTAATATGTATATGGGGCATTCTCACAATCTTTTGACTTTTCGGGGAAAAAATCTGGCGAAATTAAACTTGCTAAAATAACATTTTAATCTGATAGACGAATGCCCTAATGATTCAAAATAAAGAAAAAATGGTCAGCAGCGAAAATGTTTTATTTAACTGAGGTTTAGGTTAAACTTGCGAGTTTAATTTTCCTTACCATTTTACTCATAGAACATTTTATTTTCTTCTAAATTTTTACTTATAATGAATTTGCATATTACCCACAGGACATTCAAATAAGAAATAATACAAAGGTAGTACTTTTAATACAGAATTTTTGTATATCATTGTCTTAAAGTGGTGTTAATGAAGGGACGGCAAGGTAAAAAAAGGGACGAAATGGTAAAAAAGGGACGAAATGGTAAAAAAAAGAGACGGTGGGGATGGAACGGTAAGGCAAATTACCGACTATTTTTAGGAAAATCATGTTAAGACTAAGTAATAGCCACAATGTTCATTGATTTTTCGAAACAGCTGTTAACATTGTATTAAATTAAAATTTACCTCGAAAAGTGCAGGAATAAACCTTGGGACGGTAAGACTACCAATAAAGCCACGGTGCTTGAAATTGATATTTAAATGCAGATTTATATTCTGCAGTAAATTTCCTGTCAAAGAATTTTAGAAATTCTTTCACTAGCATACTTCTGCATAAGCAAAAGCTTAAAAAAAAATTCTGTCGCTGCATCTAAAGTGATTTTTTGTATAATTTTAGAAGAGGGATGTTAAAAAATCTAAAACCCAGGGACAGAGTTCAAAAAATAATATCAACCCTAAAAATATGTGCAGGTTACTTTTTAGCTACATATTTATATAAAACAATAGTTTCAGTTTCAGAAAAAATTAAATTGAATTATTTATATTGAAACAATTTTATCCAGACAGCTCCAAACTTCAAAATCAGCATCAGGGACACGGGACGGTAGATGAGTTTTCCATGTGTTTGGACCCCCAACATCGTCCAAAACTTATTTATCTCGTTAATATTGTTGTGCAATCATGTATTGGGATACTCCTATGTATATGAAATAAATAAAAAAAAAAACACAAAAAGTGTATTAAATAAAAAATTATTATTCAGGGACATGAAAGTCAAAAGATTGCGAGAATGCCCCATATATGTGCATTGATGATAATAAGTTATTGAATTAAAAAGAGAATTTATAAAATGAAATGTGCAACGTATTTCTACATTATTTTACACTTTATTTTTCCAAAGGAAATGTAAGTATACAACTTTCTCTTCGTCTTAAAAAAACTGAAAATACCAGAAAAAGAAAAGAAAAGAACTAGGAACAGGAATTCTGCTTTTTCAGAATTTACTGTCGCCCCCGATGAAAAAGAAATGTATATATAAATAGTACAAAACCTATTTGAATTTTAAGACTTAAAGCACACCCTTTTATTTTATGTAAAATGACGTCATTCGCATTCGCATAAGAACTCCACATTTACGATCGACTATTAAACATCTACAGTAAAGTATACATAGGACGTCAAAATCGCGAAATAATATACAAATTCGGCAAAAAAAAAAAAAATGCTGTCATTAAAAAAAAAAAAGAAAAAAAGAAAAAACAAACAAAAAAAACCATGGCTATCTAATGATTTATAGGCCTTCATTTGTTTGTAAAATTAATACAGATACTTAAAATTAAATACAGTTTATATTAGCTCCATGTTTAACAGACATCATTCGTTTATATTTATAGTTATGCATCATTCGTACATTTTCTTTCGGTTGTTATGAGAAAATGGCAACAAAAATATATAATTACTATTTTACAACTATTTCTCCTTTACTTTCTACAGAAATGGAGTACTTCCATTGCCAATATTAAGCAAATGACACTAAAAGCTAAAAAAAAAAAAAAAAAAAAAAAAAAAAAAAAAAAAAAAATCAATATTTCAAAAATAAATTGAGTTGCAGTTTTCAAACAAATTACATTTAAAAGTACATTTATTTTTCAAATACGACGGTATAAAAATTGAAAATGTGCGATGCTTAGAAATTTAAAAATTGTTATAGAGTATTTAATCGTACAGTGATACATCTGGTTTGTTTTACGGCTGGTTTCTGTAATGTAACGTTATGTTTTGGAGACGACATAAAATAAGATGGGAGAATGAAATAGCATACCCGGGGCTAATATCTTATTATCCAAGTTATTATGATTAAAGTAATAAGTATTCTGTTTTCCATACGTATAGTAACTACTTCAAAATCCTCATGAAACTATTTGATATGCGTTACTTTCTTTATTTCTTTCGAAATATCTGTAAAATAAAGTACTGCTTATCTTTTAAGATGTAGTTATCTTTTTATTTGAGCCTATAATATGCTCTTTATTTCAACTAAGAAAGTCTGACGTCTTATCATATTTTATTAATGTAAAATCCAGAAGTGCATGAATGAATTTTAAATTAAATGATATTTTTATTTGAGTATCGCTAAATATTTCTTTCTTATTCTCTCAAACTTTATTTAAAGAAAAATAATGTAACTGTAAAAAGAAAAAGTAATTGGAAATTGTAAAATATTTTTATTTTATCCAAATATTATTTTTAAGTATGGTACATTAATTGAAAGGGATGCCAGGGGATTAAATATCGATTAATTGGGAAATCGAAAATGTACAAAAAAATCGATGAAGGTACTAAAACTATCTACATTTCATATTTTGAGAACAAAGTTAAAAAATGATTAGTTTTTCAAATTTTATTTTATAAAGAAAATTTCAATTGGAAAATACTCGAACCACTTTGGTCTGTATCCTTATAATATTATAAATGTCAATGTGTGTCCGAATGTTTGAATGAAGTCAGCATCTAAACGGATGAATTAATGCTTTTGTATTTTTCTGATATAGATGGATTACAACCCGGAAATGAACATAGGCTATAGTTTATTTAATTTATTCAAATAATTATCTTAATAATCAAAATTTCATTCTTTTTCATACAGAAACAATTGACATTTTCCCGATAAATTTAACCATCTTTCTTTCTTGTTGCCAAGAAAAACTAAATCTGGAATAATAACTTCTCCTCTACAGTTAATTAAAAATTAAAATAAAAAGAATTCAAAAGAAAATAAATATGACGTCATACTTGAAACAAAAAATGGGGTATTTTTTTATTATGCATGAAGGATGAATATCGGTTACGTTAATAAGGGGTTTTCTGTCAAAAATGGTGTCATAATTAGAAGGAAAACGAATGAAAAAGAATAATATTATTAATAAAGTTATTCGATTGGAAAAATATGACGTCAGATTTGAAATAAAACAGGTATTTCCAAATATTCGTTAAAAATACAATGGGCATCAATATCAGTAACTAATGAAAATAGATAAATAATGACGTCATATCAAAACGAATAACAAATATTTTTTACAAATGGACCCTATTCTCGCTTTTGATTCGAGGCTATAAAAACCGCTATTTTACCAATTGTGACGTCACAGGAATACTGTCCATACTGATTAAAAAGTCTGAATGTAAGTTACATACAAATGAGAGTTTTCTTTTCAAAATTCACGTTATGATTATCTGGAGAAGATATTTTTGGTGGAAAAAAGGTGAATTAAAACGGATTATTATATTTTTTGACGCTATTTCCTCATTAAAATTAAAAAGAATTGAATTTCAATTAGTATAAATGGTGGAAAAACTTGATTAAATTAAATTTTCCAAAATTGAAAACATATTTACACACATCGAAACTTCATGAATGAATTTATTCCACAGAAACAAAAATCGTCTGTCGACATATTGATGCAACCAAGGAGTAAATATAACTTCTGTGCATTTAAGTGGATAGTTATTGCCCACTATTCATACGAATTAAAATTAAAATCAAGACTCCCTTATCAGGAGGCCTTGATTAAAATAATCATATACTATTTTAATTGATTAATTTTAAAAGATGGCAGTTAAAACATGTCACAAAGGCGTTTTTAGTAAAAGCTTTTATCGGTTAAAAATGATGTAATATTTTTTCATAGAAAGCATTAATTTTAATACGAAAACATTAACATAGATTTATTTTAATTTCGTCAAAGCGATGTCGTCTTCATTACACCAGCTTCGAAAGTTAAAACGAAATCTTAAAATAACAATATACTTTTCAGAAATAAAATATTGCATCAAAAGTCGCATTCTTTGAAAATGAAATTTTAGCTTACATTTTAAATACATTTTCTTACATGAAATTTAGTATATTTAAAAAAATATATTTTTCAATGTTTTTCTAAATGTACAATAATATTGGATTTTATTAATCGGTTTCCCTTTTTTTTAAATAAATTAAAATGCATAGTTTTAAATGATTCATGAAGTGAAAGAATATATATATATATTTATTTATTTCAACAAGTAACATTCCGTAGGAAAAACTAACCTAGTATCGTCATATTTTAAATCATTAAACTAATGCCAGGCGGACGTCTTTTTGCACGCTCTTTTCCTCACGTATATGCCGCTAGCATTGTGTAGGGATAATACGCAAGGAAAAAAGCGTGCAAAAGACGTTCGTCTGACATTAGTCTTAGCTGCTTTTCTTTCAGAAAATATTAGCATTTTATAGCAGTTTTTATACAAAATGGCGTGATTTGCACAGAATTTAACAATCGCAAATATATAAGTTTAACATCCTTTTACAGTACAATCTCCCATAACACTGGTTTCAATAAAATTTAATAAATGGCACAGGAAAGTCAACTTAAAAAAGTTTAGCAAGTAATTTCAATTTGAGATTAGGCTTTACGTGTGACATCATTTACATGTACACAAGAGCCAAAACCTTAACTAAGCAATAAATTTGCTTTTCACTTCACATCTCTCTAATGTATAAAGGCACCGTGTTTATCGAAAAGCGCAAAGGAAGAAGGGAAATTTTCTTTAGATTTTAAATTATCGAAATCTATAGTTAAAAATCTCTCTGAAACACAATCTATCACTGTTACCCCATTGGAGCATATTCCTGCAAATTTCAAAGCTTTCATAAGCCAAAATACAACACACAATAGATATGAAAATGTTTATTCATAATTGTGGTGCTTTTACATAAATCGATTTATTCCTCGAAATCAATAAGTAACTCTATTGCTTTAATAATAAGTATTTAGGCTCAAGAGTCTTTGGAGCGTGATAAACATTTTGATATTATTGGTAGATCTAGAGCTCATAAAAGTGTGGTACCGTGAAATTAAAATGTAATAAATATTTGAAAGTTAAAGATATTTCCCGTGCTCTTATTATTTATTTTTGAACTTTGATTATTTTTTTACTTTGAACTTTGATTATTTTATCACCACGTTTGATTATTTTTTAATAACATTTATCTTTTTTATTTCTCTTCCAATATGTGATTTTTTGGAATATAACCATAATGGTGCATGTTGTTTTTTCGCTTATTCTAATCATATCAAAGTCACGTCTGAAGTGACCTACTAATAACCACTTTCCTTTAAAATTCTTTATTAATATATATCTTTAAATAATATTTTTTGTCTCGAAAACATAAATTAAATCAATATCCTTGAGCGGAATAAATATAAATAATAAAATAGAATAACAGACATGTAAATTTATTCCTCATTTAATCTTAGAAAAGGTGTATGAAATTTCATGCCCACAAAAGAAATTTAAATGGTCCTATATGCATAAACAAAAATAAGCAAATTGGGATCATCAGAAGCGTTTCTACTATAAAATGTGATAAAAGGTTAATTATATATGCTTTTAAATATCGAAATTTTTTGCTTAATTGATGAATTTCTTCTTCTTTAAATGTTACATGAACGCAGTCACGGGTAACAGCTAGTTCAAAATAAATAATCTAAAAGGAGCCTTAATGATTCCAGATGTTTTCTTTCAATGTTTTATGAATTAAAAATTAGTTCTTTAAATAAATAAATAAATATATATATATATATATATATATATTAACATATCTCATTGTTCTATGTATTTAATTTGCTTTTCCTTTCATCTCTAGATGAGCTCATGTTTTGAACCGACATTCAAATTTACTATTTTAAAAACAGAAAATGTTTTAATTTTTTCTCAGCAGATAAGACTATTTATTTCACGCATTATCTTGATTTGACACTTTATAATTACTTAAAATTGTGCTTATTTGTTACTAATTTTCAGTTTATTTTCAATGCCATGTTTTTTTCGTAATTATCTTTTAAATTATAGTAAACTGTAGAAAAAAAAAAAAAAAACAAACATTAAAAGCAAATTCTTATTTGGTCTAGGAATTAATTCGTGCGGTTTTTAATAAAAAAATAAAGCTTTATTTCAAAAACAAAATACATAAATACATTAACAAAAATGTTGTCCATCGCTTCCCACTACTTTTTTTTCCATTTGTTCAGGTAATTTACGAATTTCGTGTCGAAAGAAGTCCTTACTCTTCGAAGCGATCCAATCAGAGATCCATTTTTCTATATTTTCTAAAGAAGTGAACCGCTGTCCAATCAAATCGTTATTCATGCAGTCAAACAAGTAGTAGTCTGAAGGAGCAATGTCTGGTGAATACGGTGGGTGGAGTAACACTTCCCATTCGACATTCTCCAAATATGTTTTGACCGGTTTTGCGACACGTGGTCGGACGTTATTATGTCTGTTATTCTATTCTGGTCATTTTTTGGCCAGAGCTTGTTTCAAACGCATTAACCGATGTCGGTAACGTTCTCCATTAATAGTTTCACCAGGTTTCAGAAGCTTATAGTACACCAGACCTTTCATATCCCACCATATATACAGCATAACCTTTCACAGTGAATATTTCGTTTCGGTTGTGATGGACCTGGGTCACCTTGCATTACCCAGGCTTTTTTTCGTTTAGGATTCTCGTAATAAATCCATTTTTCATCACCAGTAACAATCCGATGCAAAAATCCCTTATTTTTCTGTCTTTGAAGCAGCATTTCGCAAACGGTTTTTCTTCTTTCAACGTCTCTTTGTTTCAATTCATATGGAACTCAATGTGACATCTTTTGAATCATTCCCATTGCTTTGAGGCGTTTAGAAACTGTTGCTTGATCAACCTGTAATGATTTTGCAAGTTCTGCCTGCGTTTGACACGAATACTGATCGAGCAATGCTGTCAATTCTTCATCTTCAATTTTTTTTTTTTTACTGTCCAGGTCGCCCTTGGTCTTCCAAGCCGTAATAACCACTTTTAAACCGTGCAAACCATTTCTGACACGTTCGTTCAGCTAGAGCATGGTCACCATGAACTTCGAACAAAATACGATGACTTTCAGTAGCACTTTTCTTCATGTTAAAGTAAGGAAGAAGAACCCCCCGCAAAAACACTTTATCAGGCACAAAATTTGACATTTTCCGTTGGATAAAATTTGTTGTTGTTTACACTTAAACCAAAAGGCATATGCTAAACTGCATGCGCAATAACAGTAGTTTTAAATGCATGTTTGAACAAACGAAACTATGGGACAATACGCTAGTTACGCCATCTCTTTTAAAACCGCACGAATTAATTCCTAGACCAAATATAATATGTGTATTGAATACGTAAGTTTAAATAAACATCTTAGTCTCCATAAAACATCATGAAAAACTCTTTTATTATTTAGGAAAAAAAGCTATATTTATTTTTCGAAAATATAAGAGTTGGAATAAAATTGCGCAACTTAATAACACAAATCTTAAAACACACACACACACACAAAAAAAAACCCCACTTTTTTAGGTCTTTTTAAATGTCATATGTGAATTTTTCTTATGATATTTTTGTAAGATTTTTCAAATGTATGCATGTACACTGTCCGATAATAAGTTATTGAATTGAAAAAAAAAAAGGATTTTATAAAATACATTATGCAAGGGATTTCTTAAGTTATCTTGCACTTTATTTTGAAGCGTATCTGTACTAATAAAAGAAAGTTTTACTCTGTGTGTCTGCCTGTGTGTGTGTGCCCGCGATAGCTAGCGGAATAAATCTACGGCATGTACGCGGCTCAAAAGTTTTCTGAAGCCTGCCCTAAAGCCCTTTTGACTTAAAATTTTTAATTTCTAATCATTATCTTAATTATTAAGTAAAATTTGCAACGCCCTCTCATCAAAAATATGCTTTTTTTAAAAATCTGCTTCCATTCAGTTGGCTGGCTGTATAAGGCTTCGCTCATAAAGGAATAGATTCTTTTCTTTCCGCTTGATATTCGTTGATTTGTTGAATAAAGCTTTCAACCTGCTTTAGTAATATATTTATTAGGGTCAGGAGGGGTAGTTATGACCACTTTTTACATTTTCAACATTGTTATTATTATTATTATTTATTTATTTATTTTTTTTGCTCATTTCTATTGGGAAAAGTGGTGTTTTTAGTACATAGAAAGTAATTTGATCTTTTAAGAAAACCTTTTAAAAGTTTTAATTCTCATAGCTGTTTTTTTTTTTTTTAAGTTAAAAGGATGGTTATAATTACCCCACCAAAAACTCACAATCACATAAGTTTTGGGTAATTAAGACCACAAGTGGGGAAGTTTTGGCCACTATATTTTATCTTTATGCTTGCCAATACACATTTGTTTGGGGTAATTGAGACCACTTTGAACTCCATAGTGACAAATCCGTTTATCAAATATTTTACAGACTTTGTTTCAAATTGCTATTCGGATCTCAAAAAGGCTTCCAACTAATGATAAAGAATATCTAAGTTGAAACATATATTATGAGGTTAATATCTAAACTAGTCAGTTTTCACCAATATGACGGCGGTCACACTTACCTATTGGTCATAATTACCCCGCCTGACAGTACCGAAAGTTTGGTTGAATTGAAAGTTTAAAAGAATAGATCAGTTTCAACTGACGTTGCACCGTATCAAACAACTTTACAATGTCGCAGGCATTTTGGTTACACATCGGCTTTTCCGTTTTTTTTTTCTTTTGATTGGTTGAGCGATAATATTCTCTACAAAATCGGCGGCATTTTTTGATTGATTGGTGGAAATATGGGTTCACGTGTTAGAACTGATCTATTTAGATAAGAATATAACTTTTAAGAGTTAAATAAAATATTAGAACATTCCTTACTAGTACTTTTACTGCTAGAAATCGGAAATTGGCAAGAGTAACACCTTGCATACCAATGTTTTCTGCTGCTGCAGCAAATAGCCTCATTTTAAATAGAAATTAAATTCTCATTTTTGATCCAGTTAATTGTCTGAGCGAAGCGAAGGCTAATACTCTGTGCAATATTACAGCTACGATGGACATTAAAGTTATGTCCTACTTTAAAAAAGCCAAATAAAAACCTTTCGTCAAGCATAACTCAAAAAACATTTATCGGATTTCATTTCTGATTGCACCAGAAGGTACCTATGAGGGTCGCCTACCGAATGCACCTACTATGAAAAATAAGTTCTAAACCGTTTAAAAATTATATAAAATAACTGAGAAAAAAGCACAATTTATCTCCATACGTCACAGATATTTTGTGTGCGTCACTTTCACCGGTGGATGTTTTCGTAGACAACTGGTTTGAACTCATGGAGCAAATAATAATAAAAAAATACGTACGTGGTAATATTGATATGGCATAAACCATATTTAAATTTAATCAAATAGGAAAAGAAATCTGTTTGTTTTTCCATTTAAAAGAAAAAAAGCATAAAAACTTTGATCTGAGATTTTGCGATAATCTCTCAATAGCATTTTTTAATCGCCAAAAGCATATTTTATATTTCGCGTGTAAAAATCAGAAGCAGTTAGATGATGTTTAATAAAATATTTTATTTTATAGCATCATTTCTTCTTGTCTTCTTCTTCTTTTTTTTTGTACATGCTTTCTTTTAACTTACAATTATATTTGTCTGTGGCACTCAAATCTTGTGATTCATTTTTCACCCACTTCCTGTTGACATAGAGTTTTGAAATTTGGAATATACAGTGAAACCTTCATGTGCGACCACCTCCATTAAGCGACCACATCCCTGAACGACCATTTTTCCATGGAACGAAATTTATTCCTATAGGCTCAATACTAATTTTACCTCCATTCAGATACCATCCCAGTTGAACTCCCTCTAGGAGCGACCCATTTCTTTGAAGAGAATTAAACAAATTAATTTTTTTTCTGGTCACTTGAAAAAGGTTTTATTAGAAAAAAAAAAAAAAAATCCGGACAGCACATTATTCATCCAAATTCTAAACTAAGTTTAGATTTTTTTTATTCCGGTAACTTTTAAGTGTTTAAACCCTTTTGTGCCTTTTTAAGAAATGAATTTAACTCTGATGACAAATTCAGAATAACGGCCAATAAACTCACCTGCCCTCTTCTGTCAGAAAACCCTCAAAAAGTAGATAAATTAATGAAATCGTCATTATTTCTTCCTGCCCCCTCCAAAAAAAAAAACAAAAAAAAAAACAAAAAAAAATGCATTTATTTACTGAACTTCAAAAGGACATGGGAATAAAAGTTATAAAAGATAAAATCGTAGAACCAAATCAAACGTCAATGTATTCATTTTTTAAACTCTTCAGTAATTAACTTATGTAATTAACTTTTGTTTTGATGCTTAAATTTTTATACTTTTTTCTAATGTGAAAAATAAATTTTAGTAACATTAATTGTTACCTTTGTTAGCAATTAAAATCTAGATTTAAACATGACCTCCATTAAGCGACCACATTTTATTGGAACGGAACGTGGTCGCTTTAGGGAGGATTTACTGTATATGTATATCCGAGGGCAATATATGAATTGGACATTGATTTTTTAAAAATTCGATCCCTAAGGGGGAAACCGTGGGGGGGGGGGTGAATTACTTAATGGTTACGTCCGTTGATTTACAATAGAGAAATCAGCATTAGCTTCAACAATGAGTATTTCTTGAAAAGTACCAATGAAAGGGTTACCACGATATCACCAAACTTTGGCCAACGTGGCGAAATATCGACAAATTTGGCGACAAAAAAGTTTCTATACATGAAGCCAGCTTGGAGATAGCTGGTTAATTTGGAAAAATTCCCATTTAAATCCATTTATCTTCCATAATTGAACTCACCGAATTAAATTTAAACTCCCTGCATTTAAGGGTTTTTTTCAAGACTTTTCTACTGTTTAGAGCATATAAAAAACATATTTTCTAAATTTTTGTGAGTTTTAATGAAAGCATGATTTAAAAAAAGGAAACAATTTCCATATATATTAATTTCATTTTAGTCTTTGAAAATGAAATTGGTACTTTTCCTGTATAAGGGCCTTGGCGAGGTAAATGGGTTTGGCAAAACAAGTAAGCTTTTTATGCATATTTTCGTGCAACTTATTCATTGTTTCATTTACTCAAGCAATTTTTTAAAGATTTATGCAATTTATTTTGTGTTAACAAGCCACTTACCTATTTTTATATACAAACAAAAGTAAATTGCATATAAAAAGCTATGATATTATATATATAAATAAAATGTTTATATTTGTGGCACAGATGCCATATACGCACCGGGTTTGGTGTGATCTTTTTATGTCAATTTGGTGAAAACGTTGTTTTCGAATACCAGTTACATATAGCGTGCGATAATAGCACGTTATTTTTAATTTCAATATGAAAACAATATAAAGGGATAAAAAAAAATTTCTATTATTTTTAAAATGAAATAACAATCAATAAATGATATAATTATAGAACAAAACAATTTATAATAGCTTTATAGATGGTTACATCAGTGGTGGTTCTTGACTGGCGTTTTGGGGGGCACTAAATCCATAGCTGCGGAATTTATTTTTTTCTTACCACTATTGCTTTAAAAGAAATATTTGCCATATTAGTTGGCAGAATATTCGACCATTAAACAAGGTAATCTGTTTCTTTCAAAACATAATGGTAAGAAAAGAATAATAATGTCCGCCATGCAATTAGTGCCGCAAAATATGACAGTTACGAGCCGGCACTGGTTATCATGTCAGGCAAAGTACTTTGCCACTTTGGCTCTAATTAGGTACCTCGATGCGTATATGACATCTGTGCAATATTTATTTGTAAAAATAAGCATAAACGATCATCAGGTTTATTTTCATAGCTATTTATATCTTTTTGCAACAAATCTCACTTTTTGAGGCGAAACTGCACAAAGATTGAACAAAACTAGAAAGCGGTAACTCTGTTTTTTCAGAATTTATGTCACCCCCCGATGAAAAACAAAATATATAAATATAGATAGTACAAAACATATTTTAGTTTTAAGACTTAAAACATACGCTTTTATTTTAAACAGAATGACATCATCCGCATCCGCTGAAGAATTCTTCATTTACGATCCAGTCTTAAACAACTTCTATAGTAAAGTACGCATATGACGTCACTAGCGCTGAATAATACACAAATCCAAAAAAAGAGATGTCGTCTTTCAAAAAACGCTAAAAAAAATAAATAAATAAATAAATAAATAAATAAATCTGCTATTTTATGATTTGTATGCCCTCATTTGTTTGTAATATTAATATAGATACTTAAAATTAAATTTTGTTTATAATAGCTCCATATTTTATCAGAAATCATTCATTTATATTTTTTTCTAAATAGCACGTATTTTAATTGCTTTTTTTAAGTTGTTAAGGGAAAAAGGCAACCAAAAAGGTATAATTACTATTTTTCAACTATTTTTCCCCTAATTTCTACAGAAATGGAGTGCTTGAGTTGCCAAAATTAAACAAATGTCGCTAAAAACTACAGAAAAAAAATTTTCAAAAATAAATTGAGATGTAGTTTTCAAACAAATTGCATTCAAAAGTACTCTTTCTCCCAATACGACGGTATAAAAGTTGAAAATGTGTGATGTTTAGAAGCTAAAAATCTTAAAATAGAAGAATAATGAAGATTAAGTCAAATTGAAGTTATATTGCAGTACAGTATTTGGTACTACTTAGTTATCTCGTCGACCAAAAATCTATCGTGCAAACTATAAGATTGAATGCTAATAATGGTTGATCGTAAATGTCGCATTCTAAGTACCTTATTACCATGCATATAATACTTTTCATGGAACTTCGTTGTTATATGGACTATGGCGTTTTTGTAAAAAGCACGCAATTCGGGATTAAGAAAGTGGAATTTTTTGCCAAATGATATAAATGACTATGAAAATAAATCAGAATAAGTATTATACTAGTTTATATATATATATTTAAAAATGCATCTGCTAACACGTAAGTTATTTATGTTTGTATGTAATCTAATATATAAAAATGAAAATTTGTCTATCTATCTGTTTGTAATTCTATACAAATCCACAGTTTGGAAGCCAGAATTGTGAAAAGATACGTACATGTGTATTAAAAAACGGCCGAGGCAACTAAAGTAATCCGGAATCGAAATAATTTATAGTTAATCTACTATCTATATTATGAAGGACAAACATATCTGTGCGTAACGCATACGTCATTTTGCGAATGGCAACACTTTGAAATTTGAAATAAAATTTTGGTCTTAAAATTTTATCTACTGCAAATTTTTAAACTTCTAAACATCGCACATTTTAAATTTTTACAACGTCGTATAAGGAAAAAAATGCCCTTTTAAATGCAATTTGTTTGAAAGCTGTATCTCAATTTATTTTTGAGATATTAATTTTTTTGTAGTTTTCAATACCATTTTTCCAATCGTGGCAACAAAAGTACCCCATTTCTATTGAAAGTAAACGGAAAATAATCGAAAATAGGAGATTACTGTATCTTTTTGTTCCCATTTTCTCATAAACCCTGAAAAAGAATTTGAAATTAAAATATGGGCTATGTCAAGAATATTGTCTGTTATTCCGTGATAATGACAGCATATGCACACTTTTCTATAGACGAAGTTTAAGACTGGATTGTAAAAGTGGATTGCTTTAGCGGATGCAAATGACGTCATTTTATAAACAGCGAGTATTTTAATTCTTAAAACTGAATTATGTTTTGTAGAAGTGCGTAATTTTCACAGCCCAGCTGCTTTCAAATTCTTCACATGTGAAAATGCTTCACTTTTGAAAATAATGTAATCGAAATCACACACTGATAAAACGCAATGTTTTACAAAAATTTAGAGTGTCTTTATAAATGAGAGGTGACATGCAAATAATAGCGAGTTATATTACAGAATTTTGATGGTTCTCGCCTGGATAGATTTGCTTCGCCGAGTTAGACAAGCAAACAAATAACTCAAGGTTTAAAATAAATAATATAATGTTCCTGAAGTTATTGTCTAAAATTCTCTGGAATAATAAAACTTTAATGCTATTCTTTAGGACATTCTGCTATAATTTTATCAATATAACGTAAATTGCTTAATTTAATTTTTTACAATTTGATATAATCTATATATTTAAAACTCAAGTGTGTTTTTTAGTCATCTACCCTAATATTTTTGCTGAACCAATTTTACTAATATATTTTTTCAACTGGAACCTGTTCATTTGTAGATGTGATCGCACTATCTTTTTTTTTTTTATATCCCTACTTTTATATTTTAATTTTAAAAGCATTTTATGAAATTTCCCCAAAAGGATGAAAAGAGAGTAAAAAAACGAGGTATTTTTATCTTTACTCTTGCCCTTTTTTGATAAAAATTCAAAATTGTTTATAAAAATTGTTGTATAGGGTTTAGTGGCGCAAAATCCCATTAGGAGCATAAAATTATATTAGGGGAATAATAACGGAAATGACATACTACTTTTGAAAACACGCATTTTTCCTCATAAATTTTCTATATTGTTTTTTCTTCAGCCTGTTTACTGATATTAAGTTACAGACACTAGGCGAAATGCTTATTTAAGTGAAAATGAAGTCATATTTAAAAGAAAACGATCATTTTCTTAGATAAAACCAAACATTTTAACACAAATTCGTCTAAAAAACATAAATTACGGAAATTTTTACTCTCCGGAACTGAGATTAGAATCTCAAGTAAAGAGTGGTTCTTTTCACATAAAAGCTAACAATAGTGATATCAAGTTTTGAATTAAAATGATTTTAAAAAGATCAAACAAAATACAAATTTTTTAAAAATGATGAATATGGATATGAGAAGTGCGTATGCAAATTTTGAGAAGGCATAAATTGCTGTTTTTCATTCCGGAATAACAAGCATAAGAGCTTGAATTGATAACCACATCGTAATAACTAATCTTTATTATATTTTACTGATTAAGAATTTATATTATAAAGGAGAAACGTATCTGTGCGTAGCGCTGACGTCATTTTGCGAATGGCACGATGAAATTTCGGTCTTGAAATTTTTGCTTCTGCATTTTTTTAATCTTCTGACCATCGTACATTTTCAATTTTCGTCGCATACGGAAAAAATTTACTTTCAAATGAAATTTGTTTAAAAACTGTATCTTCATTGACTGATGTAATATGTTTTTTAAAATAATTTTTAAGCATGATTTTTTTTTAAGTTTATCTTATCACGTGCCGGTTTCAATACATAATAATAATAAACATTTTGCACATAAAGCAAAAACATTGTGCAGCATTTGTTTCTGACTATTTTAACATAACGAAATTAATACTTTCTTTATAAACAAATAAAAGAATAATATTAAAAACACCCAATCTAACATATTTGTGAAAGACAAATTAACGAAATTAATACTTTTTTTATAAACAAATAAAATAATATTAAAAAGAAACACATCTAACATATTTGTAATCATACAATTTAAATTTTTAGATCATCAAATAGGATTTTTTTTTTTTTCAAATGGAATTAGTTTGCAAAGTTCATCTCAGTTTACTGATTGTCTATGATTTTAAAACAATTTTAATGCATGAAATATTTTTTTATTTATTAAATTTATTTATTAAATTGACATGGCTGTATATATCATGACGTAAATTCTCACAATAGAACAATTTCTAAAAATGTCGCTATATAAAACACTGCAGAAACAAAAAGCTTTCGAAAATTTTCTTTTTCTGTGTTACTGCTGAGCCCGAAAATTTGAAATTTTGTTTCGGATTAGTTTTAAAATATAAAATTGTTTATATGAATGGTTTCTAAAATTTTTTAAATTTAGAAAGATGAAATGAACGGAAAGCGTTCTCAATTACCATTAATTTGGAATTATTAGGTATAGAAACTTTAAATATTTCATAATGCTGCATTTTCTCCACAAAACATGCAATTTAAATGCAACAAAACTGATAGTTACCCACCTAGCATTAAATAAATTGTGTGAATATTGAATAAAGACCTGTATGAAACAGTGAGTAGGTTGCCCGTAAGTACTTGTTAAAATGTACCTTCTCTAGGCATTTACCTCTTTCGCCAAGGCCACTAACAGAGGGAAGTGCTGTTTTAAATTTGATATGATTTTTTTTCCGATTCATTTTTCTAGACATTTTATCATAAGGTTATATTCTCAATTGTCATTAGTACGTTTTTTATATATTAACTTATTCTTGTGAAATTTCATAATCGGGTTCATATTGGAGTATTTTAGCTTGCATAATTTGCTGAAAAAATATGTATTGATTTGTAAATTACTTGAAAAGACACTTTGACAGTTCAAAGGTTATGCAGACGATATAGTCATATCTTGTGTCATACTTTATGCTGCAATCATTGCCAATTTCTTTTATTTAATACATGCCACATACAGCTCAACTTCTGCAGAAAATGTTTGAAAACTAAACAATACAGCGTATGTAGTGGCCAGCATACACTCATTATTTAAATCCGATCGAGCATATCTAAAGCACACTCTAACGACGCATTGCATGCCACTTTTGATGTGTTCGGTACTTTGATTCTACAAACAGATTTTGAAGAGAGAATTCCTTAATTCTTATCGACAACCTGATTGCATCCGTGGAAAACAGATATTGTACAATATTAACTATTCCGGGGGAGCGCACACCTTATAAAGCATAGTCCATTCTTTTCAAACATCATATATTTGATATTTAAAGTTACTCAAATTGTTGCAGAGCGTCTGATTATGCTCTTGACATCATTTTACACACTTACAATTGCAATATATGATAATTTAGCGTTTAATTTTCTATTTTACTTTTAATATATTGCGTTCTTTCAATTTTATATCCATGCATTGCTGTCTTGTATGATTTGCTTGACCATTTTTTTAAACGGCGTATACGAATTTATATATAAGATTTTGTAATTCTACGATTCATTTAGTTTCATACTTTCAATTTATCGCAGTATATGGACAATTAAAGATAACATCTCATTTTCTTTGCTGCTACATGTTATTATTAAATCTATGTTCTCCGCAATATCGCTCAGACTAATCCCTCTGAGGGAAGTCCTAGTGATGTATATTATTTCTGAAGTGGTTTTGTTTATTTTTATAGGCTTTTATTAAATGCATTTTTTTCATTCCTCTTTTTTGTTTCTTAAATGCAGGAAAATGTTTTGCTTTTAATCGCGCGTCTGATACATGGTGTCACAGGCACCGAGACCCGTGTTAGATTTTCGTGCAGAACATATTGTGATCTTACGTAATTTATAAATAGTGGTTATCATTGTTTGCGAATAGTAATTTCAGTAAGTTTCTCAAATTCTTATTTCATCCCCCACCCCCCTCCAATATACTAATATATCTTCGGATAGGATGAATAACGGACTTTCATTCGGATATATGTTTGTTTATAATAGAGTGTGCCTCCTAGCGGTGAAAAGTGAAAATGGCATATTTTGCAGAGCGCGTGCAGCACACCTGCTATACGGTGCTGCATATGGCAGCCACCCGCATCGAATGTTCTTATACATCATACTGCGCCCTTAACGTAGTGATGTTTACCATTGTTTCTGAATACTAATTTCATTATATATCTTAAATTCTTATTTTAGTCCCCATCCCGTCGAATAATATATAAACGGATAGGAGTTAAAAATCGGAGTTTTTTTCGGATGTCGGTTCGTTGAGAAAAAAATGTGCTTCATGGCAGTGGAAAGTGGAACTAAAATATTTTGTAGAGTGAGCACAGCATCACAACGCCTGCTATACGATGACGCAGGCAGTGGGGAACCGTATGGAAGATTCTTATTAAACATATTGCATCACCTGCCGGTGAAAAGTGGAACTAAAGTAGTTTGAAGCTCGTACATGTTAAGGATGCAGTTAGGTACGGTTAGGGTAGAGTTACACTTAGGTTGCATTTAGATTAAATTAAAGTTACGTTTAGGTTACGTTGCAGTAAGATAACGGTTATGTTTTTTGTCGCAGGATGAACATTACGCATTTTTTGATTAAATATATATACTTAATTTTATACAATAGCTCTGAAATTTTTAAATTATACAGTAACCTTTTAGCTAATGATCAAGTATCGATTCGATTCACGTATAGTCGGATTTGAGAGTGATATATTCAAAATATTTCACTTAAAATTTCGATGTAAAAAAATGAATATATATATATGTACGTGTATAACTATTATTTTTAAAGTTTAATATCATTTTTGTAGCATGAAAATTACACAGTAGTCGGATACGTATTGACCCTCCCCCGTTTCCCGTTGCAGTTATTTCGAGTCTTTTTACTTCTAAATATCAGTTCCCCCCCCCCCTCCCCGAATTTTACACAGTATGCGGGCACGTATTTTAGACAAAATCGTATTAAAGTTTTAAAATTATACACATTTCAGTTACATTGAAGAATATTACCACGGGCTTGGACATCACCGGTTGGGACAGCTAGTCCTAAATGAAATGTAAATATATAGTACTCACTCTTCGTCTTGACATTGAAACAATTGAAACATTATAATTGAAAATATTTCTTTCTATTGAAGTTATTTTGATTAAAATAATAAGTATTCTGTTTCTCATACATCGAGATACTACTTCGAATTCCTCTTAAAAATATTTTGAATATGTTATTTACTTTATATCTTTCCAAAAACAATACTAACTAATACTAACAATACTAAACAATACTAACAATACTAAACTATACTAATAAAAATAAGTTACAACCAATTTTAAATATTAATCGTTTGCTTGGGGCCCTTGCAGCAGCTTCTTGAAAAATAATCAGAATCGCTTGCAAATGTCTTTAACTTAGTTCTAGCGTTCTCCGATTACTTTAAAAACTACTAAATTTTTTTTATACCCAACTACATTTCAGTTATGGCCCTGCCCCCCCCCCCTGAAGTTTTCTCACCATAAATCATTAATAAATTACCCCAAATCCGATCTCTATTTTAGGAAAACTTTTTCCCATTTAGTTATTCTCTCTTTTCTACATTCCAGCTAAAATTCTGGGCCCACTTCTGTCCTGTAGGGCCAGGTCCGTGGACCCTTAAACTTACTGAGTGCCACACATTTTTCACCATCTAGTTTTCTCGCCGTTTCAATGAATAATTTTAAAGTTGAGTCCTGTACTCCCCCCCCCCCCCCCCCCACGGTACAACTTCCTCATATTTTTACTGGGACCCCAGGGCCCTTTTTTTAAGTATTCCATTTCCCATTTTTGCTCATTTCTTTAAAATTTTATTATAATAATTATTTCATACCTTATGCTTAATTTTGACGAATTGAAGATCTAAAGTGCTAAGAACTAAGGCCTTGAAACAAGTTTTCATTTAAAGCCCTGCTTCTTAAGTCCTCCAGCTACTACAAGAACGGAAAAAAATATCAGACTTCGACTAGCACCAATTTGAATATTACTTTCCTTCCTGGAGCCTTTGTTGGAGCGTCTTTAAAAGTGACCCGATTCTGTTACAATTTTCTTTAATATAGTTCTATCACCCTTCAGCTAGTTTAAAACTACTAAATTTTTTTCTTATACACAACTACATTCCACTATAAACCCTTACTATCTGGGCCAGTTCCTTCTTTGTACCTCAGCTACAAACTTTTTCGAACATTAATTTTCATTTTCGGAAATAACTTACTTTTATTCACTATAGCCGTAAAATAAAAATTGCGTTACTTTAATGTTAACTTTAGATAAGGGATTTCATATATTTATTAAATATCGTGTTAATGATAAAACTAATTAGTGAAATTTACATGGAGGGGGTGGACAAGGAAACAGTTTCAACGGGATTTTTTTTTTTTTTTCAACTGAGATTACAATTCAAAAACATTCTGTATTATTAAAGTGTATCTTAGACTTCAGTAAGCAACATTTTCGAACATTAATGATTCATTCTTTTTTCGGGTTCTTTGGTGCTGATGACTACGATGTTTGACGCACTCACTTGGTTTTCGATTGTCTCCAGTATGTGCGGAGTACTTCCGATGCGTGCTGCCTTAGGTAGCAGGGACGCAGGTCTGAGGTTCGTTAGGAAAGAAGTTTGTTGGGAACACATTAGACACTGCGGAAGGCAATGGGGCACCCGAAACTAGAATAATTTAAAATATTTTCGAAAGATAGAAAATCACAGAAACTTGAGTTTTGTTTAAGGTTATTATAACGGGCACCGGCCTTCGCCGAGCGGGAAAGTGAGTGTAAATTTAAAACCCTGCTTATATTTAATATTAAAAAAAGTTCATACAGTATTCAGTAATAAGCGAGAAAACAAAAACCTTGAGCGAAGTCTTTTAAGATACCGTTATCTTTTTATTTAAGTCTACTAAGGCACTTAATTTCAACTAAAAAAGTTTGACGTCATATCATATTTCAATAACGTAAAATTCAGGAGTACATTGAAACAATTTTGAATTATACGAGCTTTTTATTTAAGTTACTTGCACTATACATTTTTTCTTATTTCTCAAACTTCATTTTTAAATAAAAACATTTTAAAATGAAAAAGAACTTTGAAACTTCGAAATATTTTTGTTTTATCCAAATGTTATTTTTAAGTATTGCACATACATTGAAAGGACTGAAAGGAGTTTAATTATCGATTTATTGGGAAATCGAAAATGTATTAAGAAATCGATGGAAATAATAAAACTATCATCATTTCATATTTTTAGATCAAAGTTCAAAGCTGATTACTTTTTCAAATTATATTTGTAAAAAGAAAATTCAATCTAAAAATACTCGAACCACTTCCGTCTGTATCCAACTTAATAATCTAAAAATAGCCTTCATGATTACAGATGTTTTCTTTCCATGTTTTATGAATTCAAAATTGGTTCTTCTTTTAAAAGCAGAATGTTTTTATTAACAGATTTTACTGCGCTGGGTATTTAATTTATTTTCTCTTTTATAAATATATGACTTCATATTTTGTTCTGAATACTGAAATATATTTAAAAAAAAAAAAAAAAAAAAAAAAAAAAAAAAAAAAAAACATATGTTTTAATTTTTGTTTCACAAGTTATCACGTGAACTCAATATTACTTTTTATAATTACTTAAAATTGGGATTATTCACCACAGATTTTCATTTTTTTTTAATTGTCTTTTATTTGTGAGAATTTTTAAATTGAAAACAATACTAAATGACCAGAATAAAAACACAAAATCAAAACTTTATAGAAAATATATATTTAAGCTAAAATTTATGATTAAAGTTAATATTTGAAACGACAAATGCTGGAGAGTTATAAGAGCATTTTATGCATTTCAAAAAGCCTGTAAAATGATAAGTTTTTAGGCAAATGCAATAAGTGTAAGTCATGAAGGATGACTTTTTTAAACTCTAATATAAAACATTTAAATCTCAACATTTCTCTGAATAATAATAAAAAATAAAACAGAACTTGTCAATAATATTAGGTAGATTTCGTATGTAAAACTACCTATTGGGTTAGCTCCTATGTTGGTATTTCGGAAACTTTTTTGATGATCTACACCAATCATGAACCCTAGAACCCAAAACCACCCCCCCCCCCTTTAAAAAACGTCATCTATCTATCTATCTATCTATATATATATATATATATATATATGTATGTATAACCATTAATTAAACATAACCTACCACCATCAAAAACCGTAATATTATGAATTAAAGCTGTAAGTATAAAAATTTTTTTATAAGAATTATTATGGAAGAAAAATAAGAAAGTGGACACCGACAAATAATGGAAAAGCTTATATATTGAATTACGTTGTCAAGGGCAAAGAATTCAATGATTTAAGCAAAATGGTTGTTTTCTGTGAGAAAAATAAGCTAAAGCTAAAAATTATTTTCCCCTGTGCCCAAACAACCATTAAAATCAAGTGAATTGATTAAAAATGAAAACGGAATAGAAACAAATAATATGAATTGGAAAAATCAATAAAACCTATTTAAATATTTATAGGATATAAAATAGAAATAATAAACACCATACCGATTACTATTTCAGCATTTTAGAATAAATCCACGCGTACATGGCACCCAAAATATCGTAAAGAATAAGGTGAATAAAACAGTTAAGAAATCACAGTAATTGATACCATAGGATGCAGTTAATACATTTTGAAATAAATGTTAAATAACTTTTAATATAATATAAAATAAAATAAATAGAAAGTAATTACATATTTGAAATGCACTATTAAATGAATTAAAAACTGTTTAACAATATTTAGCTAAAAATTCCCCCTGGTGTAGTAAATTATAACTGAAATGTAGCTGAAAAAAGTAAAATTTAGAACTTATCGTCGAAATACAGATTTTGGTGCTGCCATCTAGTATTTCTTTTATTATTCAATTGTCACAAGATAAACAGTTGTAAGCATTTGAATGTAACAATTGTTTTATTAACAGCAAAACCAAACATATCCTTATATATAGATAATTATAAACCGAATATAAACAACACAATGTATTTTTAAAAAAAACTATTGTTAATAAAATTTAAAAAGCATACAAAATATTCTATTAGCTAACTTATTTAAACTAACTAGGAATTTAAATAATTCTAGAACATCGATAATATATAGCATATAGCTATATGCTATAAAACAAAATAAATTCATTAATAATTAATATAAATAATTATTAAAAATATAAAAATCTTTAATAAAAACTATTATATATAAGATAATTATAAAATGGACAGGAAATAAAAAACATATGGGAGCATATAGAAGGTAAACAGATACTTAAAATCCGATTACCTAAAAAGCACAAATATAGTGTGTGGAATATTTTCATACATCCATAAAAATCCTAAAAGTATGAATGTGGGACATTCAAAAACATTAAACCGATAATAAATTTTATAACACAAAGTGAAAATAGATAAATATTAAAATATTAATAAGAATAGAGGAATAATAATAAAAATAATTACCCAATTTTAATACATATAGTATAACTTTATTTATATTAAATATACTTATATGTATATTAATCACTATAAAAATGGCATACTATTAGTAATTAATATGATATTGTCCTTATTAAATTAAAATTTATAACAAATGATTGTAAATAACATTAAACAATAATTAAACTAATTATTAATGAAAATCACCAATTACATATAAAATATCAAATCAACATCCTTATAAAATACGTATCAAAAATATAGTAATAATACAAAAGCCCCCATTTTTTTTTTTAAATTAACCATTGCGTATTATCCAGACAACACCACCCTCCTCCGTACTCTAACATCTACCCAAGCATCCAACCTATAATAATTTTTTTATATTATTTTACAATTTTTAATTTTTTATAGATATTTTTTTATTTTATAATTTTTTTGTAATTTTGTTTACGCATGTGTTAATTTGTTTTAAAAGATCATGTAAGAAAAATACTAATTGTAATTTTTTTGGAAAACCATGATTTAATGCATCATAAATTAGTTTTTTAATATTATTGTTAATTAGAGGAGAAGAACATAAACATTTTATTCTATATAAATGATTAAGTATTATATTTCGAAATACAGATTGATGTAGACAAGATTTAAAATTTGTAAATGTATTAACTTTGAATTTAAATTCTTTACGTTTGTCATATAAATCTGTGATTGTTTTGTTGTCTTTTATTGTAATTTTAAGATCTAAGAAGTTAATTGTATTGTGCGATAAAAGGTTTTCCGTTAATTCCAAATTAGTGGGATAATCTACTGGAAATTGAGTAATTGCAGAATGATCAGTATCAATTAAAATTATGTCATCAATATAACGATATAAATGTAGATTATTATTAATAAAATTACGTTCATAATGATATAAGTATAAGTCTGAGAGTAAACTGGATGTACAACCGCCTTGTGGTATACCGACATGCTGCAAATATAAAGTGTTATCTTGCAATATGTAATTATTATAGATAATGAAGTTTGTTAAAGATTTAAAATATGCAATATCAATATTAGATGGTAATTCCAGTTTCTTATAATACTTTTTAAATAATGCATTTATAATTTTATGTAAATCTAATAGGTCTATATTATTAAAAAGATCTTTGAAGTCATATGTCGTTATATTATATACACAATGAAGATTTTTTAATATATTGACAAGTTGATAACTATTTTTTATACAATGTGTATTATCATCGTTTGTAGTAAGAACATATAATTGATTAAGAATTTTTAAGAGAAGTTTATTGGCTTTATTATTATATGTATTGCAACCAATAGTTACAGTCCTAAATTTAATTGGAATTTTATGAAATTTGGGAATAAGAACTAAATATGGATAATTAAAGTTATTAGATAAAATATTTAATAGTTTATAATAACTTCGAATTTTACGATTATTTACAATTACATTTTCATTAGTTATTTGAAATGACTTATTAGAAGAAATATAATTTGTAAGAAGCTGGTGATAATAAGATTTACAAATAATAGCATAATTATTTGGAGATTTGTCTACATATGTAATAATGTAGTTTTTTTGTAATTTAGTAATTTGTTGGAAAATATGCTGTGTATTAATAGAAACCAAATCAGCAATATTATTTTTTAAAGCCATAGTTAATTTTTCAATTACTAATATTTTCCACTGATTAAAATATTCAATAGGCTTATTATAAGAGATAGAAATTTTATAAATAAAAATATCAATATCATGTGTAAACTGTTTGATAATAGATTTAACATTAAATTTAGATGGAAGTCTATATTTAGTACCATAACCCATTAGTTGATTCAATTTAAAATCATTAACAATATCAAGATTTCCAGTGATTATATGTCCATGATCATTGTTTATGTATTTTTTTTTTTTTTTTTTTTTAGAGTGGGACCATTGCATTTACACGGAAAATTACTTGCAGCAGATGTATTTTTTGAAAATGTATTGTAGTTAAAAATCTTTCTACCAATTGTATTAGGATATTTAAAGGTTTTTGATATATGAAGATTATTAATAGGAAAAAAACAATTTTTATCATTAATTATAGAATTGATATTAATTTTATTAAATATGTGATTTGAAAAAGTAATTAACATTTGAGTATTCATGTTTTGAATTTTATGTTTTTTTTTGTAAATTAATATTTAAAAGATTAACCCTAGTCATAATGAGGTAAAAATAAATATCAGAGAAATGTTTAGAGAAAGATTTACTTAGAAATACATTTAAATGTTGTACAATCTGTTTCTTTTTAATAGCAAAGATGTGTTTTCGAATTAACAACCAGTTATAATTCTCTAAATATTTTCTTTGAAGATCATTTATATGTTTAGTGATAGATTTTTTGGAAACTACAACTGATGATGAACCCTTTCCACGTTTATTACGTGTTGTTTTACCATTTAAATTATGATTAAGAGTAGGATAAATTGGAGAATAATCAATATTGTTATTTATAGATGTGAAGACTTTGACAGGTCTGTTAAATACTTCACTGTTAAGTCCATAAGGATAAATTGTGTTGTAATATTTCATAAATGATTATTCCATATAAAGACGTTCTGATTTATTTTTTAGAATTTGAAGGATTTCAATTGTCGTATTTTTAAATTGATGTTTATGAAAATGTTGAATTTCAGCTGTAGATTGTATATTTTTTGCTTTGTTATTATTAGAGTCTGAACGATGATGATTGATACGTTTATGAATTGGACCTGATGTTTCACCAATATATTTCATATTACATAAGTTGCACTTTATGCTATAAATCACATTAAATGCTTTACAAAAACTTGAATAATTAGGATCTGAGATAATTTGTGTCTGAGAAGCGTATGGACATGTCTTGCACCGAGCATCATAACACTTACGAAAAAATAAAGGACGAGGGGGAGAGTATAAATGGTCGCTGGATGACGATCCAGGAACAACCCAATTATTGTTCCTGTACCGGGCCCCACACTGCATAGATGCTAAGTGTATCTTGCCAGGATCGAGATGTTTACTAAGAACTGCCATATAAAAATTATGTTCGGAAAATGCAATAATTGCCATAAAAAATAAGAAAATTTAATAATATAAAAATTAATAATTTAATTAAATTATTCTTGATTAAATAATAAATCTTGAGTATGAAAAATATATACAATATTTACAATAATAGAAGCAGAACGCAAAAACAAACTTCAATTTTACCATAACTAAATAATGATAAACCTAATTTCGTAGACTAAAAAAGCATGATACCACTGGACTTTTTGATAACAAATAAGTCAAAAAAGATCCGCATCGAACATCAAATCCTAGAACAACTATAACCTTGCGAAGACAACCAAAACGCATTCCCAATTAATTTCTCAGATCAAAGTAATATGAATTTAAACTTCTAAAGCAATTTAACATTAAATCTATGAATATAAATAATTATTACTACCATATTGATGTATATATATAAAATGATTATCTCTTAAGAATTATGTTAAGCTATAGCAAAAATAGAGAATATATAGGACAATATCATACACTAACCACAAGAAAATACAGATAAAATCATAACTAGAAAATTAAATAACATTAAAGAAAGCTATGCAATGATAGGAATGAAAACATTAATGGAATCCTAAAATAGGTATCAGATAACTACATAGTAGAAATCATATTGATAATACACATAGACAGTGCGCTATTGCAGCAATTATCTAAGCGTATAATATTTAAAAGATTGCTAAATCATTTAGCGAACTGGGAATATATATGAATATATATAAGATACCAAAAGGAAAAAATACTTCAAAATGAATTGTTGACATTCAAAATGAAAAGATATTTAAAAACATCGTAAAAAGCTTACATTCATAATTACTTGTGCAAATGCATCATAGTAATTTGAATGCTATTATATAACCATTAATTAAACATAACCTACCACCATCAAAAACAGTAATATTATGAATTAAAGCTGTAAGTATAAAATTTTTTTTATAAGAATTATTATGGAAGAAAAATAAGAAAGTGGACACCGACAAATAATGGAAAAGCTTATATATTGAATTACGTTGTCAAGGGCACAGAATTCAATGATATAAGCAAAATGGTTGTTTTCTGTGAGAAAAATAGGCTAAAGCTAAAAATTATTTTCCCCTGTGCCCAAACAACCATTAAAATCAAGTGAATTGATTAAAAATGAAAACAGTATAGAAACAAATAATATGAATTGGAAAAATCAATAAAACCTATTTAAATATTTATAGGATATAAAATAGAAATAATAAACACCATACCGATTAATATTTCAGTATTTTAGAATAAATCCACGCGCACATGGCACCCAAAATATCGTAAAGAATAAGGTGAATAAAACAGTTAAGAAATCACAGTAATTGATACCATAGGATGCAGTTAATACATTTTGAAATAAATGTTAAATAACTTTTAATCTATTATATATATATAATCCAAACGGAAATTTCGTTCCGAACGCCGAGATTTCAAGTTCTACCGCATGGATTTTTACGGAACTTATACCGTTAGATAGGTATCGTTCCAGGGAAGGTTTTAAGCTATAACACATCATTCTACCTAGATTAGTTAAGAATTATTACGGAAAATTCTATTATTTTGGACTTTGTTACTTCGTATTTCCTTAAATATCTGGGTTCCTATTGGTCGTAGAGCTTAGATCTCGCGCCAAAAGTAGCTCCGAAGCACCGAAGCAAACTTTTCCCCGTGATTATTTTGACGTCTTCCGATTTCCTCTAACTCTATTAGATGCCCGCGTAGAAGCCCCTTTAAAATATTTTTCGTAGTAATTTCAGCAATTATCTTAAATTATTGGTTAAGACCGCCATCCTCCCGATTCATGTATCTACGGAAAGGTTGCATGAAGGAGTTTCGTTCAGATACGCTTTCGTTGAGAATAGAGTGCGCTCCCTGGTGGTGGAATGTGGAACTAACATAACGCGATATTGTTAAAATTAGGAAATCTAACAATGCGATCTGTTTTAAACTTTGAGATAGTTCATAACACATAATCTATTATCTATTCTATTATATATATATAAAATCTATTATCTATTCTAATATCTATTATCTATTATATATATATAATCCAAACGGAAATTTCGTTCCGAACGCCGAGATTTCAAGTTCTACCGCATGGATTTTTACGGAACTTATACCGTTAGATAGGTATCGTTCCAGGGAAGGTTTTAAGCTATAACACATCAATCTACCTAGATTAGTTAAGAATTATTACGGAAAATTCTATTATTTTGGACTTTGTTACTTCGTATTTCCTTAAATATCTGGGTTCCTATTGGTCGTAGAGCTTAGATCTCGCGCCAAAAGTAGCTCCGAAGCACCCAAGCAAACTTTTCCCCGTGATTATTTTGACGTCTTCCGATTTCCTCTAACTCTATTAGATGCCCGAGTAGAAGCCCCTTTAAAATATTTTTCGTAGTAATTTCAGCAATTATCTTAAATTATTGGTTATGACCGCCACCCTCCCGATTCATGTATCTACGGAAAGGTTGCATGAAGGAGTTTCGTTCAGATACGCTTTCGTTAAGAATAGAGTGCGCTCCCTGGTGGTGGAATGTGGAACTAACATAACGCGATATTGTTAAAATTAGGAAATCTAACAATGCGATCTGTTTTAAACTTTGAGATAGTTCATAACACATAATCTATTATCTATTCTATTATATATATATAAAATCTATTATCTATTCTATTATCTATTATATATATATAAAATCTAAACGGAAATTTCGTTCCGAACGACTAGATTTCGAGTTCTACTGCATGGATTTTTACGGAATCTATACCGTTAGATAGGTATTGTTTCAGGGAAGGTTTTAATCTATAACACATTATTCTACCTATATTAGTTTTAGAATTATGACGGAAAATTCTGTTATTTTAAGCGATAAGGTTACCATTTTATTTCTTGGCGAAATTCATCGTTGATAAAAAAAAAAAAATGAAACGGCTATTAAACCTCGAAAAATAAAAGAAAAACTGTTACTAATTTTATTTAAATGAAAAAAAAAGAAAAAAAGAAGAAGAAAATCCGTTTTAATGAGTGATAATATTAAAAAACGGAAACATTTTATCAAAACCTGAAAGAAATATTTGTAATGCTTAAAAATTAATTTAATAAGAAATATTACACTTGATACGCAATATTTGGCTCTTTATCGCTTGCGTTAGATATGGAAACGAATCTGAAAATTTGATTAGGTGAAATTTTAACGACATTTTCTTTCTGTTCTGTTCTTTTCTTTTTTTTTATATCTAATTGTCCCATCACGTGATTTATAGAAGAAACAAGCAGATGTAATTGTGAGTCACATGTGTAATTACTATTTGTTTCTTTACAATTTTTTATTTTTCTTTTGCCGCCAAACAATGTGATTTTAAGCCAAAAATGCATAAGCGTGACATTAGCTTGAGGATGTTCTCACAAATGGTGTTTTTTTAGGTGAAAGAGATCATTTTTTGAGTACATTTTCATATTCAATTGTAACTTATATAGATATCAGTTAATATTTTTAAAATGGAATCGAATACTTAAATTTCAGTGTGAATTTCTGCCACACATACATATTGTAAAATAATTTCATGCTTTTTAAAATGTTTTTCGCCGTAATTCCGAAAGCATGTGATATTTATAAACTCGAACTCAGATCAACGAATATTACCCATTTTATTTAAGCAAATATTATCTGTTTTCTCAAGTCATATCGCCAATTTCATTTATAGGAAAATTCACAGATTCGAAATCTAGGAAATAAAGATAATTTTTAAGGAAATTTATGTTTTAATACGTTATTACTATGGAAAAATTCAACATTTTGAAAAAAAAAAAATTACAAGTCTTTTGTAATTCGTCATTTCTTCTTCGTCTTTCTTCGTACTTTCTCCTCTGTTATGTAATATTTCAAATGATATTGGACTAATTTTCGATAATCGATTCACCGTAAAATCGCATATCTAATATAGTATATAAAATAAAGTCTGGATTAGGGGACTAATTAACGCACAGCGCAAACTACTGAACCTAAAATCTTGAAAATCGTGGTAAAAATACTTCTTATGACATATACTTCTGCTAAGAAAGGATTTTCTAAAGTGTCACCCATAATGGTTTTTGCACGGGGAGGGGGAAAAAATCGAATATCAAAATTATGCGACAAATGATAGCATATTTTAATGTAGTTTTGTATGCTGAATCGAATGCTACCAAATAAATTTTTATAAGTCAAACAGTTCATGACACATTTCATATTTTTCTAATTTGGCGGTGTCTTTGGCATCTAAACCTCAAAATATCTATCATTACATCCGTTACTCTAGCAACGGAAAAAATTCAAATCAACCCTTTTGGCTAAAAAATAAAAACGGCTCTATGAGTTTGAAATAAAAATGCAAGCATCTTAATTTTTTTTAAATAGTGATTTTATGTAAAATAAAAGGGAAAAAATTACTGAGAATTTAGCGTTATAAAACAAAAATGGAAAAGGTACTACTTAGATATTCCGTCGACCAAAAATCTATCGTCAAACTATAAGATTAAATGCCAATAATGGTTGATCGTAAATATCAAATTCACTTGAATTTAAACAAACTACACGTGTTTACGTCATCAAGTGATTTTAATTTCGACGTTTTATTTGTATTTTTATTAATGTTATACTAATTTATTTGTTATTTCGTTATTTAAAATAAAGATTATGTCAATTTATATAATTTGGCGAATGGTTTGGCGATTTATATAATTCGGCGAAATTGGTCGAAGGAATAACAAGTAGTACCAATGAAAATATTTAAGTATGAAAGCGATGTTTGTAACGACTTAAAAATTATTTTCATATATATAAACTCAGTTTATGGCGTCAGATGCCGTCATCCGAAGAATCTACAAGAGTCTTTTTCCATTTTTTCCGGTCATAGGTTCCCCAATGAAAGAAATTGGAATTGGAATAATATTGTGCGATTTATAAATTGGTCCTCGATAAGAAGAAAAAATGGGTACATTTATAACAACCGTGCGCACATATCGCTAATAGCATTTTTAAAATTCCCAGTAGCAGTAGTTACATTTTGCGTATGCAATTTAAAAATATTTTTTTTGCTTTTAATTATGGCATTATTTCCTGTTATTGTTTATCTTTTCAGTTTTTTAAATGAAATTAGTATAAGTCATGCATTTTAAATTAAATGAGTGAAAGGTTTGTGTTTTAAATGAAAATAATAAAATAACAATATGCTATGAAAACAATCTTTATTGATTTATTACCTGCGCCCGGCTGACATAAAAGTATCACAAAAGCCACATATTCACTTTTGTTTGAGTAGTTGCTCATGAGAATTCAAGTTAACCTTCCGTAATCGGATACTTCACATATTGGTGTATTAGCTTTAATGTTGAAAGCATCGTTTTTGTTTGAAGCGAAAACTTTACTATGAATTCTATTACACAAAATCGCATCACAATCATCTACTATATATTTACAACGGAAATTTGTATTTCATTCCGATTGTTTATAATACTTTCGTAGGATATACCACAATTAGTTAGGTAATAATTTTGGAAAGGTTTTAGTGTATACATATTGTTCAAGGGTACTTAGTTATAGAACAACAGTAAAAGTTCAAAAATTAAGTGAACCTGATTATGAAAGTTTAGCCTTTTTAAAAAAATCTACAGAACATATTTTGTTACAAGTGACCCTGTTGCATGACTTTTAGGAATGGTGTTAGTATATACGATTTCATTATATGTTGATTAGTTACAGAGGTATTAATTCCTGTTGTCATAACGGTCTCATTACCCGACCATAAGTGCGCTGTTTATAATCAACTAAAACAATTACTTCTTAATTGCTAAATTTTGTCCAACGCTTAAGATAACATTATATCGCAATAGCGTTCGCATCGTTTTCAGTAATGTACACGGTCAAGCTGAAGATCCATATTGTTTAAAATACAAGTTCAAATTCACCATTTAGTTTAATCCAAGGTTCATTTGGAAATATTGACCAGCGCAGCGGGCATAGCCTGCTAGTATAATATAAAATAAAATAAATAGAAAGTAATTACATATTTAAAATGCACTATTAAATTAATTAAAAACTGTTTAACAATATTTAGCTAAAAATTCCCCCTGGTGTAGTAAATTATAACTGAAATGTAGCTGGAAAAAGTAAAATTTAGAACTTATCGTCGAAATACAGATTTTGGTGCTGTCATCTAGTATTACTTTTATTATTCAATTGTCACAAGGTAAACAGTTGTAAGCATTTGAATGTAACAATTGTTTTATTAACAGCAAAACCAAACATATCCTTATATATAGATAATTATAAACCGAATATAAACCACACAATGTATTTATAAAAAAAAAAAAACTATTGTTAATAAAATTAAAAAGCATACAAAATATTCTATTAGCTAACTTATTTAAACTAACTACGAATTTAAATAATTCTAGAACATCGATAATATATAGCATATAGCTATATGCTATAAAACAAAATAAATTCATTAATAATTAATATAAATAATTATTAAAAATATAAAAATCTTTAATAAAAACTATTATATATAAGATAATTATAAAATGAACAGGAAATAAAAAACATATGGGAGTATATAGAAGGTAAACAGATACTTAAATTCCGATTACCTAAAAAGCACAAATATAGTGTGTGGATTATTTTCATACATCCATAAAAATCCTAAAAGTATGAATGTGGGACATTCAAGAACATTAAACCGATAATAAATTTTATAACACAAAGTGAAAATAGATAAATATTAAAATATTAATAAGAATAGAGGAATAATAATAAAAATAATTACCCAATTTTAATACATACAGTATAACTTTATTTATATTAAATATACTTATATGTATATTAATCACTATAAAAATGGCATACTATTAGTAATTAATATGATATTGTCTTTATTAAATTAAAATTTATAACAAATGATTGTCAATAAGATTAATCAATAATTAAACTAATTATTAATGAAAATCACCAATTACATATAAAATATCAAATCAACATCCTTATAAAATATGTATCAAAAATATAGTAATAATACAAAAGCCCCCAATTTTTTTTTCTTTCTTTTTTTTTTTTTTATAAATTAACCATTGCGTATTATCCAGACAACACCACCCTCCTCCGTACTCTAACATCTACCCACCCATCCAACCTATAATAATTTTTTTTATATTATTTTACAATTTTTAATTTTTTATAGATATTTTTTTTTGTAATTTTGTTTACGCATGTGTTAATTTGTTTTTATAGATCATGTAAGAAAAATACTAATTGTACATTAATGAATATATGAATTTTTTTTGGAAAACCATGATTTAATGCATCATAAATTAGTTTTTTAATACTATTGTTAATTTGAGGAGAAGAACATAAACATTTTATTCTATATAAATGATTAAGTATTATATTTCGAAATACAGAATGATGTAGACAAGATTTAAAATTTGTAACTGTATTAACTTTGAATTTAAATTCTTTATATTTATATCAAATCTTTTCCAAAATGATACATAAAATAAAGTGGCATAAAATCTCGGTCAAGTTCGTGAATGGGCAAAATCGGACCAAGGGGGTGAAATAGGGAAGGTTTTTGTGAAAAACGAAAAAAACCCATAACTTCCTAATTATAATACATATCGACACAGTTCAAAGTTATTGTTGCTTCTAAAAATATGGGCAAAAATTTTGTTTATTACAAATTTTGGATAAAACAAAAAATGGGCTCAAGGGGCGAAAAAAATAGGGTTTTGGGAAGAAAAAAATGCAAAACTTCGTCCGTTCTCAAGATATCAAATCCAATTAAATTTATTATAAATTGTCTTAATATTATCTACAACTTTTATATTGACAAGTTTTTGATAGGACCAATTCTTACCGCAAAAATAAATTAAAAAAGGGGGAGTTGAAGAAGAAAAAAACCATAACTTCGTCAATTAACAAGATATCAAATCCGCATGGATATGTTATATGTCTTCTTAATATTATCTACAGCTTTTACTTTGACAAGTTTTGGGTAGGATCAATTCTGACAGCAAAAACAAATTAAAAATATATAGAGGTTGAAGAGAAAAAAATATCGTATTAAGAATGTACTCAAATCCAAACTGCTTATTTTCTGATTTATTTTTAAATTTATTTTTGCTTTCAAACACATCCATTTGGTAGGTTCTCTTATTCAGAAACTATATAATGTGTCGTAATGGTCGATTTTTTGATAGAGGCAGAATATATTATAAAAAATTATGTCGAAGTGGGCATTTTGAAACGAATTTCTCTAAGCGATTATGTTGGAAACGAAAAATATAGTCCTACTGAGAAAATAATTGTTTATAAATGAAGTTCTAATTAATTGAACAAAAAATAAAAACATAGATCGCTTATAAATCTCTTAAAATATCACATCAGCAAGTTTCATGTTTTCACTTTTCAAAATGAATCTGAAAATGTGTCAGCAAATTTCGAGTTATAGATCATGGAAAAATATTTTTTGAATACTGCCTTAGCATGATTTTGATAAAACCAGATGTTATACAAAAATGAAATTAAAAACTCGTCAAAAGCGGCCAGATAAATTTTTTTAATTGGGTTTATCCCTAATGATGATTTAGTTTTTGTTTGTGAAATTAGTACTCAACTTCGAAATCTACCTGCGCATATAGGCCGAGGCGGCAGGGATTTTACAACTGATATAGAGAGTTTCAGCGCATTGTCTAAGGGGTCAGGTAACTTTTGAACCAATAAAGTACATGGAAAAGTGACCTCTGTAAGAATTACAGTCATTCTTTAACTAATTAACTTCTAATTATAAAATTTAAAATACATGTTAGGAACGATTTATTTTATCAATCAAAGTTGTTAGAAAAGGTATACACATATATAGTTTTTTTTTTTTTTTTTTTTTTTTTTTTTAAAGATAATACAATTTTTACGAAAGAATTATTCTTGCATGCATTGCGCGCATGATTTTTACCATTTGAATGGCTGAAACAAGCCAAAATGTTTTTAATGAGTACAGATATAAAGTCTTTTCAAAATGACCTACAATGAAAAAAATAAAACTTGTAGATCCCGAGGAAAAAAAAAAATAGAGTAATTCGAAATATCGAGATTTTTTTTATACAAAAGTAGCCGTGACTACTAAACTTCTAACTTGAGAAACATAATAATAGGTCATTTTGTGCTTCTGTACGTTTAATACATCCACCAGAAATTTTGTGAAATTCTAGGAAACCGTTTTTCAGAAATCGTGCGCGCAATGATCAAAATCGCTGTTTTGAGAAAATTAGCTTTAAAGATTTAAAAACCCGTTGATTATATAGCAAAAGTTCAAAGTGTTTTAGACATAACTTCTCTTCTAATGCAATTTTTCTATGGGGTTTGCTTTTAAATGTTCCCAAAGAATCATATTTAATTATAAGCTATTAGAAAAAATTCAATTTTTGGACGCTTCAAAGGTTACCTGACCCCTAATTGTTAAATTTTATGAAATGAATATTTACTAATGAATTACTATTGAAGTTATGTGCAAAAATAAAATCGTAAACCTAACATTAAAAATTTGAAATAAATAAATATATTATTCATTTTATTTTATCTTTTGCCTTTTCATGAAATTTATATTCAAAAAATTCCCTCTTCATGAACTACATACTTTTTTCCAATTGAGCAGTTTTAATATTTTGAAACACAACTTTCACCGTTATGAAACAAAATCACTACCCATAGTAAAAATTATAGTCACACACTTTGCAACACATATTTATTTTGCCTTTTGACGGTTTTAAGTATCTATTATATATATAAAATCCAAACGGAAATTTCGTTCCGAACGCCGAGATTTCGAGTTCTACCGCATGGATTTTTACGGAACTTATACCGTTAGATAGGTATCATTCCAGGGAAGGTTTTAAGCTATAACACATCATTCTACCTAGATTAGTTATAGAATTATTACGGAAAATTCTATTATTTTGGACTTTGTTACTTCATATTTCCTTAAATATTTGGGCTCCTATTGGCCGTAGAGCTTAGATCTCGCGCCAAAAGTAGCTCCGGAGCACCCAAGAAAACCTTTCCCCGCGATTATTTTGCCGTCTTCCGATTTCCTCTAACTCTATTAGGGGCCCGCGGAGAGCCCCTTTAAAATATTTTTCGTAGTAATTTCAGCAATTATCTTAAATTATTGGTTAAGACCGCCACCCTCCCGATTCATGTATCTACGGAAAGGTTGCATGAAGGAGTTTCGTTCAGATACGCTTTCGTTAAGAATAGAGTGCGCTCCCTGGTGGTGGAATATGGAACTAACATAACGCGATATTGTTAAAATTAGGAAATCTAACAATGCGATCTGTTTTAAACTTTGAGATAGTTCATAACACATAATCTATTATCTATTCTATTATATATATATAAAATCTATTATCTATTCTATTATCTATTATATATATAAAATCCAAACGGAAATTTCGTTCCGAACGCCTAGATTTCGAGTTCTACTGCATGGATTTTTACGGAACCTATACCGATAGATAGGTATTGTTTCAGGGAAGGTTTTAAGCTATAACACATTATTCTACCTATATTAGTTTTAGAATTATGACGGAAAATTCTATTATTTTGGGCGATAAGGTTACCATTTTATTTCTTGGCGAAATTCATCGTTGATAAAAAAAAAATTGAAAAGGCTATTAAACCTCGAAAAACAAAACTGTTACTAATTTTATTTAAATGAAAAAAAAGAAAAAAAGAAGAAGAAAATCCGTTTTAATGAGTGATAATATTGAAAAACGGAAATATTTAATCAAAACCTGAAAGAAATATTTGTAATGCTTAAAAATTAATTTAATAAGAAATATTACACTTGATACGCAATATTTGGCTCTTTATCGCTTGCGTTAGATATGGAAACGAATCTGAAAATTTGATTAGATGAAATTTTAACGACATTTTCTTTCTGTTCTGTTCTTTTCTTTTTTTTATATCTAATTGTCCCATCACGTGACTTATAGAAGAAACAAGCAGATGTAATTGTGAGTCACATGTGTAATTACTATTTGTTTCTTTACAATTTTTTATTTTTCTTTTGTCGCCAAACAATGTGATTTTAAGCCAAAAATGCATAAGCGTGACATTAGCTTGAGGATGTTCTCACAAATGGTGTTTTTTTAGGTGAAAGAGATCATTTTTTGAGTACATTTTCATATTCAATTGTAACTTATATAGATATCAGTTAATATTTTAAAAATGGAATCGAATACTTAAATTCCAGTGTGAATTTCTGCCACACATACATATTGTAAAATAATTTCATACTTTTTAAAATGTTTTTCGCCGTAATTCCGAAAGCATGTGATATTTATAAACTCGAACTCAGATCAACGAATATTACCCATTTTATTTAAGCAAATATTATCTATTTTCTCAAGTCATATCGCCAATTTCATTTATAGGAAAATTCACAGATTCGAAATCTAGGAAATAAAGATAATTTTTAAGGAAATTTATGTTTTAATACGTTATTACTATGGAAAGATTCAACATTTTGAAAAAAAAAAATACAAGTCTTTTGTAATTCGTCATTTCTTCTTCGTCTTTCTTCGTACTTTCTCCTCTGTTATGTAATATTTCAAATGATATTGGACTAATTTTCGATCATCGATTCACCGCAAAATCGCATATCTAATATAGTATATAAAATAAAGTCTGGATTAGGGGACTAATTAACGCACAGCGCAAACTACTGAACCTAAAATCTTGAAAATCGTGGTAAAAATACTTCTTATGACATAAACTTCTGCTAAGAAAGGATTTTCTAAAGTGTCACCCCTAATGGTTTTTTGCACGGGGAGGAGAAAAAATCGAATATCAAAATCATGCGTCAAATGATAGCATATTTTAATGTAGTTTTGTATGCTGAATCGAATGCTACCAAATAAATTTTTATAAGTCCAACAGTTCATGACACATTTCATATTTTTCTAATTTGGCGGTGTCTTTGGCATCTAAACCTCAAAATATCTATCATTACATCCGTTACTCTAGCAACGGAAAAAATTCAAATCAACCCTTTTGGCTAAAAAATAAAAACTTCTCTATGAGTTTGAAATAAAAATGCAAGCATCTTATTTTTTTTTTTAAATAGTGATTTTATGTAAAATAAAAGGGAAAAAATTACTGAGAATTTAGCGTTAAAAAACAAAAATGGAAAAGGTACTACTTAGATATTCCGTCGACCAAAAATATGTCGTCAAACTATAAGATTAAATACCAATAATGGTGGATCGTAAATAACGACTTAAAAATTATTTTCATATATATAAACTCGGTTTATGGCGTCAGATGCCGTCATCCGAAGAATCTACAAGAGTCTTTTTCCATTTTTTCCGGTCATAGGTTCCTCAATGAAAGAAATTGGAATTGGAATAATATTGTGCGATTTATAAATTGCTCCTCGATAAGAAGAAAAAATGGGTACATTTATAACAACCGTGCGCACATCTCGCTGATAGCATTTTTAAAATTCCCAGTAGCAGTAGTTACATTTTGCGTATGTAAATTAAAAATATTTTTTTGCTTTTAATTATGGCATTATTTCCTGTTATTGTTTATCTTTTCAGTTTTTTAAATGAAATTAGTATAAGGCATGCATATTAAATTAAATGAGTGAAAGGTTTGTATTTTAAATGAAAATAATAAAATAAGAATATGCTATGAAAACAATCTTTATTGATTTATTACCTGCGCCCGGCTGACATAAAAGAATCACAAAAGCCACATATTCACTTTTCTTTGAGTAGTTGCTCATGAGAATTCAAGTTAACCTTCCGTAATCGGATACTTCACATATTGGTGTATTAGCTTTAATGTTGAAAGCATCGTTTTTGTTTGAAGCGAAAACTTTACTATGAATTCTATTACACAAAATCGCATCATCATCATCTACTATATATTTACAACGGAAATTTGTATTTCATTCCGATTGTTTTTAATACTTTCGTAGGATATACCACAATTAGTTAGGTAATAATATTGGAAAGGTTTTAGTGTATACATATTGTTCAAGGGTACTTAGTTACAGAGCAACAGTAAAAGTTCAAAAATTAAGTGAACCTGATTATGAAAGTTTAGCCTTTTTAAAAAAATCTACAGAACATATTTTGTTACAAGTGGCCCTGTTGCATGACTTTTAGGAATGGTGTTAGTATATACGATTTCATTATATGTTGATTAGTTACAGAGGTATTAATGCCTGTTGTCATAACGGTCTCATTACCCGACCATAAGTGCGCTGTTTATAATCAACTAAAACAATTACTTCTTAATTGCTAAATTTTGTCCAACGCTTAAGATAACACTATATCGCAATGGCGTTCGCATCGTTTTCAGTAATGTGCAAGGTCAAGCTGAAGATCCATATTGTTTAAAATACAAGTTCAAATTCACCATTTAGTTTAATCCAAGGTTCATTTGGAAATATTGACCAGCGCAGCGGGCATAGCCTGCTAGTTATATAATAAAATAAATTTTTGTTACTAAAAGTGTAACGGATAAATTTTAGTTTTTATTTTCTTCTATCTTTACAAGAAAAAAGTATTAGATACATGAAAATTTTCGACGGATTTTTACGTTTTAGAATATCCTGAACACGATTTGATGGCTTTTAGAATGCGTCTGCCTGTGAGTATGCCTGTCACTCTGTGAGTCTGTATGTGACAAAAATTTTGTGGGCGCTCTATCTCAAGAACCAATGGACGGATTTCCACAAAACTTTATATTCAGTTAGACCTTGATATATACTGATCATGAATATTTTTTGTGTATATCGTCCAACAGATGGCGCTGCTATACTGCATTTTTGCGATTTCCGCAATAGTTGTATCTCAAGAACTACTGCCCGAGTTTTTATAAAACTTCAGATTCAGTTATTCCATGTATAATATGTTGCTGATTATTTTTTGGTGAAAATCGCCAACAGGTGGCGCTGCTATGCTGAATTTTTCAAGATTTCCGCAATAGCTGTATCCCAAGAACTAAGGCATGAATATTCATCAGCTTCAGATTCCATTACTCCCTGGTATAAATTGATCATAATTAGTTTTTGGTGTAAATCGTCCAGACGGAGGCGCTGCTATGCAGATTTTTTTTTTTTTTTTTTTTTACATTTTCCGCAATAGCTCTATCTCAAAACCTAATTGCACTGATTTTCATAATACTTCATATTCAGTTAGAAGTTGACATAAGTTATTCATGATTAGATTTAGATAGCTAACCGGTGTTGCTGATATGCTGCATTTTTCAGGAAGTATTAACACGTATGAGATAGAAGAAAGTTTTTGAATTACTATATCCGGATAGTTTATTTTTACATAGAGTAGATGAATTCGATCTGTACAAAGGCCATTAGTGAGACACATCCGTCTAGTTTAATATTAGTTAAATTGCCACACCCGACTAGTTTATTAAGTTACTGCGATTTACTAACAATTAAAGATACTACAAGCATATTTTTTTGTAAGATAAAAATATACTAAAGTACCAAACAACCACTAGCTGTCATCGCAATCATCGTTGTATGGTGTAACATGCAGGGTAATAATTATTTTGTGAAAAGGGGAATCACATTATTTTTTAGCAAGTAAAGAGAAGAAAAGTATACATTAGATTGTTGCCATAATTATGAAATATAATCTTAGTGATTTAGATTAGGAGTTCAGTCGCAACACATGCTGTAAAGTACCGGTTCTTCTACAAATTTCGGATCGAAAGAACATCGACAATATTAAGTACTTAGTGGACGATCAGTACGATTGTCGAGGGAAAACCTTGTCACCTTGGCAACCGAGCAACTGACGTAAGAGCGTGACGTCTGCTTTCACAGATAAATCTCTAAAAGCAAAACATTCGGAATTCGAACGGTGGAAATGAAGTACGCTAAGGTGTTTATTCTTTGAGTCTAATATTTATTATTCGATGTGGAGTAAGAAAGTCATTCATCTATATTCGTTGACAATGTATAATTCGTCGGTTTTAAATAACCAGATCAAATCATTCGAAGGTTTCTACTTTAACGCACCCACGTTGGTCGATGTTATGACCATTTATATTCTTCATAGCTGAAATTCTCATCTTCGATACAAGGATATTATGTTGTATTGAAAATTCTCATTCAAATTGAAATATTCGTAGATGTTTAGTGTGATCTGTATAATAAAAAATGTGCCTTTTTATGCAGCTTCTCTGTTTTATCAGTGTCTGCCTGAATTTCTGGGAAAATGGGGTAAGTAACGCAAATTTAACCTTCATTCTAAATCCTAATAATGACAACTCGCAGTTTTTGTTTTAAATCGAATCGTGAATTGAAATCTGTTACGTTCCATTCTTTTGTCATATTATTCAAATTTATTTTCGCTAATTCAAATTCGAGCTATTCGAAATTAATCCTTAAATATTCTATCCACTTAGGAAGGACAATTTCTGTGGAACAATTCGTTGTTGTTTTCTATGTGTGGATGGCAAAAACATTTACTTACAATCACATGCGTGGAAAGAGATCTGTAGCAGAGATATTGGTATGTTTGAGCAAGACACGTAGCCAGACGATTTTCCCCTCCCAGTCAGAATAAAAAGTTACTGGAAAATATTAAGTTATCGCTAGTCTTAATCTTCTATTCTCTGGACAAACGCAAGTTTCCTCCCCTTTTCCATGCCTTCGAGATCTAGCTTACAGCCATAGTTCGCAAGAGCATATTGCAGACAAAAGTAATCTTCAGATTTATGGTTGTGTAAGACGTCACTTTAAAAATAAAACCATATTATATACACATACAATATACACATCATTTTAATACATTAAATTCTTATTTTTATGTTCAACAGTTTTAAAATTTACAATTTAATCATAAAGTGAAACTTTAAAGGATGTCAATAGAAACCCCAGAAATAATTTTATAAGTTTACACATAACTTAGTTTATATTGTATGTAAAAATTCATTAACTCTAATTTAATTTTGTTTTGTAATTCATAAAAAGTTAAAACACAAAATCATTTTCGAAAATAGCCTAATGAATAATTTCTTTTGTTTTTCATATGTAAAATGTTTCTAATTTTGAAAGATTAAATTTGTGTAACAATTTTGAAGCAATAGCTTTTATGTTGACTAAAAATATAAAGTATCCGAATGAAGGTCTGGATAAATCTGTATTATATACCTTAAGAGGCATAAATAGAATAACGATACATTTATTTCAATGTAGAATGTATATAACGCAATTATTAATTATACCATTCAGTTATTGATATGTACTCTTTGACAGGGGATTTTCTTGTTTCATTTAGAAACATAGTTGGAAATTGACTTCATGAACTGGGTAAATTATTATTCAATTGTTTGGAATAATCATACGATATACAACTTATTCTGGTGATAATGTTTCGCACTTGAGTTAATTATGCAATTTTTAGAAAAGATGATTTAACGTTTGATTTAGGATAGACATAGAAATTTTGCAAATGTATATTATATCTATGCAGGATACAAAGTAAAACAACAGCGTCGAATGTTCAATAGTTCAGAAAATGATAAATAGTTTCATACAATATAAATGTTATTTAAGATAGTATTGTTTTATAAAATATTTTTTGTAATGATATATTAAACTCATTAGTTAAATTTTCATAAATATTTCAACTTCTCTTACTCAGTTACTTTTGTTCACAGAATACCAAACACTAGCAATTATTCATCCATTGTTAAGTTTTAGATCAAGATAAATAAATATGCAATTTAAATACATTATAAAAACAGCAACTACAAAAATAATTCAAATTATAACCTTTTTATTTTTTTAGACATCTATCTTCAGCGTGTTAAAAAAATAGGAACATTGGCAATATATGTGACTACTTAACGTTTTAGGGATGGGGATTTCATTTTCGAAGTAGTTATTTTAAAGTATGAGCTCAAGTATAAGGTGTAGAACAACAATCGCACATCAATAGTTATAATGACAACATTTCAAAAATTTTAAGTAAAAAAACATTCAATTTTCATTGCAAAATGATTTTCTCGTTCAAACCCATATTTTTCATTGAATCTGTCCCTGTAGCACTAGAAAAAGTAACTTAAACAAAGAAGAACTAGAAAATTTAGTGTTCCACGTGATGTGGAAGAACAGTTTGGTAACATTGCCATCTACCACCTGTTTACCTTTTCATGTTCATCGTGGTCATCCGAACAATAAATCAGTCTTTTGGAGTACATAAAGTTTAAGGTATAAGCTTCATGGTTGGAAAAATCCTTGACATCATGCATTGCGTCATAGTATTTGAAGGCAAACAATTGAGCATTTTGTATTCCAGCTATTTTTTTTTTCATTGTGTGTGCCCATTTCTGGTTTTCACGGCTTTTTTGTGTTTACATTTCTATTTTTATTGTCACATGTTAATTTTAACGTGACCTTTGGTTTTCATTCTGCAGATAATTTTGTAGTGAAAAAAATGTCGGTCTTGCCGCTTGGAATTTCCGAAATTTTGTTACTGTACTCGTAACTGTCAGAGTTCCATTTTTATTTATCACCCCATTCACAAGTATTTGTCGCAAAATGCCATCCCGCTTCCATAAAATCTACGGTCTCAAGAAGCTCATATATAGGCAATTTTTTAAAACTCTGTATAATATAACGTAAAAAAAGTCTTTCTATCTCTAATTTCATAACGATGTTGCTTACGACTTATGGTATATGTTTTTCCTTTACCACATAAACATTATTTTCTAAATATTGCATGCTTTGCTTTGGTCGGAGCTTTTTGATCTTATACCAGAATTTGCCTGGAAATTTTGATTATTGCAGATGTGTAAGAAGTATGAACTCCCGGCCAGCTGCCACAGAGAATACCAAGGACCGTGTCCCTCTTGATCCGGAAGGTTGCAGACCAGGTCCAGAACGGCATGTATCTTATGAAGGAAAATCATCCTCAACCAGTGTTCATAGATTGGGGAAATCCGTCACACGCTTTGTTGTGACCTCAGTCACATAAAGCAGACAAACAAAGAAAAAAATTCAATGAACATGATGTTTTGTTTTTGTTCGCTCGTGGAATTATTAATTATTATTTACTAATAATAATTAACAATTCCACGAGCCAACGAAACTGAAACCTGCAAGCAGTTAGAATTTTTTTTAAATTCATTTCTGTTCTTCGTGTGACGTTTCATGACCTCCCGACAAAGACTGTCAAGGCTTTCTCTCTTATCTAGGGGGCGTTGCCTGAGCCCGGACCGTTGGACAGGGAGTGAATATCTCTACTTTCATTATATATAACAGTCAAAAAATAGCATACTATTGTAATAGAAGGAGGTTATTTTACGGATTAATATGCTTATGTTTCTTTCTTACTTCAAAACTAGGTCGATCGAAACAAAGTTGAAGATAATGCGCTGTTAAATATAAGAATTCTTAAAAATATCTTTGATATTTGAATATTGTTTTAGTAATCTTGAGACAAATAAAAATATATTGAAATTATCTTAATAACTTCATAATCGTGGTTGTATTTTTTTTAATCCAATTGTATAAAAATTTAAATTTTGAAAACATTGATATGTGATTAATTCTCAATAACTACTGTTTAAAAAATAGTGTCCAATAGGAGTAAATTTCACATAAAATTTCTACTTTTAGATAACAAGCTTTCATCCAACTAGTATTGCTTAAGTAGGTCTTTATGTGAACTCTTTGCTGTCAGTTTCAGTTTTAGATAAAATCATCTGGAAGTATACTTTCTCAGAGTTCCTGAATTTTACAGATTCGATTTAAGTTGTCGTATCTTATTGTACTGTGGTATAAATTTGATATCTCTTGCACCAGTTTCCATAAATAGAAAAAAGGATTTAAGGACAGTAAGTCTGACTTTGAAGGAATTCAGAAGAATGACACGAATAATTATTTCATAATATTTAAGTAAATTAAAACTGTGTATTATAATGGAGCAATTTTATGCACTGTGGTAGATTCTTTTACCGAATTGCGGAAAAACGTAAATTTTGAAAACGCTGATATGTGATTAATTCGCAATAAATTTAGTTTAAAAAATAGTGTCGAATAGGAGTATTTTTCACATAAAATCTTCTATTTTCAGATAACAAGCTTTATTTCTTTTAATACTGCTTTGTCGGCATTTCTGCGAACTCTTTGCTGTCAGCTTCAGTTTAAGATAAAACCGTCTGGAAGTAAGAACTTTCTTTGAGTTCCTGAATTTTACAGATTCGATTTAAGATGTCGTATCATATTTTACTGCGGTATAAATTTGATATCTCTTGCACAAGTTTCGATAAATAGAAAAAGTTTTTAAGAATAGTAAATCTGACATGGAAGGAAATTAGAAAAATGTCACACAAAATTATTTCAAAATACTAAAGTAAATTAAAATTTTGGATTGTAAAGGAGCAATTTTATGTGTTGTGGTATTTTCTTTTATCGAATTGCATGAAAACATAAATTTTAAAAACATTGATATGTGATTAATTCTCAATAAATTGAGTTTTAAAAACATTGTTAAATAGGAGTATCGTTAACATAAAATCTTCTCTTTCAGATAACAGCCTTTCTTCTTTCTAGTACTGCTTTGGCAGGTCCTTCTGTGAACTGTTTGCTGTCAGCTTCAGTTTTATATAAAACCGTCTGGAAGTAAGAACTTTCTACGAGTTACTGAATTTTACAGATTCGATTTAAGATGTCGTATCATATTGTACTGCGGAATAAATTGGATATATCTTGCACAATTTCCGAGAAATAGAAAACATTTTAAGAGTATTAAAGCCGGAATTCAGAATAATTCACGGATAACAATTTCAAAATAGTAAGTAAATTAAATTTTTTGTTTGTAATTGAGCAATTTTATGCTCTGTTGCATTTTCCTTTATCGAAATGCATAAAAAATTAAATTTTGAAAACACTGATACGTGATTAATTCTCAATAAATTCAGTTTAAAAAATAGTGCCGAATAGATGTATATTTCACATAATATCTTCTATTTTTAGATTATAATCATTCTTCCTTCTAGTATTGCTTTGGTAGGTATTTCTGTAAACCATTTACTTTCAGTTTTAGATAAAACCACCTCGAAGTAAAAACTTTCACCGAGTTCCTGAATTTTACAGATTCGATTTAAGATGTATTTTCATATTGTACTGCGGTATAAATTTGATATCTCTTGCACCAGCTTCCATAAGTAGAAAAAATGGTTTAAGAGAAGTACATCTGGCATTGAAGGAACTGAGAAGAATGGCACGAATAATTATTTCATAATATTTAAGTCAGTTAAAATTTTGGATTTTAATGGAGCAATTTTATTCACTGTGGTACTTTCTTTTATCGAATTGTAAAAGAGCATACATTTTGAAAACACTGATATGTGATTAATTCTCAATGAATTCAGTTTAAAATACGGAGTCTAATAGGACTATCATTCACATAAATTCTTCTATTTCAAATGACAAGCTTCCTTCCTTTTAGTACTGCTTGGTAGGCCTTCCTGTGAGCTATTTGCTGCCAGCTTCAGTTTTAGATAAAACCGTCTTAAAGTAAGAACTTTCTACGAGTTACTGAATTTTACAGATTCGATTTAAGGTGTTGTATTATATAGTACTGCGGAATAAGTTTGATATATCTTGCACCATTTCCGAGAAATAGGAAACATTTTAAGAGTATTAAAGCCGGAATTCAGAAGAATTTCGCGGAGATCAATTCCAAAATAGTTAAGTAAATTAAATTTTTTGATTGTAATTGAGCAATTTTATACTCTGTTGCATTTTTCTTTATCGAAATGCGTAAAAAATTAAATTTTGAAAACACTGATACGTGATTAATTCTCAATAAATTCATTTAAGAAAATAGTGCCGAAGAGGAGTATATTTCACATAATATCTTCTATATTTAGATAACAATCTTTCTTCCTTTTAGTATTGCTTTGGTAGGTCTTTCTGTGAACTATTTATTGTCAGTTTCAGTTTTAGATAAAACCACCTCGAAGTAAGAACTTTCGCCGAGTTCCTGAATTTTACAGATTCGATTTAAGATGTCTTATCATATTGTACTGCGGTGTAAATTTGATATCTCTTGCACCAGTTTCCATAAATAGAAAAAAATGGTTTAAGAGAAGTAAATCTGACATTGAAGGAACTGAGAATAATGCCACGAATAATTATTTCATAATATTTAAGTTAATTAAAATTTTAGATTGTAATGGAGCAGTTTTATGCACTGTGGTGCTTTTTTTTATCGAATTGTAAAAGAGAATAAATTTTGAAAACACTGATATGCGATTAATTATCAATGAATTCAGTTTAAAATACGGAGTCTAATAGGATTATCATTCACATAAAATCTTCTATTTCAAATAACAAGCTTCCTTCCTTTTAGTACTGCTTTGGTGTGTCTTCCTGTGAGCTATTTGCTATCAGCTTCAGTTTTAGTTAAACCATCTGAAAGTAAGAACATTTTCCGAGATCCTGAATTTTACAGATTCGATTTAAGATGTCTTATCATATTGCACTGCGGTATAAAAAATTTATATCTCTCGCACTAGTTTCCATAAATAGAAAAAAAGTTTTAAGAGCAATAAATCTGACATTGAAGGAATTCAGAATATTGACGCGAATAATTATTTCATGATATTTAAGTAAATTAAAATTTTGTATTTTAATGAAGGAATTTTATGCACTGTGGTATTTTCCTTTATCGAATTGCATAAAAACATAAGTTTTGAAAACACTGATATGTGTTTAATTCTCAATAAATTCTGGTAAAAAATAGTGTCGAAGAGATTATTTTTCACATAAAATCTTATATTTTCAGATAACAAGTTTGCTTCCTTTTAGTACTGCTTTGGTACGCCTTTCTGTGAACTCTTTGGTGTCAGCTTCAGTCTTAGATAAAACCGACTAGAAATAAGAACTTTCTTCGAGTCCCTGAATTCTACAGTTTCGATTTAAGATTTCGAATTATATTGTACTGCGGTATAAATTTGATATCACTTGACTAGTTTAGATAAATAGAAAACATTTTAAGAGTCGTAAATCCGACATTGAAGGAAATTAGGAAAATGTAACACAGGATTATTTCAAAATACTCGAGTAAATTAAAATTTTGGATTGTAATGGAACAATTTTATGCACTGTGGTATTTTCTTTTATCGAATTGCTAAAAACATAAATTTTGAAAACACTGATATGTGTGTAGTTCTCAATAAATTCAGTTTAAAAAATAGTGTCGAATAGGAGTATATTTAACATAAAATCTTCCATTTCACGTAACAAGCTTTCTTCCTTTTAGTACTGCTTTGTTAGGTCTTTCTCTGAACTTTTTGCTGTCAGCTTTAGTTTTAGATAAAACCGTCTGGAAGTAAGAATATTCTCCGAGTAACTAAATTTTACAGGTTCGATTTAAGATGTCGTATCATATTGTACTGCGGTATAAATTTAATATATCTTGCACCTGCTCAGATAAATAGAAATTTTAGATATTAAATCTGACATTAAAGAAATTCAACAGAATGGCACGGTGAATTAGTTCATGATATTTAAGTCAACTAACAGGAGCTAAATAATATTTTATTAAAAAATATCAATTGAACAGTACAAATGTGAAGGTAGGAGTTTAATAATATAAGATTATTTTTTCGATGAAAAAATAATAAAATATTGAATAAAATAAATGCCATTTTTAAAACGGATATATGCTCATAAATAGGGAAAAACTTAAGTTTCTTGAGATAATGATAACTTTAGATGATTTTAAATTTACCATTCTACATAAAAATATAGATTTACATTTTCCGTAAAAGTATTCCTCATTTAATATGATTTACAGTTTTTGAAAAAAAAAAATATATATATATACTGAAACATGCGATTCTTTAAAATAATTTACCTTTAATTGTCATATAAATATTTATATATAATTATGAAAATTTATAACATAAACCCTTAAATCATACAGATATACAAACATACATCTGTCACCACTACATGTATTGTTATATGTGTACATATTTGATTTTTTCAACTAGTAGTTTCGCTGAATGTGAGGGCTTAACAACAAAAAAAAAAAAAAAAAAAAAAAAAAAAAATATATATATATATATATATATAAATAAATAAAAAAATAAGAAAAATTACTTAGTGTTACTTCAATGGAAAATTTTTTACGCACTTGAATTTAAGTAAGTCCTGTTAGAAATGGAAAATAAAATATTCTTTTTATTTTTTCTAATAAGTATTTTAAGAACAAACATAATTCTTCTCTCAGTAATAAAATTCCTTAAATCAGAAAAATCTACTTTAAAAAAACTGCCTTTTTAACTATTAAACCTGAAAAATTATGAATTAATTAAATTCTAATCGTTTAAAATAATACCGCACTTACTCATCTATAAAGCGCACTCAAATATTTGATTGGGATAAATAACAAAAATTTGCTCTCATTTAAAATTCGCACCATAGTATATTTTCTATAGGGTGTTTCATAATTACCTCAGTAATTTGAATCGTTATTTAAAAAAATATATAAATAACGAATACAGAAAAACACTTCAGGCAACCATATAAAGCTTCACTTCAAAATTTTAAATATTGGAGCGGACGTGTTTCAGATATTGATAATTTTCTTCCATGTCCCCGGAATCTCCAGATTTAATCCAAACGATTATTCCTACTGGCGTTACATCAGAAATGACTCGTTCACGTACACTATGCCAGGTGATTTAACCCCTTAACCTACAACTATGTTTGAGACACATGGTCTTGTGTTCGGGCCGAAACTGATTATCCCGTTCCAGGCCCGTAGTACATCGGTGGGACCAAATGTAAATATCACGAGCATGTCCTGTGTAAAAGCTAACGGGATTACTATTAAACCTTTTGTGGTATATCTACCACAATTATTACATCAGGTTGTAATTACTTATCAAATATTACACAAAATTAAACCAGTTGAATCTTATACATGTATTTACATTCCGTACGTCGTGCGCATTTGGTACAATTTAGAACCAATTTGCCGAACAGTGGAATAGCTCGGAGGCGGTTACATTTTAGACACAGGCTGTTGAAAAGTAAACCATAGGTTAAGGTGTTAAATTACGTACGTTAAGGTGTTAAAATAATTCTGAGGAAGAATAATTTGTGGAATGGCTAGCATTCAGCGTGAGATGTTTGTACGAGGATGAAAGGGAAAAGATTTTAGAAATTGGGTCTGCCGCGTTATCAAGGGTGTACTGAGCTCTTGTAAAGCTGAACGTATTTTGAAAGGATTCTTTATATGATAGCATGGAATTTTCTGCTGATCCCTAATAGGTTTTTAAGAAAACCCTTTCGGAATACCGGAAGGAATTACAATAAACCCAGTATTAGTAATTAATAGAAATGTTCAAATGCGCGATATAAGTGTTCTCCATTGTATTCTAGCATTATTGTTTTTTCATGTAGAGAGCGATTACAATGAAAAAGATGAAAGAAATTACAAAAATCACCCACTCATTAATAGACACATTCTAATATACACTTAGTGGGTATCAAACGGAAAGATAGCAATGACACAAATTTAGCGAAATACAAGAATTTTTTATAATAGTAAACAGGGAAATTTGCAGTAGAGCGGGTGCATTTAATTCCAATAATCTAAAAATAGGCTCAGATTACGGACGGGTTTAAATTGTTAGGGATAAAATCCTTTCTCAAAATTTATTTAAATTATACTAACTTAACATGCTTTAACAGACCTCTATCGTTCTAAGGAAAGGTGAAAAATTCTATTTAGCACATTATAAAAAAATAAATGGAGTACCTTGGATTTTTATGGTATTTTACTTGAGTAAGGAGATCAAAATTGGTTAAAACTCACAGCCGGAGATACTTTTTCAAAACTAATCGCAAACTCCAGTTAATGTCAACACGTGGCTCGAATTTCAAGAAAGAACTAACAAATTCGAGGGCGATATGCATTCCAAATCTACTTTTCCCAACTACTACTGCACTATATACACAGTTAGATAATCGCCATATCACTGTACAAATAACCGTAACAACGATATTCTTAGAGATACATCCTTACTTTGCATAACTTTAATCAATGACAGAATTGTCTCACTGACGAATAAATATTAGTATTCAGGATACCACAATCACACGCGAAATCTCAAAACTCACTCGTCCATTAGAGTACCCTTATTAAAGAGAGGCTAAGCATCCTGTCGAGGAAGAAAGAAGTAACATTCTTAGAAATACCCTCTCCTAAAACTGGTGATTCAGTGACTGCTAAATCCATATACGATCCCATAGTTTCAGAAATATCTCCCGTATTTTATCATGAAAGTTTGGAAACAAAGTGCATATTATACATTAATACATATCGTTCGTTTAATAAAATAAAATGTTTAAAGAAAAAAAAAACTGCATTTTTTAAATGTTAAAGTTTAGTACACATATTATTTTATAAATTTGCAAATTTTAATCCATTAAAAAATGTGTTATATTTTGCATAAGGTTAATTGGGGCAACTGGGACATGATTTTCCAATCTGACTCTGCTTCTGACAATTCAGCTTCAAAAAACTAATGTTCATTCGAATTAAAGTCTGAACTTCTGTAAATGTGTTCAGTTAGGTTCCCTCTATCAGACAGCAATGCTCAAAATTACATTTTAATATTTAAAAATATAAAAATATGCATATTTCATCTTTCTTTCCTCATGGGTCCAGTTGCCCCCAAAAATGGGGTAACTTGACCAGGGGGGTCTATGTTCCACACGCGTTCATATTTTTTCATATCGGATATCAGGTACTGTTTGAAAAAGTGTAAACAACTTGAAAAAATTTAAACCAGGCAGATCATGTAAATTATATGTCAATAAACAGCGTTGTAAGGGAAACCTTTGCTGTCAATGTGTCTAAAAAAAGCACTAAAAGTGAAAATATTACATTTATTTATACCAAAAACTTAAATCTTAAGGAAGTACTTATGTACTTTAGTATAAATAATAAGTATAAAAGTCACATGGGTATTTTAAGGAAAAAAATAGCAAGGTAAATCTATGAACAAACGGCTAGGTAAGTACTTAAGTACTTTATCCAGGTGTCGCATTATATAGGAAAAATTTTTATTGTTCCTACCAGAACACTTACAGAAAGGTGCGATGAAGATATTAGTTTCAAAATAGTGGTAGGAACGAAAAAAGTTTCCCTATAGAATACGACCCCTGTGTATAGTACATTTTCAAGGTCTGGCTATCTCGCTTTCAGGGTAAAGGTACTTGCATTCGTAAAATGTTGAAATAATTTAATGACACCAATATTTACAAGAGAATCTATCTGAAAACAAGTAAAAGTATATTTCCGCGTACTTAATAAAGGTGAAATTTTCATTATAAAATTCAGGTGCCAATGTGGCAATCAGTAATTAAAATTAAGTGATGCCATAACCGCATCACCTCCTCTCAAGGGGCCAAGAAATGTGGTTTGATATTACTCAATATGCCTTTTTTAAATTTCATTACATAATTTTAATAAAGTATTCTATCATTTTTTTTATTGTGCGCAAAAAACAATGGAGAAATTTCCAGTTACCCCAACTAACCTTATACATAAAAAATCTTTACTAGAAAAAAGTTAAAAAGCAATATTTTCATTATTATCATTCTTTTCATGATTTTTTTTAAAGAAACATAAATTGTCATTCGGTGACATTAAACGAACACTAAAAAAGGAAAAAAATAATAATAAAACAAACTGAAAACAACAGCATGATGTTTGGTTTTGATACTTGTGAACAAATTTTGTTTTTCTTTTAATATTTGTTTTTTTCATTTGTGGCAAAATAATAACACGTTCCTAGTGTAAACAAAGCAAATTTAATATCAAGGAAATACGAAATCAAAAATTTATGCTTTACAAACATTCTTTTTTTTTTTTTCATTTCAAAATATTTCATTTCAGAGGCTCAATATAATCCGAGCTGAAATATAACAGAACATCTTCTATTACAAAAGTTTTACTTCTATTTTTGTAAGCATTTTCATATAAGATGTAATATCTACGATTAATATTTTAGAAAAATATTTCGGAGTTATAAATATATCACATCTCGTTCAAATGCTTCTTTGGGATTTATATAAATAACCTCCAATATCCACATATATCCAGAAATTTTCACATTTCTTTTATTTCCATACACCTTTTCTTCGAGCGCCGAGTTTTTTCCATTGGTAATCGAAAGATATGATCCTTTTCTTTATCAGATACACACATAGACAACTAAATCCCGTTGTAAAAATTTAGACAAAGAATGGATTTAAACAATTCATGAAGAAATATTCTTTAAAATGTTACATAATTATCCTCATATATAAAATCTCTTTTGAATTTACTCTGAGCAAGAAAATGTTGATAAACATTTCTTAAAAAAACACTTTACTATCAAAATAACAAAATTACGTTTTCTCAAAAGTTAAGTAAAAATGTTCATATTTAACAGAATTAGACAAACTTTAAAACTTAATGGGACTGCCATTTTTTTAAGAAGTTCAAATATGAGTGTTTTATTTGTAAAAATAAGATTTTGCATAATTTCTGGCTCGAATTTGTACACATATTTCAGTTAATCTCGAGTGGATTATTGCCGATTTTGGGCACAATCTTTACAAATATTATTCAATATGTTCTCGAAGACGTAGCGGCTAAGAATCTGCTGCGAGTTAAAGCAGAGTTCGGCAATGCCCGCCTTATGAGTGTGAAAATCACCCTGCTAAAATGTTATAAGTTATGAAAAATGTAGTAAATTATTATCTTATGTCTGTACAGAAGCTTGGAGTCCATCAAGAAAAAATGGTGATACATGCAAATTGAAGCAAAATGCAGATAAAACCATAACTGAACCCCCACCTTGTACTCGACCAAAAATTTTTGTCGGTTCTCTGTTCTGACAGTAATTGATCCAGCTATCCGGTCCTACTAGATTATTTTTTAAGTCACCGAATGCCCCTTTTTATCTCATAAGCATGCGCCAACTTTTCCAGTCAATTTCTGGAAATTGTGCACAGGTTTCAGAGCTCAGCGTTTCCTCATTTTGCGATTAACCGCTGTTCCTGTTTCTTTTCTAGGTCTGCAAATCGTATTTTTTTTATATCACGGTCATCTATTCATTCAGAACTTGTCACGGGATCTTTTCTGTGGATGCCCTTTCCAAACTCTTGTATCGTTTCATTTGTTAGAGGCACATTTTCTTTCAATTGTGGATTCGGTTAGGTATATTTCCTGTGGATCGAACTTTCTACACAGGCATCTTTGAACAATTTAAAAGTAGTACAAATTCTGAAATACACCGACCATCTTAGCCACCTCTTCCAACTAAATATTTTTAGCTTGCGGCATCTTGAAGAACTGAAGCTGTCACAAGGTGAACTTAAATACCTGAGGCATGTGACATCAAGCATTTCTAATTTACATTGTTTCAAGACTAGTTCTAACAAATTAAGATTGTGTGTAAATTTTTGCATTATGCTAATTTGTGTTTAGATGCAAAAATTTAATATTTTAGCAAATTTAATGATAATCCATGAACTTCATTTTCCCCAACACTTTCCAAAATGCTAATTACAGTTTTTGCAGCATAGCAGTTTAGTCTCATTGACTTGGGAAGAAATATGATCATTGCCCAAACTTTTGCATTGCTGTATAATATACGGTTACGTATTAAATGCCGTTATAAATCGCGTTTTTTTTTTTTTTTTTTTTTTTTTTTTTTTAACAAATAGTATAACTGATTTCTAACAAGTCATTTTGATAATGAGTTTCTAAAAAAAATTTTTTTTTTACTGATATTGTAGAGCATATTTATTTCCGATTATACATGAATCATGATAGTGTAAATTTTCACCTTTTCATGTTAATGGCTGTCTGGATATAATGTTTTCCTAAGTTTTTCGAAAAATGCAAGTGATTAACACTTTTTGAACAAGTATTGCTAAATTAATTAGAAAATTAAAACAGATGAATTGTGCAGGTACAATAAACATCCAAACGTCATTATCCAAAACTTTGAAATTTGTACATTCATGTCACTGGCGTAAGGAGAGCGATATACCAATGTTACTTATTCTGAAATTAATTCAAATACTTCAGTACACATAGGAATGGTCCTGTGTTGTTTAAAATTTAAGACGGAAACGAAAACAAGTGGGTAAGTGCAAACGAAAATCACACAAAGGGATTATTTTATTATTCCTTTCAAAACACTTCATCATATAATTAATGAATGAAAATCATTAATTTATAATTACTAAATACTTATATAGTTAGAGAAACCATTAAATTTAATTTTAAAATAATTACAAAAGAAGCTATTTTGTTAATCAGATTAAAAAAATTGAAGTCAAATTATTTAAATGAAATTCAAAATTCCAAAATTTCAAAAATTTATCGGAGTTAAACCTCCGCTAAATTAAATTTAATGGTTTCTCTAACTATATAAGTATTTAGTAATTATAAATTAATGATTTTCATTCATTAATTATATGATGAAGTGTTTTGAAAGGAATAATAAAATAATCCCTTTGTGTGATTTTCGTTTGCACTTACCCACTTGTTTTCGTTTCCGTCTTAAATTTTAAACAACACAGGACCATTCCTATGTGTACTGAAGTATTTGAATAATTAATAATAATTTTATAATTTGAATCGGAGTTAAACCTCCGCTAAATTCAAAATTTAAAATTTCTAAAACAAAAAAAAATGTCTAATTGAAATTTAAAATGCTGAAATTACGAAAGAATTTAGTGGATGTTCAAGTAAATTAAAAAATGTCGAATTTTCTCAAAACAAAACAAATTGTTTGATTTAAAATTTAAAATTGTTAAATTTAAAATTCAAAAATTTAAAATTACAAAATTTCTCAAAAACAGAAATTTTTAATCAATTTTTTAATTTTTTAATTAATAAATAATTGTCAAAATATTTTTCAAAAACTTTTGGACATAAAATGGCAAAACAAATTACAAAAATTCAATAAAATTGAATCGATTAGATAATAAAATCTAATATTCAAACTCCGACAGCGAGCTCCGAATTAGGGTGCGTTTGAAAAGCAGGTGAATGCCTTTCCACGGAGCCACCTATTCCATGCAAAAAAGACTGAAATTAAGGTTCTTTTTTAAAAAAATCTAAATTGCAGAAATGGTCTAATGTCATTAAATTAACTTATACAGTTTTAGAGAACAAAATCTGTGACAGATAGATAGAGGACTGAGAAGAACAGGGCTTCGTGATATGAACGAAAACCTAAAAAGATTAGATATATTTATTTGTGGTTATATAATCCAAACGAGATTTTATTTTTCGTTGTATCATCAATATATTAAGCAAAAATTCAACTTTATAGCTAGGGTGTATAATTATATATAAAAAAATGATTTATTATACTAAAGACTTACAAATTGTAATATTTTTAAATTAATATTCTTATCATTTAACTTTAATATTTTTCGTCATCAAATTTAATAAAAATCGCTTTTTATGAACATACTAAGTACATTACGTTTTTCAATAATGAAAAAAAAATTAAGTTTAAATATTAATAATATAAATGCTGTATAGCTTGAATTTAGAAAATCTCAATTTGGTATGTTTGGTTTTAACACCTTTGGGACCATGGGCGAATATGTGTGTCTTCAAAAGGTGCTTACAGCACTTGCTTTAAAAAAAGTAAAAAAAAAAAAAAAAGTAAAATTTACCTTATTTAACTAAGAAATTTCCGTGATTAGTAAAGTTAATTATTTAAGAAAAAGTGATCTAAATGGACTAAAATTCGTGTAAAAGATACTGGTCCCGAACGAGTAAATAACAAATTTGACCATGTAAAAATTATTCAATAATTTTACCAAATTCTCTTGTTCTAGTGATTAAAATTAGACCTCTAACTCACTTTGTACCCCGTATTCTCTCGATTTTGCTGGTAAGTGAAATTGCCAACTGTCGAAAACAAATGTTTCACTATTTTATGCATGGTAGGCGAGGTGTCAATGAGCACGTCATATAACCTTTCGAATCCGAATTCTCTTTTTGCAGCATATTCTGGTGATTTTCTGATTGGTGGCACCATAAACAGTTGACAACTTATAATTTCACTGCTAAAAAAATTCTCATAGGCGAACACTATTGAATAGGTCTTGTAAATTGTAATTGTGATAATTCTATGATTGTTTTTTTAAACAACTGAAATAAGAATGTCATTTAACGCTTTGGTGTAGAATGCGACGCTCCTCTTCGACAAAATATTTTATATGTTGCAAAAAGATTGACATTGAAATATTTTATGAGTTTCTTGTCGCTATTTTTTTAAATAGTCGAATAAAACTGTACGCAGTTTCAGTAATTCAGAAACTTTAATTAATTTTCTTTTAGTAAATATTAATATTGTCACTTTTACTTACAGAAACCTGCATAATAATATTTGAAATCGTTTTTCATATTTTGTTTTTACCTTAAAATAATTTCAATTGTCTTTGTTACTATATTTATTAATTTTCAAAATTGCATCCGCTTGCACAATTTCTTTCTCACTATTTATATAATAGACTTGAAAATAATTAATTTTACATCAGAAGTTCGTACATTCTCCTAATTTTCTAATTGGAGAGAGTTTTATTAAACCACAAGAATTTTTAATAAATGCTAACAGACTTTTCTGATTATAAATCAAGATCTTAGATGATAAAGGTAGTATACGACAAAAAAGTTAATAATGAGATTGAAATTAATCATTTGTACCCTACTATTTTCTAAATAACTATTTGAAGAAAAAAAAAACAATACTCACAGAGATTTTAATTGATAAAGGAGTCATTTTACAATAAACGCAGGTGAAGATTTGGAACTTGAGCTTATTTTCACAAAATGGATATTGTGTTACTTACCCTCTTTATCATCTGAGATTTTCAAATATTAAGTCGTGAACTTCAAATATTATGCAATTCGGAACTCGATATGAATATTTTTCTCCCATGTTTTTCATTCTTTTGTATATGTTTTCTATTTAGCTATAAAAATGTTCGAAGTATCTGATCAAGATATAGTAAAACTATGTATCGATTCGCAAAAATACTCATAATCTTCAATAATTGTTTCATACAAGATAAATCATCTAAAATGCATTCAATATAATTGCATTCTATTAAACGAACGACATTTTTAGTAGTTTTTATGAAAGAAAACAGAATTAGAAGCTACGACGAGAAAAACTTTTTCGAAAGTTGGCTAGTTTTCATATGAGTTTTCGAGAAAGGGAAAAAGTTTTATCGAAGGTTAGGGACAGGCAAAAGGCTTTCATTGCAACAGAATGTAAGCTACAAATATGACAAATTCTTTAGACTGTTATAAAGTCTGAAACATTTTCATCGCATTCAAATTAACGTAATTTTTTAAATCATTTGTAATAAAAATAAATTGAGAAAGACTATATATAATAATACGGTATATTGTGTGTATAAAGGAATACATTAGGTGACGTGCTATTTTAGCACTGTTAACTACTCTGTCAACGTATGCATAATGCAACATAATGCAACGTTTTTTAAAATATTTTTGTGGAACTGACTGGATTTTAGGACGCGTAAATTAGCGAAATTTTAGTCACCTCACAAATTGTTTTTTAAGATGTCTTTATATCAGTTATAAGTATTGTGTTGAACCATACAAAATATTCGATTATACTACCGTCTATGTACGGTATCTACATTACTTAAATTGTATTTTAATACCATTGTTATTTGAAACTCCACGAAAAATGTATGTGATTCCTGTACTCATTAGTTATTTTACATGGTACCACTACAGAGTTCAGATATGTTAGCGTCCATTTCATGGTAAATTGTTTCAAATTTTATCGACATTTTAACAATTTTCAAGCTATCAGAATTCGTATATCTAGTGAGGTACACAATGTCATGTTGCTTGCGGCTCAAAATATTGTACTTAGTATTATTTTTCAGTGCAATGCAATTTCTTTTAAAAGGTGTTTGAATAATTTACTAACGCATGGGAAATATAGGTTATTTCTTAGGTAATTCAAAAGATTTCATTTGCCTGTCCAACTGCCATTTGAGAGTGCCTTCGAGACTCAGTGTCAAAAGTTACCAAATGTTCTGCATGACTGGTAATATTTTGTGGAATTTTGTCAAATGTGACACTAAAATTACGTCTTGAAATATATTAACAGCTTGGCGATAACACATTGTTTGTTCGAAATTCCTGTCCAAACATTAAGAAATCTTTAACATTTTTATTTTTTGTTTAACTATTAGAATCGTTTGAAACTGCAACGATATCATACGGAAAATTTAAAAATTTTGATCTTTTAGATTGAGAACAATTTCGGAAGCATAATATATGAATTTAAATGTATTTGGAAATATTTAGTGTTAGTCCTGCTCGAAAAACTGCATGTTCCAGTATTCCTTTTTCCCAAACAAGTAGCAATGAAATTAAAATAATTTTTAATACACACTGTTGAAAGAGGAATGAAAAATAGATATTGATTAGATTAAGGATAGAAGAAAATAATTAATGAAAGAGAAATAATTGCGTTGTGTTTTAGGATATAAATCTATTATATTAAATATCATAAATATCATTAAATATCATAAATCTATTATATTAAATTAGATCACATATGAATAATAAAAATGATATATATTAACTGGATTATTTATTATAGTAAAACGTAAATCAAAGAAATAGTAAAATGCAATAGTAATTACCTAAAACACATAATAATTAAATTCAAAATAAATAGTTATATAAAACACATAATAATGATCAAGTTAAAAAATGAATAACTTTTGGCTATGAATTAATTTTCAAATAATAAAGTTGAGTGACACTTGTCCTTGCAGGACTTATACTATTTGATAATACGATGAACTGACTGAGGTCTCAATAAACACATTAGTTTTTAAATAAAATCCTAATGTATCTGATTCCATAATTTTTTGAAAATAATTCTACATTACTGTTTAGAATGTGCAGTGATAGTAATTATTTTTTGTACATATTTTACTCTCCTTTGTATATCACCATGTGATATTAATTGCATTCACAGACACTACACATCTTGACTTGAAAGTCCTTTATAATTTATCACACACTTACACTAATAAGCAAAATTAATTTTGTAGAGTACTCATTAATGTAACAGTTTAACTCTTTTGTAGTGGAACACCTTCAGAAAATTCCGCCGTGCCATAGATGTCGAGGAAATCATCTCACATAAAAGTGCAGAAAATCATCTTTGTTACTAATCATCATGACGCGTATTAATTTCACTAAATAAAAAACAATCACATATATTTTTTCTTCTGAATATCAACTTAATGAGTTATTTGGCTGTTAAAATCAAAACATCGCAGAAAAAAAGCTAAATTTAAACCACATCACATCCTATTAAAAATATCCCTTTTCTTTTTTCCGCGTTCCTTCTTCCATTCCATCAGGCGAAACTGAAATGCTTCGATCTGCTGTTGCCAAAAAAAGTAGGCAAAAGAAACAGTTCTTCAATTTGCGTTCGCTGGCTCCATGGTGCAGCAGAAGGAATGGGAATACAGATGTCGCCGAAAATAATTAGAGTACTAATTAGAGCCATTTCGTAGATTAGAGAACTCTACTGCACATGGCTTGAAATGGAAAAATCCACGAACCGGAACGCTATTTCAAAATTATTGTCGACTAATTTATATATATATATATATATATATATATATATATATATTTAAGTACAGTAAAGTCCCAATTAACCGAGTTATTTTCTTCTAATGGGGACAAATAGCTTCCATTATCATGAAACAGCCATTATAAATGAAGTGTTAGGCAAAGATTAAAGAACAGTCGTAAAAAGTTAGAACTCTGATTTTCTGGTCAGAATGGGGGGGGGGGGAATGCCGTATTTGTTTTTTTATTTTTAAATTATGACCATTTTATTTCGCCAGAAAAACAGAGTTTAACTTTTTACGGCTGCTCTTTCATCTTCACCTAACACTTGATTTATAATGGCTGTTTCATAATAATAGAAGCCAACAGTCCCTCAGAAGAAAATTATGCATTCCAAAGGTATAAGTTCCATTGAAAAAAAATCTATTTAATACTTTGAGCAGATAGAAGAGGCTGCATCTGCAACTTTCATTACACTAATATAATCATATAGCTGCCAGTGTGTACGGTTTTGTTACCTCTAAAATTGAATACAATTTTTTGCCATATTTAATCGTTGAAATTTGTCAGATTTCGGCGATTGAATTAGGCAAAATTTACTTTAAATTTTAGAGGTAAGAAAAAAAATCTTAGGAATTGGTGGCTATGCTATAGCGTAATACTGCAGGAATATTGACATTCAACGAACAAAAAACTATAAAATAGCCTTTTTCAAATAAACAATTTCATTCCCCGTTTTTCTTTAAAATAACGGAAATGTACAACAAAGAAATGTTACTGGAACCACAAAAATTAATGAATTAAGTGATAATTTATATTTCATCTTTTAGTTAGTGACGATTTGTGTAAATCTAGCTTATACGAGTTTTTTGCTTGTCCGAGGTGAGCTTGATCCATATTAACACGGATAATCGAGACTTTACTGCATAGAAAATTTATATTTAACCGTAGAAAAACCAATTTAAAAAGATGCATTCAAGTTTCTAAATAATTAGAAAAACAAAAAGTTTACAGAGAGCATAGTAAGCTATATGTATGAAACTGTAATAATATTTTTTAATAATTCCACGAACCGGAACAGTATTTTCCATATTTTCACGGACCGAAACAATATTTGTCACAATTTCACGAACCGGAACATCGTTCCGGTTTGCTCCGGTACATTTCAAGCCCTGCTTTTTAAGTAAAATAAATTGTTATAAAATATCTTCTTATTCCATGTGTACATGGTGCACAGTTGGTCATTATAATAAAATTACTTGAAAATCATTAGAATAAAACTTTTCCGAGAACATAGTAAGCTATATGTGAAGCTCACAACCATAGTAGACCAAGTCCATTTTGAAAAAAAAAAAAAAAAAGGTGGTGGTCAATTTAGAAGGTGCAAAAAATATCTGTTTTATCCCCTGTGATGGTAAACCAAGTCTACAAACAGATGACATATATGATAAAGTATGTGAAAACAGACTTGGTTCACTGTGGGATCGCAAAAAACAGATTCCCCGCATCTTCTAAATAGACTATCTCATTTTTTTTTTCAAAATGGACTTGGTCTACTATGGTTGTGAGCCCCTCATATGTATGAATCTGTAATAATATATTTTTTAATAATTCTACAAACCGGAACAATAATTTCCATACTTTCCCGAATCGGAACAATATTTGTCGCAATTTTACTAATCGGATTGCTCCCGTACATTTCGAGCCCTGAACTGCAAGGAAGGAGAGAGGGGCCACTGACGATTGCCATCGTCTGCTTCCTAGTACAGTACAATTCTGTTATTTTAGTTCGCGGGCTTGCAGAGGTGTAGAATATTATTCATAAATTTATGTAGAGGAACTTTTCTCTGCATCTGCTCCCATCAGACAGAAAAGAAGCAGCGCACAAAATAGGTGCAGAAAATCCTCATTGTATGCGTACTAAGTTCTCTAAATTAAATCAATCACGTACATTATTTTTTCTGAATATCATAAAAACATCGAAAAAAAAATAAAGTTAAACCACATCACATCGCATTAAAAATTTCACTTTTTTTTACGCATGATTTCTTCCTTTCGACTCGTGAATTAGTGAAAATTGAACTGCTGCGCACTCTTGTTGCCAAACCAGAGCAGGAAAAAGAAACACTCCTTCATCTTGCGTTTGCTGGCTCCATGGTGCAGCAAAGGAATAGGAAATACAAATGCCGACAAAACACTCTTAGATTAGAGAGCCCCGCTGCAAGGGACGAAAGAGAAGCCACTGACGAATGCGATCGTCTGCTTTCTAATGCTGTACAGTGTTATTACTTTAGTTCGATGCCTTGCAGAAGTGTATAATGTTATTCATAAATTTATGTAGGTTACGTTTTCTCGATAAACACTAAACGTGAAATTATAAATAGGTAAATAACGTCAAGCAAGGAGCAAAATCATTAAAGATTCAATTAAGCATAATGCAGCCATATGCATGATATATGCAATTAATGTGTCTGACGACAGGTTCGTGCTTACACAATTTAAATTTCTTAAAGTGCTGTTGAATATATGTATCATAAAATTGTTATTTAAGAAGATTACATTGTTTTTCCACCAATGGATGAATTAGGAACGAATTTGCAATGCATGTAGATAGTGGTTGTAGGTCCAGTGGATTGCCCTCGAAAAACGCAGAGGTCAAAGCTCCGTCGTTTGGCATACAAAATTACGTAAAATATAATCCAATTTGTCTTTTTTATATAATTTATAGAACATAATTGTATTTTAATGGAAAAATTATAAACTTTCGCTAAATAACTTTAAATATTTATTTTTATTTCTGAAATGTAACATAATTTTACAAGCATATTCATCAATAATATAAGTTGTATATAAATGCAAAAAAGAAATTATACTTTCATATTTGTTTAAAGAGCAATTTACGAATAATTGTACAATTTAGTAAGTAGCAGAATTCTTCGAAGCGAACTTTAATTTACCACTAAATCAGCGTTCTAAACTGAAATTTTAAAGTGCCAGAAAAATCTTTAATCTTGTGTAGAAAAAGTTTCTTTTTTTCAATGATGTGTATAACAAGAAAAATTGCATAAAACTTTTCCAAATTTTAAAATATATATATACATATAACGCGCATGATTAAAGGAAATTTCCTCCATATTTAATATTTAATGTTTAGGTAAAACAATCTATATTTTTGAGATGTCATTCTTGGTGCCATAAATTAGAACTACGACATTGACATAATTTTTGAATTATTGAGATATTTCCACTGTCTGAAAAAATACGTATGATTATATAAAAATATGTATTTTTATTCGGGACAATAATTGCATTACAATGATATAATTTGCCTGAACTTTATATAGCCTTTTCCGCTTATTTTCTATAATGTTTTAAAAATTCAGTTTTGGATATAATAGATTTGCTAAGTTTTACATATAAATTCTTGAGTTATGAAAATATACAGTTAACGATTAATCATTTGTCACATTGAAACAAATCCTTCATTTTGATACATTAACAGCAAAAAAATATAATAAATAAAGCTTTTATGCGGCATTAAGCCCTTAATATATTTCGCTTTTTGCACATATTAATATTTGCGTAATAAATGTAAATTATTTTCTTTTAAATAAAAAATATCAAGTATGACTCTTTTTTGTTTAAAATTAGACTTTATGAAACAGACTATAGCATATTTCAAATATAATGAAGAATTTTCGAAGAAAACACGTCAGCCGAGAATGATTGAAGATTTTTACGGAAACAGTTTATAACACTTTATATGCTTCCGAAGAAATATTTAGAACTTTATATATGGAGCACCAATATATAAAATATTATGTGACAGTGGTGGTTTTGAGTTATGCATCAAAGGAACTTTACCTTAAAATGCAGTAAATCCGTTTTAAAACTATGACGTTTAAACCGGGTTAGAATACTTCTAAATAAGCACAAATAATTCTTTCAATTAAAAGAAATTTTACTCAATAAATTCTACCAAATATTTATTGAATATGTAATAAGTTAGCAAAGAGATATTTCAAGGCAAAGTGTATACATAATTGCAAGAGATAACAAAAATGTTTTATTTTGGATTAATTAAAACACATTATAAGAATTAGGTATTTTTTCATTCTGTCAAGTGTCTTATACATAATTAGAAATTCGTCTAATTTTCCTTTTAAAATTTTTTCTGAGGTTTCGAAATCTTTAAGTTGACTTCTTTTTTAGAACATTTTCACTTTAATGCTCTTCTCCTTCTCACTCCAGCGTAGTCGTTTTTCAAATAAATATATCTTACTTTGTATATTTTAAAAACATTTCTGTAATGCATATTAACATTGTAATTGTTAAAGGTGCTATGCATAAGTAAAATCAGTAACTATCGGTCGTGTTATGGGATATTGTGTTTGTCTTGGTGTGTTCTATTTTCAATTAAAATTTGTAAGATACGTTTTGAAATACGATGTATAAAGAATACTGTGTAAGTTTAAAACAAAAAAAAAAAAAAAAAACATTTTACAGATCTAGAACCGCACACAAGCAAAATTGGGACATGTATTTAGAATTTTCGGATACATAGTTCATTTTGTTCATAGAAAGGATATTAACATACATAATGTGTTAATATAACGTTTTATATACGATAATATATTTTTTCAATGTATTACATATACATTGAAAAAGTGTAAAATGTTTTATTGTATGCATGTTTTTAATAAGAAAGTAAAAGATTTAGAGTATTGTTATAATAGAAAAATATTCGTTTGTTACAATTTTATTAAAGAACGCATTAACGTTTAGAAAATCTAAGTCTAAAAATACGTAATTGTGTAAAACTAAATTTTTACTATATTTTTTTTATAATATAATTTTATTTTAACTATATTTTTTATAATATTTTTTTACTATATTTTTTTATAATATAATTTTATTTTAACTATATTTTTTATAATATTTTTTTTACTATATTTTTTATATATATTTTTTTAGAAACTTCGACTACTTTTTTTTTATTTTTTTATCGCAAATAAATAAATTTGTCTTATAGCATTGTAATAAGATTATCGAATTTCTTTGTGCACTGCTCATTAATATGCAGTACACAAATTATTCAGTAGTATTATAATTGAAAATTTTTATGAAAAATATATGACACGATCTTTGAGAATATTTTATATTTTTGAAGAATATTTTATATTTTTGAAGAATATTTTAATTAATGTTTTAGTAAAGAGTATCTTAAAAAAATATTTAAATATAGTAAAAGCTATTCTTCACGTAAATTTAAAAAAAAAAATCTAAATTCTGGAGCCTTCATGGCATTTGTTGATTGAAATTTAGTGAAGTATATAATGTCGCAGTACCTTTCAAAGGGTTAAAGTCTGTATTTTTACAAAAAAAGATGTACCGTAAGACATTTCGAAGCTGTCGTGTGACCAATGAGGGAAAGTGCAGTTCGTCGTCAAGTGCAGGTTAAGTAAGATAATTTGAGATAGAACTGCCGGTTGATTAGCCAATAGATTCGAAATGCCACAGATTACAATAAGAGGCTGTCACAATGTCTTCCTATAATTTCTAACACCTTTTGTCGTATTCTGTAGCATTTGGGGTCTGTCTATCATTTGATCTAGCTAAGCTGAAACAGTCTATCTTAATTATCGCTGCATTTCATTCAGATGCCTAATCTATTTTTGAACGGGAATTGGTTACAGGTTTTAAGTGTGCAAAATTCAAATGGTGTACGTAGGGAATATCTACGTCTTCTCTAATAAATTTGGAACAATTTCCTGTAATTTTTTTAAGGAAAAATATAAAATATCATACACAAAATATCATACTTTATTGAAAAGTTTGAGGTATTGAGATGTTTACAGATTTATTAAATACCGTGTATGTTATCCTCGCATCGTCTTAGAACTAATATAAACCCCTTCTCTTTATGAAGATTATTCGTAATGCAAATAAAAATTTTATGTTTCTGTATATATAAAAACTTCATAAAAAATAATTTGCAAACAATGTAATATGTGGGTTTTACATTGTATATTATCAAATCTACATGTAATAGACATTTGTTAGATAGATTTCGTAAGAAATACTACCTAATACATTCTGTCCTATGTTGGAATTTCTGAAACATCTATGCCGATTATGACCCCTAGAACCCAAAATCACTCCAAGTTCAAACTTTATCTATGTATATATCTATCGATATATGTAATATGTATATGTATATATATATATATATATATATATATATATATATATATATATATATATATATATATATATATCACTTTTTTATGGACACGATTACTTTCATAATTCTGCACAAATCTCTTCCAAACTGACACACAAAATCAAGGGGCGGGAATTCTTGGTCAAGTCCGTTAATTGGCAAAATCGGACACTCAGGGATGGAAATAGGGAAGGGTTTTGTGAAAACGGAAAAATAATCCAATAATTTCTTAATTGTAATACATATCACATCAGTTTAAAGGTATTATTACTTCTAGGAAAAGGGGCAAAATTTTATGTATCAGAGATTTTTGATAATATTTAGAATGAGATCAAGGGGAGACAAAAATAGGTTTTTAGGGAGAAAAAAAAAATCATAACTTCGTCAATTCTCAAGATATCAAGTTCACTTAAATTTATTATAAATCTTCTTGTTACTATCTACAACTTTTATATTGATAAAATTTTGAGCCAAACTCCTTCTTTTCTGATTCATTCTGAAATTAATTTTTGCTCTCAAAAGCATCCAATTGACATGTTCAGAAACTCTATAATATGCCGTATTGGTCGATTTTTTGATAAAGGCAAAATATATTTAAACAAATCTGTCAATCGGGCATTGTGAACATATTTTAATGAAGCGTTAGTGTGCTGGAAACGAAAAAAAAATAATCATACTGAAAAAAAAAATTATTTGCAAATCAAGTTCTAATTAATTGAAGAAAAAATAAAAACACAGGTCGCTTATCTTTCATGTTTCATATATTTCTCTTTTAAAAAATTAGACTAAAGATTATTCAGAATATTAAATTTTGCTCTCAAAAGCCTCCAATTGACAGGTTCTCTTGTTCAGAAACTATATAATATGCCGTATTGGTCGATTTTTTGATAAAGGTAAAAGCGTTTGGAGCGTAGAAAATTATTTTTCTGGATACCGTCTTAACGTAATTATGATAAAACCAGCTCTTACAGAAAAATGAAAATAAAACCTTGAAAAGCAGACAGATAAAATTGTTAAACTGGGTTCCTCTATAATCTTGATTTAGTTTTTGTTGGTGAAATTAGTATTTACCTTCGAAATCTAACTCCGCCTGTAGGCCGAACCGGTATTTTTTTTTTTTTTTTTTTGCTTTTATGCCAAAGAAAAACACATGCTGATTTTCCTAATGAACGAGGAACTTATTTGAGTTGTTTCAGATACGATTCTCTCATAAATGGCAAATAGAAATGTGGTTTGTGCTTGAACTAAAACAAGCGTGACATCATATCGCAATTTAGTATTTTTAAATTGTAAAAAACATATTGATAATTATATGGTATATGACTAATGCTACATTTTTTAACAATTTCCAATACAGTTGAAAAGTGTTTACGACTAGTGTCTGTGTGTTGCTGTCTATGTGTCTTCCATCTTTCCGCACTCTAATTCTGGTAATCATACTCGGCGCTCCGTGTAAATAATTAAATTATTGAAATGTAATATATAATGTTCGCTATTGGAAATAAAGAGCGTAGCATTTACATATTATTTACAGGGACATTCAAAATAATCCCGTTACAATATGGCCTATGAGGAAAATTTCCTGAAGTATAATTTAAGGATTTTACACTATTTAAAAAAATAAACTGATGTTGCATTTTTCATACGAAATGAAACATGTTTCTCTGAAAAATATAGTACAAAGTATTTCTCATTCATTCATTCAGTGTCATTAAAATTCTGTTACATTATGATCTACGGGAAAAAAAAAAAACTTCCAGTGCATTTCAAACATGTTACACTATTTCGAAAATAACGAAATTAATATGCATTAATGTGGTACATTAAAAATGTTTAATGTAGAATTGTGTATATATTGAATTTATAGTTTATTTATATGTATACACAAAATATATCGGTTATAATACTCTCTACGATCCATTATTTGTTGAAAGTGCGTTTTCAGTAGTGATCTCTGTTTTTAAGTTTACATATCAGCGGGTGTGTATAAATTCTATACGCCAAAATAAATTTGCTCAAAATAGTTCATATCAACACTGTCTATGGACCTGAATTAATTAGGGGAGGTATTTTAATTGTGTTGTCATTTGACAGCTAAATTAGGATTAGTAGTATGGAAAGAGATAATTCTAGAATATGAATAATTTGATATACAGTGCTATATAAAGAATTAGACGAATTTCCATTTATGACTGGTAGGTGATATAAGTGCGTTTTTAGTGTGTGGTGCAATTCTTGCCTAAATGAAATTTTAATGTAATGTGTGGTGTGTATAAAAATATCAAGATGAAACACACAGATGTAAAAATTACATAGAGTAGATTGATCTGTATTGGAAGATATTTTTGTAAGTGGAATTTCAATTGTGTAACGGAACAAACTTTTATCATACTATATAGTATAGGCATAAAACTATAGTTCAGAAGTTTGCAACTGGCGGATGGATTCGGATGTCCACGCCCGTTACTTCTGTTTTATGACTTGTTTGAATTGCAGCAACCAATTTACTATAATGAAATAATTTCTTTGAGGAATGAAAAGTATTTATTTGTAAGGAAAAATAATTTTTACAAATTCAATGTTGTTCATTTCATAATAAATTTAAATTATATATTTTTATGTTCATGTGACCCGTATCCATGCAATATTTTTCTAAGTCATGGAACATACCCTTTCTAGGCCGCAAAGAAGTGATAGTTTGAATCCATTTCTACAGATTTTACAAATGGCTGCGCAAAATATTTCGACTACTTATATGGACAGTATTTACTGAAGTTGTTTTTCAAATGCTTTAATTCGACTACCTATATAGGCTGTATTTGCTGAAGTTAGTTTTCAGATGCTTTATCCGTCTTCTAAATGGTTTATTTAGATATATTTTTCCACATTGTTGAACGTTGATATTTCGTTACAGTTTTCAGGAAGTGTTGGAAAGTGTTTCATAATCTATGTTTGATGCATGATTTTTTTGTTCTTTTTTTTATTATAATCAATACCATTAAGTTTAAAATAGAAAATTTCGATCAAAATATAAATTGGAATTTTTTAAATTATTTATTTTATCTGAGTGTTTTTTTTTTTTTTTTTTTTTGAGAAAAACATTCACTGATTAAAAGAAATTGTTTGGCTTTTAATAATCGACTTACTGTGGAAGATGAAAATGGTTTTGGAAATCAATGAAGACAATAAACCTATCATCAGTTTGTATTTGAAGAACAAGACTTTTATATTGATTTACCTATTTTTTAGAATTCTATTAGGAAAAGAAAAGAAACTTCAGTCTGAAAAGACTCAAACCACCTTCTTTTGTATTACACTATAAAATCTGTAAATAGTGTTTTCCATTCCAGATGCTTTCGTTCAATATTTTGATAATTTAAAATTGACTTTTCTCAATTTTATTTTGTTTCCAACCAACAGCTGACACATGCTTTTTTTCACAAATAGTTAACGGATTTCAAAACAATAAGACTGTAATTTATTTTTTCAGTCATACAACCCTTGACAAAAAGTATCCGAACAGTGTTATCAGGTTTATGATTTTTGCATTTCGAAGCATATATTTTGCGATTCATGAGCATATGAGCGTTTTATAATATGCCAAAAAAAAAAGAACACGTATTAAAATATAAATGAAAAGTAAATTCAATATAGCAATCATATAATTTATAATTATACTGCAGGCATAAAAGTTTTCTGGTGAGAAAAAAATATACGATCAAGATGGAAGTTGGAAAATAGTAATCGATCACTGAGGAAACAAGTTTTAAATTTGTATAATGAAGACAGATAAGAGTGCCTGCGCATGCGTAAATATCTGAATCCTATTTAAAAGAAGAAATCTTCCACCTGCGAGATGAAAATCAGCTCTAAATTGCTGGATAATGGATCGTGGGAAAAACCTTTCTCGCGATATAAAAATCCGCATGATTAAATTGTTGCAAGAGGGAAATTCACAAAGGAAAGTGGCTGCTTTATTAAATGGTGCTCAAAGTACGGTATGCGATATTTGGAAAAAATATCAGTTGTTTAAAAGCATGGAAAATGTACCTCGAAATGGACGTCCACGAATGACAACGCCTAGGGATGATAGAAAGCTTGTGGAAATAGCGAAAAGAAAGCGGCGTGCAACCTCAAAACAACTCAATGCCGAATGGTCTAAGTATAACGTAAATGTATGTGACCGCACTGTACGTAATCGTCTAAATGCAACAGGATTTAAATTCTGTAAAGCTAAAATGAAACCTTACTTGACAAAGAAGCATAGAAAAGAGCGCTTGCAATGGTGTAAAAAACATGTACACTGGCTACTTGATAAATGGAATAAAGTTATTTTTAGCAATGAATCTCGCATATCTCTCGGAACAGGTGATGACTGTGGAACATTTGTTTGGAGGAGAGTTGATGAAAAGTTCAATGATAAATGTGTCAATACGAAGACTAAATTTTCACCTGCATTTACCGTTTGGAGTTGTATGATATCACAAGTCTTTGGCAAGTTGTGTATTGTGTTACGTATAGTAAATTCTGAAGTTTACATTGACATTTTAGAGAATTTTTTTTATTCCCAGCATCGATAAATGGTTCGGGGATCAAAATGACTTCTCATTTAAAGATGACAACGCAGCTCCCCATCGCACCAAATCAGTGAAGAAATGTCTACAAAATGAAGGTAGTAAACCAATTAAAACCCTGACTTGGCCGCCCAATAGTCCGGATCTTAATCCCATTGAAAATCTGTGGAATATATTAAAAAGAAAAATCGGTTTTCGAAGGAACACAAATGCCATAGAATTACGTAAAGCTATAAGGGAATGCTGGTGTGAAATTGCTCCCAATGAGTGTAAAAAGCCTATTGAATCCATTCGAAGAAAACTTTTGGCTGTCATCCGAGCTAAAGGTAGATTTACTAAATATTGATTACAGTGATCGGCTATTTTTTCCAAATCAAAGCGTCAATGGATAATTTTTCCTTTGGTGTTTAAATTTCAATCACCATTTTACTGTTTCTAAATTCATGTATAATGATTTTGCTTTATTGCATATTGTTGTTCAATATGTATAATACAAATGTATTATCGCTAATAATCGTTTAATTTTTATGCAGTAAGAATAAATAATCATTTCTTACTAAAAATGGTAGTGTTGGTGTAATAATCGGAAACTTTATGCCAAGGGTTGTTTTTTTGTGAAGCAATGAATATCGAACCTTTACACAAAACAATGTTTCGTGTCTTTTATACTTGATAACTCGATATATCTGGCATTTGAAAAGCTTTGGTGAAGAATATATAATGTAACAAAATTTAAAGTTCCAGAACATTTTTGTGAAAAAAGTTTTTATTGTAAATTTTATTGATTTTTTTATCACATGTTTAAAACGTTAACAGGTTGTTCTAAATTCTCTTAGTAAAACGTATTATTGAATTTATCTTTATCACATGGTTGATTATGTGATAAAACATTAACAAAATAAAGCAGTTTATAGAAAAGCACCAAAATTCCTGGGGGCATCCTCAGGAGCTACCTTGAAGTAACCTTAAATTCTTCCTACTGATAAAATGAGACAGTCAGGAGTTCCTGAGTAATACACTTTAAGGATTTCCTCAAGAATGAATTCCTGGATATGTTTTATAGGAATGTCATCCTAGAAGTTTTAAACCGTTCCTAGAAAGTCTTCGTGCTGGCGCTTATACATAAAATTTCATAGATACATACTGATATACATTTTTTTTTTTTTTTTTTTTTTTTTTTTTTTTTTTTTTACATTACAAAAAGCAGATAGCATATATATTTTTAAGTTTTTATCATTTTCACATTTATTTGTAATTATGATATAAATAAAAATAAATGCTTGTTTGTCAAAAACAAAATATGATATTTTTAAGATAACACTCACGGACATTACAAACCAATTCACAAGAAAATTATTCGAGATGTAAAGGATTTTTAGAATTTGTTGATTTGCGGTAAGTCTTTAACTCTTAAATGCCTGATTTTTCAAAAATCATTGTAATAACGTTTTTCGGCTTTCATTTTTTAAATAAATCATGGGAAAAATAATTTAAATAATCACATTTTGTTTTAAGTATGATTTACGGCTAAAAAACAGTTTGTTACTAATCGGTAATACTGGTCTTTAATTGAAAAAATAATTTTCCTTGATAAAATTATATAATATTAAACACACAAGAATTTTAGGAACTATAATAAGAAATAAATTTTACTTGCTCACTGCAGAACAAAATAGGGTATTTCGCAAGCTTCCAAACAGAACAAAAAGAATATGTAGCAACAGTTGAAAAAATAAATCTATCTTTATTCGTAAACAGCACAAGTTTTGCCATCTACAGGTTGAAAATTGATTTAATAATATTTTCAGAATGTATTTTATTGACAACATTAGGCATTATAGCTTCAGTATTATTCAAATGGTATTTTAGAAGCCTAAATTGGTTGTGTTGCTGAAAAACAACACCAGTCGTTTAAGGTTTAAAATGCAAAATGTTTCCAAGAAAATAAGTGCAAAACTTTTCAGTTTTTTGTCTCTTCAAACTCAAAAAATATATTTAATGCAAACATTTAAATATCATAAACATCAAAATATTCTTAACAAGTTCTTTGATGGTCTAATTCTTAATAGCCAGATGATATACAGCAATCTATAGGAAACATGATGAATTAAATCATTTTTCGGAAAGCCGTAGGTACCCTTGAACTTGGAAATACTTTCTGTTTAACAAATGAAAACGGAATTACTAATAGTATATGAAACTGTTAAATTTTCATATATGTTAATAATATTTACTTCTCTATGGAACTACGGGACATAATGAAAATTAGAAATTTTGCCATATAGAAGGATTTTTCCTAAAATTATACAAAACGTCTTATGGTGCACGTTCATTTGGAAAAAAGAAGAGAAAATTTCTTTCATAAAAACGAACCAGTGAAGTGTCTGAATTTTCGCATGTATTAAATACATATGAAGGGTCGGAGGAAAACAGATTATCACAGACAGTTCACTGATAGGTAATGCATCGTTTATTTCTTTTGGAAGTATCGACATTCGTCGGTCCTCCCCTTTTATATCAATCTTCAATTGTGCTTTTATTAAAGAACTGTCTCCATCTTCCGCCCTTTTTATCAATCCACAACTGTGCTTAAGAGAAAAAATCTTTATTCTTCCTCTATCTACAAATGCCAAACTATAATACACTTTTCAAATTAAACCTAAATAGTCACCTCACACTACACCAGACATGAATTATCATGGTTTATCCACCATAGCCTTCATATATCCTTTAAAATTCGTAAAATATTCTCACGATGGCTAAATGAAGTTACCTTGCTTATTTAAGTTGTAAGCATTTTATATAGGCATGTTCAATAAGCCTGAAATTAAGATGTAATATATAATGCATATATATAGCTCTAATTCGACAAGAAGTCATTTTCCAGTTTCATTCATTTCTGATATTTTCAGTTATACATTCTATTTCATTACTTAGAACTAAATATACGTTGTAAAATAAACTTTACAGAAAAACATTACAAAATAAGGTTCTTTGATTTTACTTTAAGGTATTTGTTATAATATATTTTCAATTTGTTTATTCAGAATGATCGATGTTACATTCGATATATATCCAGTGAAGCTTAAAGTTGAAAAAAAACTAAAAAAGCACATGTTTTGAAGAAAATAGGTATTGTTTTTTCATTATATCTTCATAAAATAACATTATTTATCATTGTGCTTTGATAATACATTTGAAATGAAAAATATATTTATATTCTTGTTTAATAAATATCAAAGTATACAGAAGAAATGCAAAAACTTTAAATTTCAAATATATTCGAAATATAATATAAATGCTCTCGCTCTTCGTTTATTAACAAATTTTTACTAAGACTCATAGTTAATTGAGTCATTTATAAAATTTGTAAATCGTATTATAATTTTTTGTAATTAGTCAGTAAAATACCACGGCCAAAAATACCCCCCCGCCCCCCCCCCAAAAAAAAAGAAAAATAATAATAATAAAAATAAAATAAACCGCCGCCGCGCAAACGGGATATTTCACGGACAAGGAAATCAAATTGCGTGTTCCTTCCTCTATACAGATCGAAACAAGCCTACAATTAGTGTGCAGACTATATTTGGACTCGTCAGTAAACAATACCTGGGACCAGTCTTATTGGTTCCATTGACAATGACGATAGTGCAAGTTTAAAGGGGCCTCTTTGGAAGCTGGAGTGCGTGCGGTACAAACTATTGGTTTTCTTGTGTACAGTCCACGCTATTTAAGCTTTCTTGCAGCATTAGAACGACTAACTCGAGTTCGTGTGCAGAATGATATCTGTAACCAAATCCCTTGCAATCGCTATGCGAATTCTTCTTGCCGACAAATCCAAAAAAGGTCGGATGCAGTTGTTTCTCTTGGTCGCCCTTTACCAGACTATCTATTAACGGATCCAGTGCTTAAAAGTCGACCCTAAGCTCTTGAGGTAGCACTTTGAGGAATATTCAAATTTTGGACTACCTCCACTTGTGTTCGATTTCCATCGAATCTACCAGTTATTCGCCACTTTTGACCTTCATTTAAATGATACCTTTGAACCATAACTAACTAATACTGATTACTTTCAGATACCACATTTACTTTAAACAACACTGCAGACCAGAATTACAATATGCGTCCATTGTCATTACCACATTGTCAATCACCGAATTTGCATATTTCCGGCGCCAACGTATGCGCGGAAGTGCAGTTTTGTGTTCAATTGTATTTAATTAACATAATTAATTTTGTAGTATTGTGCATTGGTTGCATCATTAACTTAGTGAGCCTAATTTTTCTTATTATCCCTTATTTTTGATGACCAGTGTAGAAAAAAAGATAACTGAGTTGAGAAAAGAAAGAAAGACAGAAGGAAATAAGTAAAACATATTTAAAAGAGTAATTTCCATGTGTTCGATATGAATGATTTGAATGCTTGGATATTGTTCTTTTCCGACAACCAGGCATTGTTTTGACACCTGGCGAAAGATCAAGACTATATGATACGAAATAGCACTACTGTGCCTATGTATAAATTCGTAATACATTATTGTGTTCTGTAAACTTCATCGTATGTAATTCATTGATACTTGAATTGAAATGCCATTTATCGCCTATACCTTTATTGTGAATTATAAATGTACACATACTTTTAACTTTATATGTTAATAAATTTTAACTCGCATACTAGAAATTTTAACTCATATACAAGAAATTGTAACTCTTCGTAATATTTGGATTACAGTGACAGTAAGATAATTTTTCAAACCAGTCTATACAGTCCATCCATTATAAGAGAAATCATAGACACTGTAACACACAACGATTCAATATGTATCGATGCAGCACAACTTAACTTACCAAAGTTATAGTTCGAGCTCTCAATGTTACGAAAATAAAATAAAAATCCAGGTAAAATAAAAATAACGTGCATAATATGAAAGCATATGTGGAGAATTGAATGATGGTGTTTCGTAAACCGTGCAATTTTAGATTATTTTTATTTGCTTGTTTTGGAAATGACTCGGGTAGAATTGAAACGTATAAAAAGTGAAACAAACATATTTTTACTATTTTTTTAGTTTTAATTTAAACCTTTTAAACATTAAAACAACTGGGCGTGTGATCACAGACAGCACAGAGGGTTTCGTTTAATATCCCTTACAAAACACCTTATCCTTTTGCAAAATCTGTTAGTTGCACATTTCGCAACCAGGGAACGCACTCTATCCCAATCAAACCTGTATCCGAAGTAAACTCCGTTTTACAACCTATCAGTAGATATATTAGTCGAGGGAATCGAGCCCATAGCACCCGAGATATGTAGGCGCTCCCTGGCGGAAAAAGTGGAACTAAAATATGCAAGTCTGTGGTGTATAATATGAAAGAGGGGTCAAAGGGGTGTCGGTAAAAGTTAGAAAAGTGTCCCCCGGGTGAATAGGAGGGAGGATAAAAAATTGCTTAAAATAAACACGTTAGAGCCCGGGTGGTTAATAATGTAAGACTTTTTGAATATTTTATTATTTTTCATGTGATTGCATATGCTCTGCTATAGGTAGGTAAAATTTCAAGTCTCCGATATAATTAGGAGCTGAGTTAGAAAAATTGCTTAAAATAGATAAGTTAGTGGCCGGAGGGGTAAATAATATAGGCCTTTTTTGAAAATTTTATGATTTTTCGTGGTCGAAAGTGTTCTGCTATAAGTATGCAAAATTTCATGTCTCTAACTTCATTAGGGCCTGGGTTAGAAAAATTGTTTAAAATACACAAGTTAGAGACCGGAGCGGTAAATATAAGACTTTTTGAAATTTTTATCATTTGCCATGCGATCGAAAGCGTTCAGCTATAAGTATGCAAAATTTCAAGTCTTCAACCTAATTAGGCGCTGTGTTATAAAAAAAAAGCTTAAGATACACAAGTTAGAGACCAGAGGGTTAAATATAAGACTTTTTCGAAATTTTATGATTTGTTGTTTGATGGGAGGTATTCAGCTATAAATATGCAAAACTTCAAGTCTCCAACATATACAGTTTCTGAGAACGGGCACTGTGGCGGACAGACAGAGGAGCGAGATGAATAGGATTTCGTCAGATGAACGAAACCCTAATTAGTATATTATTATTACACGATGTTAATTTGGTGTATAAGTTGCATTTAGTAGATAATCTTGAAATATTTGAAACTTGTATTTGTTATATTTGATTATAAAAACAAACAAACAAAACAATACATTTAGAGCATGCAAAATTCTTCTTTTTTAAATATTTATTTATGCAAAATTGTTTTCCTAAATTTTCATTAGTATTTTTTAATGTGAATATTGCTACTAGTGTGTAAGGACGAATAACTTTTACCCGTTTTGAAACATATAAGAAAATACAATATGAAAAATAGTTTTTATATCATGCAGATTGAACGGAATATATATATTTTTTTTTGGTTGGAAAAAGTAACTAATCCTAAACAAAGAAATTGGAATTCTCATTAATTTTTCGATTTTTTAATGTTTAAATTCTTTAAAAAATATATTTGTTTATAGCACTTGTTTTAACGTTTATTCAAATAAAAAAAACTAGATTAGAAATTTCAGGATGTAAACAAACATTAAAGGGACAAATTATTAAGAACAGTTACATAAAATGACAACATCAGATTTTTTTTTTTTATCTACAAAAGTCTTATTATTAGAATATAGTATTAGAATGTTTGTATTTTTTACTTGCGTCAAAAAAAAAAAAAAAATAAAATAAAAATAACTTGCTTCTGATACAAACAAAGCAAATTTAATATCAAGGAAATACGAATCCCAAGTTTATCTTTCCTTTTTTTTTTTCATTTGAAAATATTTTATTTGAAAGGCTCCAAAAGGGAAAATATGCAGAACAACGAGATTCCTACCTCAAGACGTTTTTTATTAGTTTGCTGTTTGTATTCTAAGATGTGCGGCTGTATTAAAATATAAAATGCGCTGGTGTTTAGTTTAATGTGTTAAATCACATTAGTCATATACAAATTGTGTAAAGAGAAATGGAAATTATATGAAGTTAAAACACGGTTATAAAAAACTTCAAAATTGAAGAAAAATATATTTATCTTCGAGTTTTATAAGCGATATATATCTAATTTTCTTTTTTTAATGAAGTGTAAATTACTTAAAAATTTAAATATATGAAAACTTTTACTTGTAAAATTTGTACAATTTTAAAGCAATATAAATTATTTTTTTTATATCTAATTTAAAAAGCAAAATCGGTTTTTGAAATAAAACTAAATCATAAAAACTCTGTGGTAAAAATAGAGTATAAGATGTTGACTACGGTCACTTAAGAGAATAATATAGCTGTAAACAAATGATTTAAGATTAATGAGACTAGAAACGCCAATTATGGAGTTTGGTAAATACGCCTTTAACTTTGTGCTTATTTAGCTCACTTAAGTCTAGGGTAGACCGGGGCACATTTACGCGGTTTTTTTTGCAATGAATTTTCTAACTTTTATGTTAGGAAAGTTTAGACATTGTGGTTTTATAAAGCAGTTAATAACGCCAAAATTTGTGTATTCAGTTGTTGCCCTATTTGTGTTTTTAACAGTAAAACATATATTATTAGGTCCAAGTCTTTTACGCATCACGTGGGCATGTTTACGCATGTTGTAAGTGATATCAAAGAGTAAGTGAAATAAATATTTAATCAAATTGAAAAGTTCTATTTATAAATTAAAACACTGTTTAAAAATTAAAATATTAAGAAAAAATAATTAAAGAACAATTTATAGGCTAAATTGAAAACATGGGGCTTATTGCTAATTAAAAAATAAAATATTTAGCCATCTTCATCATCACTGTTACAGTTTTTACAAACAAAAAATATTTCCTTTTGCACACTTGCAATGGAACTACCTTTTGCATCTAAGACATTGAACCCAGTACTGTACTTTTTGGGATTGGTTTTATGATTTCAAACAATAAATACACACACAGTTTTATCTTCTTCATCAGATTCATTCACTTTTTTTCTCTTTTCCAGTGTGTGCCAAATTTTTCCCTTCATCAGTTTTTGTTTCATACTTTTTCTTTTGCTGTTTCTTGTTCTGCTTCAATAGAAACTAGTAAATTTTTACGTAATTTTTTCCTTTTGTTCTGTTGTGCCATCATTTTTTTTTTCTTTTTCGCTTCTAACTGCTCTTGTCTGCGTGCTTCTTTAACCGGAGTATGAATTAGTATTGCGGGCTACACCTTTTTTCTTCCCTTTCTTGGTGCCAAGCCTTGATCCTGCCTTTTCAAATGGACACAGTTTGTTCAGGTGTTGGGTAGTCAACGTGTGACAAAGTGGGAGGACTACTGGGAGAAATACTTGGAGGATCGATCTGCATATAAATCTCTTAAACTTCTGCTACCAGAGGCGTTAGTAGGCCTATTAGTAGAGGACGTTGTTGGTTCTGGTCTGTCAGTCACGTCATGAAATCAGTCTCAGAAAATGTCACTGGGTTTAGCCGTTGAATTCCTGTCACTTTAAATCCAGCCATTATGTTGATTCAGGGGCACTTTTACGCAATAAGAACGTGCGTAAACGTACTCCGATGTCAATGCATAAACGTGTACAGTCACCATGTTTGGATTTATTTTTAACGTGGAACGAAAATTAATAACATTTCTGTTCATACAAATACAGTTTTCAAAAAACGATAAAATTCTGCTAATGTTCATATATTTGTTTATCCTTAGCTAAGTATTAATAGTTCACAATAAGATCCAATATGTTCATCACAAAATTTACAAATCTTGACAGAAAACAGGTTATCATTTCCTCATGCTAGACCGACGCTCGACCGACGCTCGACTGACGGTCAAAAACGTGTAAGAATACCCGCTAGGGAGCAGCACCAATCTGTCATGACTGGTGACGCGCCAGTTATAACTCGTACGGAAAAAGTGCACTGGGTAAACGTGTCCCATGCGTAATCCAGACCCGGTCTATCCTACTTGTCTAATTTTTTGAAATCTCATTAAAACGACAAAGACCTCAAGTTCATTTCACAGTAGTTGGCTGTTGCAGTGTCTCTCATTCTCAACAGTTACTGATTTGTCTCAGACGAATTGCGTAAATGTGTGCAGTGTATTACATGTCTTTTTACAAAAAAATCCCTTTAGATCATAACTTTCACTTTTCTACATAATAACTTCATATTAAAATTGTTTTTGAAATCTCATTAAAACGACAAATTCGTCTCATGTTCATTGCGCAGTAGTTGGCTGATGCAGTGTCTCTCATTCTCAACAGCCACTTATTTGTCTCAGACGAATTGCGTAAATGTGTGCAGTGTACAACATGTCTCTTTACAAAAAAAAAAAAAAAAAAAAAAAAAAATCTTTAGATCATAACTTTCACTTTTCTACATAATAACTTCATATTAAGATTGTTTAACGGCTATATATATATCTGATATTCAACTTGTATAATACCTTCTAGCTGAAATGTAGGTTTAAAAATTGCTATTAATGCTTTGATTAATAATGTCAGTAGCTTATTATGACCACTTTAGAATTGTGGTAAAGCTTGTTGAAGCTCTTTGGTGAAACACTGAGATTTTCATTTTATCTTTGCAACATTCCTCACGTATATTCTTTTTTATTCAGAGCAAGAGATGTTGAAAATCAGTGCATACATATATTTTGTTCTTCACTTATCTGACGATCAGAGAATCATTCCGTGGTATCATATCAATTTATTTAACCTTTATCTTTTATTTAACCATATCGTGGCATCATATTGATTTTTGACGGCCAATTATCTGCTCGAGGAATTATCCCAGAGGGTAGTGACCATCAGGGAGGTCTTTCTAAAGGAACGTAACTCATATTTACTCTTCGAAATCCGAGGTTTGAAGAAAACCAAGAAAACTCCGAACGATTAAGCCGACGGGCGCAATTGGGATCCCTCACCCCCAGCACCTCATCCCCAGAACCTCCTGTCTACCAGCTTCGAGAGCAGAGCCTCTCGGCCATTGGTGGGGCCGTTGTATCATATCACAATAAATATTATGCCTCTGTTTATTGCAGCAATAAAATGGAAACAGCAGGATGTAGGGTTTCATTGTGACACTAGAGCGTCGTTATTGGACCAACAAGGAAAGCATACAATTTTAAACGCCAACTATTTTATCTCAAATGTTATTTTTATAAAATGTTTTTGCTCGGCAGAAAAAATAGGAGCTCTCTCGGTATCAACGATGTTAAGAAATATCTCAAGCGTTAAATTGCGACTCATCCATAATTGGATCTTAATGGCTATAATGATCTCAAAGCTGCCGTGGTAGTCCTACATATAGTTCACCCCCAAGAAAAGTGGCACATCTCGACAAAAGTTAATTTCACAGGAGAGGCAAAAGAAGATTCGCATGCAGCACTGAAAAGTACTTAGAAACATAACACTGTTAAGAATGATGACGTTGATGATGATTTTAGGTTTGACTCATTTTACCTTCCCACACAATCCACCCCTGTTACGTAGGTCACGAATCGACATACAGCGTAATAAAACGATTTTCTGGACAACTATACTTATGCAAATTTTGAATTTAGCAATATATACTTATCATACACCTATCAGTGAAATAAAATGAAAAAAAAAAATCCGTTTTTGCGACATGCGTCGCTTTTCTTGCGGGTGAGCGATAAATGTTCCCTATTTTCCGAATCTCCCTGGTCGATGCATTCAAATTATTAGATTTAGCTTTTAAATTTTTCCGGTGGCATCTTCTGTGATCGGGCCTGGTGCTACCATTCCTCTACCTTTCAGGAACCGAATCTTTCACATAACTTATATGTCATTTTTTCAAATTCAATTGGAAATTGTTACTGAACCTGGTCGCGACAAAGGGAAACAAACGCCGTATCACCTCATAAACTGTCCATTTTAATGAAATACATGTAAAATATTTTTCCGAGATATGGCCCTATCGTATTTTATACTGTTACTATTTTATACTCGTTTAACTTTTTAGTTTTATGCGCTTTTAAAAACTACTTAAAAATGTATTTTTAAATTATTATGAAAGAGTTTTACATTTGTCTCCAATATGTCAAATTAATCACTATTCGTTTTTAAAAGCGCTAAAAAAACTGATATCAATAATGAACGAGAAGTAACAGAAAATACTAGGTACAATTTATAATTTGAACTGAGAAAAAATGATATAATGTAAAATCACGAAATACTCTGAGATAATGATATATTACACGAGGCCTTTATTTAAGTAATTATGCATTTGTTTGTGATTGTAAGTATCAGTCTTCAGGTTTAAAATTAAAAATGTTTAAAAAAAATGAAGGTTTTGTATTTTTTTTAATTCTAATTTTATTTTTTTGAAAAATGGTTGTGTGAATGGAATTAATCTTAGTCGCTCAATTATCGACTTACTGTACAAAGTGAAAAGTAGTTACTAAATCAATTGAAGATCAAATATTTTTCATAATTTTATATTTTCAGAACACTATTTTTATATTGCTTAATTTAATTTTTCATATTAAATTTTGACAAAGGAACGTTCGAATTGAAAAGACTCAAACCACTTTGTTCTGAAGTACACTGAAAACTACAAATAATCATCCCTCTTCTAGATGATCTCACTCAATAATTTGTTAATTTATAATTTATTTTCCTTTTAAAAACTGCATTTTTCTTTATTCTTTAGAATCTCGAATCTGACAAATGAGTTTCTTATTTATGTATCAGAAAGAATTGAAAGATCTTAAGCACTGTGTTTTTAATTTATTTTGTATTTCACTAATATAGTGATCTTATTTCTTTATAGCAAACAATGAACTCCATAATTTGAAAAAGTATAAATGATGTATCAATTTTTGCACTAGGTAATTTGACGTATTTCACGTTTGACCTGCAATCATGCAGGTTTCTTTTTGTTTAATACAAAACGAAATAATATTAGTTTTAAAATTAATTATCACTTGGTAATATTAAAATATTAGATATTAAACAAAATAAAGCAAAATGAAGTAAGCTAAGATAAAAAGCATAATCATAGCAATTCTTTGACAAAAAAAAAAAAAAAAAAAATATTCGAATATAAATTAGAACATTTCAGATATATATATATATAATAACTATAATCGCACACACGCACACACACATATATATATGAGCATTATAAATTTATAATATTTTATTTAAAACCAAAAATAGACTATTTATAAAGAAAATTATGTCATTGGGGCCAATTGTCGGAGCACTTTTCTTATACTAAGAAAAATGATCTCGGATAAGGCTTAAATGTATCTCTTTAAGTCAAACTAAAAAATATTTCTAAATTCAATATTCAAAATAGGCATTATTCCGAAGAACTAAATACATTTTCATGCCCTATGTTTTGAATCACGAATGACTCAACACGAATGCTGGTAATGCACTTTGTTAAATTAACCCAGGATCTGCGAAGCTTTACACATTAGTATTGCTATGTGAAATCGATGCAAATTTAGAAGCTTCGTCGAATATCAACGGTACACTATGTACTGGGATATTAACGACCAGCTTGTTTATTGAATTATTATTATTAATGTTATCATTATAGTTTATTATTGTACATGTTAAATAATTAAGAAATGATACTTATTATTATTGGTTTTTTTTTTTTTTTTTTTTTTTTTTTTTTTTTGTGTGTGTGTGTGTGTGTGTGTGATTTTCTCATCTGAGTGCAAATTGTTATGCTACATCATTTTATACGTAAATAAATACGAAAATAATCATATTGTAACTCAATGTACGCAACATAACATGGAACATTAAAATGAAAATATTTATTAATTGATTCTTTTTTACATTTTCGTGAAATATATATAAAAAATATTTACAGTTCATGATATAAAATTTTATGCACTTAGGTATTTGTCTAAAAATCTAAATACGACTTTTGTCGTTTTGAAAGTTACTAAGGTTATACTAAAAATTTTAAAAATAAACACTTATAATATAATACAAAATTCGAATTCTTTTCATATTGAAAAATGTTTTCACTTGGTATGTTTATATCATATGAACAAAAAGCGTACATTAAAAAAAACGTTAAACTATGTTTTATGGAATGAAGTAATAATAAATAAATGCTCTACCATAAACTATTTTAACAATTTAAATTAAACTTGGAAATAGGTAAATATCCGGAAAGGTAGTTATTTATTATTACAAAATAATGAAAATATTTAACTATCTGAATTATATTAATTCATTCTATAAAATATAATTTAGAAGTCAAATTTATTTAAATTTCATGCTCAGGAATCGATTCGAATTTAAATTATCGTGCGGTTTGTGAAATACAACGTAAAAAAAATCGCAACATAAGCAGGAACTTATTTTTCATTACATTATAAGAGTTTATTTTTACATTTTATAAAGCCTGACATATGGTTTAAATATATTAGTGTTTTATGTAATTATAACATGTATTTAAAAATACATAATCGACGTCATTTTTAATGGCGGTGGAAAGAGATTAAAATGTATGAGCCCCCCATAAGAATAATTTAATTTTTTAGAAAACAAAAACGAAAAAAAGCTACAATTATTTTATAACACATAGGCATTTTACCTGTTATTTATTTTAGTATCTTAACTTTGGTTTTTACGCTTTTCAAACAGAAATATTTATATGTATATATATCTTTATTAATATAACGTAAAAATAAAAGCTATCAAACAACCTTTTTTTTTTTTTTTTTTTTTTTTTTTTTTTTTTTTTTTTTTTTTTACATAAACGAGAAAGATTTTAGAAAAATATTATAAAATGAAAATGATCCCAAATAATATCAGTAGAACGCAAATAAAATCCCCTCGAATAAAATATATATATATATTGCATACTATGCAAGAAATATGTATTTTGTTTACACATCATGTTATAATTTTTACACGATTTAAATTTTTTAGATGAAAAATTGCTTTTAGAGGAAATCGAACGTTAAAGAAAAAAAATCAGAATTTATGTTATCTTTAATATATTTAAAAAATTAAAAATACTTTACTCTCACTTTCTTTTATAATTTTCCGAGATTATTTTCTAGCGCAAATAAGATTATTAATTTTCATTTTTTAGTGTATATAAAATAATATTAAGAATCTAAATTAATTACGTATCTAAATTAACTTAAAGAAGTAGAATACATTAGAACACGTCGAAAAACCCAAAAATATCACTATGTTCTAAGCTTCAAAACTTGTGTAATAAGTATAACATAATAAAATAAAATCAAACTTTATTAAGATAAAGCTCATATTTAAATTTATATTAAAAAATATATATATATAGTTGTAAATTCATAAACAAATATTGAAATGATGTTTAAAAATATACATGATAATAAGAGAAAAAAAAACACACGTTTTGCTCGCATGATAAAATCTGAAAATATGTATATAAAGGAAAATTTTAGTGAAAATATATACATAAAAGTTTTACCTTTATACTAAAACCAGAATATTTGTAAAATATATTGACTATGTTAAAAAATTAACTTAAAAATTTAAAAAATTAAAAATTTTCAATTTTTAAAATATATTTCCGAAGTAAAAAAACAAAAACAAAATAAAATCTAACCTTTTTCTTATTTTAAGTTGTAGATAATACAATAATGAATATGTGATGAAAATTTCTTTTGATTGGCATGCATAGTTTTTTTAGTAACACTGCGTGCAGTATCAAAATTCATCGTTTTGAATAAACGCGACGCAAAGTTAAATTATCATATGTAGTCTTAATAACACTGCCGTATTTAGTAAACAATTTTGAATTTTTTAATGCGGTTTTTTGCACGTTGTTCAGAAATGATAACGGAATTAAAATATGTATAAAAAAGTAAATAAAAAAAAATTGAAGGTTTAAAGCTACTTTACCTCCTTAATCATAAATAAAGTATAAAAAAAGTAGTATAATGAACTTACTGTTAAATATATAATATCTTACTTTTAAATCTACGAACACTGTTTTTTAATTTAAAAGCTGTAGGAAAAAACTAATATCAAGTTATTAAAACGTATGCAGAAGTTATAATAACATGAGCACCTAAAATTAACAAACAGGTAAAAATATAGATACCTCTAGATCAAACTAGAAAGAACCTGGAATGTCTGCACGAGAAAAAAAAAACAAACAAGAGAAATAGATGTAAAGTAAAAGTAAAAATTTCTTATCACAAGAAATATTAATTTTTAATATTTATTCTTTAAAACATGAATAATTACATAATGACCTTTTCCTTGAAGTGAAAAAAATGTATTGACACAAAATATTCAATTATGCAGTTTTATCTTTAATCTCAGACGATTTTTTTCAAATCTTTCCTTTTGGATATATTTTAGGTACAGTTAAAAAAGATTAATATTAATAAATGACATTGAAAATTAATTTTTTAAAACGTTTTTATGCGATGCATTCTCAGTTTGTTTTGTGTATTTGTTACATATGAAATAAACGTAAATTTCATATAAAGTGAAATTTTCTATCTAATATAGCAATTATTTTTTCCGTTTAGTTACTGTTGTAGGAGATCTTTCTGCAAATCCGATATGTCTGTTTAATTTTGGCTGAAACCATTAGAAAGAGAGAACATTCTCCGCGTTTTTAAATTTTACAGATTAGATTTCATATAATGTATCACATAGTATTCCGGCAAAATACTTTAGATTACTTATATCAGTTTTCGTAAATTTAAGAAGTTTATTGAGTAGTATGAGAGAAATTTAGTATATTTAGAATGTTAAATATAAAACAAATATTTTTTTCACGATTTTGAAGTAAAACACAGAATTTATTTAAACTATGCTTGACTAAAATATGAAAATATAAAATATTACATTTTGAAAACATCCTTATATGATTTATTCTGAATTATGTTTATTTGAAGTAGGGTAACTCCGGGAGAGTTACCGCATACGGGATAGATGCCGCACCCCTTGTATTTCTTGTAATTATCAGTAAAAGGCCGTCAAACGCACAGTATTGGTGCGCAATGAGATTATTTTAACCAGTGTATAGCGTGAATCCCATTTCGATGTTTACTTGTAGAAGTACAACCCATAATTTGACATAAGTGCATGATTTCACTGTCCTAACTTTTAAATACGTTGTGTTTAAATACTTTTCATGCACTAATTACTAAATGCATGCATGATTTCAAAGTCAAAACTAAGTGTAAAGTTTGTATAAAGTACTGTGTGTATGGTTACGACTTTCCCCTTAGTGATGGCAGGTAACTGTGATGGCCGATGTCTGCACCATGCAAAATGGGATACATGCTGCACAGCTATTCTGGTATACATGCCGCAGTTTCTTTTGTACGGGATGATTAAGTGTTATTAACATTTCTTTTTCTTTTTACACAGGCTAACCATATTAGGCATGTTATCAAGTTTACTAAAACCAAAGGAGAAAAGGGGGAAAATAAAAAGTAAGAAGGCAAGAAAGATGCAAGTCAAGATGATAATAATGAAAAATTAGATTACGCGTAGCGCAGACGTTCTTTGCAAACTACTACAATAAATAAGAAGTGTAATTGTCTTCGCTGCATCAAGTGTTTAAATTTAGTTACATAAAGACTGTACTTTTTCGACACTATTTCTGTAGATTGTAGTAAAAAAAAGGTCTATTAACCCATCCGGGACCATAGGTGCATATAAGCATCTTCATAAAGAGCTTATAAAATTTGTTTCTGACACCAGTAAAAAAAGTAAAGTAATGTTTACTTTGTTTAATTAGAGCATTTTCATGATTGTTTAAGTAAAGGTAGCTTCTTTTAAAAAAGTGGTACCAATCGAATAAAATTTGTCTGAAAGCCACCGGTCCCGAAAGGGTTAACAAATAAATTATGTAAACACAATTTTACTTTTTTTCTTTTCCCTTTCTAATGCATTGGTGTTACGTTGTTGATGAAATAACAATTAAAATTTAATGTAAAAAAATATATATATAGTCGATAATTTTAATAGTGAAAGTAGGCAACAATTATTAATTTGAATCCACTAATATGTTTCATTGTACTCATTTAGTTTCATTTTGTTATTACATTGTTAATTATAGTCCATATATAAATACTTTTTTTGAATATTTTTATTTATATTTTCATTCTATTCTTATTAGAAGCGCGACATAACTACCGCACAAGTGCGGCGTCTCACTCAGCCTGAATGTATGGGTGACGCGCCGCAGTGCAACTTTTTAGAAAAAAATTGTTAAAAATAGTAATGGTTTGTTTTCAATTTTTTGTCGCAGTACACGCGTTGTACATTTAATATTAAATAGCACAGCATGATTTTTTTTTTAATGTCCGCCATGGGACTTTATACGCAAATTCAAAAAAATGTGCGGCATAAATCCTGGAATTACCCTATATAAAGTAAATGTATATTTCATATAAAGTGAATTTTTCTTATTTTAATATAGGGAGTCTATTTTACGTAAGTTATTGTTATAGTAGATCTTTCTTCAAATCCTATCTGTTAGTTTAATTTTGGTTAAAATGATCGGAAGGGGAGATTTTTCTCAGTGTTTTGCAATTTTACAGATTTAATTTAAGATGTGTACCACATTGTATTCCTATGCATAACGTAAAATCACCGGCATCGTTTTCTTTAAATAAAAAAAAAGTTTCATGAGTAATATATCCGAAATTCAGAGAAATTAAGCATATTTACGAACTTAAATATAAAGTAAATTTTGTTTGGTGTTTTTGAAGTAAAAGAATAGGATAATTTGTTTAAACTAAAAAAAAAAAAAAAAAAAGAAAAAAGAAAAAAAAAAGAAATAAATACCTTTAAAAATTACTTTTATAAAACGTTTTTTAATGATGCGTTCAGAATAAAGCACGCTCTTAAATATATAGGAAATATTGTTTCAGGATTTTCCAGAAATTTTTAGAGTAGATTTTAGGAGTATTTTTAACTACGATATCTTAAAACATTAAATATTACTTTTAAAAACATTCTTATATAATGCATTCTCAATTTATTCAGTTTATTTGTTATACATATAATAAACGCATATTTTCCTATTTCTAATAAATCAACCCTTTTTCCTAATTCTAATATATCAAGCATTTTTCCCTTCAGTTATTGTTAAAGTAGATCTTTCTTCAAATCCAAGCGGTCAGTTTTATTTTGGTTGAAACCATCAGAAAGATATAAACTTTCTCCGTCTTTTGAAATTTTACAGATTAGATTTCAGATATCGTATCACATTGTATTTCGGCAAAAACCATGAAATTACTTAAATCAGTATCAATAAATTTAGAAAGTTTCATGAGTTTTTCCTGGAATTCAGAGAAATTGAGCATATTCATACAGTTAAATATTTAAGAAATATTATTTCACTATTTTTAAATAAGAAATAGAACCTAAACATTCGTAAATGATTTATTCTGAATTAAGATTATTTGTAGTATATGAAATAAACGTATATTTCATATAATTTTTTTTTCTAATATAGAAAGTCTATTTTAAGTCAGTTATTGTTATATTAGATATTTCTTAATATCCTAACTGTCAGTTTAACTTTGGATAAAACCATCACAAAGAGAAAACTTTCACCATGTTCTGAAATTTTGCTGATTAGATTTAAGATGTCATATCGCAATGTATTCTGGTATAAAACTTGAAATTACTTAAATTAGTTTTCTTAAATTTAAAAAGTATAAATAAAAATATATTTTATATAAAGTGAATTTTTCTTGTTATAACATTGAAAGTCTATTCTACGTCAGTTATAGATCTTTCTTCAAATCCTAGTAGTCAGTTTAATTTTAGATGAAAAGAGAGAACTTTCTCAGTACTCTGAAACTTTATAGATTAGATTTAAGTCGTATTATAATGTACCAGCAGCCCTTGGCGACTAGTTTCGTCTCCCTTAAAATTTATGTTTGGCAAAGCATGATAAGCATTCTATCATGTTACTTTTATTTACAATTAA